>CM052809.1:107358705-107377030 GCA_028533885.1 Nasua narica
AAGAGAAAATGCAATTCATCAGTCTACTTTTCATTGACATTGTGTCCCAGACTGGTCCTTTTGTGGACAGATTGCAGAGTAGGTGAGATATAGAATTGGTTCCCACTATTCTTTTTGCTGGAATTTACTTTATACCTCACATGAAAATATTCAGTCTTAGATAGTTAGCAAAATTAAATCACATAATTTAAATTAGGAAAACAACTATCTTCATACAACATTTATGTTTAGTTAAGATTACATTGTTTTATATAAAACTCAAATAATAATTTTGAAACTAGTCATTGATAAATATCTATTTTTAAAGTACCAAGTCAATTATATCTAATATTATTTCTCTAAATCATATAGCATTTATTCTATAATATCATCAATTTCCATTACCACATCTAGATAACTCCACCTAGCTTCATTTGAGAAAAATTTTGCTCTCAAGTTTATTTACAGGCTCTATTTTCCTAAGGATTTGAACTGTCTTGGGTAACACATGAAGTCATAAATGCAACATGTCTGTGTCAGAAATAGGAAGCTGTGAAAAAACTAATGAAAGATCAGGTGTTGTTTAACTGTGTAACCACAGAGGAAGGATGGGATAAATTATGGGATATCAACCCAATGAAATATTTTGAGGATATTTAAAACTATCTGTGAAAATTTATAATAATAAAGGAAAAATGTGATATGTACTGGTTTAAAAAAACAGTTTGATATTGCTTATTCACAATTATGAAAATTTCAAGGGTAGGCATAGGAAGACACCAGGCAAGTTAAAAGACATTGCCTAGGAATGGCAAAATTTAGAGTGTTTTTTTTTTCTCTTATTTCTCTTTTTGGTATTTTCCAAAGTTTCTGCGATAAAAAAGTAAATATATATATATATATATATATATATATATATATAAAAGATTTTATTTAATTATTTGACAGAGAAAGAGAGAGAGAGGAAGAGTGAGCAGAAGTAGGCAGAGCGGCAGGCAGAGGGAGAGGGAGAAGCAGGCTCTCCGCTGAGCAGGGTGCCTGAGGTGAGGCTCAATCCCAGGTCCCTGGGAACATGACCTGAGCTGAAGGCAGCTGCTTAACTGGTTGAGCCACCCAGACATCCCAGTAAAATATATTTTAAAAATGAAAAACTATTCTCCTTCCTTTTAGTCAGATCTCCAGGAGGACTTTATGGTTTCATAACAATGGCATTTTCTGATCTGGGAAATAACCTTAAAGGCAGGGAAGCAAATTCAAAAATCAAATGTTCATTTGTTTTAAATTACCTATGATTTTGGATTCTTCATGATTAGTGTACATAATCTAAAGCTAACACACAAAAAAGGTGAAACTTGGAAGTCATGTAACTTTATTTCAATCCAACATAGAGTGCTCATTGGATTACATGAAGAGTGTTACCTTGAAATCATTACTGTTGGTTATAAAGTGTCAAACTACCAAATGAAAACAATGAAATTTCCCAGGAAAAAAGCCATTACTCATATTGCTACATGAGAATACAGCAGATTTAGCTATGCGAAGACTAGTGATTTATATTTTTAATGAATTTACACAGCAAACAAGGTATTTATAGAACTGTAATTTAGCTGAATATCCTAAGCTTTATTTGTATTAGCAAATCATCATAACATAGTTATCACTTTCACTTTTTAAATTTATTTTTCCTTTAATAATCACTGCTTGAGAAACTACCCTTCAAAATACGTCTTAGCGTCTTCTTCCATATAAAATATATGACCCCTTACATCATGTGAGCTCTTAATGTGATCAGATGAAAAATAATATAGTGTAATTATCAGCCATTTTCAATCTCTCTTAGCCATTTCCAGATATTCATGACCATAACTTACAATTTAAAAAACAACAATAATAAAAGGACTGACAAAACCATGTATTAGTTCTTAATAGGATATAAAGATTTTGTGAGATGACAAAGAATAAAGTGATTTTTCCCAATAGCTTACGCAGTTGGTGCCCCATTCCACACTACTAGACAAATTAAATGCAAATCATTGGTATTTGATATAAACAAAGTAGAGTAGCACTTTCAAAATAAAGCAAATCTCCCATGAGCTAAATGCGGCACATCTTGGCCTATTTCTATGATAGAGATCGCCATGAGTAGAAAATATATATCTCATTCTTATTCAAGGACCTAGAGTTCATATTTATTTTTATATATATATTATATTAAATAATTATATATATAATTATATATTATATATAATATATATTATATATATTTAATATATTAAATAAATATATATTGTATATACATGTATTCATATATATGTATATATATATATATGTAAATCTCCAATGAGCAATCTCCCATGAGAGCAAGCAAATCTCCCATGAGCTAAATGCAGCACATCTTGGCCTATTTCTATGATAGAGATCGCCGTGAGTAGAAAATATATACCTCATTCTTATTCAAGGACCTAGAGTTCATATTTATTTACATATATATATTATATTAAATAATTTTATGCATATATATATATATATAAATATATATATTTATTTACATATATTTATATATGTATGTATATATACAAATATATGTATATATTTATTTAATATAATATATATGTAAATAAAATATATATATGTTTTATTTATTTAAAGTAATAGACCTAAAATAAGAAGTGTACTGTAAAATACATACTATGAGGCCTAAGACAATTCGTGTGTTGAAATCCTGGATAACAACTGAAAGCAAAATATGCTTTATCATAACCATGTTTGGAGATACTACTAAATTAGTACATAATTTAATTTCCTATAATGGCCTGAAGTCTTCTTTTCTCATCAAAGTTTCAATTCTCCTCCTCCATATTCTAGACCTTCTGAAGTCAAATGCAGTCTCAGAAATATACAGATACTTCACCAGAAAAACACTGATGCACTCCAAGGGAAAAAGTTTAGTGTGTGTGTTGGGGTGGAGGTGGGGTTGGGGACAACAGAAAGAAAAGTAGGAGAGAAAATGAGATACCTAGATAGAGTTAAACTACATGAAAAATATGTGTACAAAAATTAAGGACTGCAAGGAACTATTTCAAAAATTTTTGAAAATCTCAGCGATATTTGGGGTTGAAGTAATCAACTAAATTCTATATGGTTAGGTTTGCTTTGATGGTTAAGAGTTCGCACTCTCGCAATTTTCATTTCGAACATGAATAATCATTCTTCCTTTTGGGTGTAGAAATTGAAGGAGATTGAGCATTTAGACTCTAACTACAAGATGCCTTCCAGAAGTTACTTTACCACATGCACACCATCTGTCTATACACTCATTTTCAGATGATTGGTCTCTTATCCTTAAGGAGGAATGCAGAAAATAAAATCAGCTTTTGAAATAGTTCTAGTGAACTCATGTGGTAACATGAATAGAGCTAGACCTAAATATCCTACTGACCAGCTTATATTAGGAATTCCAAAATATGAATTTTCTGTCCTTCAGGACGAATCAGATCCCTTTTGAATGAGAAATTAAGATATTGAATGAAAAAAACTTAGAAGTAGTGAAGTAACAATAAATCCAATGTCACGGTTGGCTATGTAGTAAAATGGAATTTCTCCCACTCCCTTAAGAGAGTTGGCAGTCAATTGAAAGATTACCCAAGGTAATTTTTATCATCAGACAAGTTGGGCAAATGTTACATTAAAGGAAATTGGATCCCAAGTTTAAAACTTAGAGGAGGTCTTCTTCGTAAAGGTCAGAGGCAAGAATGAGAGATCTGTTTGACTCCAGGGCCCCTAATATTTTACTACACCAAACAGAACCCCATTACTGCCCACCTCCAAATGCCTTCCAGCACCATAATCATCTAACCAAACTCAGATAAGTATACCACACAGCATGGGAGTGGTTATTTACATTATAATGAAATGATGCTCTTGTATGTAGAACTACAATTTGCAATTCTATCTCCATTTTTATTATAGTGACTTTTCTTAAATTAAATGGAAACTGTCTCACCTCAGCATAAAAGAAGTTGAAAACGCAGTTAATAAACTATACTACTTGAACCTCAGGATGCCTTTGAAAAAGTATGCAGGCAATAGAGAACCTATTTAAATTTGATACTGCTTTTAAAAAGCAAAAAACAGAACTTTTTGCTCTAATGTGAAATTGGGCCCTTCAGCAAAAATCACAACAAAGAAATAATTTCCTCTTTTTCTTGAAGCTAAGTTGCTCTGAAGCCATGCTTCTGAGTCTTTTAAAAGACTTGGGAAATATGTCATTATATGGATCCATTTTAAATATCATAGGGCAATCAACCAATCAATCAATCAATTTCATAGGGCTTTTCAGCTTATCCACTGTATATACTCACAGGTTCCTAATCAACAGACTAAAGGCCAGTGGAGTTCACTAATCCCCTATGACAATTTTAAACAGATTGCTGATTTAAACAAATTGCAGATTTTTTAAACAGATCTGCAGATGCATATTTTAGTCAATGGAAATTTAAAGACATAGCTTGAAAAGATCCAGAAGCAACTCTTTCGGTGTCTGTTATCTGGCCAATTCAAAGCATAAAGAAGCTCCTCGCTTACTTTTTTATATTCACTCAGGCAGGGAAGGAAAGTATATGGACTTTTCCAAGACAATTCCATCTTCTGGTTTTATCTCAGCTGGGCAATCTTACCTCACTGCAATTTCCTTTTAGCCTACCCTGTTCCAGACATGTTCCTTTTTGTTTCTCAAGGCTGAATCCTTCTTACCCTTAAGATTCCAACCCCAGTGTTATACCCGTAGAAAGGCCTTCTCTGATAACTATAAAAGAGCCACTTCTGTTTATTTTCCATCATAGCACATGTTTTTCTTCCATTGTTTACATCTGTATACCCAGAACATGTAATGGTCCCTGGATCACTAAAGATCACTATTTAATACAAAGCAAATGAGTGAATAAAAGAGTGAGTTAGCAAATCTATCCTCTAACCAGCATTCACCTAGACAGTAGAGATGCAAAGTTGGGTCAGACATAGTAAACTCATGGACCAAAAGAATGCCAGACAGATTTAAAATCCAAAGCTCACGTCTTAGAAAGATCACTGTCAATGGGGAAAGTACAAAAATAGGCTGGAAAAGAGCTGGACTAGAGGTAGGGGGAATATTTTGGAAGCTATTGCAGTAAAGTAAGCAAAATATTCTGATGCCCTGAAGTAAGGCAGTCATATAGGAAACTATCCCAAAGATGTTAAAGAGGGTGAATTAATTGTCTGTAAGATATGATGAAGATGTCAGAGTTTAGATTCTGATTATGGTCTTAGGTAGCTACCTAAATAAAGGTGATAAACACTGAAATAAGAATCTAGTAAAAGGGCCATGTTGTTATAAATACATAGAAAAAGGGAAGGTATTATATGTTAAGATTCTAATATATTGTGTTTGAGCTGCCCAATATATGTGTTTTTTTCCACACCACCAAGCAATTAATTCAATACTCCATGGACACTGACAGAGGGTCCCACAGATTTAACTCCATTCTGACACTATGCAGCTGGAGTAAACCATCAAATCCCACAAGTTAAGGACTCACACCCCAAGACTGCCCTCCCCCACTCACTTTAGACACAGATTTCCACGTACAGGTTGTCAACTGGTTCTCTGACCAACGGACTGTAGATTGGAGGTTCCGACTGTTGCCAGATGGACTGGGGAGACCTTGGGACCTGAGGTCCGAACCCAGCCCATCCATAGATGTCACTGGAGGCTCTTGGTCTCATTCTCACAGGAAAGAATTCAAGGACAGACACAACACAGCAGGGGAGCAGTGCAAGCAACAAAGTTTATTAAAGGGAAAGTACACTTCCAAGATGTGAGAGCAGGTGAGCTCAAAGGAGAGCTGCACCCCTTGGGGTTGCAGTTTCTGTTTTTTATAGATAGTTGTTAATAAGTGGGTAGACTATTCATTACTAGATGAGGAGATTTTTTGGAAGCAGGATGGTCTCTTCAGGAATGGGGGTTATATACTATTTCCTTATTTCCTTATTCAGAGGTTTCCAGTCATAGCACCCTTAGGGAGGAGATTTTGGTATGGTAATGTAGTATAATTAAGAAATACTGTGGAATTTGGTCTATTGTGTCAGCCATCTTGGGCCTGCCAGATTTGATTCATTTTCTTGTGGTTTTGTTTCCGAGTGCTACCAGGACAGGCCTCTGACTTCCCCATGTTGGCCATGACTTCCTCTTTGCTGGCCTCCAGACATCCTGTTTTACAACCTAACTGCCTACTCTAACCACCCTCTCCTGTTCAATTAATTTGTTAGAGCAGCTCACAGAACATGGAGAAATATTTACTTACTGGACCACCAGTTTATTATAAAAGATACTTGGTAAAGATGAAAAGTCAGATGGAAGAGACAGGTCAAAGATAGGGAAAGGAGTGTGGAGCTTCCATGCCCTTAGAGTGTACCATTTTCTCCAAATCTTCATGGGTTCACCAACCTGGAACCTCTCTGAAGCCAATCCTTTCGGGGTTTTTTTGGAGGCTTTATTTCTCAGGCATGATTGATTAAACCACTGACTGTTGGTAATTGAACTTAATTTCCAGCCCTTTTCCCCTCCCTGGAAGTAAGAGTATGGGGTGGAGACTCAAAGTTCCAACCCGCTAATCAGATGGTGGTTGGTTCCCCTGGCAACCAGCTCCCATCTAAGCCAGCCTGTTTTCCAAAACTTACCTCATTAACATAACAAAGACACCTGCACTGCTCTCAGCACTTAGGAAATCCCAAGGGTATAGGAGATCTGTGCCGGGAATAGAGACAGAGAGGGAATATAGGTTTCTTTTTGTAAACCTCAATACCACAACTGTCCGTTGGGTATAGAAGTTGAGACATTCAGAGACATTTAGATATACGTATCTGAGTACTCAGGACAGAGATGTGGGTTAGAAATTTAAATTAGGTATCTTTGGTACACACAGAGATAGTACTACAAACTATAGGAAGGAAGGAAATAAGCCAAAGAGCAATAGAGACAGGAGACAGAAAGGTCAAGGACAAAATCTAAAGGTGTATATGTAATCTGGTGCTCATAGAAACACATGCAACCTATGTGTGTGTGGGTGGCTGTCTTAGCATTCATGAAAGGAGTAAAAAAAAAATCTCTCAGCACCTGGCTAAAGCAGTTGCACATAACAGCATAATTATAAAGTAGAACAGTCCCCTTGGGAAAGCCATGCACTGAATGGAGAGTTGGAATAAAGCCAGAAATTCTCTTCTGACTAGAGTGGTACCAATATATCATAGCCTTTGGTAACTGTTGGCCTTTAAGAAAACAAAACAAAACAAACCAAACCTGACAGTTACCCCAAATGTAAAATATTTTCCTTAGAAAAGACAGAATTGTCAACATAATTCGGTGGACTAGAAAAACAGAAAATAAGATGACACAAGTTTTCATTCGGTATGCTAATGTGTATGTGGTCCTCCAGCTCCCAAAGGAGTCCCCCCTCTCTATAACTCCGTACAATTGCGTTATTAAATTATAAGGGTAACATGTTTACCATGTATGTGAAGATTTAAAAGCCCCATGATAAAATCATTACGGTTTTTAATATCCAGTAAAGGCTTGGTTTCACCCCCATCACCTTGCTATATTCTAAATCACCACCTAAGAGACATGTATATTCATAATGATGATACCTGGAATTATTCCTTTTTTGTTTTAAAGATTTTATTTATTTATTTGAGAGAGAGCGCAAGCAGAGGTATGGCAGAAGGAGAGAAAGAAGCAGGCTCCCCGCTGAGCAGGGAGCCCATGTGGTGCTAGACCCCAGGACCCTGAGATTATGAACTGAGCCAAAGGCAAATGCCTAACTGACTAAGCCACCCAGGTGCCCTGATACCTGGAATTATTTCTTAAATCCAGAATTGTGAATGAGAGCAAATTTGTTTAATTTAATTAAAATTTAAAAGCAGCAAGCTGTTTTATTTTATATAGAACCTTATTTAATGACATTTTATTTCAGTGAATATAATTTAACATAGACTTTTGAACTTCCATACAACTTAGCTTTGTTGGGGCGCCTGGGTGGCCTAAGCATCTGCCTTGGGCTCAGGTCTTGATCTCAGGGTCAGGAGATTGGACGCCGCATCAGGCTCTGTGCTGGGTTTGGATCCTGCTTAGGATTCTCTCTCCCTCTCTCTCTGTCCCTCCCCATATCCTCTCACATTCTCTCTAAAAGAAAAAAAGACAGGGTGTCTGGGTGGCTCAGTTGTTAAGCCTCTGCCTTTGGCTCAGATCATGATCCCAGGATCCTGGGATCCAGCCCTGCATCGGGCTCTCTGCTCAGCAGAAAGCCTGCTTCTCTCTCTCTGTTCCCCTTACTTGTGTTTCATCTCTCCCTCTCTTCCTCTCTGTAGATAAATAAATAAAATCTTAAAACACACACACACACACACACACACACACACACACACAACTTAGCTTTGCATACTCTCCCATCATTCCTTCATCTCTGTTCTAATCAAATAACCAAGTCAGTTAGTGAACACCTCAGTTGCCCTGTGTTAGATGGTGAGATCATAGCAATGAATTAGACTGTGTGCCTGCACATACATAGCTCACCGTCAAGTTTATATAGCCCAGCTCCTGCTGGATTTTCGTGCTACTTTACTCCATCATGGTTTATTTTGGCAGATCCTTGCTTAAGGCTCTCACCTACTCTACCTCCTTTTTTCTTTTTCTTTCTTTTTTTTTTCAGATCTTATTATTTTGAGAGAGAGGGAGCAAGCAAAAGAGAGCAAGAGAGAAAGAGAGAGAGAGAGAGCACATGAGCAGGTAGAGGGGCAGAGGGAGAAGTAGACTCACCCCTGAGCAGGATACCTAATGCTGGGCTGGATCCAGGGACTCTGGGATCATGACCTGAGCCAAAGACAGATGCTTAACCCACTGGGCCACCCAGGTGCACCTCATCTCTTCTACCTTCTAACAAAAGAGCCCTATGCTGATCCAGGGTACTCTACCACCTAACCCACCCACCCCCGTGAGCAGGCAAACCCACAAATCCACTGGCCTGTTCTTGTTCTTTAACTTAGTTCTGCTTAACGTTTAGCTCCTTCTTAACATTTGTTTTTCCTCATTAATTTTGGCTCCAGATCAGAAAAAAAATGTCTTTTCAGAGAAGGTAACATTTGAACTGGGACTTTGAAAAAAAGTATATGGAAAAGAGCATGAGGAAAGGCATAGAAGTTCTAGAATCACATAGATAATTTTTAAATTTTACCAATGTTTGGGGTCCCAAAAGGAATGGGATAGAATAAAGTGAGAATCTGTTAGAATACAGTGAGAATCTGTATTTTACTAGACTTTATTACAGCAGTAGATAACAATGTCTTCTTTTTTAATGAACAATATTTGCTTAGAAGCATGCACTGTTCTTAATAATCCATAACCCTCATTTAATTTACAGACTCAATGAAATGAGTCCTGTAATTAGTACCATTTTATAGAGGAGGAAGCTAAACTTAGAGAACTGGAATTTGAATCTAGCTCTTTCTTACCCCAAAGCACTTGCTTTTACAGTAAATTTCTTGGACAAGCCATGACACCTTCTATCACCTTGGGAATTTAAGTCCTATTTCTCACATTGCTTCCAGAGGAAAATAGGTTATAACTCCAGAAAATTAACTTTCAAATGGACTTCTAGAACACAACCTATTTATAACAAGATGTACTTGTCTATATAGTTTAAAACATCCTCCCTCCTCATGCAAGATGATGTTTCCTACAGGAATAGCAAAATTGTTAGATATGTGAAGTCTTAAGGGAGAACATGTGAACTCATTGAACGTAGTTTCTAATTCTAACCTGTTTGGAAAATGTAATTGATCATTGTTCACTTATTGAGCATTGTTTGCTATGTTACTTATTTACTTTTTCTTTTCCAATAATTCATATTTATCCAAGACATGTGGTATCACTAGATGTCTACAAGTAAAGTATTCAAAAGAAGGCATTAAAAGATAGTTACACTGCATGGACTTTTGACCATTCACACCCAAGGCTGGGTTCTGAATTTCTAATAACCTTTCATTTCAAAGCCTTTGCCACTTAACCTTTTGTTTCACAAACATTTTTCCATTTGATAAAGCGGGAATGAGTCTCTCCTATCTAAAAACCACACCACCACCACATCCACACACAAAATCACATTTATAATATTTCCATTAATCAGAGCTTACCCATCTAATAAATATTGAGATTCCCTTATGTGCGAGACACTGTTCTAGTCCAGTGCTCTACACAGGATGCAGCATGTGTGTAACCCCTATGTGTTTCAATAGAATCACATGTCCTCTGTAAGTTAAAGAAGTCCTGTAATTGAGACAATTGTCTTCTAAGGCATGACCTTACTTGGACACAGATGTGTTGCTTAAAATGTAAGGGACTTCATGTTTCTCCTATTTCCTGTGGGTACTTTACAGTTATTGATTTCAACACACACTCCAAAACAGTAAATGTTAGGAATATAGAATTAAAAATTCTTAACACCAACTACTTCTAAAAACAAATACTATTGCCAGAGATGCTGTCAAAAGAATTAGTTAAGCATAAATCTGCAAACGTCAAAGAGAAAAATATGCAAATCCAATATTGTCCCTTCATTTATTATTAGTTTAATATTTTGTCTTTGATTATCTACCATTTGTGTAAGAGCTTTAGTGAGATTTTAATTGTAATTCTTTTATGGTGGCTTTTTCTTGAGCACTGGGAATAAGACTAAAGTTTGAGACCCATATGTTAATAAAACCAAAGGGATTCTGGTTTTTCCATTTAAAACATTCATAATTTTGTGAAGTTTTCCATCAGATCAAGATTTTTTATTGAAACAATGAAGGGAAAAAAATAATTGATTCTTTTTTTAAATATTTTTATTTATTTATTTGACACAGAGAGAGAGAGATCACAAGTAAGCAGAGAGGCAGGCAGAGAGAGGGGGAAGTAGGGTCCCCACAGAGCAGAGAGCCTGATGCAGGGCTCAATCATGAGATCATGACCTGAGCTGAAGGCAGAGAGGCTTTAACCCACTGAGCCACCCAGGCGCCCCAAGAGTAATTGATTTCTGTAGTTGTTAAATAAGAAAGCTTTTGCTCTGTCCAGAAATTCTGTTGAAAAATATGGCAGAAACATGTTTACTATCCATGGAAGGAAAAAAGAGTAAGTCCTGAGAAGCATTATGTCCAAGCTGTGAGTTATTATGGCTAAGAATTGGGAAACTAGAACAAGACTACTGAAGGTCAAATATTGTCATTACCATTTACTAGGTCTGTGACCACTGGCCTCACCTTCAAAATGAGAATGAGAAGATAACAAGAGATGATTCTTGTTAAGACATCTTCGCTAGTCTCTGAGAAAATTAAGTGCTCAGCAGAAACACACAACATATGGCAAGATAAACTAACATATCTGGCAGCATACTGGGCCCCAATATGGTTTATCTCATTTAATCTTCTCAACAACAGCAAAAAGGTAGATTCTATTACTACCCTCATCCTCCATGTAGCCAGTAGCCAGTGTTATGTTAAAGAAAGAGGGAAAAGAGAGACAAAGAAGATTAAGCTTTTTTTTTTTTTTTTTTTTTTTAGTTTTTTATTTTAGAGAGAGGGTGCGGGAAGAGAAGAGGGAGAGAGACAAACAGACTCTGCATTGAGTGCAGAGTCTCAACATGGGGCTTGATCCCATGACCCTGAGATCATGACCTGAGCCGAAATCAAGAGTTAGATGCTTAACCAATTGAGCCACCCAGGTGTCCCAAAAGATTAAGCTTCTCAAAATGGAAAGATGATAACACAGAGAAGATGTGTTAGCCTGTGTTTAACAATTCTGGATGTTATAAATATATGTTAACTAATTAGCTAGATATGTAGAAGCAACTCTATTTAATTAAAACATTTCTCAATTATTCAGTATGAAGTCTATTTATTATCTGCGAATTTTATTGCTTTTTCTCTTCTCCATCCATTTAATGGCATATATAGTTATTGCCAGGAAAATAAAGCTACATCAAACTTTAGTCAATGGCACATATTTCATGAGTAGCTCATACAGGAATGGCACTGTGAAGGTCCCTGTTTGGGAGGGGAGGAGAGAATTGAACCAAGAAATAATCTTGTGAAGGATGTGGGAGAGACTGAGCTAAAAAGTCTGGTGGAGGAAATTAAAGATACATACCCCATCATTATGAATAATCAAGACAGATTTTTAAATATTTAATAATAGTTAAAGCTTCAAAGTAAATGAAAACTTCCATTTAAATAACTATTCCCAGAATAAATATTTTTTTTTCAATTATGATTCCTGTGGCCATTTTTTCCCTCTAGCACTCCTCTAACCTCCTTAAAATTTGTCTGAAATCTTTTGTTTCTCAAAATTGTTCCTCAGCCAAATTTCTTATGCTACATCTCCAAAGACAAATAGAGGTGAAGAATATGTTTCTTGGTAAAATAATAATTTCCCCAGCATTATTAGTTAATGTCTGCTCACATGGGCTATATTTAACATTGTGGATTGCTTTGACTCATTCATGCATCTGACTGATTTATCAATATAAATGTAAAAGAGAATTAGTTTATTTGTATAGTGTGCACATGATTCTTTTGCTATTTAGACAGACCCCATTTAGTATATTTCCAAAGCTGACAGCCATTTTTCAGTCCAGGACCAGAAGTTCTCATTTCAGAATTTCCCAAGATAAATTTTTCAGGGGTGCCTGGGTGGCTCAGTGGGTTAAAGCCTCTGCCTTGGGCTCAGGTCAGGATCTCAAGCCGCATTGGGCTCTCTGCTCAGCAGGAAGCCTGCTTCCCCCTCTCTCTGCCTGCTTCTCTGCCTACTTGTGATGTCTCTCTGTCAAATAAATAAATAAATAAAATCTTTAAAAAAATTGTTCAAAAAAGTATTGAAAGTTTCCTATTTTTGTTTTTTAATAGCCACTTAGCAGCAAAAAGTGTTTTATAATTTTAAGTGTCTAGGGATAGAATGGAACCATCCCTATCTAACCATTAATTATGGTTCCATTTTATTTCGTGTAAGCTGGAAAGTGTTAATTTATTCCTAGAATCCCACTTCTGTAAGGAAGGTGTGACAGGCTGTCATAATTTCTGTTTGTGACAGGAAGAAAAATGTTAGTGTGCGAATGGTCACAGCCTCCTTCCCTCCCCTCCCCTTGCTTGGTGTCTGAGCTCTTCATTATATTGGTCCTTATGTCAGTCAGGATATAGTCAGGTATTAAGTGATATAGTAAAAAACAAAAACAGAAAAACAGATTACTTATATTATGACAGTTAAAATCCATTTTGGGGAGAAAATAATGAATTTGGAAAAGAAGGATGAAAAAGAGAAAGCAATAGAGAAGACAAAGAGTGGTTTAAATATTCAGAGACAGTTTTTGGAAAGAGAGAGACGATGAAAGAGGAAGGTTGGGGAGAAGCAAGTAAACCAAGAGCTGGGTGTGAGGAAAAGTGAAAGTTGAGGGCAGCAACTTTACTGTGATGATTAACTTTGGGAGATATTTGCATGTAGCAGAGTTTTAGAATATTTTGTAGTGTTTCATGTGATAATCACTCGGCATTTTTCAAGAAAACATACAATAATAACTGAAATTGATTTTTAATTTTTAGATTGAGTTCCTCATGCATGCCATCCCCTTTGGGACATCACCCTGTTGAAATGGGTCATGTGGTAGTTCAGCTCTACTCAGGTTACCTACTCTGATACTTAGCATTATCGCAATTGTATCTTTAGTGGCCTGTGTTTCTTATTAACTATTATCCCCAAGAGGACAGGAATTCTGTCTTAATCACTTTTGTAATCCTATCATCTAGACCAGTATATGGTAAGTATCATGTGTTCAATGAACATTAATTAATAAAAGGCTGAAAGTCTTATACCAACTTCAGTCACAATAGCATAGAGAAAATGTTTTAAGGTAGAAAATTTCTTCAAGGGGTGCCTGGATGGTTCTGTCTGTTAAGCGTCTGCCTTCAGTTCAGGTCATGATGTTGGGGTCCTGGGTTTGAGCTCCATGTTGGGCTCCAATCAGCAGAGAGTCTGCTTCTCCCTCTGCCCCTCTCTCTGCTCATAATCTCTCTCTCTCTTTCAAATAATTGAAAAAAATCTTTAAAAAAAGAGAGAGAATTTCTTCAAAGTTTGGGATCAGTTATATAACAATATTTTTCCCTGAAGGTAAGAACAGGCTACATTTTTCTGCAGCAGTGATTTTCCTTTTCACAAGAGCAAATTCCACGTCAGAGCAGCCACACAAAGTGTCTTGCAAAAGAGAATAAATATGATATAGAAAGCATTTTAATCTGATTGTAAGGGGGAAAAGACGCAAAGTAGATAGTAAAGATAATAAATGTGTTTATGTATAATTTCCTGCATTATGTAATCATTTACTATAGTTTCTAACTATATTTTTCCCAAAAGGTCAATATATCGACATCAGATATTTACATTCTTAAAATATACTGATTGATTATAAGTGAAGCCAGAAGGAGATTCAATATATTTGTAACTCCAAAGTTTGTAAGTTAAATTTTATTGTACGGTAAATTAGATTTTAATTGCCTTTTTAAGAGTTTTAATTAAGGAAATTTATTCATTCATTAGCTAGATATTTACGGAGCATTACTATGTACCAGGCACTGTGCATTGTACTAAAGACTGAGCAAGGAACAGACACAATTCATACTCTGAGGAACCTCGGAACAATAAAATACAATACAATGACAATATAATGGAAGTGCACATGGAGTAAATGAAAGGAGAGCCTCAGTCTGTCAAAGAGTCAGGTAAGGGTTCATAAATAAAGGCAAATCTGAAACTATGCCACAAGCCAGTTCTCTATGAAAGTGAAAACAAATAAACAAATATAAAGACAGAGAACTCAGGGCCAACTTGGTGTATTTAGTGAAAGGCAACTTTTCCAGTACTGTTAGCCCTTAGGAAAAGAATAATGATGGGACTTGAGGCTAGAAAGGTGACCAAGAACATGGATTAGAGAGTGTGAGACTGTTGGCAGGGGGACTTCAGAGAACCTGTGAGACTGTCCAGGGGAGGAGTGATGAGGATCTGATACAGGGCAGAATTGGTGGGGAGGAAATGAATGGTGAGTAGGAGACACCTTTATAAATTTGAAAGACCTAGTATCTGATGGTATGGGGAGAGGAGCAAATGTAAAAAATGACTCCCCACTTTCTAGATGTGAGACTGTGTAAACAACAATGCCAAGCCCTTGATCTAAAAATACTGAAAAGGACAGGAAACCGATGAGTCCTTGTTGAATTTGAGCATATTTGGCACATCCAGGTGGTGATGTCTACAAATGTGCTTAGGAGCAAACTTCTGGCTGAACAAAGAGATTTGAGAGTTTTTTGGGTCCACGTGGCCATCAGAGACTTAAGAAAACACAAGTGTTACCTCCAATTTGTGTACAGTCTAAATCTAGATTTTCACATATGAAGGTTTGTTGAAAACAGTGGTTCACAAACTTTTGTTTCTTACTGCAAAACATGCAGGAAATGTGAAACACTCTTAACAGGTAGAAGCTTAGTATAGCAGGATTTTCCCAAACAAAAGTTTAAAAAAATCATGACCACTAAATCAACCCTACAAGAAATGCTGCAGTAGACTCTTTGAGTAGAAATGAAAGACTATAAAGAAGAGTAAGGAAAAATAGGAAGCAGAAAAGCAGAAAAAAAAAAGTGTATCTGTAAAACTCAGTCAAGGAACTCACAAAATAAAAGAATATAAAGTATATCATATACCCATAATATGGGGAGGACAGGAGTAAAGAATGAGTTCAAACTTAATAAGTGACCTTAAATAATAAGTCACTTAAATAAGTGACCATCAACTTAATATACACTGCTTTATAAAGAAGATGTTATATACAAATTGGAAGGTAACCACAAATCAAAAAAACAGTAATAAATATGCAAAAAAAAAAAAGAGAGAGAGAGGCAGAGACAAAGAGAGAGAGAAAGAGAAAGGAATCCAAGTATATCACTAAAGAAAGCCAAATTATCATGAGAGAAGAGAGCAAGGAAAGGAAAGCCTAGAAATACAGAGGCACCTGGGTGGCTCAGTCAGTTGGGCATCTGCCTTTGGCTCAGGTCATCTCAGGCTCCTGGGATGGAGCCCCACAACAGGCTCCCTGATCAGGTAGCAGTCTGCTTCTCTGCTCCTTCCCTTTGATCATGCTCTCTTTTTCTGTCTCATCAATAAATCAATACATCTTGAAGAAAATACAAAACAACCACAAAACAATTAACAAGATGGTAATAAATGCATACCTATAAATAATAACTTTGATGTAAATGGACTAAACACTCCAATCAAAAGACATAACGGTATGGATTAAAAAACAAAATCCATCTATACACATTGCCTATAAGAGACACATTTCAGACCTAAGGACGCATGCAGATTGAAAGTAAAGGGATGGAGAAGCATTTATCATGCAAATGGATGTGAAACAAAAACTGTAACAAGAGAACAAGAAGGACACTATGTAATCATTCAGGGAACAATTCAACAAGAAGATTTAACAATTGTAAATATTTATTCACCAAACCCAGGAGCCCACAAATACTTAAAGCAGTTAATACCAAATGTAAAGGAAATAAATGATAGCAATACAGTCATCGTAGGGGACACCCTACTTACATCAAGGGACAGATCTTCCAAACTATAAATCAACAAGGAAACAGGGGCTTTGAATGACACATTGGGCCAGATGGATGAAATGGATGAAAAATACAATGAATGTCTTTCGAGGAAAACTAGCACTAAGTACACCCCTCTGGAGTATTTAGTTTTTAAGGGGTCTTTATGCCTTTCATTGTCTTTCAGCTACTTTACAGATCTATAAGCTGTAGATAACAGATAATCAGGGCAGATTTTCTTGTTTGTAAACAGGTAAAGGAATTTTGTCAAATGGAAACAATTGATCTCCCCCTTCATACCTCCCCCAAAGACAACCCATGGAATAAGCCAGTTTTATATCTCCTTTTATTTTTTTTTAAGATTTTATTTATTTATTTATTTGTTTATTTATTTATTTATTTGTTAGAGAGAGAGAGAGAGAGAACAAGCAGGCAGAGTGGCAGGCAGAGGCAGAGGGAGAAGCATGCTCCTTGCTGAGCAAGGAGCCCTATGTGGGACTCGATCCCAGGACCCTGGGATCATGACCTGAGCCGAAGGCAGCTGCTTAACCAACTGAGCCACCCAGGCGTCCCTTATATCTCCTTTTAAAGTTATTTAAACATTCCTTATCTGCCTATATACATGTGTGGTTCTTTGACTTCTCTTTTTAACCAATTGCAATATCATGCAATTCACTCATTAATTTGCGTTAAATAAAATATTTGGGAAGTGTTCATCTTATAACTGTATGAGACTTCTAAATTTACTGTTAAAATCTTTTAACACTATTAAACCATCCTGAGGGGTTGAATTAAAATTGAAAGTATCTGCATGTACTCAATTGGGTTTTTAAAATATTCACATAAATTTAGAAATAGTCATGGCAGTATGTACTTAACGTGTCTTTCTCTCTCCTGTTCTCCACTGAATGGAACCTCCAGCTTCCTGAAGACATGGCTGACTCAAGGGAGAAACAGGGAAAGAAGAAAAAATAAAGTTGGGGCATTTTTTATGCAATAAAATAAAAAATTTTTGAAAGAAGTCAGCTCGAAGGATCTCTTGCTGGTCAAAACATATAATTTGAACATCAAAATAAATAATGAGTATATAGAATTACAACTTACCAAATAAAATAGGAACCTATTGTTCTATACTGAAATTAATTTTAATTTTCTTATTTCTAATAAATAAAAAATAATACAAATGAATAATCGGTGTGGGGCAACTGTTAGAGTGCTAGTTAATAAAGATGGAAACTATCAATAAATCCTAAAACTGATGAGATTTGATGAAGACAGCATGTTGGGGTAGTGTTAGAATGATTTGACACAAAATACACATCAAATTCTGAGGGAAAATGATGACTTAACATTGACGAAATTTGGCAAACACCAAATTGACCAGGTAACTACTGGTGGAAATTAGCTGAAATTGTGGGCATCCTGATGTGGTACATGGAGAATGAGAATATTTGTTTTTCCTTGGTGTTTTCTTTCTTTCTTCCTTCTTCTTCCTTCCTTCCTTCTTTTCTTTTCTTTTCTTTCTTTTCTTTTCTTTTCTTTTCTTTTCTTTTCTTTTCTTTTCTTTTCTTTTCTTTCTTTTCTTTTCCTTTCCTTTCCTTTCCTTTCCTTTCCTTTCCTTTCCTTTCCTTTCCTTTCCTTT
>CM052809.1:107384403-107461988 GCA_028533885.1 Nasua narica
GGGGGGGGGGGGGCGGAGGTTTCACATGATCTTTAAACAACAATCTACCAAGTTTTAATCTTGAGACTAATAATCATTCACATGGTCTTTAAACAATCTAATTAAAGTTTAACCTTATACCAACTACTCAACTATTTTTCATGAAGACTAATAATCATCCTCTAATAGCATGCAATAATAACATTTGATTCACATAGAGTGTTTATTTCAACACCTGATTTCCCCTAAGCGAGCTCTCCTGGGGATAAGGCACCAAGGCGATGACCTTCTCTTTATTCTTTCCCAGAGAGACACAGAAAATGCTCTAACCATTTTTCCATTACTCTTAAACCATTTATCTATGTCCTTAGCACAAACACCTGAGTGATCATAAATGCCTGTGTAAGGTATGGGAGGGATGCTTGGTCTTATTGTTCATTCTTCTGGAATAGTTGTCATTGATGTTAGCATAAAGATTATTTCCCTTAAGCCCATAGATCAAGCCCACAATTACAAGAAATGCCATAAACAAAATGAAAGGAAGTAGCAGGGACCAGCTCTGGATTCTCCTGACTTTCAGGATTGTCCCCCATACCCGGACCTTTGTCAGAACAAGCATGAGTAGCTTGGTCCGCGCCAATACAGTAATTCATTATTTGCATTTCCTACACTGATACAGAGGCTAAGGATTTTTATTATTTTCCTTATATTTCTTGGCCACACGACTTCATTTTCTGTGAACTGCCTTTCTTCTAGTCCCTTTCATGGCCGGGAGCCCCTTGGATGAGTCAGATTATAAAACAGGTTTGGGGGCGAGGTCTGTTTTCCAGTCTGAGCTCAAGTCTTTAGCCACGTCCATGCCTCCTTTCCCCACCTGAGCGTGCAAATACTTAACCTCCACAGTCCACTGCCAGGTGTGCCCTCACCCAGGCTGCTGAAGCATCATCGCACAGTGCTTGCTGACTTTGACTGGTTCCCACTTACAGATCTATTATTCCTCTTTCCCTCCTTCCAGTTTGGTCATACTTTTAACTTCTTTTGTGCTACATATTTGCGTAATGAATCTGAATAGAGGAAGAAAATGGTTGACGCCTAATCTACCATTTTGCTTGAAGGAGAAATCCCTGCTATCTTTATGTCACTTCAAGCCAGCATCTCAACCTATCGTTCTGCCTGATTTCCTTTTTCTCTCCAAGGTAGCCTTGGAAAAGCCCTACATTTCAAAATATCTGTATCCTGGTTTTCTGGACATTTTTAGAAAACTACTAGTTAATCAACTAACAACTATGTAAAAGCACTAATTTTAATGAAATGGGAAAAAAAATGGTGGAAGAGATCATTAAGAGAGATACAGTGGGACAGAGAAAGATTGATCCTTAAATCTTACCTGTAGTGATGACTGAGCCGTAAGCATAGAGTAAGACTAATTCAATTTGGCTATAAGCCATGGACTGCTCTTAGTGTAAGGTTTAGTTTTCTCGACCAAGTTACTGAAATTTCAGATCAGGAAAGATTCCAGTTGGCAGTATGCACAATCTAGGAAAATCTTAGTCCTCCCCAAAATTGCTATTTTGGTTATGGAATCCCAAGACATTCTACTGTAGCTTTAGGCAAACTTCAGTTTAAAACCACAGTGCTTCTGGGTTGAAAAGTACCCCAGGGATCAAGGAAAAAGTGCACTTTGATAATAGCAGTCATAATGGTTTCAAAAAACTTGTTAATGCTGGATGCTTTCAGAATTCAGATATCCTGTTCCCTAACTTAAAGGTTTTTGAATTTTTTTAACTACCTACATTAACAAAATACCACAGACTAGATGCTTAAAACAACAGTTTATTATTTCATGGTTTAGAGTCTAGAAGTCCAAAATCAAGGAATAGGCAAGGCCATGTTCCTCTGAAACCTATAGAGGAGAATCCTTCCTTGCTTCTTCCTGGTCTCTTGGATGGTTTAACGGCAATCTTTGGCATTCCTTGACCTATAGCTACAACCCTTTAATCTCTGCCTTGCTGTCACATGGTGTTTGCCCTCCTGTTTCCATGTCTCTTTTTCTTATAAAGACACCAGTCATATTAGATTAAGAGCCTACCCTACCCCCAATATGACCTCATCTTAACTGATTATATTTGCAGTGACTTTTTTTTTTTAAAGATTTTATTTATTTATTTGGCAGAGAGGAGAGAGATCACAAGTAGTCAGAGAAGCAGGAAGAGAGAGAGGGGGAAGCAGGCTCCCTGCTGAGCAGAGAGCCTGATGCGGGGCTCGATCCCAGGACCCTGAGATCATGACCCGAGCCTAAGGCAGAGGCTTTAACCCACTGAACCACCCAGGTGCCCCTGTAGTGACTCTTTCCAAACAAAGTCACATACTGAGGTACTTGGAATTAGGACTTACCTTTTTGGGGACTCAATTCAACATATAACACGACACACTTTTGATACTTTGCAAGAAAGAGCTTAATGGCGATAGCCTTGTTAAAATAGGATTTTCGTGAACCATTAGTGAGAACCAGTGTCTGCTCCTATAGGACATTATATGACCAAACAGGTATTTATGCATTTCATCATTTTAAGTAGTTTTATATAAATATTTGTTATGGGTGGAATAGTACCACTCCAAAGTTCAGGTCCACCTAGAATATCAGAATATGACCTTATTTGGAAATAGGGTTTTTGCAGATGTAATTAGTGAAAGATCTTGAGATGAAATCATTCTGGATTAAGGGTTGACTTTGGGGTGCCTGGGTAGCTCAGTGGGTTAAAGCCTCTGCCTTCGGCCCAGGTCATGATCTCGGGGTCCTGGGATCGAGCCCCACATCAGGCTCTCTGCTCAGCAGGAAGCCTGCTTTCCCCTCTCCCTCCGCCTGCCTCTCTGCCTACTTGTGATCTCTCTTTCTGTCAAATAAATAAAATTTTTTTAAAAAAAGGGGGTTGACCTTAAATCCAATCACTGGCATAAGTAAAAGAAACAGAGAACACACACAGACACAGAGAAGGAGGCCGTGAGAGGACAAAGGAAAAATTGGAGTTATGCCGGCACAAACCAAGGAATGCTGGGAGCCACCAGGAGATTGAAGAGACAAGGGAAGATTCTCCCCTAGAACCTTCAGAAGGAGCATGACTCTGCTAGAACTTTGATTTCAGACTTCTGGCCTCCAGAAGTGTGCAAGAATAAATTTCTCTCATTTGAAACCACCATGTATGTGATAAGTTGTGAGGGCAACTCCAGGAAACTAATGCAGTATTCTTTTTATAGAGATTGAGAAAAGCTTATTCACCAATCCCTTACTGGGGTGGTTCCATCCAGTTGTTTCCAATTAGAAAAGAAAAATTAGTCATGATCCCAGGGTTCTGGGATCAAGTCTTGCATTGGGGGGGTCCTTACTCAGCAGAGAGCCTGCTTTTCCCTCCACCTGCCTTGCCCCTTGCTAGTGCTTGCTCTCTCTCTCTGTGTCTACAAATAAATAAATAAAATCTTTAGAAAAGAACGATTAGCTTTTTTTATTTTTCATGTGGATTTTTTCTTTTCGCTATGATCAACAACACAAAGTGAATACTTCTTTGTGCAGGTATCCAGAATTTTCACTGATGATAAATTTCTATATCTGGAATTGCTGTTCAAAGGATTTTCAGACTCCTATGTTTAGCAAAGGAGCTTTCCACAAAAGGCTACAGCAATGCATATTTATAGAATATTCAAAAGTACCTCTTTTGTCATTCCCATGATACTTGATATTATTATTTTTCATCTTTGCAAGGGGCGAAAATTTTTTAATTATTGTTTGAACTATATATTCTTTAGCTTCAAAAATATTAAATATTTTTTATACACTCCTTCACCATTTGCAGTCCTTCCTAGGTGAATTGCCTATTTATACATTTAAGTCATTATTCTATTCATTAAAGTCATATATGTTGTAAAAATTATTTTCCAACTTATTGATTACCTTTAAATTTTGATTATGAGTATTTTCTAAACCCCCTGGATAGTTTTAATTTCTGGTTATGGGATCAGACTTCTTTATCTTTATCTACCTCAAGCCTTTATAAATTATATCATTTTCTCATTCTCGTGTTATTATAATTTCATTTTTACATTTTAATCAAGGTATTTTACTCTGCTATAACTTGTATGTTATCTATCAAATTTAACTTTTTATTCTAATTAGCTGGCCAATGTGACAATATTATTTGCTGCAATCCTTTTCCCCTTAATTTGAAATGATCCTTTATTATATACTATATTCATATATGTAATCAGATCTATTTATGGACTTTCTGTTATATTCTATAGAATATCTATTCCCATGTCACTGAAATGTCTTTTTTGTAACTTGTAGTTTTATATTATGTTGGGAGAATAGATCAAAGGGGAGAAATTGAGGAGACAAGAGGAACAGTTGGGAGTATTTTGCAATGGTTCATATGATGAAGGCCTAAATTAGGGAATAGTCATAGGACAGAAAAAAAGGATAGATTTTAGAAATATTTATGGAGTAAAATCAGCAAGACGTCTTGCTTAATTGGATGTGTGGGAGGTGAATAAAGAAAGAGAAACATCCAGGATGAACATGAAGTGTTTCACTTTGCTTTTTTTTACATAAGCAGTTGAATAAATGGTAATGTTATTAACTATCGAAATGAGTTTTGGGGAAGAAAGGTAAGATTTCATTGTGAATATAATTGTCTTGAAGTGCCTATAAGCAAAAATACTCATTAAGCATCAAAGCGTATGATTGTGACTTGCAGGGTTAAGTTCAGGGCTGGCAATCAGAACTCAAGGGTCTTGATTAAGAATGTGATTATTCAAATCACAACAGTGGACATAATTTCCCAAGGAAAAGATATCAAGCAGGAGTTCTCAAAACTTCATTGCACATTAATAATCATTTAGAGATCTAGTTAAAGAAAATATAGGCTCCACTCACAGAGATTTTCATTCACTGGGCCAAGGGGAGGGCCAGGAGTGTTCATCCTCCTCAAGTGATCCAGCGGGTACTGATAGAGGGTTGTGGTTCTTTGTGAGATACGCTTTTATGGAGGAAGTGAGGCTATGGACCCGAATAAAACACCAAAGAGCTAAGAGCTAAGGACACTTAACATAGTCCAGGAAAAAGAACCAAGGAGGGAGTGTGTGAGGAATAATCAAAAAGGCAGAAAGGTGATGAGAAGAAGGTAGACTAGAAGAAGAAAAAGAGCACAGCCCTTCAGGACCAAGGAGTGAGACCCAGCAGTGATAAATGCAGTACAGGGACCAAAGAGTTTAAGGAGCGCAAGAGTGCTGGGATTAAGAATCTAGGCCTTTCATGACTTGAAGGAGCAAGGGGCTGAGTCAGAAGGAAAACCACTGTGGAAATTGTGGTATTTCATTCTCAACAAGAGTGTCAAAATTCATGTTCCATGTGGACCCGATGCAGGCAGGAGGGCTCCACACACCCAGAAGGTGTCCCTGCAGGACCAGCCAAGAAAGTCCCTGACAGAAAAATCAAATGCAAGCCAGCAGGGGGCCAAAGCAGAGTTTATTGAAGATACAGAAGAGAGAGATAGAGACAGCACAGATACAGTGTCCAGGAGACTCAGAAAGGAAAGGAGGGGGTCTTGCCTTTATTGGGGCTTTGACCCAGTGAATGAGAATCTCTGTTCAGGGTTGAGGGCAGTGGTCTGGTGAACGACGTCTCTCAGGTATCCAGGAACTGGTCAGAACAAAGATGAGGGTCCAGGTGTTATTCCTTGGAGTCAGGGGGTCTTGGCAAGGAGATGTCTAGCGCTAGGGGTCTGGAATGCTCATATGATGGCTTCATCCGGTTGTTCTCACCAGGTCCTTTGAGGTAGTCTTGGCCTGAGCCGACGGCCAAGAAGGAATTCTTGAGATGTCTTTGGTGCAAGAAGGTGATTTTTATTAAAGCGCGGGGACAGACCATATGGGCTGAAAGAGCTGCTGCCCTGGGGTTGTGAGAGGGGGCTGATGATGTACCTGGGAGCTGGGGCAGGTAAGGAAACAGGGAGGCGTCAAAAGGGCTCTGATATGCTAAGGAAGGCTCCCGGGATACCAGAGGCCTTGCTATTGTCAAGCTAATGTTGTTTTTCCCTCTGGCAAAGCATTCACATTTAGACAATTGGGAGTTTCCTGGAGGAAGGTGGTACTCTGCCGGCCTCAAGCATTTGTCAATGGGTTGCAGGTTATAAAGAAATTTAATTTTATTTACATTTTCTCCTGTCTTTGTTTCCCACACCTCCATGGAGGGGAGGATGTTAGGCCTCCAGGAAATGGTTATGGGTCTCTGAAAGTTAGACTATTGATAAGAATGGTTTTTCCTTATAAGTAACTAAGACATTGGTAAACTGATGGAGACTCCTGTCCTGCAGGACTGTGGTCTCTATCAGTTAACCACCCCTTTTTCCTTTCCCTGTCTTCGGAGAGCCGGAAGTGCAGGAGAAATGTCACACATATTCCATTTGCCGGGGGTGGGGGGTGGGGGGGTTGGGGGGGTCGAGGGCTGGGGGGGTTGCAGGGCGTCAGCTTGTACTATGTCCTCACCTTCTGCGCCCTCGTCACTTCCTTAGATGTTACCTATTCTAGAGAAATCATTAACTTCTAGTCCCTTACAAGGAGGACAGGTGAAATTTGCATTACAGGGCATGTGTAAAGAATTGGGGTAGGGGTGCAGGTCCTAGCAAAGAACAGAAGCAGGAAAAGGTTTAAAAAGTAGATTTTTTAGGGGGGTGCCTGAATGGCTCAGTGGGTTAAAGCCTCTGCCTTTGGCTCGGGTCATGATCTCAGGGTCCTGGGATCGAGCCCCACATCCAGCTCTGTTCGGCGGAGAGCCTGCTTCCCCCTCTCCCTCTGCCTGCCTCTCTGCCTACTTGTGATCTCTCGCTCTCTGTCAAATAAATAAGTAAAATCTTTAAAAAAATAATTTAAAAAGCAGATTTTTAGGGGCACCTGGGTGGCTCAGTTGGTTAAGCACCAGCCTTTTTGGCTCAGAGTGCTGAGATCAGTGGAGCCCTGCCCCTTCCCCCAGGTCCTGCTCTCTCCCTCTCTCAAATAAATAAATAAAATCTTTTAAAAAACAAAAAAACAACACATTTTTATGGAGTCCTTCAGTTTCCTTGTCTCACCCGGGTAATGTGTGTTTGTTTGGGTTCATACTCTATATTTTTTTGAATCTTTAGAAAGCATAGTGATCTCTTCGAGATGGAAAATGCTCAGTTTGAAAAAATCTTTATCAAACATGTGTTCCATTAATTTTCAAGTTAGTAGATCAATTATAGAATAAGAGCCATTCAGTTTTCTATTTCAACATGAGTTTGACACAATTGCGTACAAAACCAAGCAGTATAAGTTTGATTTGAAATTAAGCTACGAGAATAATAACGAAGACATTTCTTCCATATGGACAATTTAAAAGTTACGTCAATCCCCCTACTCTCCACAGAGGAGAATGAAAAAAAAACATTTCATAAACTGCTTAAAATTCCTGGGAGTTTTACTAAATAACAAATGAATTTTCATATGTAGAATAAGACAGATGCATTCATGCAAATAACTAATTCATGAAGATATAGCAAAAAAGGAGAAGAATAAACAGCAGGATTTTCTTTAATAACTTATCATAAAATAAGTCAATAAAAACATTCATCTTACATCTTGAAAAGTATTGAATGTACATACCAAGTATTTGCTTAATACTGTTTGAGATTTGATATTGTTATTAATACAAAGAACTCTGCATTTGAAAAGCAAAAAACAGGGATAGTGACATTTCCTTTGAAGAAGAGTTCTTTGGAAGAGTAAATGACATTACCGCAGGTGACTAAGTACTTTGCATATCGCGTAGCTACTCCGTGAATGTTAGTGGCTCTCCTCTTCTTTTTCACAAGGTAGAGGAAATAAGGCAACGGCTAAAAAAGGCCCGACTGTAATCAGTAATAAGAAAATTACTGTCATAATAAAATGGACAAATTCCTTGGTAAAACAATGACCACATGACCTCAAAACTGATTGGGAAGTTGGCCAAGTTGGGGAAAACTGAGCATTGTAACATTTTAGACTTTGAGAATTAAATATCCAAAATTTCAGAGAAAATACTGGCATCAACCCCTCAATGGGGAAAAAAATAAGAACATAGCAAGAAGCTAAAAAATGTACTTGAACCTGCTGAAAAGAATGGAGGAGATACCCAAATAATCGTAAGAGTTAGAGCCAAGATGAATGAGAAGCAACAAGAAACAATTTCACTCAAAATAAACATTGTTTAGTAATCAGTACCATTGAAACCAGGAAAATAGGAGCCTTGGGAGAGAGGATAAATCTTCATTCTTCAAGCCCAGAGAGGAGTGAGAATTTGGCGTGAGTGTTTAGACGCTATTAGGGCCTCTAAACAGTGAGTTGAACTTGATGACGATTAAATTTCCTTTTATTCTAAAAGTTTATGAGTCTAGCTTCGGGAGCTAGTGCCATGGAGAAAAAAATAGGAAAGAGTAATATAGCAATGGAGGAAATCCATTGAAAGAACAAGGCAAATCCCACATACCTCTCTAGTGCATAAGAACATTATCACTTTGTCATTTAGAAACAGCAGGTTTTAAAAAGAAATTTTAAAAAATAATGTTAATGGCAAATTACATTTGCCATGACAGGCTGAGAAAGACTGGGTCATCATGCAATTCTAGGGGGGATTTTGCAGACCATCTCATCCAATCCCCTGAATCCCCTCAATGTATGAGATGCAGAAACTCAATTCAAGTAAGAGTGATGGGGGAAGCGCCTGGGTAGGTCAGTTGGTTTAGCATCCGCCTCTTGATTCTGGCTCAGGTCACGATCTCAGGGTCCTGGGATGGAGCCACGCAAGGGCTCTGTGCTCCCAGCAAGGAGTTTGCCTCTCTGCCTCTCTCTCTCCTTAGCTCCATCCTTTCATCCTCGCCCACTCTAGGGTTTGTCCACATTCACTCTTTCTTTTATTTATTTATTTATTTATTTATTTATTTGATAGAGAGAGACACAGTGAGAGTGGGTACACAAGCAGGAGGAGGGAAAGAGAGAGAGGCAGGCTTCCCGTGGAGCAGGGAGCCCGATGAGGGGCTCAATCCCAGTACCCTCGGATCATGACCTGAGCCAAAGGCAGACGTTTAACGACTGAGCCACCCAGGCGCCCCCACATTCACTCTTTCAAATGAATAAATAAATCTTAAAAAAAAAAAAAAAAAGAAAAAAGGAGAGAAGAAGTGAGTGGTCCTAAATTACTTAATGACAGAAGAAAGAAAGACTTCAATCTAGACTTTCAGATCCAATTGCCAAACTGATTTTAAAACTTCTTTACATTTTCAGGTGACAGAATTAGCCTGAAAGAATTTTCCTGGCATTGTTCTTTCAACTGACATTTAAAACTTGAGGTTCCAAAGGTTGTAACAAATTACACTCTACCAGAGGGTAACTGTATAGATATTTTCACTTCTTTTAGGGCTTTCCAAATACACAGAACCTTTATTTTCCAATTATGAATTACACCAGGTGGTGAGATACGGAAATCTTACAAATATGTTGAAAGTCAGAATTTAATCATCTGTGTGCTTGTGAACTATTCCAACATTAAATATATTTACACCCACATTAGCTAATCTTATATAATTATCATGCGAAAGTTTTTATAATAAAAAAAGTGTGATTCTTTTTCCTCTTGTAAATGAATATGAACTGAATATTATGAAAATGTCATGTTTATTTCTCTTTCAGTGCGTAATACTGCTATTATTCAACCACCTCCAAAATACCCCAAAAGACTATTTATATAATATAGAAACTTATAGTAATTTGGATAAGTGATTATGAAATAAAAATGTAAAAACATGTATAATCTCAAAACCTGAAATATCCAAAAAAATGCATGGATATAAGGCAATAAATCAAAACGCTAACAGCATGAGATTATCCCCTTTTCTGTGTTTTTCAAATTTTCTATAATGATCACATATTTCCCAGCGATAATAAAAATAATATATTCTAGATTAAAATGAACCTAAAAAACAAAACAGTATGAAAATCTGATTTCTAAACTAAATCATAAAGCTCACCTATTCTCCATGTAAAGGGATAGAATTCATTAATACATAAAATATGATTAACTATATACAAATACATTTTTTATTTAAAAAAATTTTTTAATGATTTTATTTATTTTTTGAGAGAGACAGATAATGACGAGAGGGTTAGGAGGAGAGGGAGAAGTAGACTCCCCAATGAGCAGGGAGCCTGATGTGGGGCTCGAACCCAGGACCCTGGCATCATGAACTGAGCTGAAGGCAGACACTTAACTGAATGAGCCACCCAGGCACCCCTTCAAATATACTTTTAAATCTTAGAAAGCGTCTACAGAGGGTTGCTGTAAATAAGTATTTATCTATATGTCCCCTTGAGTAGTTCATGATAAGTAACTGAACAATCTCCTCAAGTTTCAAATGAATAGGAATGATGAATGTGGAACGCTTTAATGTTAATGCAATACCTGGCATTAAAAAATTTGCTCACCATATGCTTTCTTTTTCCTCCCTAGCTTCCTGTGTGCATCTATTCAGATGATGAAAGAAAGTTTCTGGATCTTATTCAGCATGAATCCAGCTGGAGATCATTTTCAAATTAATATGCAACTGATATGAACATTACATTTATAAATTCTTCTAAAATAATCATAATGACTTAGTTTAGAGGTCTTTGTTTATCAATGGTTACAGGTAACTTGGTTTTCCCTATCATTTTTTCTCATCCAATTTTGTCAGTTGTAATTGGTCTTTCAAACATAGTAATGGTTTATTCTAAAGAAATCCTATCAACAGGGCACTTGGGTGGCTCAGTAGGTTAAGTGGCTGGTTTTCAGGCTTGGGTCAAGAACCCAGAGCCTTGGGATTGAGCCCGGCATCTTGTTCAGTGGGGAGCCTGCTTCTCCTCTGCCTGCCGTTCCCTATGCTTGTGCTTGCTCTTGGTCTCTCTCTTTCACTCACTCTGTCAAATAAATAAAATCTAATAAAATAAAATAAAATCCTATCAACATTAAAGAGATTTTCCATTATAATTAAACGAAACAAAGAAAGAACACCTATGAGATAAAAACTGGTTCTCGACCTGCAGTTGTATCAAGGGTTTTTTTTTTTTTTTTTGACATTTAAACAATTTACTGAAATGTATGCTAATTTAAAATATATTTACAAATATTATCTTTCTATGAGGACCATATACTTCTCAGAAATAAATATGTGTGCACCTTGAAAATCATGTGCCAAACAAAACAAAACTAGGGAAGATAAAATATCATGTGCAATAGCTAGTAGTTTATAGACACATATTTCCACTGATTATGTTCTAGCATATTATTAATCAATATCAAAAATATCAGCTAAGTCGCAAATTATGTAAAACTCATTATAAAGAGTACTATATATTGGATATCCACTGGTATCCAGAACAAGAACAAAAGGGATTCCTAAATGCCTAATTTTATCCCTCATTTCTTTCCCCAATAGTCTCCTCACTTCTTATTTATTTATTTATTTATTTATTTATTTATTAAGTAGGTGCCATGCCCAACAGGGGCTTAAATTCACAAGCCTGAGATCAAGGGTCACAAATCTACCAACTGAGCCAGTCTAGTCTCCTTACTTCTGAACTCCTACATTCACTGAATATATATCCTTATTTATCATCTTTCCACACAACTGCTGCCATTGTTTCTGGGCATGGGTAAATAGCAACCCCTACCTTACAGGTGATGGCAGAGTAACAAAGATTATGAAGACATTTATTATGAGTATTTTATTCTGACTTTCCAATTCGGTAGTAGTTCTCTCCAGATGTGTTATAATCTTTTGGTAGGCAGATCCTAAGATGGTCCCCAATGATTCACACCTCCTTCTATTCATGCCCTTGTGTAATCCCCCCCTGTTTCTGGACTGGACATAGAGACTTGGCTTCTGACCAATAGTCTTGTTACCAGACTCTCTCTGTAGGTTCTCTCTGGCAAGCTGCCATGTTACAAGCTGCTCTAATGGAGAGGCCCATATGGCAAAAACCTGAAGGATGCCTCCTTCTAATGGCCAGGAAAGAACTGAGGCCCTCAGTGCAACAATCTGCTAGAGACTACATACATTTGAAGCAGATCTCTCTCCCTACCTGAGCCTTCCGATGAGATCCTCCCCCTGGCCAGTACCTTGACTGCGACCTTGTGAGAGACTCTGAAGCAGGCTCAGGTAAGCCAGGCCTGGACTCCTCACCCACAGAAACTGTAAAGCAATAAATGTGTGTTGTTTTAAGAAGCTAAGTCTGCAATTAACTATGTAGACTGGATAACTAATACAATGTTTTGAGTTCTTAATTTTATTTGCTTTTTTTTTTTTAAGTTCTCCAATATTTGACTCTTTTGCAAGTATGGAGACCTGGCATAGAATGGGAACCTGGAGCCACCAGATCTTACAATTCTTCAAAAGAATCTGAAATCTGGATGTTTTATAACCCCTCTCTTTTTATTGTTGACAATTAAAACAAAAACCCCACACCGTGTGGTGTGAAGATAAATAGCATAAACAAAGCACAATTGCTAAACTAAATTGTCCCTGCTGCCTATTTCCACTTTAAATTCTGGCCACTTTCTTTATTAGTACTACTCATGACTGAGAGACAATACTTCTTGAAAGACTTCAGAAAATCCTAGTAAAGTGCTCATAACATATATACTGTTAGTTTACAAATAAAAGCAAAGTTTTACATGGGCAGAACACCCAAAGAAATATTTCCCAATTGGCCAAGTATCATGCAAACTTTATTTTCCCAAGATCAGGAGAGTTTTTAGTAATTCAAACCTGGAATTAAAATAACTAAAAACTATAGCTAGTTAATTTATAAAGCTACCTGGGGTACATATTATTGCATAAGAAATAGCTCTACAATATGAAATAAGCCATAAGGCCATAGCAAAAATGAATATGATGATCCTCATTTTGTATATGTGTCTTACACCTAAAAGATGCTAAATTTACATCTTTATATCACATGCAATTATCATAAAAATATTCTGAGGGTATATTTTGAATTAAAATATTAATGCATCAAGTTTATAATCATTTACACAGTTATCTAATTCAAAAATAAAGATGGTTAGTTTCTTCTGTCTTCAGAATTTTTTTTTTAAAGATTTTATTTATTTATTTGAGAGAGAGAGAGCATGAGAGGGGAGAAAGTCAGAGGGAGAAGCAGACTCCCTGTGGAGCTGGGAGCCCGATGTGGGACTCGATCCCGGGACTCCGGGATCATGACCCCAGCAGAAGGCAGTCGCTCAACCAACTGAGCCACCCAGGTGCCCTGTCTTCAGAATTTTTCTAAACTAGCTGATGTATTATTGGCTTTTGCTGATTAAGTATATATGTCACCAAGAGAGCACTACAGTAAAACTTCATTTATTTTGTCCCCAAACTAAAAACGTAAAACAAAAACAATATCAAAAACAAGACCCAATGAGATCCCATTTGCATTTATCAACTTGGAATTCCCATCAGTTTAATTAATTTCTGGAGAATATTGCATTTTAAATCCAATAGCAGTTCCTTTACATACTCTTAGGAACAAATCAAATTACTATAAATACAACCTTCTTTTAAAAATGCAGAAAGTCAAAATCATAACCTATACATTAAACCTCAGACTTACATACAAACTATTACACAAGTTTCAGAAGCCAGTTTCAAGTCTCAATTACTATTTACAATAATTTTACAAAGGGACATGCAGATTCTGTAGGATGACAACAAACACAAAATGCAATCAAGATCTGAGACAGAATTCAGTATTTTTTACAAAGAGGAGAAGAGCAAACAGAAATGTGATTGAGAACTGGAGATTAATTTGTACTAGAATGGCTTACAGAAGCATTATTTAAAGCAGGCTAATTATGAAAGAACTCTTAAAGTTACCTACTCATATAAGCTACATTTAATGCAGAGATAAACTTATTTAGATAGTAACTATTGCCAAATTTTAGTCTACAATGCACTTATTATTCCAAGACAGTAACCATGTCTATATATTTGGCATATAATTACTTAAACATTCTCTTTCTTTGTGGAATTACTTATTCTTCCCCAGTTTTTTTTAATTGCTATTGTTGGTTTTATAGTTTTCATATCAAACTTTGGACAACTACGGCCTTTTTATGACAAATTCAACCTGCTCCAATTAAATATTGGGCATATCAATGTTGTACACCTGTAGACCTGTTTTATTTATTTTCCCAATATTCTCTAGTGACTTTTACCCATCTGTTTTGCTTTTTGTACTTTCTCCTGCCTATCCAAAACCATTTTTTCTAATTTCTTTAGTAATAAATGAGTAAATTTTTAAAATTATTGTACCTAATATTTTATGTGAATTAACCTTATCTCATATTTAATTTAGTTCAAGCATTATATCAAATAGGCTAGAATTTAATATAAAATGCAAAATGCATAGTAATTAACTTGTCTATAAGATATCTCGTGAAAAAATCTAAAGCCTTCATATCTAGTATGAGTGTCCAGGGGCCAACAACATAAAATGAGTTAAAATACTTGTGTGATGAAACTTATGTGAATCTTATTGAATAAACACTTTCTCAAATAACAATATAATCAAGAAATACTTTTTCAAATACAATTTCACAATGAGGTTGTTTATGATGGAGTGGAATTTGACAAAGAATGGTTGTTCCATATTAGAGTTCATTTAAGAAAGATAACTAATTTCAATTAAAATGAAATAATTTTTTTTCTGATTATAAAAATAATATGTATTTTCCAGGAATTTAGAATATTTTAAAAATTAGGGGAAAATGGGGCGCCTGGGTGGCTAAGTTGGTTGAGCAACTGCCTTTGGCTCAGGTCATGATCCTTGAGTTCCAGGATCGAGTCCCACATTGGGCTCCCAGCTCCACGGGGAGTCTGCTTCTTCCTCTAACCTTCTCTCCTCTCATGCTCTCTCTCACTTTCTCTGTCTCTCTAATAAATAAATAAAATCTTAAAAAAAAAATTTAGGGGAAAAAATCCCCAATAACACAATCACTCACACTTGGTCAGTTACAATGGTAATGTACACAGTTCAGATATGAAACAAAATTGAAATCAAATTATAATTCTGAATGTGTTTATAAGTATAGCTAAATCCATGGGACTTGATAAGGTTATTTAGTGAAAGACTGTGAATAAAGAAAAGATGGAACCTAGACAGAACCTGGAGGCATACCAATATTTGAATGTAGATTAGGGGAAGAACAGCAAGGGGGCATGTGGAAGAATGGTCAATGAGAAAGGAGGAAAACCAAGTGTATTTTTCACTGAAGGCAATAGGAGACACTACAACACTACATGAAGAATGAAGGAGTGGCCACCATGCCAAACAAGTCAGATGTATGGAGTAAAATAAGGCCACAGAACTAACTGTCTGGTGGATTTTGCTCCATGAAGGTTAATGACTGTCTATGCTGATAAGCAGTTTTAGAGGAACCCAAATCAGATTGGACCTATACACCTCGTGAGAATCAACTAAAACATTCTTTGTTTTTAAGGGTTTTACCTTTTTTTTTTTTTTAAAGATTTTATTTATTTATTTGAGAGAGAGAGAGGGAGAGGTCAGATGGAGAAGCAGACTCCCCAGTGAGGAGGGAGCCCAACGTGGGACTCGATCCCATGACTCCAGGATCATGACCTGAGATGAAGGCAGTTGCCCAACAACTGAGCCGCCCAGGCGCCCAAGGTTTTTACCTTTTTAAAAATTTATTTGAGAGAGAGAGCGAGCGCATGCATGCGTGCTTGGGGGAGGGGCAGAAGGCGAGAATCTTCCAGCGGACTCTGCACTGAGTGTAGAGCCTGACTCGGGCTTGATCCCATGACCCTGAGATCATGACCTGAGCCAAAACCAAGAGTCAGCTGCTCAACCGACTGAGCCACCCAGGCGCCCCACAACTGAAAAATTATTGATTTAATGAGCTAATTAGATTGCCTTTTACAAAATAAACATATATGAATCTACAGTAGTACAAAAGCCATTTTTAAAAGCTATAAACAATATAATTGGAAAGAAAATATTCACTCACAATTACACAAAAATCTAGTCATAAATAAATGTGTGGCAATCTTTATAAAGAAAACCCTAAATTTTGCTAAGTTATAAAAGGTACAAATAAATAAGGAGATACACCAAATCTCAAACTAGAAAGTTCATTAGTTCATTGGTTTACATGCACTCAACAAACTTTCAGTGAGTACCTACTTCGATGATTCTAGCACTTGGACTGGATCAGCAAACAAAATACATAAAGGTCAAAGCTGGCAGTCTTACTTGACTTCCGTGGGAGTAACGCTTATGTTTCACCATTAAACGTTAAGTCAGGAGTTAGCTAATATAAGGCTCTCATTAAAATATCTTTCTATTAATACTTACCTATGTTTCTTTTCTTTTTTAAACAAGAGTAAGAATTTTATCAAAAGCCTTATTTTTCTCCTTTGAACCACTAATGTCCTATTAGCATATTTCCTAACATAATAACATCCATCCATTACCAAATTTCCATGATTAAATCTACCTTATTAGGATGGATTCTTTTAATAACTGTTGAATTTGGTATGTAAGCATTTTATTTGGAATTTCAGCATTTATACTGAAATGTGCACTTAACTTACACATTTCCTAGTGATTTTTTTTTAAACTGGAAAAATGAGCATTTAATAAAATGAACTGAGTAGCGTTCCAAAATTTAGGTTGTTTCCTAGAAATTAAGGATCCATGGGTAAACTCTATCGCTCTGGACCCTTGCAGGGAGTTTCTCAGAAACATTTTCAGTTTCTTCCATGGCCAATTTAAGTTTTCTATCTTTACTTGATTTACTCTTATTTATATTTCTCAGGGAAAAATGTCCAAATTTTCTATATATAGTATTTTCTTTTTTTAAGGTTTTTATTTATTTCACACAGAGAGAGAGATCACAAGTAGGCAGAGAGGCAGGCAGAGAGAGAGGAGGAAGCAGGCTCCCTGCTGAGCAGAGAGCCCGATGCGGGGCTTGATCCCAGGACCCTGAGATCATAACCTGAGCCAAAGGCAGAGGCTTAACCCACTGAGCCACCCAGGTGCCCCTATATATAGTATTTTCTTATCCAGAGTCTCCACCATGTATATTATATCACCTTTTCCAATTTTAAGTGTTTTCTTTTCCCTCTTGATTAGATTTGCCAGAATATTATTTTTTACTGACACTGGAGAGACTAGAATATAGAACCAGTTACCACATCTATTTGTCAATTGTTTTCTTTTCCATGTCATCATCTTCTACATTTATACTTTTGTTCTAATTTTCCTTATTTTTTTTTAACTCTGGAAAATGCTGATTTTTCTTATTTTACATAAACACATAGCATTATAATAAATTTGCCATTAAGTAAACTGGCAAATGGGTTTCAAATCAAGATCTGAAGCTCTTCCAGAGTGTTGGGGTTAATGTAGAGCATGAAATCATCCATAATACCTAGCTTACTAAAATGTGACATGGAGGCCGCTGGGGGCTTGGAAGGTTTCCAAGAAGGGCTTAGGCCTTGGAATACCGAGGCCTATGGGACCACTCTGCTGTAGGAATGCCATGGGGAGTTTGCCTTCTCTGAAGCTTTCTTAGACCAAACAGCTGTCCTGTGATCTAAGAGACATATGCACTGTCCCCTAAAGCTATGTTTAACAGAATTTGTAGAAGACGCTGATCAGCATACCTTTCCTGTAATCAGACTCTTTCTATTTTCTCTAAGGCCACTTGCCACATATCCCTTGCTTGAGAAACAGTAATAAAGACTTAGGTGATTATCCTGAAGCACGAATAAAGGTGAGAGCAAAGAAGAGCAAAGGGTCTGTGTCTCCAAGCACTGACCCCCTTGCCTTCTGCTTTCTTTCACAGCAAAGTTTGGAGTAATCTTGCATTGGTAGGTACAGGGGTTGCTGGCCATTCCCAGCACCAGAGTTCTGAGATTAGTGAAAATTTCTTTGAACTTCATGTTTTACCTCTTAAAAATTACGTGGCTTTTTATATTCTACTCCATGTGTTTTAATAGAAATATCATTTTTCTCAGGGTATTAAAGCAAACTTGGTTGACAGCTGCAGAGGGAAGATGCATTACATTTATTTAGTGGTTATATCCTGCAGCATCATCATGTACTCCTAAGAATAAACGTGTTTAGAATAACTTTGGCTACAATCTACTAGCTTTACATGCAATTTATTACATTTTAGTCTAGTTGAAGTTTTATTTTTACATTAATAAAATGCTTTCTTGCTCAAAAAAAATCAATTTGTCAAGCATAGGAAATGTCTAGATTCTATAAAAATACATCTGACTGAAAATGAAAAGGCAAATAAGATAGCTTTCATTTTTAGACTGTGATATAGTTCTGGGAATGTTTGATTATACATTGAATATTCTGCCCAGGAAAACTAATAGCAACTCTATAGCTATTTAGAAAGATAGTTTTATTTTCAAATGATTACATGTTTCTGATTAAAAGCTATATTAATAACTTTTAGATGTACTGTGATATGGATAGAATTCATGACATATATAATTCTGGCTTTTCTTTTTTTAATTTTATTTCTTTATTTGAGAGAGAGAGAGAGGAAGCACAAGAAGTGGAGGGTCAGGGAGAAGCAGACCCCCGCCAAGCAGGGATCCTGAGGCAGGACTCGATCCCGGGACTCCAGGATCATGACCTGAGCCGAAAGCAGTTGCTTAACTAACTGATCCATCCAGGTGCCCCAATTCCGACTTTTAAGAATTTCCTGAAGGGATGCCTGAGTGGCTCAGTAGGTTAAGCTTCTGCCTTCAACTCAGGTCATGATCCCAGGGTCCTGGGATCAGGGCCCAAAGTGGGCTCCTTGCTCAGCAGGAAACCAGCTTCTTCTGTCTTTGCCTGCTGTTTCCCCTGCTTGTGCTCTCTCTCTGACAAATAAAGTCGAACACACACACACACACACACACACACACACACACACACAAACTCCTGGGACTTTCTATAGCATAATCAATGATTTTGTATACAAGTTCTATCCCATTTTTAAAACTTTTTCCTAAGGTACCAAATTTTAAGTCAATTTTACTAATTACTCCTTATTTTTAGTTACTCCAACTTGAGATTTATATCAACATTACTGATAACAATTTACAACATATTAGTGACCTTTTAACACTGGAAATTTGTTTTTGCCTTGAATTGCTTGTAATTAATACTGCTAACTGTGCTTCATGCTTAATTTTGCCTGATATGACTTTGTGTACTTATATTCATTTTGATTCTCCATTCATTGGTTCCTCCTATTATCATCTGCTTATCAACTATAGTACACTTTCATAGACTTATTAGTGACTTGGGTGTTCTGACACTTTTTTTTTCAATTGTTCGACATTGTCGATTATCTTGGCTGGTCCTAGATTTCTTGTTTTAACTTTTCCTCTGAAAGTCTGACACTGCTGCACCGCCTCCTAATGCTCAGTGTTATGCAGAAGTCTTGAGCCCAGTTAGATTTCTGTTTCTTGGTAAATAATTTGTTTTCCCCCAGCCGCTTTTAGGCCACAGCCAACTTGCGCAAATGAAGTTACCGCCTATTTCCCAAGTACATCCTGGAGCTTTCCACCTTCACTCACAGTTCCACCACTTACTGTCTTCTTGTTGGAAAATGCCAGCTATCAAGAACCAATTCAAATGCTGCTTACACCAAGACACATTTTCAGGATTCACACTAGTCAGAATTAACCCATCCTATATCTAAATTTATGTCACCATTGTACTTCCGTAGCACCAACATCTACAGTGTATTATTAAAGAATATACACCAGATTGGTTTAAGTAGGTTCTGGAGTCAGATCACCAGGGCTCAGATTTCAACCGTCACATCCTAGTCATATGATCTTCAGTAAGTTATTGGGTTTTCTGTGTCCTGTTAACTCATGCAAAATGGGAATAGTATCTAGCTCATCGAATGTTTCTGATGATTAAATGAACTAATATACATAAAACATCTAGACAATGCCCTAGAATATAGTAAGTGCTATGTGAGGCCCTGGCATGTTATTATGGTATGTATGCATGTGGGATGTGTTCTCCATTTGGAATGAGAAAAATTATTACAAGAGAATGAAACAGGTGCTACAGAGGTTTAAGTATTCAAAGGATGGGGCAATTAAAGATGAATTATATATAATCAGCTTAGGGAAAGCCATGGTATTTCAATGAATCCTAAATATTTTCATTATATAGAATTTTTTTAAAGATTTTATTTATTTATTTGACAGAGTTCACAAGTAGGCAGAGAAGTAGGCAGAGAGAGAGGGGGAAGCAGGCGCCTTGCAGAGCAGGAAGCCCGATGCAGGGCTCGATCCCAGGACCCTGAAAGCATGACCTGAGCCAAAGGGCAGAGGCTTAACTCACTGAGCCACCAAGGCACTCCTATATAGAATTTTAAAAGCACTTTTGCATGCACTTGTTCATTTATCCTTAAACTCTGTAAGATAATTTTGTTTTATGAGGACAGAAATAAAGGATGGCAACTCAAATTGCCCAAGATGCAGAGTTAGAAAGTGAAAGCTAACATTAAGAGAAATATCACTGTACTTGGAAGCTGGTGGTTGCTCTCTGTACATCTGCATTTTTCCATCAAGGATGAATGGGGATGCAACACACAGATTGGACAGGACCAAAGGTAGAGAACAGTATTCCAAGCTTTGGAAACTGCTTAAATAAACAAATGGTGGTGTGAAATGACATGGCTTTCTGGGTAAACGGAAAAAAATGTGCTAAAAAACGGAACACAGCACAGTGCCTTGCAAAGCAAGTCTTTGGCTGAACTGAACAACATCTTTCAGATGCTATTCCTTTAGTTTAGCAATCACCTATGGCAATAATCCCTAGGCTTCTGGCTGAGGAATCGATCAGTGTAACTGTGGCCTCTGTCTTGAAAGACAGAGAGCAAGAGAGGGAGGGCAGGAGGGAAGAAAGGAAGGAAAGAAGGAAGTAAGGGAACAGAGACGATTTGTCATATGACTACAGCACTTAATGGGGTGTTTTAAATATTCACAACAGAAGGCTATATAAAATAAAAAGACTATGATTATACAAAGGTAATTCTTTTTTCTCACTAAAAATATTTTGAATGAATCTTAATTCTCAACAAGATTTAACAATTTTACCAACTGACAACCGATTTTGAAACATAGCGAACCTAGTTTCCTCATCTTTGGGATAGAGCAAAACATGAAAGGAAATATGTTAACATTACTTTTTTTTTTAAAGATTTTATTTTTAAGAATCTCTACACCCAACATGGGGCTTGAATTTATAATCCTGAGATCAGGAGTCACATGCTTTACTGACTGAGCCAGCCTGGTGCCCCTGGGTCAAATATTTATTGAGTACCCTGTGCCATGTGTTAGGTGCTGGTACTAAACAACAGTCCTGCACTTGCTAACATTACTTCTCAGTGCTAAGAACATAAGTTGCATACAATTCATCAGTTATATTATTAATCATCTATGAAATTGTGGAAAAGTCCCTTAACTCCTCTGGGCCTCAGTTTCCTATACTTGTAAAATATTGTTCCATCAAGGATAGAATAGTTTTAAAGCAGTTTAAGTAGGACTCTGAACCTCTGTACCATTTATTAATGAAAAAATTAAAAACAACAAAAAATATAACACATCTACCTATCCTCAAACTTTTGAATTACTGTCCTTTCATTACTTTCAAAATCACATGCAACTAATACCAAGTATTACAGATAGCTCAACCGGTCTCATCAATTAGTCATATATGAATAAAATTACCTTAAAATCAACATACTCTATCTAAAATTAAAGTCTTTCAGTGTGTAGTCTGAGAAGAATGAGAGGTCTAATCACAGGTTAACATAAGAAATATTTGTCTTAAAATAATGCATTTGACAAGTCTCATCATTAAAATTCCTTTTATTTTGAAGTATTCCCAAAGTCCTGAATCAATCATTTCTTCTTAGTTTTCCAACAGCTGTCATTTGTCTTCTTTTGGTCTGTTCAGTAGAAAGCGAACTATCTGGAGTAGGACATCATCGTTAAAGCCTTTCACATTATTATCTTCAATTGTTTCATAAAGTGGCGTACTTTGTGTGCCCCAACATATATTTTTACGAGGGTTATTTTGATCAGCTTGTGTAGTCAGTGCCAAAGTATTTAACTGGTAGCAGAAAAAGGAAAAATATTTTCCATCTGTGATCACGCCCTGAGAGACAAAAGGCCGAGTAACATCTGCTTCACTCCAAAATCCTACAGAAAAAAGTTATACTGACATTTACACATAGAATACATTTTACCGAAACAGAACATTTACACAGTAGAGGGTATCAAATATCCCCTAAAACCTAAATATCTTACCTACCAAATTCCTGGAGATCTCAGTTTTCCTCATCTTCTCCATTCTAATCCTATATTCTTTTTCTGCATCAAAAATTATTCCCTTCTTTCTGATATCCCCAAACTCATGACACATTTTCTCAACAACTTCGCTCTTCAACAGCTTTCAACCTTAACCCACTTCACCTAAAAAAAGCAGCAAGCTCTATCAATGCACATCTCCCCTACATCCGGTACTAACTCCATTCAAACCACTCATTTTTCCAGTACCAGTAGCATCTAGCGCCCAATGACCATTACAGCCATTTACTTCACCAAAATCGACAAAAAAATACCTTCAGAAAAAAACGGACTTTCTAAGGACTTCAATCAAGTATTGTAGACAAGTTTTATTCTTCCTTTACATATTTTAAAATTGGCTTTATGAGTTGCTGTTGTAACACCTTGTGTATCTTGTGTCATAGCTTCCAGGATGCCTTAATAACTTTACTACTCAAATTTTCTGGCTACTTCGTGCTCTAGACTGACTGGCTTTAACACTTTTAAATCCCACTGCCAGGGACAAGCAGTAATGTTCTTTCCTCATACACAATTTCTATCAGCTTTCATGAAGATAGCCAATGAATAGTATTGTTAGCATTTGTAATTAAATATAGGAACAAAGAAGCACTTTATTTTCAGTGCATAAACATTACCATTCTAATGTCTTTGAGAAAAATTCTTATTTCTGCTTCTACTACCATTCCTGTTCTCTCCATTTAAGTCAAAAATTATGTGTAAAAGATATATATATATATATATATATACACACACACACATACACACATATAGAGAGAGAGAGAGAAAGGATGAGCCTAGAAATTAACTATATCTGTATTAAATTCCTCCTGGAAATTCATATAGAATCAATCTGGTTACTTACAGTTCATTACTTCAGGTTTTGTAATAAAATCCAAATGCCTCGCCATGGGCTCTCAAAGTCCTCTGAACTATGGTCTCTGGTTTCCTTTAATCTCATCCTCCATTATTCTCCCCCTCCCTTTCTTTATTGTTCTTTAAACACTTCAAGTCTGTTCCTACAGGTACAGGTCCGGTCTTTGTTCAAATGTCATTTTTTAGAGACCACTCCCTGAATTACTCCATTTAAAGAAATTCGGCCGATATCTCATTTATACCTGCACCCAGTAAGTCATTCTATGCCTTATGTAGTATATTTACCCCATACTATTACCACTAGCTAAAAACACTGCACGTTTATTATCTTTTACTCCCCTCACTATCAGCTCCACGACAGCAGAATCTGCCTGCCTCATTCAACACTACATCTCCAAGGCCAACACTGCTCGGTTCCTAAAAAGTATTTACTATTTACTGAACGTTTAATAAACAATATTCTAAACCACATCCTGGATATAGCCTTCAAAGATATTACATAGAATAGTTGTGATTTAATCTAAAATTTAATCCACCAAAGCATTTCCTTTTCTAGCTGCAGAAAGCTGCGATCATCGACAGAGTTGACTTAGTTGGCTATAGTCTTTCACCCACTTGAGAACATCAGAAAAAAATTCATTCACACATAAAAGTGGTCTAAGTAAAAGATCAAAGTAATTATTTAAACACCACTTCCCAATTGCAAATATAAAATATTTAATTATGAATTTTAAAACGTGTTTTGTGTCACTGCAAAAGTTTTCAAAGTGTTGGGCGCCTGGGTGGCTCAGTTGGTTGAGCAACTGCCTGCGGCTCAGGTCATGATCTCGGAGTCCTGGGATCGAGTCCCACATCGGGCTCCCAGCTCCATGGGGAGTCTGCTTCTCCCTCTGACATTCTCCCCTCTCATGCTGTCTCTCACTGTCTCTAATAAGATTCAGCCTGCACTTAACCCAAAGAAACCACTAAATTCTTAAAATGTCACACATACCTTCCAAGAACAATGCCATAAAATTGGTTTTACCTTGATACATAGCTTGTGCTCCAGTCCAAGCAAAGAGGCTTGTGATAGCATTAGCTCTAAAAACAACTTCTATCTGGTCAGCGCAGTTCCGTTTCAAAAGCCTTTCCCTTTTTAATTTATCAGGTAACAGATGAAACTGTGTGTGACCATAACAGTATGGATCTGCTGTCTTTGAGCCTGAAGAGCAAAATAAAAACATTTCAGATGAAATCTACATGTGAACATCTGGAGCACGCGCCCTAAGTCTCTGCTTCAAACCCATCTTTCTCCTCTACACATGCTGCAATTAGTATTCACAATACACAAGTGGAAAGATTTATTTATCTCATCGGTTATAATGAAGCTAAACTTAAAGTGAAAGAAAATCTGCTATCACCAAGCCCACAATGATGACACAGGATAAGTCAAAAGGATGTATGTAAAGTTTACTTAAAATTCCCTATTATTTAGTTTTTTCGAAACTTTTATTCAATCATTGGGAGCTACATTATTTCCCTTGTCTTATTCTCCAAATGATACAAACATTTCATTAAAGTCTCCTTTATCATTTTAATTTAATAACTACATACCCTGTTCCTAATTTAAAAAAATGATTTTTATACTGTATTTCCAAGTAAGGAAAATGAGAGCCAGTATTTCATGAAATACTGATATTCCTGACTTAATAATAAAGTCTTTTCAACCAAAAGTTCCCACAATTCACACTGTTAAGACCACAGTGACACAGAATACATCTGGAGGCCTAGTGTAAAGCTGGTTTCTTAAAACCTTCAAGTTAGCTAGGAATTAATAGACAAAAAGACAGAAAAAGTATAAGCTACACAAGGCCAGACATCAGGCCTTATTAATATAAAAATTAATATAAAAGGTAAAAATTAATTACCACAGTGTATGGCACAAACAGAAGACTTTTACAAAAAAGCCCAATCACTGCCTCAAATCTGGCTCTATACTGGTTTATTTCTGAAAAACGACAAATTCCTATTTCTACAAACAATAAATCAACAAAACTTAATACATAAAACTATTTTTTAAAGTTAAAAGCTGCTAGTTCATTGGAAACAAGTAAAATTTTAAATGGTAAGCTGAAAGAGTATTTTCCTCCCAATTTTCATACATATTACAACAATCTGAGATTATGAATTACATTGCTTGTAAACTATCTGGACCTCTTGGTCATCAAGAATTAATTATCTAAATATGCATAGGATCTTTTGGACACCTTGATGGCAAAATATTTCAAAAGAAAAACTTACCAATAAATATGGTATTTTCATATTGTCGTTTGAATAATGGAAGTTTGTCTGGCTTACAAGTTATAACAGGGATTTCGACAGGTACAGAATAATCCAGTGGCACAAACTTCAAGAAAATGAAAAGTTATAAATGAATTTACAGCAACACTAACGTACATATTTTACTCACATTCTTTGTTTTTTTAAAGATTGTATTTATTTGTCAGAGAGAGTGAGAGCACAAGCAGGGGGAGTGGCAGGCAAAGGGAGAAGCAGGCTCTCTGCTGAACAAGGAGCCCGATGTGGGACTTAATCCCAGGACCCTAGGATCATAACAGAGCCAAAGGCAGACCCTTAACCAACCGAGCCACCCAGGCGTCCCAACTCACATTCTTAATAGACTTAAAAATCTTAAAATGAGATTTTTTTGACAAAATGATTTGATAACACCACTGTCTATTGATGGTAGACAAACAGCCACCTGATTGTACAAATGAAGTTTTACTGCAACACAGTCAGGCACATTCATTTACATATGGGAGATAACTGCTTTTACATTATTTAAGAACTAAGATGAAGAGCTGCAACACAGACTTATGGCCCCCCAAAGCCCAAGATATTCACTGTCTGGACATTTACAGGAAAAATGTGCATGTGTCCGTATACAGACACACAGACAACACTCAAAATCTAATTATTTTCTCCAAAAGACCTATAAATATAAAAAACAACAAGCTTACAATTATAAAAATGCGTTGATTTATGATTAGGAAGTGTAGTCTATCATAAATTACAATCATAACTATTATCAATTGTTTATATATATATTTTAAAATTTTATTTATGTATTTGAGAGAGAGCACAAGTGGGGTGGGAGGGTGGGGAAGGCAAAGGAAGAGGCAGAAGCAGACTACCCCACTGAGCAGGGAGCCTGGCACTGGGCTTGATCCCAGGACCATGAGATCATGACTTAAGCTGAAGGCAGACGCTTAACTGACTGAGCCACCCAGGTACCCCCTATTTTTAGAGTCCTGAATACCGATGCCTTAATCCTGCTTAAAAATGATTATTTGACCTTTGAGGGCTATACATACTATAACAGATTAAAAAGCTGAAAAAGAATTTCAGATGAGATGTGAAAGAAACTCAAAAGGGATCCATCCAAAATTTTTTATTCTACTAAGCCCATTACCTAGGCTGCCTATGACATTTCCTCATCAGATGTCAGTAGATACATGTGCAAATAAATCCTTACCTCTGGGAGTTGTTTGGATATTCGAATCTGGTTGTGTGGTTTATCATTTATTTGGTATCGTAAAGCATCAACTCGACCTTTCCGATGACCACTAGAAATAATTTCTTCACCTCGCAACCAGTAAAAGTGAACTGGGCGTTTACAATCTATCAAAAGATATTCAAAATTTTATTTAATCATTTAGATAAATTTGGTTATTATTAGAGTGCCAGCAATACAGAACTTAAGAATAACTGTGCAAATTAAAATGATCAAAAATTACTCCTTGATGTAAGATTGAGTCTGGGTTATATGATGATTAACTTAAATGACTGTGACTTAAATACTATGCTCAAACATTTATTGTCTACTGTGCCATCCATCATACACTAAACACTGTAACAGTTAAGAATAAATGTAACAGGAACATCACTCACCAAAAATAAAAAGTTTTTATAGGACTCAGAAATACTAAATCAATCTTCACAATAACCCTAAAAGGTATGTATAGTTGTCATCACCTCCACTTTATAGAAGAGGAATCTGGATCTTGACAAAGTTTTCCTAAGCCAACAGTCAGGAGTAGTCAAAATCCAGGAGGCTTCTCTCAAGACCACTTCCTTCCCAACTGAGACATAAGTAAAGTAACATGCACACGACAGGACTCAGTTGAGCATACATCTATAGTTATAATAACATTAATTCAATAAATATTTATTAAGACACCTATGAGGCGGTAGATATAAAGTAATTAATGCCTTAGAAACATGATTTTTAAAACCGTCCATTAATTTTTCATGTCTCCGCTGAGCAGTTAAAAGAAGTTGCTGATTGTTTCCTGGGAATCCAAAATGTCTAAGTTTGAATCCTGAACTCCAATCTACCACCTGAAGGATCTCTGACTAGGTTCATTTTACTTTTCTGTACCTCAGGTCGGTTTTCCTATTTATAAAACAATGCTACCTACTATAAACGGTTACTGTGAGGAATAAACTGGTCGGCATATATAAAATTTTATAACAGGGCTTGGTACACAGTAAGTACTGAGTAAATGTTAGATATTTTAATCAGTATCACTTTTTTTTTAAATCAGTATCACTTTTAATGTTCACATTTCTACGAGAAAGTACTATTACCGTAATTCGTGGAAGGGCCAAAAGCCAACTTCAGGTCCGCCCCGCCCCGCGCCCAACGAGGCGCGAAAGGCCTAGAAATATAATTAACAATGCAGAAAGAAAGAAATGAACAGTCCCCCACCTCCCCCGCCCGGAGTAGTAGCCCCAAGGCTCACCGAGGGTGGCGTTGGCCAAGGCGGGGTTGTGGGCACCGAGCAGGCCCATGAGGGTGGCCACCAGCTGATCCAGGAAGGGCGAGGCGATAGCCTCGCGTTCCTGGTAGAGGGGAGGGCGCCCCTTGCGCCGCAGGTAAAAGTGCTCCTGCAGGAGGCAGTCACACGTCGCGGCGCGCAGGGCCGCTAGGTCCAGGACGGGCGCGGGCTCCGCGGGCTCGGCAGGCGGCGGCGGCAGGCCCGAAAGGAACGCGGTCTTGGTGAAGTTCTGATACCAGCGGTCAGCGTTCAGGGCGAAAGACTGCGGATAAACCACGTACTTCATGAACTGCATCTTGGTGAGGATTCGCAGCTTCTCATCCACCGACTCGGCCGCGTGCACCGTCGCCTGCCACCGCTCCACTCGCCGCTGCCGTGCCGCCTTGCTCTTGGCAGTCAGGGAGGCCACAATCGGCGGGTAGCGCGCGACGGGGACCGCCGTGACATCGGGGCTGGTCACTTCTGGACCCGTGACGGCGGCCTCGGCCGCAGTGTGCAGTGACAGCCCCGGGCCCCGGAGCGCAAGCCTGCAGCACCTGGCCGCCGCCATCTTTGCTCGGGGTTTCGGACCCAGAGGTTAATTTCAGGAAATGTCGCGGCTCTCTTGCCGTAAGGACCAATCGAAAGCGCAATTTGAGCCAAGCTAGAGAAGGCCGATTCTCAGTGGGCCTCAGATACGTTGCGTCATTCACTTTTTAGCCAATCATATCACTTCTCCAACTTAAGTTTCCAGAGTCCTTGGAGGGTTTGTATACCGAGGGCAGAATTTGGGTACCTGCAGTTTTCCGCAGGCCTGGCTGGGAACAGTGGAACTTGGAGTTACCGCCACCTAGGTTGCTCTTCTAACCGCAGGACAAGCCTCTTGCCAAAAATCATTTAGGAATGTTCACCCCTGGAACCTCTAGCCCTTGGTTGAATTTACTAGTTTTACTTGTGTGTGGCACATCCCACCTCTCGTCTGTTTTAGTTCTTAAGAGTTGAAATTTAATGAAAATATCGTTGTAACATATTTTATTGCTAATACATTCTTATTTTTAAAATGATGCAAGTATCGCTCAGGTGACCACTGCTAATCTTTGGAAAAATAATTCCATATGCTAATTGATACATAGATAATTTGTTTTAATTCCCCTAATTTACAATACATTTAGTTGGATTTATATGGGGAAAAAACAAAATAATAAAAAAAACAACATCGAAGAATTGTTTAAGTTTTGCTTTGTATTAAAAATTACTATTTCAACATGAGTCGATTCCTACTAATCTTTCAACAACTTGAAGAAAGAACTGTTATATTTTTAACCCTCAGCGATCATCCAATACCTATGCATAGTGGGTAATCACTAAATACTTGCTGAAAAAGTCACCTAAATCTCTAGAAATTTAAGCTCATTTCAGATAATCTTAATTTATTGACTCACTCTTCTGTTATGGCCAGGAACTGGAAAAGTACTTATTTGGGTTTATTGCAATAATTCTTGAGGGTATTGAAAACCAAACATTTTGTTGCTAAAAAGAAGTTATAACTTATGTGTACCTTTATGTTAGAAGTGATGATGCAATTTAACTATGAAGTTGCAAGTCTATTAAACTGACATGTAGAATAAGGTGGGGTGCTTTACTTACAGACTATACTTTGAATCATGATTAACACAGAGCACTGAGCTTTCATGTTATAATGGTCTGTCTTAAAAGGGTGAGTTGAAAAATAACCCGCAAAGTACCTTCCTAAGAACTTGAAGAGTATAACGTATTTCCTGTTGCTGTTGTTGGCGTTGGCGTTGGTGCTGTTGGTGGTGGTAGGTAAGCAGTACACTTACAGATAGAGGTATAACTCTTGCTCTAAGTATGTATGTTGGCCATATTCATAACTGACAATTGCAACTTCAAAAATAACTAAAATGAGAACACTTTCTGTGATTTTCACTTCTCAAGGTAAGTCTGATTAACAAGTAGATAACATCTCAGATTTACAAGAAACTGCTAATTCAGGATTCACAAACTTCTTGGTTGCCTTCTTCGATTGGTTTCCTACTAATCAGAACTTGCTGCTTTTCAGTCTGTTTACATAATTTTTAACTGATGTTTACAAAGGGAAATCAGAGCCACTGCAGAGGTTCGGTGGCCTTCTCAAAATCAGTGTTTCTTAAATAATAAACGCCCAAGGAAAACAATTCAGAGTCCAAGGGATGGGCAGTGAAAATCTCTCTTCCTTCCTCAGTCCCAGTCCCTTGTTTTCCTTCTCTGGAGGCAGCGTCCTATATATTCTTCTAAAGAATTACATTTCTGCATAAGAATGTCTACATATACATACACACACACTCAAAAGGATGTGTGAAATGCTATTTATCCTTGTTACCGACTGCCTATTCAAACTTACTCTGAAAAGCTGTTTCTTTTCTGCATCTTGGAGAAAATTTAAGGCAAGTTCTATTATTTTTCTAGTAGCTCTTAGATAAGTCCTCCAGTTGCTTCTAGGCACAAAAATATCTTAGTTCTGTAATTACATGCTCAGCTCAATGCAATAAGAAACAGGAAAAAAAATGCCGTTAACTTTATTTAAAGTTCTGTGTTCTCTCCACCCTTATCTCAGTCTGCCTAGGCTGTCTGCTTGCTGCAGGAGGCGGCTAGGGTGGGCTTCCTCTGTTTCCCCACAGCTGCTTCTCCCCCTGCTCACTAGGCTGCCAAGCTGGGAATCAGGCACGAGTCCACTATTTTCTAACACCAGAAGACTACTAAGCTCCGCCAAAGTGTCCCATTACAAGGTCATTTTCTAGCTAAGCTGGAGATAAGGGAAAATCACCTCTCCTGCCCTCTCAATGATGAGGTTGGGTGGGGGAGGCCCTCGGCATACCCGCTCAGTCTCTCCTGTCTTTCGGGTTGAAGGAAGGGGTCAAAAAATGCAAAATCATGTTTCATAAACTTCTTTGCAATTCCTGGCATGGGTAGCCTAGCAATTTACCTAATATGGAACTAGCTGGTACTTCATGTTTTGGGGCTTCAGCTGAAAAAAGACAAATAGTCATATATACACACATATATACATATATATGATATTATTACATATAGTGTATAAGTAGTATAGTATATATTATACTATAGTGTAATATATAATAGTATTATGTTCTAATGTCATGTATGTATGTGTGTATATAAGAGAAAATGAGAAGGAGAAATGGGGTGGGGGAGAGAGAGAAAGAGAGCTTTATCCTTTTTCTTGAAATCGTTTTAGGTATATCATCAAGGAACCAAATATACTCATCATAATTTTTAAGTTTTATTACATTCTAATACAAGCATTGATCACCCACTTGTATGCATGGTTATTTTATAAGAATAAACACATTTGATTAATCAAATCACCCATTTCCCCAACTTCTGCCTTACTGAGAAAGTCCCGGGGGAAAGCAATCTTTCCAGAACATAAAGGCAAGCTTCACAAGGAGAGGCTTCCTGCCCCCCACTTTTTTTTTTTCCTTCCTGGAACAAAGATTCAGGAGGACATAAACCACCGGGATAAAAGCCCCATTCTAAGAATGGATAAGAAGCAGAAAGTGGTGTGTCCGGGACATGACTATCTTCTTTAAGTCATGCACTAACCCAGATCCTCGCCTCCAGACTTTTTGTTCTGGGAGGGGAAAAATGAACAATACTGGTTTATTGCTATGCTATAGATACGTTTATTTGCAATCTGTTTTCTTTTACTCTTGGCTTCAGAGCAGCAGACCTGATCACTGCCTCCCACAAAGCTCATAAAGCTATAAATATTTTATACTGATGCTTATATAGAGAGAAAACATACAATTTCTTTTTCTGTTTGAGGTGGATTTGTTTTAAATAAAAAGGGAATTAATCTCCTACATACCATGAACAGTCCTGTAGGGCAATAGATAAAAATGTAACTCACTTTTTTCCGTAGCTGCATTATAATCCATGGTACACATTTGCCGTAATGTATTTAGGCAATCTCTTGGATGAACATTCAAGTTAATTCATTTTTTCTAATTTCTTTTTTCTTTTACATTACAAGCAATACTGTAATAAATATTTTTAAGTACTGATGCTTTTATTTTTGTGGGCTAGACTCTGAAGAATGGAGTTTCTGTGACTTATATGCATTTTTATTTTTATTTTTTATTTATTTATGTATTTTTTTTAAGATTTTTTTTTTTATTCATTTGTCAGAGAGAGCACAAGCAGGCTGAGTGGCAGGCAGAGGCAGAGAGAGAGAGAAGCAGGCTCCCCGCTGAGCAAGGAACCTGACACGGGACTCGATCCTGGGACACCGGGATCATGACCCGAGCCGAAGGCAGTGGCCCAACCGACTGAGCCACTCAGGCATCCCTGCATTTTTATTTTTTGATATGTTACCAACAATTTATGCACCTACCATAGTGCATAAGGTACACATTTTCTTACATTCTCACCGTATTTGCCAAGGTATATGAAATGTCACCATTCTTTTTTTTTTTTTTAAGATTTTATCTATATTTGAGAGAGAGAGAGAGGGTGCACGAGCGGGGGCAATGGGAGAAGCAGGCTTCCCCCTGAGCAGCCCCAATGGGGCTCCATCCCAGGACCCTGGGATCACGACCTGAGCTGAAGGCAGATGCTTAACCAACTGAGTCACTCAAGTGCCCTGAAACATCCCCATTCTTTACCATATCTACATATATCTTCCATAATATAAATCCCATGGGAGTCAAAATCTTGTCTTTTTCACAGCTATCTCCCTAGCACGAGGAGAATATATATTTCCATCATAAACAACTAAGAAAATATCTTATCTCTGAGTGTATTCTTTTTAAACACATACATATACCATAAGAATAATAATGTAATTACCCTTTAACATTCATGTGCTGTATAGATTATTATCTTGTCTACGACTAGCTAGGAGAAGAACATCTAGGAATAGAATATATTTAAGACTTACTTGATGGTGGTGAGGTAAGAAAGATAGAAACCTTTGGAAACATGAAAAGCAGCCCAAGGAGGAAAGGTCTGGTTGGAGAATATAGCAGGAGCTTCTGATTCTTTTGGTGGCCATGTGAATATCTGCCCTTCCAAGCAGAGACAGGACTATAGGGGGAGAAAAGGGTAAGTGGGGCAAGCATGCAGAGCCTGTAGTGAGGTGTCTCACTCACCTGCAGTGAGTGAGACTCAAGGGGTTCAAAAAGCTCAGTAATCAACATAAATAATTAATATTTAATGGAACATCTTTAAGCCAATCAACATTAATATCGAAAAGTCCATGAGGAACAAACTGTGAACATTTAAAATAAAGACAGGATCAGCAGAAGCGCTGATGTACTCACAATCTACTCAGAGTGAGTCTAGAAGTGAGCCCCTGCTTCCTTAAATATTAAACTGGTGACTTTCCCTTCATCCTATTATCTATCTGCCTATTATTTCTGGTCCTTCCTCCCCAACAAGGACTTCTTAGGATGACATCAATGAAATTGAATATACTTTGGTGGTGGGGGGGCACAATCTGGGGGAGAGAGAGAAGCTTAAGTAGGCCAGGAAACTCGATCTCATGACCTGAGATCATGACCTGAGCTGAAATCAAGTGTTGGTTGCTCAGCCGACTGAGTCATCCAGGTGCTCCATAAATATATATATATAGTATATATATGTATGTGTGTGTGTGTGTGTGTGTGTGTGTGTGTGTTTTATATACAGGGCCATATTTTAATATGGCTTAGTACTCCACCAAACTGATTATACCCTAAGCATGAGGCTATGTATTTTCCTATTTCTTTGTCATTGAAATATGAATGTCTGCAATATGAACTATCTGAAATCCAAACATATATTTCAAATGTTCTTTCAGCTTGCATAACACAGTGTTCCTTAACTTATGCACATGGCAGTAATTTGTTATATTTAGAACATATGGCTGCATTTGATATATCAAATGTCTTTTGCAAGTGAAGGCATCATCCCAGTTTTATGGAAACTTGTCTGCAATATGACATAGGGGAAAAACCATGATTTTCCTCTCATTATTCATTAGATTCTTTTTCATATTCTCATCAATATGAGTTGGTCTAAAAATTAATTTTTCCTAAAATAACTCAAGTAGTTAAAACAGTCTTAAACAACTTATCAACAGCCATCAAAGTGTGTTATTCACAGTGGGAAAGTAAATTGTTACCACCTTTCAGGAGAGTACTTTGGTGATATAGTTCAGCCTCCTAAAATGCCCATTACTTCTGACCTTGAGGAAACAACATAATTCAAAGGAAGTGACTCAACATAATTTCAGAAATTAAAACAGATATTTATATATATTGCATATATTTATATTGTGTATATATATGTATATGTGTATATATATGTATGTATGTATGTGTGTGTATATATATATACACACAACTTGCAAAGATGACCATAGGTTAACTGCTGCCCACTCCCAGGAAAAAGTGTAGCTTTGACCAGGTGGAGCCAGAGACTCACCTCTCATTGCACCATTACCCCTAGGAGCAGATCTAAGTCCCTGGTCTCTTATCAGGATATTTACTGCATATAGGATCAGTCCTTCTTCTCAGACTGCTAGTCTGTGAACCATTCACCCAGCTCCCTGGTTCTCCACCAGCAATACGTTTCCCTTCTCTTCCCAATTAGTGCGCCTTCTGCCCTTTCTCTCCTGCATTTGAGTTGCCACTCTGCCTCTTCTCCTTCCTCTATTTTATATAGTCATGTGTGAGAAGGAAAACAGCCCTGAAAACACAGCCTTTACTTTAGGGTTTCAGGAATCCAATCACTGTTTATCCTTCAGTAAAGTCTGAGGTAGAGAAAATGGTCCCAGGGTAAAAGTGAAAGAGGGGAAGAGGGAAAGATGTCAAGAATAACTTGCTTGGCATTTGGCAATATAATCTTTGTTATTTGTAGTAGGAAATTTGTGATTGTAAATGGTAAACATTTGTAATAGCAAATAGCACACATACATACCATAGCAACAAGGGACTGTTTAGGTAAGTTGTAGTACATTTACATTAAAAAATCCTATGAAACCGGGGTGCCTGGGTGTCTGAGTGGGTTAGAGCCTCTGCCTTCGGCTCAGGTCAAGATCTCAGGGTCCTGGGATCGAGCCCCCCATCAGGCTCTCTGATAGGTGGGTGCCTGCGTCCCCCTCTCTGTCTGCCTGCCTCTCTGCCTACTTGTGATCTCTCTCCTCGCTGTCAATTAATTAATTAATTAATTAAATAAAATCTTTAAAAAAATCCTTTTTTTAAAAAAAACATTAAAATAAAATTTATAAAATAATAAAATGCTTTTGAAATAAAGATATGATTAAACACCAAGTTTAAAAAAACCCTGCAGAAACCATGCAGAAACCCTACATGATCTAATAAGAAATATATGCACACAAAGACACATAGAAAAACCCAGGAAGGAAGTACAATTAAAATGTTGGCAAAAGTTGAAAGCCGGTGATGAAATTATTGGCGTTTCTCTTTTCTCTTTTCTTTCTTTTTTTTTTTTTTTTTAAAGATTTTATTTATTTATCTGACAGAGAGAAAGAGAGAGAGAGAGCACAAGCAGAGGAAGAAACAGACTCCCCACTGAGCAGGGATCCTGATGAGGGGGCTCCATCCCAGGACCCTGAGATCACGACTCGAACAGAAGGCAGCTGCTTAACCGACTGAGCCACTCAGGCATTCTATTAGCATTTTTCTTCCTTGTAATTTCTAATTTATCTTTACTGGATGTATCCTTACTCTTTCTTCCTTTTACAAATCAGAACAAGATTTAACTTAGAAGAAGTTAAGAAAAGTAAGATATTACCAGAATACCTCACGTATTATTTCATCAGATGACCAATTACCTGCTAAATATATTGGATCATATAGTGAAATTCTAACCCAAAGTAGAATTCTGGCCTACAACTTGAGCTGACAAAAACAAAACCACCACCACAGAAGAGTTGCAGAGATATCACAGGAAGACAAGTAGCAGGAAGAGGACCAAGATAGAAGGCACAGTGTCATGTCCAACCTGTCTGCTCTACATCAATGGGAGAGTAAATAACAATCTTAGGCTTGTGTGCCCACAAAGTGTCATGAACTAGAGAGAAAGTGATGCCTTTGGCAGAGGAGTTTTTTCTTTACAGCTAAACCTCCATGACTCCCCGAGCCCAGCAGTCATAAGAACATGAAATCTTTGATGTGGGCTGAAGATTTTAGACCTGAGTTTATCCTTTAGATTGCTTTTTTTTTTTAAGATTTATTTTATTTATTTGAGACAGATAGAGAGCGAGAGAGAGCATGAGAGGAGAGAGGTCAGAGGGAGAAGCAGGCTCCCCGCAAAGCAGGGAGCCTGATGTGGGACTCGACCCTGGGACTCCAGGATCATGACCCGAGGCGAAGACAGTTGCTTAACCAACTGAGCCACCCAGGCACCCTATCTTTTATATTGTAATGACCACATCTTCTATGTAGATGCTTGTATGCCACATAAATTTTGCATATGATTTTTGAAGTGATGGTCAACTATGGCAGAACTATGAAGAGAGAAATTATCCCATATAGAAAATAATTGCTGAAAGCAAAGGATAAATGTAAGGGGTCAGAGTGGAGGTATCAGAATTGTCAAGAGAAAAATGTTGAGACACTAAACAAAGTTGGCTGAAGTGGTGGTAGAAAGAGTGATCTATAGAAGAGATATTTTGGATGTATAACGAACTGAACTTATATGTGGAGAATAAAGGAAAATGAGAAATCTTCTAGAACAACTCTAATGGAGACAATACAGATGGTAGCATCATTTTCCAAATGTAAAAGAAAGAAGGTTTTTGTGGGAGGATGATGAATCCAGTTTTGAAGAGCCTCTTACCAACTATTTGATATATGACAATGGAACTCAGGGCAAATGACTAGGCTAGAAATACAGACGTCAGGGTCAATAAATATGTGGTAGGTTGAAACCAATCTCATCAGTGAGATTGCCTTGAGACATTGTTGAGAATGAGATGAGAGTAGTTTGGACCTTGATAGACACCAATATTTTAGGAGTTGACAGAGTAGAGAAACTTTGCCAAGGCAAAGGAAGAGAAACATTTTCAAAGGTAGGGAGAAGGACTGGAAAGAGTAGTTTGGTAGAAATCATACTAGAGGATCCCAACTAGTGTTGAACCATGAAGAGAAATCCAATAATAAACAGATCATTCCAACTCATCTGGGAACAAAGAAACTATGAATAACCTTAGTGAGAACATATTTGTGGGGTGAACTGAAAACTAGTTTGCTCTGGGTTGTATAGGTGAGGAAATGGAGTCTGTAAGCCCTTGAAACTGTAATTTAATATTCAATACATGCAAGATGATATTGATAATATTTTTCTAAAGTTTAAAGAATAAAACAAAATAAACAGCCAGGTATCCATCACTCAGTTCAGGAGGTAGAACTTTACCAGAAGCTTTGAAGAATTCCCCCTCCACTGACACCCCAATCTCATCCCTCCTTCTCCTCAACCCGAGGTACCCACTATCCTGAACTTTGTGTTTGCAGTTCTTCTGTTTGTCTGCATAGTTTTTATCATCAGTGGATATGCTTAAATATTTACTTTCCAAATGTCAGTTCGGGACTTGTGCAGTGAACAACTTGTGTGACTGTTCAAGGTAGTCCTAGTTATATATTGTTTAGTTTTAATGTTTTGGAACTTTTTATAAATGGCGTCATGCTGTATTTATTTTCATCTGTGATGAGCTTAACCATTTAACTTTAGGTTTCTGAGATTTATCCATTTTGAATATGATAATTGTAGTTTACTTTTATGTTATATAGTAGTATCTTTTTTTTATAGTATTATCTTTTATGGAAGGACTTCAATAGGGTAATCTATTGTTAGATTGTTGTTCAACACCTGCATTGTTTCTCATTTTTGACTCTTTCAAATTATCCTTCTTGAATGTACCTTCTCTACGGTCCACACTGGAAGTGGAATGGTTGGGTCATCTTCAACATTTTTAGAGTGTCAAATATTTTTTCAAGGAAATTATTTTCACTTACTAGAAATTTATCATCAGCAACATCTGATATTGTGAGACTCAAACTTTTGCTCATCTGATGTATGTTAAATGATATTTTTTGGTGTGGTTCTAATCTATATCTCCCTAACCATTGGTGAGTTGGAACATACCTTAATATATTTATTGGTCATTTATAGTTCCTCTGCTATGATATGCCTGTTCAGGAGTTATTCATCTGTTTTTAAATGATTTATAAATGGTTTTCCAGTTTGTGGCCTGACTTTTCACTTTCCTTTTTGTTATCATTTGATAAATATAATTTCTTAACCTCAATGCGGTCATTTTTGTGTTTTGCTCATTTTTAAATCTGATTGAAAAGATACTTCTCAACCTTGATGTTATAGATATATTATCTCTATTTTATCAATTTTTTTTCACATTTTAGTCTCTAGTTCATCCGGAGTTGATTTTTGTGGATGGTATGAGATAAGGATCCAATTTCCATGCATTTCCTTACGACTAAGAAATCATTTCTCTCCATACTACGGGCAGCTGGGACCAATGGGAGTGATACCCTGTACCATAAAGAGCTGCATTTCTGGATTTCCTGAACTCCAGCCACCTTCCTGCCTTTAATTTTCTGCATTAGAACATTCTGCTCTAAATAGTCGGGCTGAACACTGTTACAAGATTGTTGAGGGAGTAACCAAGGGTAAAAACTTGAATTTGCTAGCAATAATCTAGATGATTCTAAACTTTTTCCCAAACAATGGAGCAAAAAAGACAGCTGGGGACAGCGCAGAAGGGTATGCAAGCTTCAGGAGATGATGGGACATTAAGGTTTATAGATTGAGTGGTTGGAATAATGCACCACGGGGTCCAGATTGGACAGGAGGATGGTGTCTGTTCACACACGTGCACACAGGAGCACACATGTGTGAGTACACACAGAGGCAACCCCCAATATTCTTATTTTGGTTTTTGTACATTATTCAGCAAATATTAATATTCCTCAAATTGACTTTTGTGTAATGAATTTGAATTCCAATGCATCAGGAAAGAGGAGACTTCAACCTCTAGTTCAAAAAGTAGAAGGCAAAGACCCTTAGAATTGATAGCCCTTAGAAATCTATGAGGATCAATCTATTTCATTCAGGGACTTAAATTATGTGAATTATCCAGTTTGTCTTTAAAATGGAAACAATAGCATTTCTACCTGATAATGATATTACTATGTTTAAATAAGATGACTCTACTTCAAAGTGCTTAAAAGAGTGATAAGCACATTGTGCTTGTTCAATAAATTTTAGCCATTATTATGATGAACTAGCACCCAGTCATCTTTGGGAGAGTCATCAGGAAGAAGGACTAGTCCACATATCCTAATGAGATAAAACACACTATTTTTTTCTGAGCCTGCCCTCAAATCCTCATCCTCTGATACTCACACAACATCTATTTTATGCTTGTGGGCAGTTTTCATTTATAACACCCTGACATATGCCACTTAGGAAAATCATAAAAGAATATTCTGTAGAGCAGTGATAACATTGCGGTAACATATGGTGCTCAAACTAACAGTATTAGCATCACCTAGGAACTCGGGAGAAATGTATATTTGGGAGTCTCACCCTAGAGCTACTAAAACAGAAACTCTGGGAGGGAGGTGTTCAGCAATCCATATTTTAGTGAATGCCTTAGTTCATTCTGCATGCTAAAATTTGAGAACCATTGCTTTAGGGTGTCATTTTGGGTCACGGTTGGAAAAAGAATATAGCGTGTACGGTACACATAGATTTCCTTAACAGGTTCCTTACAGAAGTGCGGGCAGGGTTAAGTGAGCAAACGAAGGATGGTGAAATGCTCAGGGACTAGCAACAGTAGGCATACATGCCCACCTCAAGTTCTGAAGGGGTAAACTTGATGGGACCTGTCGTCATGGGAAATCCAGGTACAAGACAGGGAGGACACAGGGAAGAGATACCCTAACTTCTCTCTCCAGACTCTTTATCCAAACCAGCTAGAAACCAGTCAGCAAAGGAGGCCCCTGGGGAAGGCAGGTCTCAGGACTCAGCTTCCCAGTGAGGAGAGCATGGCAGAGAAGGGCAGAGAATAGATCTGGAAGCTGCGTGCAGATGGAGAATGACTAGTGCATATATTGTGAAGCCTGTGCAAACAGGAAGACAGAAATGGGAGCTGAGGGCATCATTAGTAGAGGCTGTGATTCGAAAGACAGATTAGGGGTCTCCTCAGCATCTCCTCTTTGAACTTGCAGTTAGAAGGACTGCTATAGTAGATACTAGTTTCAGATGAGTAAGTCTTGGCTTCCTTGAACAAATACCAAGTGCATATCATGTGCTTGACACTATCCTAGGATGGGGGAGTCAGCTGTGAATAAAACAAAACTCTTGCTCTCCTGAAGCTTAGGTGCCAGCCCAGGGAGATAGAAAACCAACAAACACGTAATACTTCATGTGGTGGATAAGCACTCCAGAGGATAATAAAGTAGAAGACAAGAACAGAGAGCAATGGTGGAGGTTTTTATCTAAGTTGATCAGGAAAAACTTCGCTAAGGGACATTTGAACAGAGAACGGAAGGGAATGAAGAAGGGAGCCTTGAAAGTATCTGAGGAAAGAATTCCTAGGCAGACTAACGGCCAAGTGCAAAGGTTCTCATGTGAGAAGGAGAAGGACGAAAAAAAAAAAAAAAAAAAAGAAGGAGAAGGACGAAGGAGGAGGGCAGGAGACAATACCAAAGGTGGCAGGAGACAATACCAAAGTTAGCAGGAGTCACTTCCACTGTATTCATAATTCCGCAATGAAATCATCTTGCTTATGGTTGGAATCCAGGGTTAAGCCCTAAGCCCTTGTTCTGTAAAGAAGTAAGGTTTTTATTAATTGTGTATTTACAGCAATACAAATTCACTGCAGAAGATCTTTTTCTTTCTGGAAATCTTTTTTGTTGTTACTTTTTTCTTATTTTGGGAAAGAGTGATATGTCCTATCCAATAAATCCAACGACATTTCATAATTTGAGATTATCTTAAAATTTATGTAAACCTTAAAAAATTTTAGAATAGTTTTTGATATATGGAATAGTTGCAAAGACACTGTAGAATTCTATTTCCGTATTCCCCTCAACCAGTTTCTCCTGCTTTTAACATTTTATATTACCGTAGATCATACCTAAGAAACCAGCATTGGTGCCTTTCTACTAACTAAACTCCACTCTATTTGGAATTCAATAGTCTTTCCACAATGTCCCTTTTCTGTTCCAAGATCCCATCCAAGATACTACATTACATTTAGTTTTCATGTCTCTTTAGCATCCCCTGGTCTGTGACGGCTTTCCAGATTTTCCCAGTTTCTCTGACCTTGACAGTTGGGAGAAGTACTGGTCAGTTTATTTGGCAAGTACCTCTCAAATGGATTTGTTTGATATATTCTTCATGGTTAGATTGGGGTGATGGGTTTCAAGGAAGAACACCACAGAAGTAAAGTGCCATTCTTATAAAATAATATCAAGCATACATGCTACCAACATGACACATTTTTGTGATAATTTTAAACAAGGAATTTAACAACAATTGAAGATCTGCAGAGGGGATAAGCACCACATAATATTTGGAAGTGCTAGGAGAAATTGGGTATTTTTTGCAGTAAAACAAAAGGATATATTTCTGTACTTTGCACACACACACACAAACACACACGGATATATTTTTGTACTTTACATATGTATGCATATATACACATATGCTTTTTTAAAAGTAAAAACTGACCACAAGATGTCGCTGTTAACTAATGTTTGAGCAAGAAAGTTGCCTCAAAGAGCAGTGAGGTTTTGCAGGGCCTATGTGGTTAGAAACCATTATTTTAAAAAATCTTGGTAATAATTAACCCCCCCAAATGTTTCAGTTTTACAAAACCACTAGAATGTTTTGAGCTTGGGATGTTAAATTTTTTTCTTTGAGCTTCACAAAATATATTCCGTGAATTCACACCCAAGTATATTTATTTGGAAATTTAATTTAAAACAATATGGTTTGCAAATGAAGTTGAATGCTCTATTCTTAAATAGAAAACAAATCCACAGAAATCACTCTGAGTTTATATTACTCTTTTGACCAGTAACAATAGCGGTATTTTCACTAATGAACATTTCCTCGAGAAAAAATTCAATATAAGATGAAAGAAGAGCAGCATACAAGATGCTTTACATAACTAGAATTGGTCTTATTCCCAAACAGTAACTTAGAAATAAAATTATTAAATTTGCATTGTTTACTTTTCCACTACAAAATTTTAAAAAATGACTCTGCAGGTAAAGTGGAAAGAAGTCTATTTTTAACCCTTTCCTTCCAGCATCCCCATATTTAAACTTTCCTGCATATAACAGTTTTGATTTCCAAAGCAGATCCCATAGCTCTGACTCTCTATGGTTTTGCTGTTTCCTCACCCTGCTTTCTTCAGAGTCCTCTCTCTCCTCATTTTTCTTCTGCCCCTGACAGTACCTTCCACTTTTTCCATTCTTTGTGAATTTAGGGTAGCCTTGTCCATTGTTGAATAACAATAATGACTAGAAAGTTCTTTCTAGTTGAGCCAGCTATCTACTTCTCCGTAGCTCTTACCCGCTGGTCCTACTTTTGTCCTTGGGACCCACACAAAGCTAAATCTTTTCCTGCTTCTACATAACAGACTTTCAAATACTTGTAACAATTGTCATTTACTTCCCTAAGCTGCTCTTTCATTTTCCTGAACTCACCCAGACTTTTTGGCCATTTTAATATTTGTATTACTTGTAGATCCCCATCATTCTGCTACTCTCCTCTGATATTATAGACTTACAATAGTCTTAAAATTTGATGCCCAGAACGTAAATTTAATATGACAGCCCTAGCTGAAGGGGCCAAGAAGGCATTGGGACCATTTTGGTAGCCTAATGACATCACTCACTTTATTGCTTTATCAATGCTTTGTAAACCCACTGGTAATGGAATACCGCCATCTAGGTTCCTAGTGGTCTGCTGAGTGTATGTGTGTGCACACGCGCATGCATGCGTGTGTCTGATCCTCATCTACTTCTCTAGCCTTATCCTGAACCTTAATGCTTCTTAAATCTGGGCTATGGCTGACTAAGTAGAAGACATCTGTCCTCTCAGCTTCATTTCTTCTTTTAATAGGTCAGGCCATGATGTGTACGTTTCAGATACAATTATACCTCTCTCTATATATGTTTATCTATATGTGTGTGTGTGTATTTAATGAGTTCTTATATCATTCATGTGGAATCCCTTCCATGTGATTATCAATAATACAGAAAAGGGGAAAGTCGTATTTGCTAGATTTCTTGTAATAATGTAGCCAAAGAGGCCAGCTGGAACTGGACTTGAAATCCCACATGTTTGAATTGTCATCTAGATTTAAATAAACCTATAAATTAATGAACTCTTTTGGAATAGAATACCTAGGCTTGCTGGTTATCAGTAAACAGAAAACAATGGGATAGTAGGATAATGAAGTGGCTTCGAGTGTAAGAATAAGAAACAGATGGACTGGTTTCAGGTCTTGTGTTTCCCATTTACTAGCAATGACACGCTGGGCAGCCCTCGTATTTGGTTTGATATCTGCTCCCTGTGTCACTGTAAGGGTTAACTGAGGTGAGGTATACAGGCTCTTAGAATGGCACCTGGTCTATAGAGGGCACTCAGTAAAATATAGCTATTATGATTAATAACAAACAATTCTCAAATACGTTCGTACTTTCTGTATACATAGATTTGACATATATTTAAAGAAACACATTGATGGATTTACAGTGATACCACAATATGTGGCCCCCTCTGTAATCCAGTTACTGGTTATGAAAAAGCCGTCAGGAATCGGAGAATTGGCTTCCTGGGATGGGTTAGAACTGTCTCACACAGGATTAATTTTTAACTGAAGCTCAATCAGCAATCTAACCAACTGACCTTCCTCCTTTCTTCAGTGTGGTGATAGTAGCCGTTAGCTCTGGTTTGTTTTACCATCAAATATTAGTCTGCATAGGGTTCTGAGAGAGAGGGTAGCTAAATCTTCATTTCTCTCCTCACTACCTCTTTAAATTCTGGATCTTCTTTTTCATTTGGGGCTCTCCAAAAACCGAGATTCCCTGGAACAAAATGCAAACCTTCATGTAATATACCACACTTTATTCCCGCAGTCTTATAGAAAAGGACTCCATGGAAATCAAGACCTCTCCATTGGCTCCTTTAAATGAAGACAGTTTGGAGAATTTCAAAAGGCTTTCACCATGACCTCATTTCCATCCCCTGGGTGCCGTTAAGTAGCTAGTTCAGCAGGAAATCAGATGATGAATTTCTTAATACTGTTTTATAAACTAAAGATTCACTGACTTTCCTCCCATGGCCACTATCCATTGTTACCAATCTCTCCACAGAAAATCATCATCTGGGAATGGATCTTACAATATGTTGCCCCAACACAATTTGATTCAAGCACAGTGACAATTTCATCTTCACTGATAATCTAGTGATTTGTTCCCACCGATCGCTGTCAAAATGGTGATACTAGACTATGTCATAATTACAATATAGATATGCTATTATGAATTATGTGTATTATTGAGTTATCAAGAAAGCAGATTGAGCCATGTTCACTTACAGACTCTGTGGCACTACCAAGTTTAAATTAGGCAATGTTAGAAAATTCACGATTTCTTCTAGCAATTTACTAAAGTTCCGTATTCATAAGTATATTGTCAAGTTATTTATACAGATATCCAGACTCAGGATCTACAAGATCTATAGTTTTCCCATTTTTCTTTTGACTTTACTCTATTAAAAGGACAATTTTATCATATATAAAGCCAAAACTCTCTCTCTCTTTTTTTTTTTTTTGCATTGATACTTTGCACTGAAAGATATGTTCTTAAGTCAGGGAATTTCACATATGGATTCATAGGCCCCTTCCTCTCCAGTCCGTGAGAACAATTTTTCCCTTTGAAAGGAATCTGTACATTAACTTGAGAAGTAATACTTAAGAGTACATTTATAAGCAACAAGCACAATCTCACTAAGTATCTTTAACTTAATTTCAATGATAATGATTTTATCTGAAGGACACATTATTCTTGATTTTTCTGATGCACAAGACTGAACACAAACTACTGGAAACCCCACACTCTGGCCTTTTCCCTCTGAGGATAGTTGAGGTCAGCAATGATGTATGTTCCAGGACACAGTCAGCAAGGAGAGTAAAAGGTCCTCTAAAAGCCATCCCTTTCATTTGTTTTCTTATAACTGGAGATGTGGGGGGAAGTGTCCACCAACGTGGTTCCTGGCTCTCAGTCTGTGTGTCTTGCTGGCACTCAGCACAATCTGAGCCCTGGGGACAGAATCTCTGTGGGAGTTAGTGGAAGTTCCTCACTCAGCCGTGTGGTTATAGACCACAAACATTCCAGGAAAACATCACAGAGCACTGGGCCTGTTGGGTATATGGCTCCAGACTCTCAGTGGGTCCTCTTGGACATAAGTGAAATAATACAGGTTCTAAAACCTGATGCCTTTACAATTCGAGGAATCACTAAACAATTTATATTGTGATGTTAACTCAGCTTTGAAACTTGTCCATGAATACCAGGAACAGTGTACTGATTTAAAGAAAGATTTAGCTTGACTTCATGTTTGTTCTGTATAAGATAGGGAAACAAAAGAACTACAAACTTTGACATATGGATATAAAATGGGTAATTACAACACAATTTACTAATAAATGATAAATTTGTGGGAACCTGAAGGATTATGATGATTAATTTCATGTGCACATGCCTCTGTAATGTTACAAAACTGACATGATTTTCCAAAGAAAAGCATGTTTTTCCTCCTGCTGAGCAGATCCCTCTGATTCTGCTCATTTATGCACTATGGACATCAGTAGAGAATCTGGCTGAGGGACTCTCTGCTATTAATGATTTTGGATCAGGATATTTCCTTGAAATTGGTATTGGAACTGGAAATAATCTTCAGTTAACGTCTTGAGTTTAGGTGACTTACTCCATTTGCAATGGCTCATTTTAATTTGTAGTTCTAGATGACTTCCATGGATCATCATTAAAAACTGTATATTAAAACTCTGTTACTCAACATTATCTATTACACGACATGGATTCAAACTCCTTCTGTGAAGTAGAATTGGTAGGCTATAGGTCTATTTCGACATCAAAACATAAGCATGGAACTATGGTGATGTTGGCAGCTAGTCACTGACCTCGTCTTCATTACTGCCCCTACCCCCAGGGATTACATAGACAAATGTAGTTTTAGTCCCCTCCCCCTTCCCGTCCATCTGCCACATAGTCACTTTTCACCAGCACTTAATTCTCTATCAAAATATTTTTCCAGGATGAGAAAAGAACCAACTTCCAGGCAAGAGAAAAAAGAGAATGAGTGATTCTAGTTAATGACTTCCAGATAAGAATTTGCTTATTTTCCTAATGGCCTACTGTGTCCTGCTAAGCTATCATGTCACAAAGAGAACAGATAACTCTAACGGGAGAACTGCCTCAGGATCTTGGGACAGAGCCACAGTACCTCCGTCTACATAAAATATTTTTTTAAATAAATAAATTAATGGGAGCTGCAAACAAGTGGAATCTAAGAATAATATAACTAAGTCTTCAGGCAAAATCTTTTTACAACATGTGAAATTAATAAAAGTAAGATCTCTGAAGGCTACATGCATAATTTTTTGTCTACCATGAAAAAACATTTTCTGTCCATAGGCAATGGTGTGGAGAAAGATGTGAGTGTAGCGAGAACATATTTGTTCACTTGAAGGCAGGCTTGAGAATTCCAGGCTTGCGTTGCGTCATTCAGACGTCCTTCTGCTCTTTTCCACCATAATTATCTGAGATACGTCTCCCAGAGTAGCCACTAATATGCAACCCCAGCTAAACAAAATGTAAACACTAAACAAACAGTAATGATGGTCTTTAGTTCCCCACAGTGGTCTGACCACATCAAGCATGAATGAGTAGGTGGTTTCCAGAATACTGTCAAATAACAGAAAACAATCTGTTGCTGAAAATCACATTGAGTGGTGGAGGGAGAGATCCCCAAATTGTTTCACCCTCATAAATAATAAGTGAAATATAGAAAAACTGTTAATAAAAACACAATGGTAGATCTGGGCTATCATTTAAGAAAACCATGTCAGTATGTCCTACTATAATGAACAGAGAAAAAGTAAAAATCGGTCACCATTTTCAGAACCACTCTAGCAGGGAGAGGACCTTCCCTGCCTTCAGGAACATTATTTTTTTGCCTACTTTTATCAATCTGTAAATGATGCCCAGGAGGAAAAAGAGAAGTCCTACTTTAAAGAGATACTGGGTTTAATGATTGCAAAATGGCTTGTTTGCCTAGACTTTAAAAAAAAATAAAGTACAAAGTATAATTATAGCATTTGTGGCATTTAAACCTATAATTAAAGTGACCAAATATTTTCCATAAGCCCTCCTTTATATTTAGTCCTTTACAAATTTTTTGCAACTTCGTAATTTGAAGCTAAAACTTTCCATGTTCTATATATTAGTAGCTTGGAATCACTTAAAAATTACTCAGACAAGTTTGAATTTTGGTGATTTGTCTGGAATAATTTGAAAGCCACTGACATTTCTATGTAAGGCAAAAAGAATTCTATATTTTGGAGTAGACCTTAAAATCAAATGCAGCATATGGAAAACCACAGGGAGCTTACATACAGTTGGAAAATAATAGTTTAATGATAATAATGTCATTCACAGATTAAAACCATGATCTAAACATGTTCTGTTGCAAATTTTACTTTGGAAATGCATTCTTGATACTGGGATCAATTCTTCCTCTCTCACTGGATTTACCACCTCATAAATTGGCTGTTTGAATGCCGTACAGAAAACCTAGAATATAATAATTATTTTCATATTTTGAAAAAGACTGTATTTCTAGAAACAGTATAGATTCCAGGATTTTCCATCATATCATACTTCTCTTCATCATTTAAGAAAAACAGTAAGCATGTAAGCCTTTGAGATGAATTATGATCTTATAAACATGTGCTATAACAAATTCAATCACAGATTAATTATAATATTTTAGTTTTTGCTCTTTAACACTTAGCCAATAGGCATTATGAGGCAGGGGATACAGGATGAGGGCAGAGAAGAGGAAGGTGAATAATCCCTTTGGTTTTACATATTATGTATACATTTCTTTCATATTTGTTTAAAATCCAGTATCTAGAAAGTGCAGCTAGCCAGGCTATTCACTCTATGTTATAAATGAAAGGAAACAAGCTGATGAAGATTTGTTTTTTTAATTCTCAGAGGTCTGATGAAGATACTGGGATATTTTGCACACGTAACTTGTGAGCACAGGTCATTCATCATACATTTACTGAGAATCTTCTGTGTCCCATTGGATTCAGCAAAAACAGCACCAAAGATTTAGACACACAAATAGAAAGTTGTTTCAAGGAATTGAGGGGAACAGAAAGTAATTTCAATTCAGGGGTTGGAATGGTACCTTGAAAGTAAATGTTCAGGTTTGGGGATATCTGGAGAAGGAAGTTATAACAGCTCTGGACAGTAGGCAGAACCAGTTTAGAGGATGGTAAGCTATCCCAAAATTTCTCCAGTCAGTCTCCATATACTCTGGAATTTAACGAGATCCTTATTTCTCATTGTGTGGTCCATGGACTGGCATTGGCATTTTCTGGAAGTTTGTTGATAACACAGAATTTAGGGACCCCAATCCAGACCTACTAAATAAGAATCTGCATTTTAAAGAGATTACGAAGCAATTCATATGTATATTAAAGTTTGAGAATCACTGTCCCTAGATTCTGTCTTCCTAATAACTTTCAAACCCAGCAGAAAGCAGAAGTTTGTATTTCCTTCTGTGTTTGAAATTTGGGAAGACCCCTCTCAAAGAGCACCTTGAATCATGCAGTATATATTTCAAGAGGTGAGAATGGGCCCGAAATAACCCTTGATTCTGTGTGAATGCAAAAGGTTCATAAGTTCCTGTTTGCCAGGGGCATGTCAGAGTGATGGTAAGAAGCCTGGGGATCTGAAGCCACAGGGGGTGAGAATGGGGGGAGAAGTAGTCAGGACGTGGGTCTTTTGACTGGGGATTGTGACAGGTCGGTGACTGTTGGCAACAGCAGCACAGGGAATGGATACATCAACGGGACAGACCAGAAAGGATCAAGAGGGCAGCTCATGGAACAGAAGACCCTTCTATCTCAGTCTTAGAAGCTTTTCCTCATGCTCAGATACCCTTCAGGGAGGGCGAGAAAGAAGGGTGATGTGGAATGGGAGGATTAGCACACAGGGAGAGCCTTTGATTTAGTCGGCTAACCTGACAGAGACTCAGTTCTAGACTGGAAGAAACTGGGTTGCCTTGCAGGGTTAAGTTTATAAGCTTTTTCTCTATTAGAAGATAAGGGCTATGAGCAAAAATAATTATTTTATGGAAAATAAAATTGTACTTCTGTACATCTGACTAATAATATGACACATTTTAAACCACAATGTAAACAAGAGGTATCTTTGCTTAAAATCCTTTAGTGACTTCAAAGGGCACCTGAGTGGCTCAGGCAGTTAAGCGGCTGGCTCTTGGTTTCGGCTCAGGTCATGCTCTCAGGGTCATGAGATTGAGCACCATGTTGGGCTCTGAGCTGGGCATGGACCTGCTTAAGATTCCCTCTCTCCCTCCCTCTCCTGCCACTTGCATGCTTGAAAGGAAGGAAGGGAGGGAGGGAGGGAGGAAGGAAAGAAGGAAGGAAGGAAGGAAGGAAGGAAGGAAGGAAGGAAGGAAAGGAAGGAAGGAAGGAAGGAAGGAGAGAGGGAAGGAAGGAGAGAGGGAAGGAAGGAAGGAAAGGAGGGAAAGAAAGAAAGGCAGGCATAAAGGAGGAAGGAAGGAAGGAAAAAAGGAAGGAAGGAGGGAAAGAAAGAAAGGCAGGAAGGAAGGAGAGGGAAGGAAGGAAGGAAAGGAGGGAAAGAAAGAAAAACATAAAGAAAGAAAGAAAGAAAGAAAGAAAGAAAGAAAGAAAGAAAGTTATTTAAAAAATCCTTCAGTGACTTCTTATGGCTATGAAATTAGAAATTATAACTTGGCACATACCATTTAATTTGGTTCTTGCCTACCTCTCTAGCATCACATCCTGAAACCAGCAATGAAATCTGGGGGGGAAAAAGGTGTCAAAGAAATACAGGGAAATGTCTATGCAAGCTCTAAGCCAGTTAGACCTATATTGGTGAGAGTGTATATATGTGTTTGTGTCTGTCTCTCTATAATGCATATGACAATGTTACCAGTTAACCAACATTACCAGTTAACTTTACCAGTTAACCTTGACCAAAATAGCGTTACATTAAAAAAGGCATCCCAAAACTGAATAAGAGGGAAAAGAGAGAGCCAAATATATAACTTACATCAGAATCATATGAAAAATTTGTTAAAAATTCAAATTCTTGAAACAAAATTGGCCTAAAACACTAAGTCCCTTGTACTCACTTACCTGCACATTGGCTGAAGATTTTCTCAGCTGGGCTTGTCTGGATGGTTCTATTGGTCATAACCAGACTCACTCACGCTTCTGCAGCCAGCTTGGTTAGCGTGGGGGTGCTTCTACCCCACATGTTTGATAGCCTCCTCATGAGACCAGGGGCCATCCAAGCCTTTCTCATTGTATTGGCAGAAATTCTAAACTACAGAGCCTATCATGCTAGAGCTTTATAAGCCTGTTTATGTTATATATGCTAATTTATGTCAAATATGACCAAAGATAGCCAGTCACATGAAAACATCCTTTGTCAAGGGGTGGCAAAGTCTGCTCCTCCAATTACAGAAAAGCACTGACAGTTACATGCTAAACAATATGGATTTATAATTCGATTGTTGTGGATGGAATGAAGAATGAAAAAGTAATCCACTTCAACACAAATCCCTTTTTCAAAATAGCCGACACCACATCATAAAGATCTAGCGGTTAATAACAATTAAAGATGCAAAATGTGGCCCAGTGGTGATTAATCTCTCTATAATATGTCCCCATAATCAAGTTCTTTTTTGATTTTTCTTTTAGAAAATGTTAATTATAATTGTAAATTAATCACCAAATTATGTTTCATAATTTATACATGAATTTGATTGAGTTACTTTCATGTAACATAGAGGAGTCAATAAATGATAGCCCCCAGACCAAATCTGGCCAACCCGCCTGATTTTGTAAATAAAGTTTTAATGGAACATAGCCACTCTCATTTGCTTATTTATTATGGTTGCTTTTGCATAGTTGAACACTTGTGATAGACATCCCATAGCCAGCTGAAAAATTTACTGAAAAGCTGAAAATATTTACGCTCTCACCCTTTACAGAAGACTAGACACTTCTGCTTGTCCCAGGAAAGGCGCGTATCAACCAGTTACTTCCTCTCTCAGATATCAGCAAAGATTATCCTCCTTCAAAAAGAAGAAAGTTTTAATTACTAACAGAACCACGATCTCAGTGCACATCTGGCTGACTCCAAAACCAATGCTCTTTCCAGCATTCCCCACTGTGCCCATAGTACTCGCACTACTTTAAAAAAATTCTATCTATTCCGACATGCAAGGGAAAATAGAGGGACCCATGTATCACCTACATCAAATTGTGTAAAAAAATTTGTTAAAAATTGAAACTCTTGAAAAACCTCTATGCCTGAGACTTGGAAATCTTAACAAATGACATAAGCGATCCTTATTCACACTAAAAAGAAGGAATAGGAGGTGTAAGTGAAAGAAACAACTTGTGATGTTGGATTTGAGGACAGTTGTAAAAGCTTCACATCATTATGGTAATAGATTGAGAATTAATGAGGCGGGGAAAATAAAGGAATACTAAGGAGAACCAAGACCTTCATCTGAAATAATCTAAAATACACCTGGAATACATAATATTCCAGCCCTTCCTCAGCTTCTCACCTTGGATCTACTTTTGTTCATTATGAATCTCATGTGAGTCTCCAATCCAGAAGTAATGCAAGTAAATAGAAAACTTGGGAGAACAAGGGTAATGTCTGCATGCTATATATACACAGATGTCTGTTTTATGAATGGAATTTTCTAATAACCACTTTTTCAAAAAGTATTTGGGGCAGGTTCTAACAACAAAAATCATGACACAATATTAATGGAAAGGGAAAGGAGTCTGGGACAAGGTGAAAAAAAATATGCCCATACATCACTTAAACATCTTATTAGTAGAAGATAGTGGGAGAAGATGAGACCAATCGATACCAGAGTGAGGCCAGAGACGTTTCTCTCCCACCCACACTCTTGCTCCACCTTGTCCCCAAGAGCAGAGAGTGAATGCCTACAAAGGGAAGAGTATGAAGCATCTTTGGTCCAGAACCTGCCATCTTAGTCCAAGAGCTCTGGAAGCAAGATTTTAGCCTGTGGTGGGTCAGGAAAGGAGATGATCTTTGAACTGAACTGACATTAAAGTTTTTGTGACGAGAAGGAATATATCCAATAGCCCAATAAGCAAAGAGAAATCTCGACTAATAACTGGAAATCATTTCTGGAAGAAAATTCCCCATGAGTCTCCTACATTTCTGCACTGCCTTTTCAAGGGTAGCTGTATCATGTATAGCACAGGAGACAGATACAGTGTCTCCTGAAGCAGAAGTCCAGAATAATAAAATTAACTGTGGCTCCTTTCAGAGCCACAGTTAGCAAGTTTACTGCCCATAATAAACAATTTGGGTTCGGTTAGCTTGGAGTTCCTCTCCTGTAACATAACCTACTACGTGTGAAGTTGCAATATGGTCCTCTTTACGTCACCCTGTGAGAACTGAGACATAAGCAACTCGCATAGTAACAATAATTCTCTGTCAACTACTATTGTGAAGAGTAATAATAATCTATCTTTTAGCTCTGACCAAAGAATCTTGTGCCTTCTACCACTACCAGTGAAACTGTGGCAGGCTACCTGATCTCATTTTTTACCATTCTTGATAGAGAATACACGAGGGTGTGTATATCAGGGGACGCGGAGAAAAGGGAACCTTTGTGCACTGTTGGTGGAAATGCAAACTGGTGCAGCCACTATGGAAAACAGCATGGAGGTTCCCTCAAAAAATTAAAACTAGAACTACTATATGATCCACTAATTCCACATCTGGGTATTTATCTGAAGGAAATGAAAACATTAGCTCAAAAAAATGCACCCCATGTTTATCACAGCATTATTTACTATAGCCAAGACACAGAAGTCTCCTGGAAAGGATTCTTGGCTACTTTTCTTGAATTAGTGATATATTTATTGAGTTCCAGAAACAAATGTAAAATTTTTCTCACCCAACTATCTTAATTCCATAAATTCCTGTTAATAATATCCATCAAAAGGATTACATTGACTCCAAGCTGTTACTCAGGGGGGGGGGGGGATGTATATCTATATGTACTTATTTTGACTTGTTTCTTATTAAGTCTTACAGTCTTTACACAGTTTCTTTTTCCTCCGAGAGCAAATGAATTATGAAAAAAAAAGCCATGAAATTGATTTCAAGAAAAGTAGCCAAGAATCCTTTCCAGTGGGAGTGGTAACTTCAATATTTCAGATGGTTTTTATATAAATTGTCCCATTTGATTTTCACAAGAACATTAGATAGCATGGCAGGCATTTTTATACACAGGTCACTAAGTTAATTCTTTCAGAATCTCAAGTGGGCTATTGTGGGGATTAGAAATAGAATTGAGAAGGATCTTACACCCATTAATTGTTCAATAAATGGTAGCCATCATTGCTATGATTTTATGCATCTGCGAAGTGAGACTCAGAGCGATTATGGCTTCTCTCCATGTTCTGACGCACAGTCTGAAGTGCTTCATGGAGACCCCAGTTAATTTCTCCCTTCCAGGAATGGGGATTGATTTACCAATAGAAAAGCAACAAGCCTAATCGCTCTGATAGTATTCCACCTGCACGACCTTAAGGTTTCAGGCTCAACAGTTACTTTTGGACAAAGGAGCTCTGCCAAGTCCTTGACCCTATCAACCCCCCACACTCCCAGCGTTTATCTTTAGAAGAGAAAACTTAGTCTTTTCCTCTTAAAGGTGGGGGAAAACACCTTTTGAAATAACCCCTGCTGTCAAAATCCAAGCCTTGATTTGTGAAGCCTGGTCTTGGAAAAGTACTAAATCAAAGTAAAATGGATTTACATTCGTAAACTTTGTTTCCCTTTAAAGGGATTAGAAAGACCACTCACATTAAACAAACAAAAACACCCGTCCGGCATCGAGACAGGTAAGATAGTAAATTAACTGCATACAAACTCTGCAACTCAGTGCGAACTTAGATCTAGAAATTTTATTTTAAGACAGTTTGAAGAGTCGAAAACTTCCCAGGACCTATTCATACACTTTCACACCTCCTCTTTACCGGAGCCATGCGCATTGCTGGGGAAAGAAAAGCCACAAATGCAAATGCCATGAAGTTGGTTGGAGAGCAGTTAAGACAGGTCTTCTAAACCTAAACTTCTCCAGATGTGAAGACGTAAGTGTGAGGATTTAAATAAACTCAAACCCAGGCAACAACGCTGCCGGTTGAAAGTCTCAATACGCAGAGAAGAAATGCACGACATTTTCCAGAATATGCAGCAGTAAAAAATTTTCTTATTTAAAAAGAAAACTATCATAAGCATTCCCAAGTAAATTAGCTCTGGATATTTCAAGCAATAGGAGAACCTGGTAATCATCATTGGTATGACCCATTGTCTGCTCACACTTCTAAAAGAATTCTTGAAATCTTTTAATTACATCTGTTTACACTTTTATCTGTCCCTAAGGAGGACTTTTGTGTTTTCACTTTCTGGCGTCGGTTCCCACTGACATCAGATTGCTCCATGTGAAAATCAAGCAAAGTGTACGAAATAAAAGCGCAAAGGGTATGATTTTTAATCAATCTGTTTTGTCTTTGTGGCTTTGCCTATATAAGGACGTTGCAACTAAATCTGTAAACTCAAGTGAGTCTCATTTGAACTGAGAGAGAAAGATCGAGTTAATAAAATAAGAAAAGAAAAGAGGCCAATAGATAAGCCCATAGTCTCATCCTAAAAGTTTAAAAAACTAAGAAGGCTGGCAGAAGCTGTAGGGTAAGGTCAGCGAAGAGACCGAACAATTGGATTTGAGGACCAAGGCTAGGGAAGTGGCCGAAAGAGGCACAGACCCAAATCAATCCATTTGAGGAACAAAGTGGTATCTGGGCATAAAGTCTTGAGGGATCAGAAAAAAAACTAGTGCAAATTCTCTGTGAGTCTCCAGGAAGCCTTTTTTCAAAGAGTGGCTATGAAACCTTAAGAGGCATTTTAGGTGTGTCTGGTGTTGGCACAAACATCTGCAAGTGCAGATATCTAGATGGTATTGTCCTGCCTCTGAATCACCAAACGAAACGAATCTTGACTCCATGGACGCAGCTGTTAGCAAGCTCAGCCCTGAAATTCCCATGTTAAAATTGCTTTCACAGCCTACTTAAACACCACCGAGTGAATTCGATGATATTTTCCACGGAGAATTTATGTTTATGCTTCTGCTTGTCCACTCTGCTTCCAGAATCTCACCCCTACACTGGCCATAGTCTCAAGTAAAAGTGAAAGAATAAATGAGGTATTTCCTGTTGTGGCAATCAGACATTTTAAAATAAAAATGGGGAAGGCTGCCTCGTTTACCTCCTCACATCACCAACAGTGGCCTCGTGAGAGTCGTACAGAAGGATTCCTGGCACGAGATAGCTCATTCTCAGTACGTATTAGCAAGTTACAATAGTTCCAGAGTTATATGGGACTGTGTCACATTGAAGTGATCTGAGTAACCCCGGTGAATGAAAAAACACTACTTGTCATCTTATCTCGGATGTCCCAATTCTATTGACTGGATTGCCATGGACCCTCTATATACTGGCACACTGGCTGAATCCCTTCCCAAGACCACAGATAGAAAGCAGACTGATGCATATAGTTCTTAGCCCAATATGGACTGATTAAGTGCCAGTGGGTGCTACTGGTCTGAGACAGGGTCTCCTAAACCTCAATGCCTAATTTTACGGTACTCTGAATAAATGAAATATTTTTAATATTTGAGTATTTGAATAGTCAAGTGAATACTCGAGTATTCACTGTTCTCAGTTCTTTCTCATTAATATCTTTCCATAAAACTTCATTTGTAGGGATTACACTTTCTAGGATGTTGAACAATATCCCTAGACCACCTCTCCCCAACACACACACAGACACACACATTCCTGACCAGCTGTTTTCACTTTTTATCATCTCGAAAGAGATGTACAACGAGAGACAGTCATAGCGGTAATAGCCATTGGGTTGCACGGAGGAATCTCAGAAAACGGCACCCATTTAGTAGTTACCTAGCTTCTAGACTGATGATTTACTTCGGGAACAGGAAAAACAGCAGAGAGGGAACATTTTTACCTACTTTTAATTGTCAAAGCTTAGAATACCTATTGTAATTTTTGATCCAATTCTCTTTGTAGTTTATGAAAATTCTTCATGGATACTTGTAATGGGTTTCTTGTCAGTTCTGGTTTATAGTATTCTCACTTTTGTGATTTTCCTCTGCCCTCACGGATACTTTTGTGCAGAGTTGAGACCAGCTGGATCATGGGCTGCAAACCATATGCCATTTACACCAGAAACCTCTTTCCCCTTTGGTCCTGCTTGCAATTACTCCCATCTTCTGATTTCCTGGATTTTTGGCACCTCAGTCCAATTTTACGTCTGCTTCTTAACCATTTGGTTTGGTGAATATCCTTTTCCAAGCTTCTTGGACTTAAGTTCTGCACACACTTCTGGGATCTGTTTATTCCTTTGGTTTCAGTGACATCTATGCCCGACTCCCAACCTACTAGCATTCCAGTTTTTGTACTGATATGATCACTAAATGGACTTATCTCCCCCCCTCCCCAGAATTACAACCAAATGCAAGGTAGTAATGATTATACAGTATAAGTATAGTCTTGAACCAGGGGAGTTTTTCTTTCTGGAGTGTATTACATTATTATTATGTATTTATTAATGTTTTTGTGTGTTATCTATAGCCTTTTACCACTAAAGACCATTCCCCCAACAAGTGCACTAAAGAGAAAGTATATTCATCTAGACAATAGCCTAGATGGGGTTTGGATTGCCAGAGAATATGTTCTGTGTGAAAAACAAATGCGAAATTATACATGAGATAATTTGAAGATCTATATAAAGAGCTGAAACAAGACTATGAAATGTGATGGAAGTAAAAACGATTGGGTGAAGATCTGGAACTCTTAGGTGGACCGTATTATTTTAAACTTAAGCTAATGAACCTAAACTGATTCAGAGGATGATTCTCACGCTAGTTATGCTGAATTGTATTCATTCTCAGCTCTCCTTATCTTCTTGGGCTCACAGATGGGAAGAAACAGAATTTTGACGTGCTTGGTACTCTTGACCAAGCACTGAAGCAGTTTACAAGTGAAGAAAGGCCTGTGCTCTTGAACCGACCAGAATGACCTCACAGCGAATCTTAAAATATGCCAGTTGAATCTTATTCTAAAATGCAATTATCTAGTTATTAAAAGGAAGCATCGTAAGTTAGCTGCTATTGTTGGAAGCCGAAGGAATAGCAGAAGTGATCTGGAGAACTCAAGAGAATTCTTCAGATATGCTCCAAAAATCAGAAGGCCAGCACCATGAGCAATGCTGTCCCTATCGTTAAGGTGACGAGTCTAGCAATATGTTATCTGTGGGTGGCCTGTCTCTCTAACTCTTCAAGCTTTTATCATGTAGTTAAAACATCTACATTATTAATATATTTCTATGGAACAGTATACATTTCTTTATTCATCTGATTTCAAAATCCCTTTTGTATTAAAAAAGGCATGAGAGACACAGCATACTTTTGCATTGTCATTTAATTTGTTTAGTTACATATCATTTTTCATTTTATGAAAAGATATGATTGATTGATATATTTTTTAAAGGTTTTATTTATTTATTTATTTGGGAGAGAGAGAGCATGAGCAGGGAGGAGAGGCAGAAGGAGAAGCAGACTCTCCACTGAGCAGGGAGCCCAATGTGGGGCTCAATCCCAGGACTCTAGGATCATGACTTGAGCCAAAGGCAGCTGCTTAACTGGCTGAGCCACCCAGGCACCCCCTCATTTATTTTTTCTTTAAACATCTCATTCTTATTCTTCGGAACTTGAGGTCAACATTCTTTGAGATATTACGTTTTTGAGGGGTGCCTGGGTGGCCAGTTGGTTAAGCCTTTGCCTTCTACTGAGGTCATGGTACCAGGGGTTCTCATCACTGGGCTCCCTGCTCAGTGGGGAGCCTGCTTATCCCTCTGCCCCCACCCTACTTGTGTCCTCTCTCTCTCTCTCAAATGGATAATAAATAAAATCTTAAAAAAAGATATTACATCTTTGAACCTAAAGTCTTAATCTGATGTGACCTCGTTTCCCTCTACATTTTTAAATACCTAATGTTTAAAATTGATTTTGTTTGCTGCTATATAGAACATTGAATTATAGTACTAGTGAACAAAGATGATGAGGACTTTTTATTGTCTTTCACCGTTTCTTTCTTTTTTTAATGGTACTTTTTCCCTCATAAGAGTCTATATTTCAGAATATACAGTCTGCCAACTTTGAGAATATATAGTCTGCCATCCCTTTCCCTGCTGCATTGGTATTTCGTTGTGATGTTGTATTGGGGGGATTTCATGTATGCTGAAGGGGGCCTGTGCAGAGCATGAAGGTGAGCAGACAATAGCAGATAATCAACAGTGAATTAGAAGAGAGCAAAAGCAAAACTTACGGAACTAGAAATAAAATTAAAATGCAGGCACATAGCTGAGAAATCAGTTTTAGTTCTGCGGGACTATAGTTTGATTTTCATAAAGTGGACTCCGGGTACTGCCGACTGCACTGGCATCAGAGTCTTCTATAGGGGTAGCATTATATGCATTGAAAAACAGTAGTCACAATTAGTTATTAACAAACTGCAAGCTCTTTGATGGCAGGATCTCCATCTATTTATTCTTTGAATAACCTAAAATGTTGAATTATCCATTAAAAAACTTGGTGAATTCCTCAAATGTAGTAGATATTGTTGTTCACATACTGGGAAGTCCTTGGCATTCAAGAGTTCAGTGTTCCAGGAGGGAAGACAGAGGGTAAGCCAGGAGTCACAGATCATTATGACCTGGTCCAAACATTTGCATTTATACAATTCATCAACAAAAAATTTTAAGGCATGCATCCTCAATATATGTGATTTTATTCATAAATGTTTTATACATACTTCTATTAATGCTTAATATCTCAAGCCACAATTTATACTAAAAGTTCATTAATGACTTTGTTATAAATCCATATTCAAATAGTTTTCTTAATTATTTCAGTTTTAATCTGATTTCCTTAGATAATTTTATTAATCTTAGCAAATGCTTTTTAATGTGAGCTCTGCCATTTTGTTTTCTCACATGTGCTTGCATTATTGGCATTATGTTTAATCCGTGGTTTCTTTGTAGAAACTTTTAAAAGCCATTCTTTAAAGGCTTACTGCAGGGGTACCTAGGTGCCTCAGTCAGTTGGGCATCTGCCTTTGGCTCTGGTCATGATCCTGGATCCCTTGGATTGAGCCCCACATTAGGCTCCCTGCTCGGTTAGGAGCCTGCTTCTGCTTCCCCCTCTTCCTCTGCCTTTCCCCTCTGCTTCTTCTCTTTCAAATGAATAAACAAAATCTTAAAAATATATATATAGGCTTGATGCAAAACTTTAACTTGATAACATAATATATAAATTGAATAATCTGGGCACACGCCAGATTGCCAGTGGGGTCTGAGGCCCAGTCCCTGAGAGGTGAACCCTCCTAGCAAGCATTTACATATAAGAAATCTCTTACATATACACCCAACCTTCATGTTCCCTCCCCAGCTCATGTGCAATGTTATTCTATGTAACACCACTGCTCACTAATGAACCAAATAAAAGGTCAGAACACAGAACTGCATTTTCCATTTGAAAAAGTCTGTGAAGAAAAATGTCAATGAGCAATTTGATGGAAGAAAAATGTAAGGTAAAACCACTAAGAAAACACAGTTTGAATATGGAAAGAGCTAAAATTTGTCCACATGGGAGAAAATAAGCAATCCACCAAAATATTGAGTACAGATGTATACAGTAGTAAAAAGACGTAAGAAGAGAAAGACTTTGAAATGATGTTAATGGAAGGTTTACAAATCTTTTGTTTCTTATTTTTTAAAAGAGTTTATTTATTTGAGAGAGAGAGAGGGCACTAGTAGAGGGGAGAGGCAGAGGGAGAGGAAGAAGCAGGCTCCCTACAGGGAACCCGACGAGGGACTTGATCCCAGGACCACAGGATCATGATCTGAGCCGAAGGCAGACAGTTAACCAACTGAGCCACCCAGGGGCCTGAATATTTCTGTTTCTTAATTTTGAATCTTTATGATTTTTTTATGTGTGTGTGGGGGGTGTAAAACATTTAAGTTCTACTCTCTTAGCAAATTTCAATAATATAATCGGTGTTGTCAACTATAGTCATCATGTTTTACATTTGATCCTAAGAACTTATTCATCTTATAGCTGAAATATTCTACCCTTTTATCAACACCTGCCCATTTCCCCCAGCCTCTGGCTCCCGGCAACTACTTTTCTATTCTCTGTTTCTATGAGTTTATCTTTTTTTTTAAAAATTCTATATATGAATGATACCATGCAGTATTTGAATTTTCTTTCTTAGACAGGTTTGTTTCAATTTGCACGGCTCTCAAGGCCCACTGACGTTGTTGCAAAATATATTTCCTTTCTCGGGGCACCTGGGTGGCTCAGTTGATTAACTGTCTGCCTTCAGCTCAGGTCATGATCTCCAGGTCCAGGGATCGAGTCCCACGTCGGGCTTCCTGCTCTACAGGGAGTCTGCTTCTTTATCTCTCATTCTGCCCCTCTTCAATGCTCATTTAAAAAAAAAAAAATTTCCTTTCTCATGGCTGAATACTATTCTACTGTGATATATATAACTTCTTTATCTACTGACATCTCTTGATGGACACTTAGGTTATTTTCCTATCTTGGTTATTGTGAATAATGCTGCAGTGAACAGAGGAGTACAGGTATCTTTTTAAGATTCTATTTTCATTTCCTTTGGATATATACCCAGAAGTGGGATTGCTGGAAGGTTTGGCAGGTATTTTTAATTTTTTGAGGAACCTCCATACCATTTTCCACAGTAGCTGTACCAGTTTGCATTTCCAACAGTGCACAGGGGTCCCTTTTTCTCCACATTCTCACCAACACTTATCTCTTGTCTCTTTGGTGATAGCAATTCTAACAGGTGTGAAGTGATACCTCATTGTGGTCTTGATTTGCCTTTCCCTGATTAGTGATATCAAGCACCTTGACATGCCTTCTTTCAAAAAATGTCTATTCATTTCCTCTGCCCATTTTTTAATTGGACAGTTTTAAAACTTTTTGCTGTTGAGTTGTATGAATTCTTTATGTATTTTGGATATTAACCCTTTATCAGATAAATGATTTGCAAATATTTTCTTTTATTCCATAGGTTGCCTTTTCATTTTGGTGATGATTTCCTTTGCTATACAGAAACTTTACAGCTTGATGTAGTCCCACTTGTTCATTTTTGCTTTTGTTTCTTTGTTTTTTGTGTCAAATCCAAAAAATCATTACCAAGACTTATGTCAATTACTATGTAGTTACTATACAGTTTTGGCTTTGTTACCACATTGTGAATCCTTAATTTTAAGCAACAATTTTGCAAATGAGTTTGATTGTTTAATCCAAATCCATGGATTTGGAATGATTTGAAATAAGTAAACACATATGTATATTTATTTAAAATCTATTAATGATGATGGATCATTAAAATCAATTCTCTAAAGAAAAGTCACACACATTAATAGTTCTGAGGATTGTTCCTAAATGCGGACCTTTTTGAAAAAAAAAAAAAAAAGAGTGCAAACCATTAGGAAAATAACATTTTCTTTAAAGATTTTTTTTATTTATTTATGTAAGAGAGAGAAGGCACAAGCAGAGGGAGAGGGACAAGCAGATTCCCCACTGAGTGTGTAGTCTGACTCGGGGCTCAATCCCAGAACCCTGAGATCATGACCTGAGCTGAAGGCAGATGCTTAACTATCTGAGCCACCCAGGCGTCCCAGTTACTATTTCTTAATACACAGATGCTAAAACATAGTTTGTTATTCAAAGTCATCCGAGAGATGCAGATTCTCATTGCTTCCCAGAAAATTTTTTTGTATGTAATTGGCAAAATAAAGAAATTTAACATCTTAGGTTCATATGTATATGTCTACCTGTCCAGAGAATGCAAAAATATTTCAAAACCCAGTGATGATATGGATCTAATTTATGGTTTACTGTCTTGTTAAATTAAGTAGATATAGACAACATTCAGAATACACCTTTTTTAAAACTGAGGAAATGCCATCTATGCTATTTGTAGCAGTTACTTTTATTTAAACAGAAAGACAAAGGCATTCATGTGATTCCTCAGGCCAGCACTAGTTTGATGTGACAAAGAGGAATAATCATCAAAATGCAGCTCCTTAAGTAAGTGTCTGATTTCACACTTTTAGAAAATGTGAAATCTTTCTGGGTTAGCCAGCAAAAATTGAGAAAGATTAAGAAAGTGTTTAAAGATGTTCATTAAAAAGTAGTTATAAAGATGTGAAAGAGACGCGCACCAAGCATGCCAAATAGAGTAAAACTGTCATTAAAAAGATTCAACAGCTATGAAATGAGTTCTTCAAAATCTGCCATGTTTTTTTTTTTTCTAGATAACAAAATCTATCAATTCCAAATGTCCACATTAGTCATGCATACAGACACCAATGTTTCACAGAGAACAAACAAATTTATTCCAAGGAAACTTTGCTTTTTATCACATCCACCAGAGAGACTAGAAAAAGTCAGCCTCTCGAGAGTGTAATTCTATGTGAAGTTTTAGTTCTCAGTGAACTTTTCAGTCATACGATGTTTTGCCAGAACATGAACATTTTTTGCTCAAAGTTTTGTAGTCACGGTTTTTGTTATTCTATTTTTATTTTACTGTTCATTACACTGTTTTTTTTTTTTTTAAAGATTTTATTTATTTATTTTAACAGAGAGAGAACACAAGCAGGCAGAGAGGCAGGCAGAGGCAGAGAGAGGAGCAGGCTCCCTGCCGAGCAAGGAGCCTGATGTGGGACTCGATCCCAGGACGCTGGGATCATGACCCGAGCCGAAGGCAGCTGCTTAACCAACTGAGCCACCCAGGCGTCCCTGTTCATTACACTGTTTTAAAAATTATAGAAGAATAATATACTCATATTAATTTGAGAAATAATACAAGACATATAAAGAAAAGGTTAAAAATTTTTTTCCTTCTCCAAAATCTCTATGTTCATTGCCCTAGGAAATGTGCTAATAGCCTGATGTGTTTTCTTCCACATGGGTTTTTGCTCATAAATACTTATCAACTTATATATACATGTATATCCATTTTGATTTTTTATTCTTATTGTACTGAATTTTTTAAAAACCGAAACAGTAATTTTGCAACTTGTTTTTTAAATTGAACTATGTGTCCCTGCCATTCAGATCACTACAGCTGATGATTAGCACAATTGTTTTAATAGTTACACAGTATCCATAGTATGGCTTATACCATCATTTGTGTGTGACTGTGAATGTGTGTGTGTGTGTGTGTGTGTGTGTGTGTGTAAAGGGTATTCAGGGATCTCCCCTCCCCTGTATATCCCCACTACCAACAATGCTGAAAAAATATTTAATTCCTTTTATATAATGTTTGTTTGCTATTTCGTTAATTTCTATTAATTTTTTATTATGTTCCTCCACTTTCTTTGGGGTTTATTTATGGTATCTTTTGAAACCTCCTATCCATAATATACATTTAAAGCTGTGAATGTCTCTCAGAGTACAAGAGAACTATTCATGTAGCTGCAGGTCAGCCTCCTGAAGTAGGGAGCAATAATGAGAGGAAAGCCAGCAAAGGGAAGATATCAGGTTTCCTTGATTTCTTTTTCTTGAATGGATTGCCCAATCTTTTTCTTTAGTCACTTGTTAATACTTTTAAATGGATTATACTTATTATTTGTCTAGCTATTCTAGTTTTGTTTTTTTTTTAGTAGGAATCTTGGTTATAAATGATATTATTCTACCATTACTAAAACCTGAAATTTCTTTTATATATGATATAATCTATGTTTTTCCCCCAAATAATTATGTCCATGTTATTAATTATATGAACCATCATTTTCCCCAGAATTAATGAATGCCAATTTTGCTAAGCCAAACATTTAATTATGAACTAAATGTCTGGCTTAGCAAAATTAGCATTCATTTAATTAATTAATAATTAATTCATAACTGAAGTATATAATATATAATGTAATATCACATATAGAGAGCTGAATTGAATTCTGGTTTCTCTATTCTGTTTGACTATTTATTTGTCCATTCCTATAGCAGTATTTTCTACTACATAACTAGCAGTTATGATTAATTTGAGCATTCCAATTTTGCTATATCAGTATTAAATATCATCTTCTATATGATTTCCTGGAGTACTGTGAATATTGTATCATCTAATACCTAGTTAACTTTACAATGTTAAGTCACCTCATCAGTGAACAGGGTGTGTTTATTTACTTAAACTCTATTTGTGACATTAAAAAATTTTTATCTATAAGGGTCTTTTTTTTTAGTCTTTTTAACAGATAATCTAGTTTTGTCACTTTTAAAAAATGGCATATCATTTGTTTGGGACGTTCTGACTTTAGCTGTTGATTTTGTGAGGTTTTCTATGTGGGTGTCTATAAAATAGACAAATAATAATAGTTTTATTAATTTTCTAATTCTTATGTATGTTTTTCTTTTATCAAGCATTAGCCAGAATTTCTAATACAGTTTTAAATAGTAGTAATGATACTGAACATCCTTGTCTTAATCCTGCTCCTGATGCCATTAAGTTGATAAGTTTATCTGAGTATTATGTTTGTAGAGATGTGTGTATGTAGTTTTTATAAAGTGAAAAAAGGTTTCTGTGTTTAGTTTTTTGAGCCTTTCAAGTAATAAATGGATGGTAAGATATTGGTATTGCTTTCTCCAAATCCATCGAGGGAATATTATTTTCCAATTGATCCATTAAATAATTAAATACATTGAAAATTATCTGATGCTGAGTCATCCTTTAATTTCACAGAGATCCTTACTTAAAAAATTCTTTGTATTATTTAGATAATCCATTCCTTCTATTTGTACTTATGTTTCAGAAATTCCACGATAAAGATGTTGATGCTTTTTCCATTTCTTAGCTCTTAGAGTTCCAAATTCCTTATTACTTTTTGACATCTTCTTTTTTTTTAAAGATTTTATTTATTTATTTATTTATTTATTTATTTATTTATTTATTTATTTGGAAAGAGAGAGGGTGAGAGAGAGCATAAGAAGGGAGAAGGTCAGAGTGAGAAGCGGACTCCCCATGGAGCTGGGAGCCCGATGTGGGACTCGATCTTGGGACTCCGGGATCATGACCTGAGCTGAAGGCAGTTGCTTAACCAACTGAGCCACCCAGGTGCCCTACTTTTTGACATTTTCTGAAAAAAGTTACTCAATCTGAAATTCTTACCCACTAGCTCATTATGTGGCTATTCATCTCCTCAGATGAGCTCTTTATTTAAACAACTTCATTTTTCATTCTCAGTATTGCCCCTCGGATACTTTATATAACTGCTTGTTCCTGTTTCATGTTATCACTACCTTATCCATGTGAGAATTTATATATATTTTAATTTCTTGACTTTTTCAAAAATATTTATTCTATTACAGCAAATCACAGATAACAGTGCAGCTCTCCTCCTCGGCACTGGTTCTGTGGAGGTTCCGGCTCTGGCATTTCTGACCCCACAGCTGATGGCTCACAGGAATTTCCTCACTTACATCTCACTTGCATGACAGAAGACAGTTTTTCTCATCTGTTCCCCATTTATTCCGAAATGATTTTTAATGGTATCTAAACTGTAACCACTATATTTTTATTCTGAATAATTTTTGAAATCCACGTTTCTCATATAATCCCAAATTTATCATTTAAAAAATCATCTGTTTGGGGATAATCACTAAATCTACCTTCAACCTCTTTCCTACCTTCTTTAACTAATTCTGTCAGGTGAACTTTATAATCATCCCAAAGTAGTATTGAGGGCTGTCATTTAAGGCTAATATGTCTTCCTCAAATAGAACATTGTTTTCTGAAACACACTGAAAGCCTGCTACATGACTAGAGAGACTTTGTAAGAACTTAAATCTATTATGACTCACTTGAAAGAAGGTCTGATAGAACAAAAAACACACACCTCCATTACATGCAAGTATTTATGTAGTCACTCTTCATGCTTATTCTGCATAATTCTAAAATAATTGACTCATTTAGGTTGTAAGTTCTCCCGTAAGTGCAGATTTTTTATGTCTCCAAGGTAAGTTTTATTTTTAGTTTCTCTTTGACTCAGGGGCTACTAATAAGTGATTCTTAATTTCCAGTATTCTACCTTTTATTGCTGATTTCTAATTTTATTAGATTAGCATTGAATATACGCAAGTGGTCTTCCCCCCCCCCCCCCAATAAACAAACAAACAGACACCTGGTAAACTCTTACCCTTCGAGTAGCCATGTGGGAGAAGTCTCTCTCCTCTAGGTACTCTCCTTGTGTCAAGTGCATTTCTTTCCCAGCTGCTGGGATGGGGAACAGTTCCGGCCAGTGGCGCAGGGACCCTCCAGTTCTAATAGTGCTGGCATGAGCAAATAATGCCACCAAGAGCAAGTCCAGGCGTAGCCTCTCTGCAAAGGAATCAACAGGATTCTGCCAGTTGAAGTATTCCTAGAAGATGCTTGCCCAGTTTCTGAGTACAGTCGTCTTCTCTGCCAATAGTCTCTTGGCTCCTGTCTTGTACCAAAGAGAATGAAGTCCTACAGCTCCTCTGTTTCCCATGGATCTCAGCAGAGTCCCAGCCTGCTGTGTCCCCTCCAGGTGAGGGCAGCGAGCCTCTCAGGATTTTGTCAATTCCAGGAGAGAGAGGGGAGGACCAGGGCACAGAGGGATGTGGCCAAAATGTCATCCTCCTGGAATTTCTCCGGCTGGCAGCCAGGCAAGTCTGAATCCAATGTTTCAGTAGCAATCTTAAACACAGATGAGATGATCACATTGTCTCCAATACGGGTCCAAATAGATATTACAATACGTTCTGTGAGATATTAATCGGTGATAAGTCAAGTATGGAAAGATTAATTTAATGTATTTCCAAATAAACGAATTTGGAAAACAGTTATATCTGAAAAGTTTCTCTCCTGCAAGATTTTTAAGAGGCTTGAGTATGTGAATATACATTATTGCTGTCTGAGGTAGAGTTCATGGTGTTTCTGATGATCTTGACTGAAAAGCACTTTTTTGTCATATTGTTATTATGGCTGTTGTCATTGTTTTAACATCACTTCCAAGACCGTATTTCTACAAAACGTACTTTGGAAAAAGTTGGTCTTTACTTTTCCTCCAAAAAATTACTAAGCATATTATTATTTTCTTAATTTTTAAGATAGTTATTATACAATTTTAATTATAGAACAATTACACAATTTTAAGTGCTGAAAATAATTTATGTAGTTGATAAAAGTAATTAAATTATCACAAATTATTTTACAATTTTAATAGTCAAACCACAGAATAGGGGATAGAAGATAGAATTAGTCTCAACCATACTAAAATCCAAAATCCAACTCCCCACAAGTTTACACACACACACACACATACACACACACACATTTTCTAATTAAGTGTTTTTAAAAATTTATGTAATTAGTCACATATTCTCATCCCTGTTGGGTCATTTTCAAAATAGTCTTAATTTTACCTTTGGATATTCCTTCATTACCTGCATACTGCTCACTCTTAATAACTGTGTGGTATTCCATTATATGGATCTATTATAACTTATTTAATCTAATTGAAAGGCTTCTAGATTGTTCCGGTTTTTCACAACTATAAACAAAACAGAAGTGAATAACCTTATAGATTATTTAGATACACTAAGCAGTGTAAGTTTTTGTAGGCTAGATTTTTAAAAGGGAATTCCTGTGCTATATATTAAGCATATTTTTTAATTAAAAATTATCTACAAAAGATGGGTGCCTAGGTGGCTCAAGTCGTTAGGCATCTGCCTTTGGCTCAGGTCATGATCCTAGGGTCCTGGAATCAAGCCCCGCATCGGGCTCCCTGCTCAGCTGGATGCCTGCTTCTCCCTCTCCCACTCTCCACCCCCTTGTGTTCCCTTTCTTACTGTATCTCTCTCTCTGTCAAATAAATAAATAAAATCTTAATTAAAAAAAATTATCTACAAAAGCAATTATAGAACTTAAACTTCTAACAGTGTAAGAGATTGCATGTTTATTCACATTCTTGCCATTGAAATTTCACATTTTAAAACTATTGCTCATCTGAGCCATGGAAATACTGAAACATTGAGAAATGATGAGTAAGGCCGGGTATCTTATCACAAGAAGCTGTTTTCAGTTCTTTATTTGCGAACTTTATTAAATTTGTATGTTATTCTAGTAAAATTTTAGAGTTTCTTCTTTAATTGTAAAAGATCATCCATCTCTATTAAGGAAATCAGCTTTTTTTACTCTGTTGAATAATATATTTTTCAGGTCTGTTTTTGCTGTTGTATTGTTTTATCTCACTTATGATGTTCTTATTGCAAAGAAGTTTTAACGTATTTTTAAGTCAAATGTATCTCCTTTTACAGCCTTGCGTTTTGAGTCTTGCATAAAGATATTTCCTATTAAAGATTAAAAAAGAAATAATTTACTTCTAGTATTTGTGTATTTGTCTTTGTTTGTGTGTTTAAATCTTTGATCATTAGAATTTTTTTAAAGATCATTTATTTATTTATTTGACAGAGAGAGAGGGAACACAAGCAGGGAGAGTGGAAGAGGGAGCAGCAGGCTTCCTGCCCAGCAGGGAGTCCCATGTGGTCCCAGGACCCTGGGATCATGACCTGAGCCAAAGGCAGACACTCAGTGACTGAGGCACCCAGGCACCCTGATCATTAGAATTTTATTTTGGTATAAATAGTAACATAGAAATCTTCCCGATGAGCCACGAAATGACTGTGAACCCAACACCGTGACTAAAACCTTGAACTAGGGGTTCCTGAACCAGGGGCACCCAGGAAAACTGCTCCTCAATTCCTGACCCACAGAAGCTGTGAGATCATAAGTGCTGGTTTGTTTTTTTTTTAATGTCTAAGTTTTGGAGTAACTTGCTGTGTAGCAATAGATAACTAATATTCATTTAATCAAGTTTGATTTAAGTTTTTTAAGAACTCATGAATGGATGCTGAATTCTTCCAAATGGCTTTATTTTTTGGTCATTCAACTTATTAATATGATGAATTATATTAACAGTTTTAAATAGAGTATCATCTTTGTATTCCTGAAATACACTCTATTTTAAAAAATATTAATCTTTAGATGCACTGCAGGACTATATATGTGATTTATTTAAGATTTTATGTTAACATTCATAAACAATGTATCTATATGTGTTTTGATTGTCAAAAGTTTTGGCAGCCTGCACTTGGAAAAAATTTTAAAGTATTGGAATTTTCCATTCTTTCAAAGTGTAACTGACTTCACCTGTGACTCCATCTAGGTCTGGTGTTTTTTAAAAGTGAGTATTTGGAAATTCTCTCAATTATTTACTATAACTGCACTTAGATTTTATATGTCATCTGTTACAAAATTTCATATTTTTTTAGAATAAACTACAGAAGGGGTGCCTGAGTAGCTCAGTTGGTGAAGCTTCAGACTTTTGATTTCAGCTCAGGTCATGATCTCAGAGTCGTGAGATCAGCCCCATGTCGGGCTTACACTGGGCATGGAGCCTGCTTAAGATTCTCTCTCTGCTACTCCCTCTGTACCCCCCTCCACCAAAAAAAAAAAGGTAAAAAAAAAATTGGATAAACTACATGATATCTGTGTTTTAGTAACTGTATGGAGTCGTGCAAAATACTGCTATATTTCTTTCACATTTCTAGATAACCCTCGTTATTTGCCCATTTTTAGCCCTCAACTTTTAACTGATGTGAGTTGAAGCTAACCACCCAGTTCTCACACTCACTCAGGCGGGACAACTCTGAGGCATGGTCTGTGACTAGCTGAACGGAGCTCTGTCGTCTATAGCAGGAATCTATTTCATTTTGCACCACATCCGGTGATGTTCTGGGTCACTTTTCGAGGAAGTTATTTGCACTGAAATCCTTGTCCCAGTGTCTAAACCCTGGCAAAAAGCGACGTAGACACCCACCCAGAGAGACTCTTTTCAGCAGCTCCACAGAAAAATTCATTAAAGCCTTATTACCATTAATTCTGAGCCTTACTTACTCTTTTCTCCTAGGGTCAGAAGAGAGAGAAATTAGGCATTGTGGGATGACAGTCAATGATGAGAAGAAAGGTCTTTTTAGGAATACTATTTTCAAATTCAGTGAAGAAGGAACTAGTTCACAAAGAGTGTTGCTCATCAGTTCATGATTCATTATGATTATTGAATAACAAAGATTTCTTATATTGGTATAAAATATTGTGTTATGCTATAAAAAGGAACTAGAAAAGAAAACTATAGCTGTCATAATTCTAACTTGCCCTTCTTAATTAACTTAATAAAAAAACCTGCATTTGCCTATACTTTATCTTCAGAATCTAATGTAATATTCTAAAATTTGAAGAGCTTTATGATTACTAAACACAATTTGGAATTCACAACTCTCTATACAGTATGTGCTTATTTCAAACAATGAAAACTGATGCCAAACAAAATCAAATAGAATCTTAGTATTTATTATTATTATTATTTTTAAAGATTTTATTTATTTATTTGTCAGAGAGAGAGAGAGCACAAGCAGGCAGAGTGGCAGGCAGAGGCAGAGGGAGAAGTAGGCTCCCTGTTGAGCAAGGAGCCTGATGTGGGACTCAATCCCAGGACCCTGGGATCACGACCCTAGCCGAAGGCAGCTGCTTAACCAACTGAGCCACCCAGGCGTCCCTAGAATCTTGTATTTAAAAAAGTAGTCACAGTACCCAAAAAAGGACACACATTTGAAGAAATACTTATTAATTTGTTATTAATATAACAGAACTAATCTACCTTTAGATGATGGATTTCTCCTGTGATTTACCATAACCTTAGTTATACCAGAAGACTGCTATTTTCAATACTGGTTGTGAATCACTGGGTATTGGTGACAGCCTGTCCCTTCCAGCTAAAGAAGATTCAGAGCAGTACTTTTAAGTGTTTCTTTCTGATCATAATCAAGCTTCCTGCTACTAAGATGTGTCCTCAAACACATTTATATTATCTTATAGGAAGCTGATTGCCTCAGGAAGGCCAAACATTCCTAGTCTATTTCAAACAGATGTTTATAAGAAACAAGTCTTTTATTGCATTTTCCCCGAGAAGTAATTTACTTTTTCCTTGATTACTTAACAACTCTTTTTGATGTCATGTTATTCTTGTTGAATCTCCTTCACCCAAACTCACACCTCTCAAGGCTGCTTGTGGATTTTGAAGACTGACTTAGCCTAAAAATTCATATAAAGAATGCCCTTGTGAGCGTGTGTTTTTATTAATCTGGACTCAATTCATGTTTGTTCTCCGCAAATTTATAATTTCACTTTCATAAGATAACCAAAGACAATTTTATAGGAAAAATAATGTAATTCTTACTCATATTCTTTAATAAAGCCTACATATGTAAGAGGAAATACAGTTTGAATGGGCTTTTAAAACTGCTATTTTTATTAACATGGAACTTCCTTTGTAAATTTGACTCATTATTTTCAAAAGTGTAATTCAGAAAAAAACTTTCAGTAAAGTATGTATATAATGTATTGCTAATAGGCCTATTTTTCTTCCATAGGTCTTTAAAAATATGACCTAAATTAATGAAAGCCTGCTGAAAGAAAATTTAAAGAAGCTTGGAGAGAAAAATAAAACAAGATGAAATCAGAGAGGGAGACAAACCATAAGAGACTCTTTATCATGGGAAGCAAACTGAGGGTTGCTGAAGGGGAGTGACGTGGGGGTATGGGGTAACTAGGTGATGGATATTAAGGAGGGCATGTATATAAAGGACACTGAGTATTATATAAGACTGATGAATCACAGAACTCTACCTCTGAAACTAATAATATATGTTAATTAATAGAATTTAAATAAAAATAATATAAAAAGGAAGGGGCAGTGAAAAAAAGCAGCTTGGTAATCACATTCTTGATTGTGTATCTTTTTAAAGGATTTTTATTATTTATTTATTTATTGGAGAGAGAGTGAGATAAAGCATGAGCAGAGGGAGGGTGAGAGAGAGAGAGGAAGAAGCACACTCCCCACCGAGCAGGGAGCCTGTCTGCAGGGTTCAATCCCAAGACCCTGGGATCATGACCCCAGAAGGCAGATGCTTAATTGACTAAGCCACCCAGGCATCCCTCGATTTCATCTTTTTAACTAAATTGTGTTCTGTTATGAAAATTAATTATGGTGATAATGTTTAATGTATTTTTTCCTTTAGATAATGTTCTAAGAAAAGTAACTTTCTAGAGAAAACTTCAGATGTGATGGCAAATATAATGAGCTATTATCTAAGGACAGAGATTTGGTTTACTCTACAAAATGGTGAAATAAACAAAATTTGTCACAAATACTCACATACCACTTACTCTTTTGAAGGTAGGAGGGAGGCGACTCTGACCACTGTCCCAAGTCTCAATAAGTACCAACTCCATTCCCAACCTGGACAGGGGAAGATACCCTATGCCAAGTAGGACCAGAGATGCCAACTGCACAGTTCACAAGTGAGTCAACTAAGACACAGAAAGGGCAGGTAATTACTTAATTTCCACAAATGGGGCCAAATTAGAAAAATTGTACCTGTCTGCTGATTGTGAGTTCATGGGTCATATTGCACTTCTGATCATAAAACCACTCATATCCAGGGAGTCACAGAAATTATTATTGACCTTCTAAGGGTCAAGGAAGTTAATTGTAGTATTTTCATTAATATAGTGTGAAAACACATTTAGGCCATATTCCAGGGTGACTTTTAAAATTCAGTCTCTGCTAGCAAGCTTCCACATTGTCCCCCTCCACACAGTACAGGATAGGTGCCCTTCCCACGGACTTCTGTGGTTCCCTTGTTCTATCATATTTTCCCTGCTTTGATTGCCTTATTTCTTGCCTGTCTCCTCCAGTGAATTATGCTTTTTGAGTACAGAAATCACACCCTGGGGCGCCTGGGTGGCTCAGTGGGTTAAAGCCTCTGCCTTAGGCTCAGGTCATGATCTCAGGGTCCTGGGATCGAGCCCCACATCAGGCTCTCTGCTCAGCGGGGAGCCTGCTTCCCCCTCTCTCTCTGCCTGCCTCTCTGAGTACTTGTGATCTCAATCTCTCTGTCAAATAAATAAATGAAATCTTAAAAAAAAAAAAAGAAATCACACCCATGCATCTTTATGACCTAAAATCATATTATGGCCCCCAACAAAATAGGTTCCCATTCAGCACGCATTTTTCTAACTGGATGAGTGAATGGCCATTCACTCTTCTAAGACCCTATTGTTACTCCCTGCCCAGATGACCTGCTCACAGCTTACTCTCAGCTAATCAAGACTTTAGCTGATATAGGTTACCATGGTTTTTCCTTTTAAGGGTATTTGAATTTTCACAGAGGATGCACTAGAGACTAAAGAAATTCTGATAACGGACTTCCGAGAATGATAACAGACAATCAAGGAGGTATTATTTTAAACAGAGACACTCTCCGTATCATATTATGTAGACGGCCTGTGCCATCACCTCGTAAAGCCAGCCTAGCTTTAATGTTATGTAGAAATGTACAGATGGGTATATTTGCAGAGAGACCCAATGAGTCAGATGGATTCTAGGATACACAGAACCATACTGCTGCAATTGAACCTGACTAGATGAAACTTCCTTTTAGTTTGCCTGGAAATGCCTCTGGTATGAGATGCAGTGAAAGAGAGGAAGGAAAATGCCCTGTCTTGTCATCAGGGGTACAGTGGCTAGTTGCAACTTTAGTAAGCATGCATCTAATGGTTGCTGAGACATCCACCTTTTGCTATTTTGCTTCTCACCTGGTAATGGTTCCAATTGTATGACATTTGAAAAAGACATAAATCATTACTTCCAAGTTAGAAGGGCAATTCTAAACCAAGCAATGTGTTTGGCATTTTCAGAAATGCTTTATTGGAATGATCAAGGGGCTGAAAGGCTGGAGTTAGGTATAATGATCATTTCCCTTATACGGGAGAAGGTCATGATGAAAGTTGCTTTTTATCAGTAATTAGAGTTCTATAGCAGCAACATATCCTAATTATGATATTTAGACCATTAGCAGATGAACAATGTTATTTAGATTCTGCTACGGAAAATCACCCCAGGCCATGTGGCATCTTATGGAATGATTGAGTATGATGCTATTTGTGGTTTACATCTCACGCACTCTTCCTACCCGCCTCACATACACACTCCATCTGGACTCATTTATTAAGGGCACGTTAGCGTTCAACACAGAACTTGAAAAGTGGCACCTCAACAGGCTCGGAGATGAAAACAAACATCCCTGTATCTTATTAAATTTTGCACAACATGGAAAACATTATGAATGGTGAGAGAGAGTGAAACTTCAGTATATAATGAGCAACAAACATTTATGAATGACCACAGTCCCCTTTGAATCATACTTTCAGAAACACAGACAAGGAAATCAGGTGGCTCCAGAGTCAGAAATTAGAAAATATCTAGAGGTGACTTCAAAATGGTTTGCCCGAGCATTTTTCGAGGTGAGCGGATCAAACTCATGCACACTCATCATTCACATTCAGTGTCAGGCACTATAGAGGCATGAAGGATAGGAAGAATCCTGCCTTACAGGTACTTTTGCTTAGATGAGTCTGAAATGCTAAAAAAAAAAAAAAAATCCTGTCCAGTTGACTATGAACATGGATTGTTGGTATAGGTACCTGGACGCCCTTGCACCCTTGCAGAGTGAGGAAGAAATACCACTGGTTTGATGTTGCCACAGACACAGCTGGGTGTGAAGCCCCATGCAATTTCCCTGGTCTAACTTGTGTTGTTGGTTCAGCATGGCTTGCAGTGGGCTGGCCATCTAGCGTCACTTGACCCAAGCAGAGCTCAATCACTTTGGTTACAAGACGACAGTACTTGAGAGTTTAAGAGCTCTTTTGTTTCAGGAAATTTTGCCAATTATTCAATCTAAGGTTTCATTTGCTTAATGACTTCCTCATTTTACCATCTAATGTGCTTCCCCATTCCTTCATCTTTGTGCCTTTTTATTTTGTTTAGTTATTCTTTGGTCTAGCTATGGCTAATTTAATCTTTCCTCCTAAGTCAATGCCTCTAACCCCTGGAGGCACAAGGCCAAAGGCCAAATGACTTTAACTGCCAATGTATAAAAACTCTCAAAGCTTGGTGGGGTGGGTGTCTTTACCGGGGACAGAGAAGTAGGGGGATGTCTACACCGTCAGTCATAGGAAAGTGTCGACTCTGAGCTGCAATCATTCAATATGAAGGCCTTTTATTGGGGGTAGTAGAGCTTTTAAAGGTTTTTCCTCTCATGTTTATTTAGGCATTTTGTCCCATTAATTGGGTGGGAGGGATTGAGGAGTTTATAGGGACAAGTTCAATAAGCATGAAGGGGAGTTACCGACCCTGGGTGATGTGTGGTCACTTGGAGCTGTAAGAGGGAATGTGTTCTGTGGAAAATCCTTACACATATTTCTATAAAATGTTTAACAGAATTTGTGCACAATATAATAATACTTTAAAGTTTTTACTAAACAGCTGAATTCCTCCCAACTTACAGTATGACAAACATATAAAGCAATGGAAGAAATCTTAGAGGCTTTAAACATATCAATATGTGCCCATTGCTCCTTTGTCAACTCTGTGATTTTCTTTTCGCCAAAATCAATACCAGATGCATACAAGTACTCAATAAATGTTAGTTAACTGGGATAATTTTTACTTATATTCATCACAATTTTCTTCCTTTAATTATTTGTGGTTTTGTGTTCCATGAAATACTAATCTTATTTGTCAGTCCTCTACCCTTTAAGTTTTAATTTTAAGCTTTCCATTTCTTTCCAATATCTTCAGGTTTTGTTGTCAGAATTTATACTTTGTACTCTTTTTGTCACTTACTCAAGTTTGTCTTTGTTCTACTTTGGATATTTTCCTTTACGATTCCTTGCCAGTGTTTTTTGCCTTTGCAAGTGACCTTACACTGATTTTCATTTTAAACAGCTTAAACTCTTCCAAAGAATTTTTTCAAGTCCTGTTTTAAAATCTATTCCATAAAATGGTTTTTACAGAAATTAGAGATTGAAAAATGTGCGGTATTCAGGTATTGTGTAATTTTTTCATTCAGTGAATGCACAACTATTTGAAAATCCTAGTTCTTGTCTCTAAGACAATTTTTAAAGTCAGTATTTCATTAGCTGAGAAGTAATCCTCATTAGTTTATGCCAGTAATTTTCATATTTTATATTATGTCTAGCACATAGTACCCATTCAATAAATGAAAATTACTTTCTGTTATATGATATACTTTGGGTCCCAGGAAATCATTTTACATAACAAGGGAGAACATTACATTTGGATCAAATTGTCAGGGAAATAAGGTGGATCATCATCTTCTCTTGTGAGTCAATTTATCTATCTTTTACACTAACGATGGGTTTCAGAGTATCTCGAGGAATTTTTTGCGTCCTTTTAATATAGCCAAAAGAACATCTACCAGCAAGTGCAAGAGAACTCTTCCAATGATTCTATTAGATTAAATTATCTTTGAGGATCAGTATTCACGGAAAATACCATGTATGATGTTTCTAAATATAAATTCATACAAATTATTATTATTTCCAAGCATCACAGATTGAACCAGGTTATCACTCACTGTGCTTTCATATAACTTAACAATTGATTTGAAACATCACATATTCCAGTTAGTGGTGGCAACCATCGGAATAGCCAAAATGACTAAACTGGCATGCCAGGTCCAGTCTGCAGTAACATATAAACATGATCATCATTAGCAAATCCGGGCCAGATGTTCATCCTCTAAAAATCTACAGGAATGATTACTTGTGTTATGGTGTATGGTCAGTTTTGACATGAAAAAAACAAACTTAATTTAGCATAGAAGAAAGTACAAAATTTCAAATGATCCTACTGCA
>CM052809.1:107462488-107831278 GCA_028533885.1 Nasua narica
ATAGAAGAAAGTACAAAATTTCAAATGATCCTACTGCACTTCTGGAAAAAAGAAACTATCTGAGATTGTCTGAAGTATAGTTGATATTTTTGGATATTGATGCTATTAAGTTGTTCAACAAGAGTAATCCTTCCATCTATTCCTAACTGTAGTTTCCTTATTGTATCATCTGATCTACTTTATTACCATGGCCTAATTTAAGAGAGTGAGAACTTTTTTCTTTTTAACGTGGGTATACCTCTTTTCTTTCAGTCACTCTAATTTCATCTACTAACTTTGCTAAGGGAGACAGTCAATGGAGATTTATTTCTTAACCAGCCTTCCTTGTTTAAAAAAAATCACTATTTTTTATTGTTGTCGTTCAATGACTACATTCTAGCACATCAACTGTCTTCAAGACAAAACTTCATTAATCATCCTATAGAACACGTCACTTGTCATATCTTGGTCTATTTTGTTTTCTTCCCATTAGCATGAAGGCCAGATAAAACTGTTGCTCTTTTTTAATGTTGTTTCTGTTCATGGCTAGCACTTTTATCTTACATTATAGTAGAAATAGAAACTCAGTATGTAGATTAAAATCAGGCTGCAAAAGTAAAAGAGTACAATCAGGAAGGAGACAAATCATAAGAGACTCCTAAACTTATGAAACAAACTGAGAGTTTGGGGTAGGGGGGTAGGAGGGTAGGGATAGGGTGGCTGGGTTATGGACATTGGGGAGGGTATGTCCTATGGTGAGTGCTGTGAAATGTGTAAGCCTGATGATTCACAGACATGTACCCTGGGGCAAATAATACATTATATGTTAATAAAAAAAAAATAAAAAAAAAAAAAGTAAAAGAATACAGAAACTCCTGCAGAAAAGTTTTCAAGTACTGTGCTTGAGTATCAGGCTACAGTGAAATGTAATGTGTGATTGTGAAGCGTATCATTGAGTCATGATTGTACAACCACAGAATATTACTTTGGGGGCAATTTATTAAGAATTTACCATATGAGCATGCATCAGATTTAATTTTTCATACATCTCCAGTCCATGTGTTGACCCTCATTGCCATATCTGAAGCAAAGATTTTCTGTGAAGCTGGATGTAGACTGTCTATACGAACCACATTGAAAAGAACACTGAGACTCAGTTCAAGTGTTTATACTTTCAAAGTCACACCATCATATGTTCGTCAGAACCTACAGAGTTGTGTGCTGTCACAATTTTAGAAGGTATTCCACCTTTAGAGTCAAGAATGTAATGGTATATCTGAAGTTTGCTAAGTAGACAGCCTTGGCTAAGCACTGTTCAATGACTTTGAAAGGATTTAAAAGCATTTTGAAATGAGCTGATTATTATCTATGAAGCATGTGAGTCACAGACTCATGAACACTGGTGGATATCGAAATCAGTGTGGACACAACCCCTCATATAATGTCAAACTCCAGAATCTTGTAGCTAATGAATCAAAATGTAAAAGTTCTCCAGTGACAGTCTAATAATGATCTTTCACATTCCAATAATACAATGTCTAAAAGCATTTTAAAACTAAGCATTTTGTACTTTAAATATACTTTTTTAAAATTTAAATTCAATTAGCCAATTTATAGTATACTTTTAACTATTAGGTTGTTCTTAGCATAATCAATCAAAAATCTATCAGTGTATACTGTGCAAAGAGCATGTTGCCAAATTCTCCTGGGCTTGCTCTTTCATGCACATCAGAGACTAAGTTTCTACTCTATTGGAGCTTAAAAATTAGCCACAGGTCCTAAGGCCACTTAAATGAGTCACATTTAAGTGTTTGAGGAAAGGTTAATTGGCAGACTAAACAGTAGCACTGAAATAAACTTGAATTTCTTCTTTTGATCTTTATTAGCAAAATGGTATTAGATAAGACTTGGATTTCCCTTATGAATTCATTTTGTGAATTTAAGGTTCTTAATAAATGAATAAAGCCATACTCTCTCCTTTAACTCTCATCTCAATTTCTGATGTCCCAAAGAAATGCCACTTAACTTTTTGGTCTCACATATACCTCTAACTGTTGTTGGTATGCTTTTTGACATTTAGCCACTTACTGTGTTTTAATAGGATTCTCGACTAACTTCATGCACATAACTCCTGCTACCATCATCTCGTACACTACTCTGATATTGGATATTGGTTATATCTTTTTCCATCTTCCTTACTTTCTCTTTGTAGCATCTAGTAAACTAATAATTAAAATTAAAAATACAAAACTGAATTAAATTTTGTTTTGAATTAAGATTAAATTTTCATTGACACATTAATGGATTCTCATAAACCAGTGATTTACCTATATGTATATACATATATATGTATACATACATACATGTACATAAATAAGATTTTCTGAGCAAGATAATTAACTGGTCAGAAAAGAGAATGAAAAAATATATATATTTACACACCTAGTAAAATGACAAAAATCCAAAACACTGACACATCAAATGTGAGCAAGGATAGGGAGCAAACAGAAACTCTCACTCACTGCTGCTAGGAATGCAAAATGGTACAGCCACTTTGGAAGATAATTTGGGGTTTCTTACAAAACTAAATATTCTCTTACCATATAATCCAGCAAGTGTGCTCCTTGGTATTTGTCCAAAGGAATTGAAAGCATGTCCACACAAAAACCTGCATACAGATGTTTATAGCAGCTCTATGCATAATTGTCCAAACTTGAAAGCAACCAAGATGTCCTTTAGTAGGTGAGTGGATAAGTGAATTGTGGTATATTCAGACAATGAAATATTATACAGAGATAAAAGGAAATGAGCTATCAAGCCTTGAGAATATATGAAGAATCCTTGAGTGCATATTATTAAGTAAAAGAAGCCAATATAAAAAGCCTACACCTTGCATAGTTCCAATTATAGGACATTCTGGAAAAGGCAAAATTATGAAGACAATAAAAAGATCAGTGGTTGGCAGGAGTGAGGAGGGGGAGAGAGATGTATAGGCAGAGCACAGAGGATTTTTAGGGCAGAGAAAATATTAAAATAATGGGTCTATGTCATTATACATTTGCCCAAGTCCATAGAACATACAATATCAAGAGTGAACCCTAAGGTAAAACTATGGACTTTAGAAGATTATAATGTGTCAATGTACTTACATAAATATATACTTATATATACCTATTTATATCTATCTATCTATCTCTATATATTACCTAATTAGTAGATCATTATATATATATAAAACTGTAAGCAGGTAGCACTAACTTAACAAGGACAGGAAAGAAAAGTTCCATATTACAGAACTGAAATATCTACTACCACCTCTTTATTCTTATTCTTCCTCTTCAAGTCCTTCACTCCAAATGCCCTCCTTAACTCTATTTCTCATCAGGCTGAAGATAAGAAACAATTTTTAAACTATTTTCAAACAAATTTCCCATGTAAAATAGCTTATACATGTTTATTTTGAGTCTGTAATGATGGAGATAATTAGATGGTAGAAATTTTGCAAGGATACCTGGGAAGGAGTCATGGTAGTTTGTCAGGTTTGTGATTTTGGAAATAACTCATTCTAGAAACAAACTTGCTTTAAAATAATTTGACAATTCACTTTTCTTCATAAGGTTTGTATATTTAACTCCCCCCCCACCTCATGGTATTGTATTGATAAAGTGAATATATATTTTTTCCCTCCCAACATCTGAGTTTACTTCCTTTGCTCATGAAATCACTCCTTTCATAAGACAGGCCCGCTTCTCACGACCAAAACTGAAAATATCAAAACTCACATTCACAGCTGTGCAAAGATACATAAGTGACCTGGGGTCTTCCAGTTAGAGGTATTCACTGCATCCTTAACGAGGGACCACACAGAAACCGTTCTGGCGAGAGAGACGATGACTGCAGCGGTGTAGCTCTGGTTTAGAGAACACTATGTAATGTTCTCGTGGGAGACCCTGGTGTTCGCAGCTGCCTATCAGAGGATGAAGTCTGAGCACAGACTCCTCAGGATATCTTTGGGGGACCACTTTTGTAATGGGGTGTCACGGGGCTTTAAACTCTGTTTAAGGCCATTTGGAATAAAAGCCTGATGCTTCTGCCCTGCTAAGGATTCCCTAAGTTCTGAAGAGGTCAGCAGAGATGTTCACAAATATTTTTGCTCTTTACTTCTGAGCACAGAGTAGGATTGCTCTGTTCCACCTCCTTCAATGTATGTGTGGCCCTTAGATGTGTTTTGGCCACAATAATTTGACCAGAAGTGATATGGTAAGAGTCTTCAAGCCAGTGAGCAATTTGCCGTATTCTCTTCCCATTGTTGCAGTGATTCGGAAAGCCTATGTCAAACTAATGACTCCATTAGTCCAGTTATTCAAGTAGATCCTGTGAACAGAGGAGCCCATTGGCCCCCCAGCATTTGACGTGTAGAATGAGCAAGTAATAAGCTCTTCACTCTTTATAGGCAACTAAGAGACGTTATTGTTTTTCAACAATATAACCTGCCATGACACATACTAATATAGTCACTAAGTATCTTTTTTACTAACTGATGTTCTGCTTAATCATCTAGTTTGTATGTTTCTTACAACCTGACTTTAAATGAATGACTTCAGATCAGAAGAAACTTAGGGAGACAAAGCGGATGCTGCCATAGGGGAGTTTAATGGCCCAAGGAGTACAAGGCCTAAAGTGTGGAGGTAGGCGGGGTGAGATCATTATTGGTTCTAATCTCATGCATGACTTAAATAAAATGATTGGCAGAAGTCTTCACATCTTAGTTTAAGTCCAAATGCCTGGGTTTTAGTACAAGCATACCAAAAGCTTATCTCTTGTCTAGTGTCCTCGGAGCTACAACCGCTCAAATCAAACTTAGAATTTGATTACATCAGTTGCTAGATAATCATGTTAATTGAATTCACCACCTTTGATCTGGGGGAAATCTGCATTATGAAAATTGGGATGGGAACACATAGGAGGAAAATAGCCTCCCAATGACAGTGGAACTGGCTCCTCTTTCCAGTAAACAGGTTTTACTCAAAGAAATTGACTTCCCCAGGTGGATGGATCATGCCAGCTTCTCATGTCATCTCACACTGCCCCAGACCTATAATTATAGTCCCAACATCTCTCCAAGGTGCTGCAAGTGGTGGCCCTCTGGAAGAAGGGATGCTTGTGCGTGACACTACATGTGAAAAGGGCTCCCTGAGCTCAGTGTGATACTAGATTCCAGGGTGTCCGAAGGTAAGGGATGAAACATAACTGCTGAGTTAATGGGGTCATAGTAACTCTAAAAAGCAGCAATACCCGCAAGAAGAAGATCAGAATGGTATGACCCATAAGGCCTTTTGCGGTGGTATATTGATCATAGGGTGCCTGAAATGAACTTAGAACTGAGTAAGCCTTAGACTTTGTGAGTGGAAGCTTACTTAAGCCACCAAAATTTATAATATTTCTTCACTCAATTTCCAGACGTGGGTCAGTTCAAATATCTAGTGGTCCTTTAAACCGGAGAGGGATAGGTAATTTTGCATTTGGACTCTGTTATAATATCGTAAGTATATACTTTGACTCTCCCTTTTAATGCTCTCCTAAAGGAATTTGTGTCTATTTACCAGAATAACTGTGTCTTTGGGAAAGACAATGATCAATGAATTGGCTCATATGATTATGGAGGCTGAGGCTGAGACCCAGAAAAGCCAGTGGTATAGTTCTAGTCTGAGTCCAAAGGCTTGAGAAACAGCAGAATTGGTGGTTTAAGTTCAGGTCTATATCCGAACCATCATTTCTCCTTGTGTAAGTGCCAGTCTGAGGGCAGGAGAAGACTGAGGTCCCAGCTCATGAAGTCAGTGAAAATTCTCTCCCTTCCTCCATCTTTTTGTTAATTCAGGCCTATAATGGCTTGGCTGATCCACAGCTCTACTGGGAAGGGCAATCTGCCTTATCATCTATCCATTCGAATGCTAGTTTCATCTGGAAATACCTTTGCAGACACAGTCAGAAATAATGTTTAACTAAATATCTGTGGCTCTGTCAAGGTGACACATAAGAGTAACCATCACAAGCAGATTGGGGGGTAGAAATCAGGGTTTGTACAGATATCCCAAGTTTCATAAGAAACACTGTAGAAGGGTGAATAGGGTGAATACTGTCATCCTTTCAAGAGACTTTGTGCACAGAACGGGTTGAGAAATAGAAGCCGGATGAGAAGAGGTAGAATGTAAAGGCACATGTCATATGGTGATTGTGGCTGAGAGTCTGGGTTGAGAGTGAGGCATCCTTTGGAGAACTCCTCAGAACAGATGGAGGGTCCATTGTCAAGTGGATGGGAACAAGATGAAGAACTTGGGGTTTGGGGATTAGTGTGATTTAATATTAATATAATTTATTTTGTACCATAGGTAAGGCCTGATGGTATTTGGTTTATACGAAAGAATATACTTTACATACAATGAAGAGCTATATGGCTGCATGTTATAATAGTTACTATATATGCTCATTTTTATCTTAACTTTAACACATTTCTAATCCTTTTTTATGTCCAGTCTTAATTACTTTGTATGCCCATTAGCTAGTTTCCTTTTGAGAGATGGGAAAAATAAAATAATTTGTTTTAGGTTCTTAGTAGCATATTTTAAAACTACTCAATTTACAACACTCAATAAATATTAACTGATTTATTTCAGGAAGGATTTAAGGTAATTTACAAAGAAACCCATGGAACCACAAAATTAAAAAAAAACATAAGTGAGGAAGTTCAAGTTAAAAAAGAAAACACAGGTAAGAAAATTAAATTAAAATCAGGATAAAGATTTACCCAAAATCTCTTGTGTATTTCCTAGGCATATGTTATACATCTGATTTTATGCTTCATGGTAGCTGAGATGGAACTATAATCCTGATCCATTATAGGCATCAGTATCCATAAAATAAAGCCAATCTCCCTGAACACACATGGTTCACTCTTCTACTGAAACCTGAGGGAAATTTCTTTCATAAAAACGAGACAATGTACAATAGTGAGCATCAATCATATTGTAAATATGATGATGAGATTCTCAGAGATGTTTATTCTAAGTTGAAATGTAAGTGGAGAGGTAATAAGAAAGCCAAGACTAGTAAATTCTAATCTCCGAGGGACCAAATAAAGTACCACATGTGATTCAACTCCCTGCAGGTCTCACATCATCCCAGAACAGCATTTAGAACAGCTCGAGTAATCAGGCGATCTTAGGAACATGCTCTCTTACAATCATGACTATGAGATGTCATCAGCAGAAGTTTCAGGTTCTATTTCCCTGCAATGCCCCAGAGAGGCGAGACGAGGTGATTGTCAAGTAGGCTCCAGGAAAAGAACAACAACAGTATCATCAACAACGTCAGTGTTGGCTTAATTATGAACATTGCTTTTATTAGAATTGTATCAGGCAGGATGCTAAGATGGCCTGCCCATAGTCACTGTCCGTATAATTTCCTCCACTTGCATGTGGGCAGGGCACATGAATCTGAGGGATTTCATTTCTGGGATTAGGTTATGTAACATGGCAGGCAAAGGTGAAGGGAATCACAGATGTAATTAAGTCTGTAATCAGGCGATGTTAACATAATCAAAAGGAAGGTCATCATGGGTGGGCCTCACCTAATCAGGCGAGCTTAAAAAAAAAAAAAAAAAAAGACTCCAAGTAGCAGCCACAGGCTTTGAAGAAGCCAGTCTTCGTGTTGTGGAGAGGGCCATGCATCTTGGACATCAAGGTGGCCTATGGGAGATGAGAGCAATCCCTGGCCTGTATTATGGACAACAGGCTAAAGGGAGATTCAGTGATTGTTGCACAGTTATGTTTTGAAAATTTTAAATAACATGTTCTTAAAATAAATTGACAGAAGATTTAGAGATATGTGGCAATGATAAAATACCTTGGATGCTTCCAGGCTTTGAAAATTAAAACAACACAGCAGTGGGTTCTTCTGAGGTTTCTGTTTAGATACTTTGGATTTTAGCAGTTGCTATCTCTAGTAACTGCTTGGAAACACTGACACACAGATGAAAAGAGAGTGTGGAGTTATGAGAGGTCAACTACACGTTAAAAAAAAAAGTTTGACCTGCTTTAGGGTGGAAGCATAATATGATGAACCAAAAATACATTTAGATGCATGTAGTGAACATAGATGGCAATCACCATATCAACATTCTGAAGGATTCCTGCAGGGAGAATGAAGATAATCAAGGAGTAGTCCTCTGAAATATCCCAGGTTGTTATTTAAACATAAAAAGCCAGCCTGACTCAGCCAAATTGTTGAGTAAATGTTGATCTGAACGAGACTTTTATTCATAATGACTCATTAGAACCTAATTAAGTCAGTTAAGAGGATCTTTGACCCTAGAACTCCCAATAGTCTTTATACAACCTCCTGCCTGCTCTTTGGGAAGACACAGCTCTGCCCTATGGACAGCAGTCAATGGTAATGGGCCGTATGCATTGGTGAGTAAGGCCTCATATAATGACGAGACAGCCCCGAGAGGATACAAACACAAAACAAACCCTTAGGTGGCCGGCAGGCAGTCGGGAAGTATGATTGTGAGCAGTTGCTCTTGCCCACAATAAAAACTCCCCATGGGACCTTGCCACAGCCCCCTGGAGCTGGCCAGGCTGCCTGTGGCTTTGGGGCTCACTCCAAGCTGAGAGCTAATATAAACATGCTAATGCAGTTATGGAAAGAAAGAAAATTCAGAGGAGAGGCATGCTATAACGGCCATCAAGCCCAAAAGAAGGTAAAAGTAGTAAAGGGAGTAAGGCACATTTTCTTTCAGCCTTCTAAATGCAACAATCCACTTAACAAAGGGAATTAGAATGTTGTGACCATGTATTTTCTGCTAAAAAAAAATTCTATTTATCTTTTTAATAATTAATTGGTCCAAGGCTTCAGTTGTATGAAAGCTGTTTTCACAAAGCTACATATGAATTACACATTAATATTTTTTACACGTTAATATTTTTAACCAATAATTATATTTAGCATGGAAAGAGCTGAGACTGAATCCTTAAGAGCAAATATCTTTTACCATGTCAAAGAGTTTTACATTAATTACTTATTCCCTCACCCCAAATAGGACTAGCATCATTATTTTTATTTGAAAGATAAGATAATCAGATCCATGTGTTTAAGGCATTCAGCTGAGGTGGTTTAAGGAAGCTGCTCTGAGAGAAGCCAAGTTTGCTTCCAAGACAATACTTTTTTGTCAAAGAACTCTATTTTCTTGCTTAAACAAGAATAAAGCATTATTATGGTCTGGAGAAAGCCATTCCCCAGGTACATCACTAATTTCATTTCTAACTATAACGATATTCTTGTGATGCTGGCGATAAAGCAGTTTAGCTTTTTTCAGGAAAAGAAGAAAAAAAATTACAGGCCAGAGCAAGTCATTCCGCAATTAAGTTAACAGTCACAGGTTTCAGACTTACTCTCCACCTCTTTCTGAGCAATTAATGCTCGAGGGTGCTGTGTTTTGGTGCATCAAGTAGCCTCTTTCATATGGAGTGCTTTTTGGCAAAATGAATGACCACACAGGGAAATACACTGAATCGAAACAGTGTAATTGATGTCGATATTTGTATATTTTTGATATTTACCTTTGACCACTTATAGATGAGCCTCAAGATTTACTATGTGGAATTTTTTTAAGATTTTATTTATTGGGGTGCCTGGGTGGCTCAGTGGGTTAAAGCCTCTGCCTTTGGCTCAGGTCATGATCTTAGGGTCCTGGGATGGAGCCCCACATCGGGCTCTCTGTTCAGCGGGGAGCCTGCTTTCCCCTCTCTGTCTGCCTGCCTCTCTGCCTACTTGTAATCTCTCTCCCTCTGTCAAATAAATACATAAAATCTTAAAAAAAAAGATACTATTTATTTATTTGACAGAGTCAGAGACAAGCTCAAGCAGTGGGAGCAGTAGAGGGAGAGGGGGAAGCAGGCTCCCTGCCAAGCAGGGAGCCAGATGTGGGACTTAATCACAGGACTCTGGGATCATGACCTGGGCTGAAGGCAGACACCCAACCGACTGAGCCACCCAGGCGTCCCAAGCCATAATTGTGTATAGCACTATATTCCCATTTACTTTTTTATGATATAAAATCACCTTTAAGTATCTTAAGACTATTATTATAAGTGCAGTTTTATAGCACTGCAGATGTGTCAAGGCACCGAATAATATAAATGTCAGATAAGCCAACTTTGTCTATATCAGGGAGAAACGGAAACAGCATTTTAAATGTCCATTAAATTAAATTAAGTTTTATGTCTTATTAGTACATAGTTTAAAAAACTTCACTATGTGTATTCTTTCTAGGTCACCAAAGGTGTGTGTGTGTGTGTGTGTGTGTGTGTTTATGACTGTAAATCCCAAGGGCCTTTCTTTGTTCTCAATCTCTTTGCTGATTCTGTAGCTTTTGAAATTGATGACCCCACCCTTCTTGAAGTACCTTACTCTATTGGCTTCTGTGAAATAACATGCTACTTTTCTTCCTGCGTCCCTGATTAATCCTTCTTTGCTTCCTTTGCTGGCTCCTCTTTGACCACGGACACTTCCATGTTCCAGTTTTTGGATCTTCATCTTCTTTCATATGTATTCGCTTTTCAGCTATGTTGATAGATTTCAAATCTACATTTCCAAAACTCTTCATCTAATCAATGGCTCTTTCTATCTACCTTTCAATGTTTCAATGGATTCTTTGCTGTTAACGGAAAACTCAACATGTTCAAAGGTGAACCTGTCACTTCACCAAGATAAAAAGCTTCTGCACAGCAAAGGAAACAGTCAACAAAAGAAACAGGGGACCCACAGAATGGGAGAAGATATTCACAAATGGTGCTACAACAAAGGTCTGATATCTAAGATCTATAAAGAACTCCTCAAACTCAACATTCAAAAAACAGATAATCACTTCAAAAATGGGCAGAAGACATGAACAGACACTTCTCCAAAGAACACATACAAATGGCTAACAGACACATGAAAAAATGTCCATCGTTGTTACCCATCAAGGAGACTCAAATCAAAACCACATTGAGATACCACCTCACACCAGTTAGAATGGCCAAAATCAACAAGATAGTAAACAACAAATGTTAGAGAGGATGTGGAGACAGGGGAACACTCTTCCACTGTTGGTGGGAATGCAAGTTGGTGCAGCCACTTTGGAAAAACAGTGTGGAGATTTCTCAAGAAATTAAAAATAGAGCTACCCTATGACCCTGCAATTGTACTACTGGGTATTTACCCCAAAGATGCAGATGTAGTACAAAGAAGGGCCACATGTACCCCAAAGTTCGTAGCAGCAATGACCACAATTGCCGAACTGTGGAAAGAGTCAAGATGCCCTTCAACAGACAAATGGATAAAGAAGATATGGTCCATACATACAATGGAATATTATGCCTCCATTAGAAAGGATGAATATCCAACTTTTATATCAACATGGACGGGACTGGAAGAGAGTACGCTGAGTGAAATAAGTCAAGCAGAGAGAGTCAGTTATCATATGGTTTCACTTATGTGTGGAGCATAAGGAAAATCATGGAGGACATTGTGAGAAGGAAAGGAAGGGTGCATTGGGAGAAATTGGAGAGGGAGATGAACCAAGAGAGACTGTGGACTCTGAGCAATAACCTGAGGGTTTTGGAGGGGAAGGGGTGAGGGGTTGGGTGATCCTGGTGGTGGGTATTGAGGAGGGCACGTATTGTATGGAGCACTGGGTGTGGTGCATGAACAATGAATCTTGGAACACTGAAAAAATAAAATAAAATTAATTAAAAAAATAAAGTTCAATTCGTCATTGTCACCACATATCTATCAGTTCTTACCTGGGACTGATGGTACAAAGTTATCTTTAATTCATACCTTCCTTTGACATATGTAATTAATAAGTAGTTAAAGCAAATCTACATTATGGGGGAATTTTTAATCTGATTTTACTTCCATCTAGATACATTGTTACAATAGAATTATTTAGAGGAATCCCCTCTTGCAAAATCTTGCAAGGCCAGCCTGGTCTTGACCCACCACTTTCGTAAAGTGTCTTCTACTCAGAAACCTGTGACAATTGCCAATTTCCCATCAGTCAGGGCAGGCTCCTGGAGGTGGGGTTAAGGCCTCATTACATGAGCCTACTTACGTCCTATCCGCTTCTTTTTACTCTCTTAGATACAGCATTTGCTTCCATCGGGAAACACTTGGTTTTATTTTTCTTCAGGGAGTACACTACTCTCATTCTGACTTCTGTGCCAGTACTTTGTTGGTTGACTTGCTGGCATCCTCTCTCATCCTCTTCACCATCGCCCATCCATCTTCCAAGTTCCAGACATGTCCCACTTCCCAGTGACAGCAGTCTTCCCCAGATAGGCTCTTCTCTGAAGTCATTTAAAATATGAGGTAGAGGGTATTTTCCACAGGATACCACTGAACCATGTTAAATATATTTTAGATTGAGAATCTCCTGAGGCAGAATATATGGTTAATAAATAGTGTGTCAATCCTGGCTCCTAGAGTAATGTATACAAAATAGGTGGTCAATAATTAATTGTTCATTGACAAATCTGTTTTTTTCCTGATTTTCCAGTATTTCATGTTAATATCTTATGTGGTCATTTGAAAAAACAAAGGTGGCACCTCACAACTTTAAGGATAAATGCAATTATGTTCTCTTGTTAAGAATATAGCTTTCCAGTTCAACTTTAGGAAAAGATAATAAATCTTAAACTCTTGATTTTTTTAGTTAATGGAAATAATTTCATGAGTCTGGCCCTATGTCTATCCTAATTTATTAACAGGAAACACCTGAGACTAATTGCTTTCTGGCCTACAGAATCCTGTTGTTATGTTTTTAGTTTCCATTTAAATACATATATAGCTTTGATAAATACTATAATCACTCATGTTTAGAAAATATAGCACTTCTTGTTTCTATAGCTGGCTGAAATTCTTTAATTAAAGGTGATTTTAATTTGGAAATTCAAGTGTTATGAATTAAATTCTTCTGTACTTAGAGGAGAAAGGTAATATTTGAAATGCTATTCTGGGTGTTCCATAAGCTCTGGAAAAAATGCCCAGTATAATCTTAATATATTCATTAAACTGAAACTTGTGGATTTACAGAAGTAAATTTCTACTTTGCAGCTGTAGCTAAGTAGTTTGCTCTAGATTTTTCCAATTAAAGTTCTGTTTATAGTTTTTGATTTTTCAGAAGTATCTCACATGAAGTAGCATATCTTTTACACATCAAAATGAGTTTAAATTGAGATCCTTATTTAATTCTTACTAATTCGAGATAGGAGTAGAGATTCTAGCTGTTAATTGTTATTATAGGGCTTTGGGTGGGAATGATAAGATTTGAGGAAGGTGAGGGGAAAAAAAAAACCAGGGAAATCCAGGTGTCAGGGAAGCAACTCTTAGTTCTCTCATAAAGCAGGACAGCCCTCCTGATAGAATCTAGAGCCAAAGAAGAGTGAGTGTGACACATTATCTGCAGGCTGTGACCTCACATTATTAGATCAAGTTACTGCTTAGTGGAAGGACGGCACTTTGGGTGTCACTTTAGTGCACTTCTCAGGATTTCCATTTTCCACTTGGCAAGAACACACTCTAGACATACCTAGTTTTTTTGTTTTGTTTTGTTTGTTTTTGTTTCTTTTTTCATAAGATTTGGTGGTGAGACACTGAATGAGAAGAGGGATGAAGAAATCTGAACCTCCCTGTATAAAAGTTGCTTGATAGGTCTGATGTAGAGGAACCCTCTATTAGAGAACCAATTACTAATTATACTAATACTACACAAAAACATGCTACCTGAAGAAGCTGAAAACATTAAGGATATAAATAACGTCTATTTTGAGAACATTATTTTTTTCTTTTTGAATGTATACCTACGTAGATGTCCACATATTTATTCATTCAATTAATTTTTAGTGAGTGCCCATCACATACTATTCTAGGCAATGGATACACATCAGTGATCAAAATGAAAAAAATGTCTTCCCAAGAAGCTTACATGTATATATACCCACCACACTAATGTATGCATGTGTGTGTTTATATATGTATATACCTATTTACATATACATACATAAAAAGGAGAACATTATTTTCAATTCTAGTCTCCTGTCTTCTTCCTCAGAAATATAGGTATCCACTTGGTGTGTGAGATTTTCAGTTAATTTATGTGCATAGATATGCCCTTACAAAAATATGGAATATTGTTTTATATTTCTAACAACTCTATTGAGCTCTAATTCATCTATCATATAATTCACTCATCGAAAGCGTACAGTTCAATGGTTGCGTGTATTCACAGAGTTGTGTCTATCACCACAACCAATATTAGAACATTACCCCCCAAAAGAAATCCCGTTCCCATTAGCTGTTATTTCACAACATCTCCAACATCTCCCTCAGCACCAGGCACTAAACACTCATCTACTCTCTGTCTTTGCAGATTTACCGAGTCTGAATATTTTATATAAATGTGAAATCCTTTGTGATTTGTTTCTTTCATTTAGTATAGTTCTCAAGGCTCATTCATGTTGTAGCATGTGTCAGTACTTTATTTCATTTTCCTATGGACTGCTATTCAATTTTATATATCTTACTGATCCATTCACCAGCTGATAGACATGGAGTTGTTCCTACTATTTGGCTATTATGAATAATGCTGCTATGAACAGTCATGTCCAAGTTTTTGTGTGGACACAGGTTTTCTTTTCTCTTGCCTGTATCCCTAGGAGAGGAACTGCCAGATCATAATGGCAACTCTGCGTTTAATCTTTTGAGGGACCACCAGCCTGTTTTCCAAAGTGGATGCACCTCAAATTACTACATTGTATACCTAAAACTAATGTAGCATTGCATATCAACTATACCTCAATAAAGAAAAACTAAAAGACAGAGTATGTTTGGCATGTTAGTATTATACAGAGAAAAGTGCAGAAAACCAAAACCAAAAAAACCCAAAGTGGATGCACCATTTTATATTCCCACCAGCAGTGGATGAGGGTTCTGATTCCTCTGTATCCTTACTAAGGCTTGTCATAATCATAATTGCATTCTTTTCTTTTAAAGAGTTTATTTATTTATTTGACAGAGAGAGAGAGAGAGAGATCATAAGTAGGCAGAGAGGCAGGCAGAGAGAGAGAGGGAAGCAGGCTCCCCGTCGAGCAGAGAGCCTGATGCGGGGCTCGATCCCAGAACCCTGAGATCATGACCTGAGCCGAAGACAGAGGCTTTAACACATTGAGCCACCTAGGCGCCCCCTCATAATTGCATTCTTAAAACATAATATCACAGTTTCTGGTTGTTTCATAGCTTTCCTTTTTAACTTAGTATATACATCATTTGTTTAATAGTTGTAAGTTCCTTCAAACTATAGATACACAATAATATCTCTAGTCATTCCTCTTTCTGTAGACTTTCAGTTTGCTTCCAACTTTTCACTGTTAAAAAATAATACTACCTATACAGTGAACGTCCTTGTACAAGAAGGTTGTGGAGTTTTTTTGGGTTTTTTTTTTGGTATATGTATAAGGATTTCTCTAGGCTAGCAAACTAGAAGTTGAATTACTGGTACACAGACTATGCAAAGTATTTACTTTAAAATATATGCCAAAATGGTCAAAATATATTGTCAGGAGTGGCTCTTAAAAATAGTTCTGCTAGCAGTGAAGGAAAGCATCTGTTTGCCGTGCTTCAACAATGTGTCACTCTATTCAACTATATTTTTGTAGATCTAATTTATCTTGTTATCTTAATTACCACTTTCCAGATTACCAGCTATTAAACATCATTCATGTTTATTGGGCATTTATTTTATTTATGATCACTGCCATTTTTTCTACTTCTTATTGACACATAGGTATTAAATGTTTGCCTATTAATCCTTTGTTCACGTTATATTAGTTTGTTACTTAACCTTTCATTAAATAAACTTTAAATTTAAATATAACCAAATGAGTCAACTTTTCTGTAATATTTTACTTTTTTCACCCAAGATGATTATTCCTATGTTAAATTTATAAATACAATTTCCAAAGCTGTCTTCAGATCTTTTATAGTTTTATGTTCAATTACCTAAATCATCTGAGATAGGATGTAGGGATCTTTTTTTTTAAGGGTAGACTATTCAACATAATTTTAAAAACCGTTCTGAGTAATTAACTAGAGTATGCTAGGTGCCATTCTAGGTAATCGAACTCCAGTCAAAAATATGGCCAAGTTGGTCCCTTCAGGAAGCATCCATGCTAGCCAGTTTTTGCAGTTTTTGCTATTTACTGAATAGGTCATTCTTTCTCTACTAATTTGAAAAATCACATTTATCACATTTTAAACACACACACACACACATATACACCACAGACATATGGCGGCCATGGGAACACACACTCAGGTCTGCTGCAGAGCACAGTCAGTGGGTAGCCCATGTTGCCACCCTTCGGGATCTACCCTGTTCCCCCGGGGAATGCTCCAACGGTCCTGTTCAGTGATTACGCACAACAGTGGTACTAACACAAGCTCATTTCTATCAGTCATGGCACCTCTCAAATGGACAACTGTGGTTCAAAAGGCTCCCCACTGCCCTGCCTGAAAATTCACTGGAGCACATATTAGAATGTGACTATAATCGAAAAATTCTAGCTACTCAACATTTTCTCCATCCTGTCCTTTCACAGACTCACAGTTAGATAAAGGTTTTCCCTGCCTACATCGGCTTCTTCCATTTATTCTTCACGTGTGTCCCCTCCAATAAATTCTCTTGCACGTCTTGTCCCTTTGTGGTGTCTACTTTTCAGAGGACCTCGGTTTACACAGACAGAGAGGCTAGTAGCTCTGTCCTTGCCAGGAGGTGACCAGGCAAGGATCATTACAGAGGAGCTGAGGAAGCGCCACTTGTCAGGGGGTGTGAGGGGCAGTGAGGGGTAAGTTCAGGACAATTACTAGGCACTAGGCACTTCTCCCTGCCTGTCAAATGTCCCCTTTCTATTAAGTGAGGGGTTTCTCCTTATTCTGGAGTTATCAATATCATCTAACCATACACAGAGTTATCACCTTGAAGCACCCCTTCATGCTGTGATGTTGTATATGTCTTTTTAATATGGGTTACTCTCACCCATCTTAGGACTTGTTCTGAAACATTATGCCCTTAGGTACTTTGAGACACAATTTTCATATAAGCAAATGCATCTTACAGGTAAAGTTCAGTGATGTGCAGGACTGTATTTAGACACCCTCAAGCAGATTTGAATCTTATTTTCAAAATACATGTGAACATAATGAAGCCATTAAAGGCTGCAATAATGTTAATAGGAATTACCACATTATAAGTTGTGAATTGTAATTATAAATGATAAAACATCATTTTAGATCTAATTGGTGCAGGGATTAATCTTAATCCAGGCCTAGTTTACCTAGTTAAGTTTACCTAGCATTATTTTGAAGAAAGCATAGGGTTATTGAATAAGAGATTGTAGCCCAGAGGGTTTTTTTTTAATATGAGAACAGTTATGCATTTTAAAATACCCATTTATCTGCCAAGCTTTGGAAAATTATTCATCCAATCAAAGCTTTAAAGATCTAATAAAATTCCTTTTAAGTGGAACATCCTTGAAACTATTATGGCAATATAGTTTTTCCAAATACTCTGCCATAATTTAAATTCTAATAATTTAGATCAGTTTTCTTCAAATTATGATGGTTCATTAAGGTTTTTGTATATATACATTTTAATATTCCCCTCATACATTAGCATTTGTAAAAGGTATTTTTTCCTTGTTCTTTATCTTTTGCAATACAAATTTTTATAGAGAAGAGGCAGAAAATATGTTAGGGATTAAGTTGTGCTCATGTGTGGTATGTGTTTCCTCTGATTTTTGTGATTAAAGTTGTGTTTTGAGGAGACTGTGTGAAATGAGAGATTGGGGAAAGATGGTTGAGGATGGTTCATGTCTTCTTTTTAAAATCATTTCAAATACCAGAATGGCACCTTGCAATGGAGCTGTGGTTTTCTCCTCCAGCACCTGCAGCCTGGGGACAATCATCTATTCCGGGTCAGCCAATTAGGGTGACCATTCTTTGAAAGACACAGTAAGGATGTGCTTAAGGCTGTCACTGAGCATTCCACAAGCTTGCTTATTTCTCTCTTTGGCTGGACATTTGTGTTGTTTTCTTTTCAGGTCAAGTTGTTCTCTGTAACAAGGTAATGTTTTCTGACTTCTTTGTAACTTGCTGCCTTTATGTTTCTGACATTGAAGCACAGAAGTGGCTTTGCTCAGTGAGTGGCCTGTTTATGTTGGGAAGAGGCAAGAGATGGGGGAAGCAAGAAGCTATGAGCCAACTCACTCAAAACAATGCTGAATGACCTTGAACTTTGAGAATTTACTTCCCACAGTACAGGGAAATAATGGAGACTTGATCCTGGTCTAATAAGAATGACAAAAGGGTGTTTGTAATAAAACAATAAGCTTTGCTATTCAGAAATTCCTCTTTAAGAACTCTTAGATCAACTAGTGGAATATATTTTCCATTTGCAAGCACTCCTGTGAACACTTAGAAATAGGCAAGCAAATTTTTTTTAAAAGACATACAAAAATATGTTTTCAAAGGACGTACACAATATGAATGGAAAGTAAAGAATAAACAATTTTAGGCTGTATAAAACATTCTGAGGAGTACTTAGTTCCTAGACATTCATATTAAATTAGTGGAATATTTTTTATCCTCAGATTTAAATGGCACAGACATATTTTTCTCTATTATAATACCTCCAACATATATTTTTAAAATTATTTAGAATTTTTCTTTTTCTCTTTTTTAAGATTTTATTTATTTTTGCATGGGAGAGAGTATGAGCTGGGGGTTGGGCGGGGGGTAAGGACCAACAGAGAAACAGACTCCCCACTGAGCAGGGAGCCCCATATTGGACATAATCCCATGACCCGACCTGAGCTGAAGGCAGATGCTTCACCAACTGAGCCACCAGGTGCCCCCTCCAACATATTTTTAAGTACTGTATGGCACTTAAGATACTTAACATTAAATGTGTGACTGCTTCTTTGTGTATCAAAGTCTGGATTCTGATCTTAAAAGAGAAAGTATATAAAAGAAAAAGCAGAAACAAAAAGAAATTATTTAGAGAAAGGATTTATGTCCTCCTAAGAAGGTAAGTATTTATTAGATGAAAATGTTCAGGATTTCCCCCTGGGAAGTAAGTCTACCAATTGCCACCATCCCAATGTGCAGACCTACTACAGAGGTTGGAGACAGTAACCGCAAATGTTCCACACCTGAGACGTGAAACAATGACATGAAGTATGGCTAACATATGTCCCACATTAGTTTCTTATTTCCAGTCAAATGAAATCATCCCCTCTAAATCCAAGACCTGTTCGTGATAGAATAGGTTTTGCCAATCTCAGGAGCCTCAGGGCCTACATTTATCCAGATGTTTTGGTTTTTCTAACAGATGGTCCTCAAAATTTTATTCCTATTTCAGTTGCTGCTGCCACTTTAAGTGTTTCCTGAAGATCTTCAGCACAGCCTTCTAAGGGTTTCATGGTGCCGAAGCCAGGCATCCCGGGGCCTTTTAGCTGTGCTAGTCACATAGTCACATAAAATGTAATGAAATATAGACTGATACAAAGCACTGGAGATGTGAACTCTTTTGTTTATAAAAACGTGCTTATATTTCTAAAAAGTTTACGTGCTGAATGTTAGATCACTTCTACATAGGTGAAGTATAATGACGACTTCTAACAAATGTATGCAGCAAAGGTGTTCATTGTGCTTTTATGAACCTTTGGTATTCCAAACAAGTAGCTTGATTACTGAGTTCATGACCCATCCCACCAGACTCGTAGTCATTTGCAGCTAGTTTACACCATCTCTGGGTGGTTAGAATGCATGAAGACAATGTTTAATTTAGACTTACTTGATGAAGGGAGGGGGCCAGCAGTTCACTTAAAATGTAACAGTAGCACGTTGAGCATTGTGATAGCTCAGGCCTATTAAGGACAGAGAGGAATCAAACACTCTAGTTTGAGATTAGTTTTATGTTTTTTTGTTTTTTAAAGATTATTTATTTATTTATTTGACAGAGAGAGAGAGAGAGAGAGAGAGAAAGATCACAAGTAGGCAGAGAGGCAGGCAGAGTGAGAAGGGGAAGCAGGCTCCCCACTGAGCAGAGAGCCCGATGTGGGGCTCGGTTCCAGGACCCTGAGATCATGACCTGAGCTGAAGGCAGAGGCTTTAACCCATTGAGCCACATAGGTGCCCCTAGTTTTACATTTTTAAGGTTTTGCTGATCCAGGCTATGTACAGTTATGCACAAGTTTCTAGTTTCCTGAGTTGCTCTTGTTTATAGTAAGAATTTATAATAAGAATTACATGAGTTTTTTTCCCTTTCCAACTGTAGATATTTTATATTTTTATTCATTAGCTACACAGAGTTCAATATTGAGTTAGAACTAAATATATTTAAATGCTTTCAGGGGTATCAGAAAAATGACTCAGAAATGTTAACTTTTGAATATTTTTAACACATATCAAATCATTTGAAACTTTCTTACTTTTAGCAGTCCTTATTATTATTTTTTAATATTTTATTTATTTATTTGAGAGAGAGAAAGAAGAGCACGAGAGTGAGCAGGGGAGGAACAGAGGGAGGAGCAGAGGGAGCGGGAGAGAGAGAGAGAGAGAGAGAGAGAGAGAGAGAGAACCCAAGCAGACTCCATGCCTAGCACAGAGGCCTGCACTGGGCTCAATCTCATGACCGTGAGATCATGACCTGACCTGAAACCAAGAATCAAATGCTCAACTGACTGAGCCACCCAGTCACCCACTCTAAAAGATTACTTTTAACAGTCCTTGGAAGTGAAGGGCCAGATTTGTGAATAAACTAATAGTATTATCAGATTGGAGGTAAGAGAAAGATAATAGTGTAAAATATGCCATTAAGGGCAGAGCTTAAATGCCTGAACATCAGGTCACATACAAAATGTCTCGAAGCAGAATCCAGACAAGAAATGAATGGGGAAAGAGTCAAAATACTGAAAGAAATAGTATAGAACCAAATATTGACTTAAAAAAAATTGAACAATATTGTTGGCACAAGGAGCAAATAAATAATTAAAACAAAATAAAATTCCCTAAACCTAACTGGTTATATAACTGAAAATTTTTACTTTTCTTAGTTCCTCACTAGTTCTCCACATCTACAATCTGTTCATAATTGTAATCACAGTGTGGATACATTTTTACTCTACTTCTTCTCATGTATCCTCTATCACAAGATATTCTCAAGGTATACTGTTATATTCATACACACTGTTTTGGTTCTATAGAAGAAACTGTTAAACTACAGCCCATAGGCTAATTACCTGTTTTCCTAAATAAAGTTTTATTGGAACACTACTAGAGCCATTTGTTTCTACATTGTTTATAGGTGCTTTTGGGTTTTTTGTTGTTTTTTTATGGTTTTTTTTTTAAGATCTTATTTATTTATTTGAGAGAGAGAGAGAGCATGAGCAGGGGGAAGAGGTAGAGGGAGAAGCAGGCTCCATGCTGAGCAGGGAGCCCAATTCGGGATTTGATCCCAGAACCCTGGGATCATGACCTGAGCTGAAGGCAGATGTTCAACTGATTGAGCCACCCAACTGTCCCTTTATAGGTGCTTTTGTAATGCAACAGGAAAGTTGACTATTTGCTACACAGACCATAGGGCTTGCAACCTAACAGATTTATTAACTTGTCCTTTAAGAAAAAGTTTGCTGATGCATCATACTATACTGTTTTCTGCCATTGGACATTAAAGCTCTTCCCAAGTCTTTTGCATATTATTTAAGATCTCTGTATTTAGGTGATTATCAATCATCCTTTAAAAAATGGATCAAGCATCCTTTAAAAAATGTTTTTTTCCTAAAGAAACATACTGAGGGTTACTGAATAAAAATTGTTCATTATAAAACTGATTTCAAAAAGTTTTATACAAGTGGCCACAGTCCAAATTGCTACAAGTAGTGTTTGAGTTTATGAGATTTAATAGGATTTAGTTAGTATTGAACATTATTATGTATTTTAATTTTTAATAGTTTTATTACCATTTATACAAAAATTATATTTTTGATACTAAAAGGAACGTAATACTGAAAAATTTTTGAATAAATTCTGATAAACTGATTCTAAAATTCATCCAAAGAGAAAAAATACAAGATTAGGTTATCTAAAAATTTAACTGGGAGATGGATGGCAGGAAAATTTTACCAAATGTCAAAATATACAATAAAACCACATTTAACAAAATGGGGTGTTACTGGCACAGAATCACACGGATCAGTTAAACACAAGTCTTCTGAAAGATATAAACCTTCATAGTCTGGATAATTTTGTGTATATTGAATGAAGTTTTTAAAATCTACGGGAAAATTATACACTGTCCTATGAATGGTAGTCTAATAATTCAGGCTGTCCATTTAAAAAAAAAAAGTTAAATTCTTACTTCACACTATACACAAGGAACAATTTCTAGAGGATTAACAAGTCACACATTTTAAAAACTGTAGAAATATTTAAAAATAATTATAAGGAAAAATTAACTTAGATTGGTGAAGGCCTAAATAAAATAATGAAACATAGAACACAAATATCTCCGAAAAAAAGACTAAAAGAAAACTTTAAAAGAAAATAAAACTTCTCTATGGGAAAATAAAAGAAAACTTTAAAAGAAAATAAAACTTCTCTATGGGAAAATAATTTTTTAAAACTCAGAGTTTTAAAAAATAGTAACAGGGAGAATTTGTTGGGACCTAGTTATAACATGTATGGATTAATAGCTAATATATGTGTGTATGTATACACACACACATACACATACACATTAATTAACTCGGTACAGAAAGAAACTCAACAACTTGTCAGAAAAGTATTTGGAATTGTATTAAAATGCAAGTGCCTCCCCTTCAATTTAATAATTCTTCTTCCAGACACATATTATGTAGAAATATTATGCATGAAAACTTATAAAGTCTTGTAATAATGAAAACTGTAAATAAACTAAATTGATATGCAATGATTAAATAAATATAGTTAACATAGCCATAATAGTAAACTCTACTAAACACTCTGAAAGGGCAATGTAGATTTAGATAAACTAATGCGGAAACTCTCCAACATATATTGTAATGCAACAAAAAACAAACTATCGACATTATTTAGAATAAGATCCTACTTATATAAAGCACATAGACAACACAATTACATATTTATATGATGTAAATATATTTCAGGAGTTATTCCCATCATTTCCACTTTTAGATGTACATGCATACGTACGCACATACTTCAAGCATATATAAAGCTATTCTAAATGGACTAGGAAAGGCAAACCTAATTCTTTTGGATTAATTATCCAAAAGTGGTGGGAGAAAAAAATCCCAGTACTGGAAGTCTAGGACTTAGAAGAAATATACAATTAAGGACTAATGAGAGAATATCCCTTCCTCCCACACGATACCTGCAACAAGTACACATTAACAAAAATATTCTTTGTGTCTCTCTACCTTGCAGTCTTAATATGCCCATTAATGACTTTTTTTAGAGTTAATGAGTCTCTTCTGTCCTGTTGACCACTGAATTGTAAAGCAACCAGGACAACGTCTGGGGCGTAGGAAGTACACAGTATTTGTCCAATGGGGTAGCATAAAATTTAATCTTTAAATTACTAACATAAAATCATGTTTAGAGGCAGGATTTATAAAACTAACTGCAGTTTGGATACGGCATACACTTCCTTCATCAATCCATCTGTTCAACCAATATGTATGTACATATGTATCAATGTATTTATTACACCTTTGTTGTAGATAAGTCAATTATGGTTTCTGCTTTCAAAACACTGCATTGGGGGAGGTGTATAAAAATCAAATAAGTCATTACGAAAGAAAAGATTAGGTGATTAAAGTGCTTTATGGTAAATAGTGTGGGACAGATGGTAGGGATAGGGACCAAAACTAAGGGACCTCAGTTTTCAACCAAAAGTTTTCAACCAAAGGTTGAAAACTAAGGAAAGGCTTCTCTGAAAAAGTAACATGAAGACAGAGGTGTGTTGGGGGGGGTGGGGAAATTTCACCCCCAAAAAGACATTTGGCAGTGCCTGGAAACATTCTTCTCATTAAAACTTGGGGGTGAAAAGAGGTCTGCTACTGGTATCTAACAGAGAGTCCTGGGAAAACCTGAACATCCTATAAAGTACAGGATTCCCTCCCCCACAACAAAAAAATTACCCAGACCAAATGTCAATAGTACAGAGATTGAGAAATCCTACATGAAGCTAAAATCAGTATGGCAAAAATAGATCAGCCTTGAGATGCTGCTGGAAGAACATTCTAGGCAGAGGAAAAGGTTACAGCGAATATCCTAATATGGGTTACAACGAATATCCTAATATGGGAACTTGTTTAATGTGTTTGAGAAGTGAGAAGAAACCTATCCTGAGAAAATGGAAGGAGAGGTAGAGAGCAAGCTGGTAGACACAGTTCACAGTAAGGGATTGTATATATGATGAGTGCAATGGGAAGACTGGGGAGAGAATTATTCTGTGGTGTATCATGACCTGCCTTGCTGTTTTTTTGGGGGGGGGAGGGGAGAGAGAGAGAGAGGGAGTGAGTGCAGGTGCAAGCAGGGGAGGGGCAGAGAGAGAAAGAATTCTAAGAAGGGGGGCTCGATCTCATGACCCTGAGATCATGACCTGAGCTGAAATCAAGAGATGGACGCTTAACTGACTGAGCTCCTCAGGCATGCTGCCTTGCGTTTTTAAAAGATTACATTGGATACTGCTTGGAAGAAAGAAAACAGGGAGAGAGCTACAGGGTTAAGGAAGTGACAAAAAAGAAATTACTCCAGGGCAACAAACATACTGATCACTTGTGTGGAATCTGCTAAAAGTTCAGTCATTTTGTGACAATAACATTCTTGCTTTTTTATTTGCATTATCTAGGGCTACCATGCACTCAGCTCCTCTAGCGCTGAACACTGTGCTGCAAGTTGTACATACATCGGGTAACAGAACTTTCGAAGAGCCTAGTAAGGAACGGACTACCATCTCAATTAACAAAAGAGAGGACTGACGTCAAAAGAATTTAAGTAATTTACCTATCACCACCCAGATAAGAAATGGTAGAGCTGATCCAAACTCATATCTTACATTTCCTCATTCTGTGTTCTTAAAACACTATACTCTGCATGAACTTCTAAGTGAAATAAGCATAGGCAAGAATAATGTACTGCTTTAGCAAGGATTCCCAGACTTTTTAAAATGACACTTTGGTCACAACCAAATGAGACATAATGACAAGTTTTAGCATTTTAGTTCTTCAATTGGATCATACAGACAGTGAGAAAACCTGCATTGTGTGATAATCATTGGGTCTTCAAGGTTCCCAGAAGGTTTCTTTTTCCACATATTCAGTAGTATAGGTATTGCTTTCAAATAGCTGTTTGATCATTTTGTCTCTCCTGGTGTCCCACTTGATGCCTTCTGTTATTGTTCCCTGGGTTCTCATCTTTACTCTTTTCCTCCCCACCCCTAACTCCATGATGTTACTTCTCAGTGGGCCATGCCTTTAAGTAGCACCAGCTTGCTGGAATAGTCCGTCCTTTTTGAGTACAGAACAGAGCTGGATCCTGACAATGTGTCATTCCCCATTCTGATAACTACAAGAAGCTCCCCAAGGAACAGGGAAAGGGGATTTGAGGAAGCCCACCCATTGCTATACAAAAAATGTATTTTTCCCCCTTGCTAAATAGGAGTCAATAGCTTTTGACCATCCTTTAAGCTCCAGATAAGTTATTTCCTGTCCCTGGGTACCATCTTGCTCTCCCTACCCCAACTGTACTCTATGCCCCCTTTTTTTAGAGTGGCTTTCATGGTTCTTATTTTATTTATATTCACGAGTCTTATTCCCAGCATCTCTGGGATGTGGTCAGCATTCATGCATTTGTCGAGACTCTATTTCATCACGTCTGCCTAAATGTCTAATAAGTAAACAGGAAACCTAGGGGCCTCCTGATGTTAAAAACTGCTAGCAAGAGGTATGAAAATTAGAACCTTTCTATGATCTATATCTCACTAGTGATTACCACTAAAAAATAACATGTTAAAATAGTAGCCATTAAAAGACAGAATATGATTAATCAATAAAATTAAACCATATTCCAACACTATCCAATTCTATAGCGATTGATCCTTATAATAAGTATGTTCGTTGTTTTTCAAGAAAGTGGTAGGATACAGGTGACTATAAATATTCTAAGAGGTCTTTGTTCAAGATTTTTATTTATTTGAGAGAGAGAGGGCAGGGGGGAAATGGAGAAACAGACTCTCCATGGAGCAGGGGACCTGCCATGCTGCAGGGCTCCATTCCAGGACCCCGGGATTATGACCTGACCCAAAGGCAGACGCCTAGCCAACTGAGCCACTTAGGTGCCCAACGATAAATATTCTAGACAAATTTCCAGACACTCTGAAATCTATTTCTGATGTTGCCACATCATTTACAAAAGACTTAGAGAAAGTTTCCAATAGTTGCATGATCTTCTGCTTCTTTTTGATTTTGTTTTGTTTTGAAACATACACCTAATTATACCACAGAGATAACATAGTTGAAAGTGTATTAGAGAGTACAAACAAAAAAATCAGGTTATTCTTATCCAGAAGTGGAAAATAGCTTTGCATTTTCAGATGACCTAATTGCAGTGAGGTCATAGTAAAGTACCTGTATTTGTAGATGCTATGTATTTAGCACTTGTAAGGTCATCACCATCTAGTCTCAAAAGACAAAAGATATCACTTTCTACAATAAGCATCCTCACCTAGCAGAGATCAAGCTCTATTCCAACCAGTTTGGCACCAGTAGTAATCTCTGTGTTTGATGGCGACATTCTATTGTAAACATCAAAGTTTTACAAGAATGGAAGAGAAAAAGCCAGACATTGATTTACCTGACACTGAGGTATTTATGTATAAATGGGCTAAATTCCCAGTCTCTAATAAAAAGGCTGATGCTTTGTTCTCAAAAGCATTCATAATAAGATTCCTCTTTTCTCCGATGCTGAAATGGACAGAGGATTGTGGAGGAAAATAGAGATTAAAGGCCTTTATTTCTACAGTTAAATTATAGGAACTTGAGCATATCGTTTGGCTGTCATCTAACGGAGAAGTTCAGTCAATGGAAGTGGTATCCAAATTCACCTTGACACCAGATTTGTCATGGAAGATAAAAATCTAACATAGTTCGGGTCAATTTTAAGAGCCTGGCTAAAAAGGACTTCTGTCATAACTTTTTTGATTCTTCCTTGCTTACAAAATTATACTTCTCTACAGTGAGGTCAGTAAGGATGACATATGAAAGTTCTTCCCTCACAAACTTGATTATCTAGTTTTTCCCAAAGGAATTCCTTTGATGTTGCATCACGTAGAGGGTGGCTAGCAAAGGTTAAATACATGGAGAAAATTCTTAACATTTCTGCAACTGGAAAAGACAATTTAATGCAAAATTTTGTACCATGATCGCTAAGCCTAAAGAAGCAATGGAATGAATCATTTTGTAACACTTGTTTGTAATTTTTTAAAGGAAATTCTTATCTCTTTATCCAATGCGGACAACAATAAATAGTTCAGCTTTTTCTATCTTCAGTTATCCAACAGTCAAATTCAATAGATTCAGACTGGGACTTAAGATATCACATCAGAACATGCAACTCTCTTTATCAGCAGCACCATATAATATGGACCAATGGATTTAGAAATTTAGGTATGGCTAAAAAAAATGTTCAGTAAAAGCACTTGCCAATTTACTTAATATATTCCATCTACTGTATCACTTTTAAAACATTTTAATATAAAGTATACAATGTGAGCCTTTCAATCATGCATGAGGTCACTAACATACCCAGTGGATGCAGAAACTTTGTTAGACCCAGAGTTGCAAGGTTATGAGCCCAGAAAAGGTGAGAGCAGCATTCCCTCATCCTGTCCCATTTAGTGTCCGTATAATTTTCGTTGCTTGTTTTCCCTCACGATGCTGTGATGCAGGATTTCTCTTTTTTAATATTTACCTCCATATACAAAGTATACCTTCCCCTCCACCCCAACTGGGGCAACTTCTTTTTACATTTGCATCCATGTCTCCTTCCTCCCCCTTTCTACTTTGGTTTCCTGGAGAAGAGCTGTGGAATATGCCACTGTTTGGCCTGAGCCGAAGTGCAGTCCGGTTCCAGCCCCTCCCTGAGCACCAGTTTTTACACTTGGGGGATGTAGCAATAACCTTGTCTTACCGGGTCCTGGTGAGGATGAAGGGAGTTAGCCTAAGTAGATACCTCAGGCAGAATGGAGACAGTCTGACCCAAGAAACCACTCCTCACCCTGACTACAGAATTTACATATCATTTGAACTTGCCACAAGTTAGCTGCCTCTTATATGAAATATCCTATCTTACCAGGTGGATGATACGCTCAGAGAGGAGCTGTATTGTACACATGTTTGGTATCCCTCACCTGTCAACAGTGTTTTGGATACAGGAGGTAAAGAAGTGAATGGATAGACAAATAGATGAATGAATAGATGAATGAATTCTTGCTCCTGAGTCTCATCGTCACCGCAACGGCAGCTCGCGGAAGGCGCTCCGCATATTTGCTAGTGCATCCGTTTCTGGAAGCATGCTATAGAGACGGACTGTGTTTAGGATGACCAAGACACAGATGTTTCTTTCGGGGGCTCACACGGTGCTTGGATACATCTGCTGCTCTGGGGCTTTTGAAACAAATACCAAGTAGATGCTTTAACTCTCTTTTCACATTTTATTTCATCTGATCAGCTGCTGATCCCACTTAAAAATATTAGCAAAAACAAGTCCTTGAATAATAAGCCGAACCAGGTTTTACCTGGCTTCAAATATCTACTTTTATCTACCTTACAAATTGAAGACATTTAAAAAAAAATCACCATTTCAAATATGCAATGCCAACTCCTAATCATTTGATTTCTTTCCTCTTCATTTTACCAAAGTTAAATGGCCAGGTTATGCATATAGCAGAGAAAAAAATGGCAAGGACTGCTTTTCTCCCCGACAACACAAACTTGAGATTTATACGTGTTTGTTTTCCTTTGATCTATGGCATGCCTTCTACACGGCATCCTTTCTGCTGCCATTTGGGATGCTCCTGAGCCACCCTCTGAACCAGCATTTGGTTAATCTGGCATTGTGGTTCCTTCTGTTAGTGTCCTGCTCGTGGCAAAAAACAAAACAGCGGGTCATGATCTCAGGGTCCTGGGATCGAGCCCCACATGGGGCTCCCTGCTCAGTGGGGAGCCTGCTTCTCCCTCTCTCTCTGCCTGCCTCTCTGCCTACTTGTGATCTCTCTCTCTGTCAAATAAATAAATAAAATTAAAAAAAAAAAAAGCAGCAGCAACAACAATGCATAACAATAGTGCCATTCCTTCCGAAGGGCAAGAGAGAGGATTTTTGGATTATCCACTATTCAGGATAATCTGCACTCCTGATCTCCCCCATTATTAGCGTGCAAAATTGAGAATTCTCTGCATGTAACCTGACTTCCTTGCAAGAGAGCCATAAAAATCTCTGGCCCTCAGAGCAGTTTCAATGAATGAAATTAATTAAGAAAAAGAATTTGAGGTCCTGGGATGGGAATCATTGCAAGGCACTTTTAAATTACAGTGTCATGACTGGATATTGGAGTAAATTCTTTGATCTCCTTTCTCGTTAACAAGATGATATGATATTTTAAAGGCAATCATTCCATTTTGAAGGTCTGCTGACATCACCAACCATCAGAGCACAGTATGGAAATAAGATACCCACTTCTCTCTGCTTCCTCTTACTGATTTCACGCAATGACCTTGCAGTTATTAAATATAGGCCAACTTGCACTCTCAGACCTCAGGCAACCTCTTTTTTAAGTGATTGCTTACTCTCCAACATTTCTACTAAAATTTGATGCTTGAAGATCACTTAATGGAGGTAACCAATTTATCCCTGTCCCTTGGGTGGTCCCCCAGGGCAGTTTTTGCTGTTTCAATACAATTACAAAATGCTTCCAGGCTCTGTGAACTTGGTTATACAAGAAGGTTATGGCAACAAAGACTGTTTTCTTTGGAAAATTGTTACAAAGTGCTGACCTTCCTAAAGTGTATAGCATTCTGAAAAGCCTGAAAGCCCAGATGCTTAACACTGTGAGAGACAGCGCCAAATTCTAGAACCAGAGGCATGAGTTAAAGTGCAGGACGCACTGAACCAAAGCAAGAAGGAAGAGAACTTTCTTTCAGGAACATTTATTTCATGTCCTGTAGCCTGGATTCAAACAAAATTCCTTTGTTGACTCTCAACTATGCTTAGGAGAATCTGACCTAGGAATGGCTTTGGGTCTTATACATGGATCAGAGAGTTGTAGCAAAGCCAGGATGATTTCGCAGGATTGTAGTGAGAAGCAGGATCCCATTTAATGACTAGCTGCCTTCATGTTGAACATCAAGAGCTTGACTCAAATAGCTAAGTATACAATCCAGGCAAGACAACAAAAAAATAAAATAAAAAGCACTGGTTATGCTGGCAGGTTTTGTGTATGTTCATTACAGGGCATCCACATGGAAGTTACCTACTATTTACTGAAGAAGGCCTATTTCCTAACTTTGCAGACAGATGTGAGCTAGGGTGTTCCCTGGGGATGGGAAGGGGCTGAGAGGGGCAGGGAGGTGGGTGAGAATTCCTCTCCACCCACAGAAGCAATTACTGTGACAGCAATTCTCCCTATTATCCCCTTTTTCAAAGGCCAAACACTATGGGATGCAGTGAACACTGTTTAAATCCACAGGGATCTTCCATTTCCACTCAGCTAATTGAGTTCTGTTCTGTCATACAAGGAGGACACATAAATGAGTAAGACCAAAGGCCTTTCCTTGAGACCTGAGAGTTTCTTAAAGCACCTTTTCAGAAGCCAGTGGCCTCCCATCCAAGTACTAACCAGGTCCAATCCTGCTTAGCTTCTGAGATCGGAGGAGATCACGCGCATTCAGGGTGGTATGACTGTAGACAGACATTTCTTCAAAGAAAACATCCAAATGGCCAACAGACCAACATGAAAAAATGCTCAACATCACTCAGCATCAGGGAAATACAAGTCAAAATCACAATGAGATACCATTTCACACCAGTCAGAATGGCTAAAATTAACAAGTCAGGAAACGAAAGATGTTTGCAAAGATGCGGAAAAAGTGGAAACTTCCTACACCATTGGTGGGAATGCAAGCTGCTGTAGCCACTGTGGAAAACAGTATAAAGGTTCCTCAAAAAGTTGAAAATAGATCTACCCTATGACCCAGCAATTGCACTACTGGGCATTTACCCCAAAGATACAAATGTAGTGATCCGAAGGGGCACATGCACCCCAATGTTTATAGCACCTGTGGCCACAATAGCCAAACTATGGAAAGAGCCCAGATGTCCATTGACAGATGAATAGATAAAGAAGATGTGGTATGTAGATAGATACAGATATAGATATGGATATAGATATAAATATAGATACACACACACAATGGAATACTACTCAGCCATCAAAAATGCAATCTTGCCATTTGCAATGACGTGGATGGAACTGGAGGGTATTATGTTAAGCTAAATAAAGCAATCAGAGAAAGACAATTATAGGATCTCTCTGATATGTGGAATTTAAGAAACAAGACAGAGGATCATAGGTGAAAAGAGGAAAAAATGAAACAAGATGAAACCAGAGAGGGAGACAAACCATAAGAGACTCTTAATCTCAGGAAACAAACTAAGGGTTGCTGGGGGGGAGGAGGGTGGGGGGGAGGAGGGTGGGGGGATGGGATGGCTGGGGGATGGACACTGGGGAAGGTAAATGTTGTGGTGAGTGCTGTGTGTTGTGTAAGACTACGAATCACAGACCTGTACCCCAGAAACAAATAATACATTATATGTTAATAATAAAAAAAGAAGTTAAACATATAATAAGAACAACAACAACAACAAAAGAAACCAGTGGCCTGGGGAATGCTGCAAGTAACAGCCTTAAGATAGAAAGTCAATATTTACAGCGTAATGATTTTGTTATGCAAGGATTTTGCCAGAATTTTAAAATGCATTTACAGTAATTTAATAAGTGGTTATGGTATAACCAGACGACTAGAACTGCATTCAGCTGATGTTCCACGATTTACTTAACCATTGCCTTTTAATATGCATTTACATTAATTTATTTTCTTATATTTTATTATGTACAATGTGAATTACATCATCCTCCATTGATCATTTTTCTTGTGTGCAGTGTTTATAGGGCAAGTTCCTAGGACAGGATTATGGAGGCAAAGCACATAACTACTTCCATAGTTCCTGTACATATTTATTCAGTCCAGTGTTAAAGAATAATGGAAAGGTTAGCAATCTTGTCAATTGCTTCAATTTCCTCTTGAGTACAATTTCTACCTACTGAAAAACAAAACAAACATCAGTAAGAGAGCTTTATAGTGTTAATAATTCTAGTGGTAATCATCTACCCTGTGAGAGAGCTCAAGCTCTCAAGGTACTTAGAGAATCACAAAATAGTTCAACTTGTTGGAAACTTGTTGGAAACCAATAAATATCATCCAGACTGGAAGACTGGAAACCAATGAATATTATCCTGTGGCCACAAGGTGAGAGATTTTAACTTCCTTTCAATGGAAATCAAATAATTTGGTACTGAAGCAAGGCACAATGTTAGAACATTCATATTAATTTTACTGTGCATATATGCAAATATATTATATATGTATATATTACATGGTGATAGATATGGTATTATGTGAAATATATACTGGTCTATATAATGGTAGGCCTACGCCCTGCTGGTATGTCCCATAACATAGGATCCGTCGAGGCTCTTTTACAGACTGGGGTGGGCCATGGTGTTCTTTAAGATCCACGCTCAAGGGCTGCCCCTATTGAGACATGCCAGTTTTGTGGCAGGGAGAAAGAGCAAGAATGCTGCTGGGACCCAGACAGGGCTTCCTTAACATCCGCTCAGATGGGGCATGGGTCCCGCATTAGTGGGCAAGAAGGATAATGCTGGCACAGAGACAGTCAAGTGTTAAGTTATAAAATCTTCCTGCAGCAAGCACAATTCAATGATTGGAAACAAAAATGTAATCCAGCATACTTCATTAATTTAATTCCATATATATATATGTTTTAAGATTTTATTTATTCATTTAAGAGAGAGAAAGAATGCACGAGCCAGGGGGGAGGGGCAGAAGAAGAGGGAGAAGCAGACTCCCCGCTGAGCGGAGCCCAACGCGGGACTCTATCCCAGGACCCCAAGATCATAAGGCAGATGCTTAAACAACTGAGCCACCCAGGTGCCTCAACAAATATATTGAGTACATCCTATGTGGTAGGCATTTCACAGAGATTCAGGAATTTAACTTTGATCTCAAGAGGGAAGGCTCCTACTCCAGGGATCTTATACTCTAGAGTGGTTAAGTATACGTAAAATCAGTAAATTCTGTAAATAGCTGTATAATTATAATCGTAATTTATACTAAAATACGGTAAAGAAAATTAGAGAGGGCATGGTTTTTGTTTTAAAACATTTGAAAAACTGTCCACTGGGAGAGCTAAGCGACTGCATCTATATGCTCTTAGAGACAAAAATAAATACAAATAAAGATGGAAAGTCCTGGGAAATAACACTGGCTCAATATAAGGGGGAACTGTTGAACAATTCTAAAGGTGGAATGGGATGCTTAAAGAGGTAGTGAGTTTCCTCTCACTTTAAATAATCGATGCCTTCTTAATGACATCCCATAGGATATGCATGCTGTGGGGCAAACAACTGAAACAGGTATTTTAAAAAATCTCTTCACACCTTGGCGGTTATATACAAATGTGCAACTTTTAAGTAAGTAAAATAATTTCAAATTGAGTTCTCCATTTTAAAAAAAGTAAAATCATATAGTGTCTTGGAGTTTCCAGATTAAAAACGAAGCTACCTGATCTTCTTGTATTGAAAACTGTCTGCAGGAAAACTATTGGATTTCATTTTCAAATGAACTTTGATTTTAATATTTTTCTATTTTCAGAGGCTTCTAATCATTTCTGTACCTTTCTATCAAATAAGGATATGTAAAATAGATTGGGAAACATGAGTAGTGTTTTTGAGTAAAATATGTTTATAATTTGATGTTTTTAATGATGTTCATTAAACTTGCCAAGTAAAACTCTTCAGAATTTTTTCTTATGATGAAGAGGGCCCTGAGAATCTGATGGACCCCAATTTTCTGTAGTAAATAAACATGTCCATACTTGAACTTTTGAATGTGTAATGCAGGAGTCAAACTTACATAATCATGTAATTTTATTGCTCAGAAACTGTTAAATGAGCCAAATAACATGACCATCTTGTGGCACAAGGTTTCTTTTGCAGTGATCACTCAGAACCTATAATGCATGTTTAATTTGTGATCTATTGATTTTGTTTAAAAAAAGATCATCCAAGACAGAGCAGATTAAGAACTCAACCTAGATCAAGTATGGTAAAAAGAATATGGAGTTACAGGGGAGAAAATCAAGTTTCAATTTTTTGCTTCTTGACTTGTTGCTTACGACCTAACAGGCAAGTTGTAAAAACTCCCTGATCTACAGCACCTGAGTTAGAGGGAGATTTCTACCTTCTTGCCCTTTTAAGACTTTGAAATTTCAAACACCTCTTACAGTTACCAAGTAAATAAAAGTTCAAAAGGAGTACTTCATGAGGTCAACATTATAAAAGGAAAAATGACACAACTGAATTTCAAGTGTCTTTTCTTATGTTTCTGTGCTTTTTAGAAAAGTGCCCAGTGAGTTACCAAAGTACCGTGCAAAAGTACTCTGTAAACTGGAAATCACCTCGCACTTAGCTATTACTGCCCCTACTGTGCTTCCTGTTTAGGGGTTTATACTAATGAGACACGGACAAATATTTTAATCCCTTGCTATTATGTGAACATTTACTGGTACAGTCTCAATTTCAGATTTTAAATAAATGTGATCATATATATGAACTGAAACACAGAAAACAATGCCAAGCGTTTTTCATTAACTAAATAATATCTTTCTATTCCTTCCAAGCAACGAAGTTCATCTATCCCATTAAAGAGAAAGGTAAGAAATTGAACAAAAATGTCCTGTAAACTTATCTTCTCAATCCCCTCCTCTGTCACTGGAACGCGAGCTGCTATCAAACTCCAATCATTATCTCGGTGATGGGACTTCAGGATTTAGTTTTGGAGTGTGGCAGATATGGAATTAAACCTATCTTGGCCATACATCTGCTATGTGATCTACACAGATTACTTAATCTTTCTGACTCCCAATTTATTAACCTATAAAATAAGAGCAAGAACACTGAATTCTCATGGAATATTGGGAATCTGAATGAAAAAAGTAGGATTAAGTAATAGGAATAAATTTTTAATATGGTGCTTGACATTGCCATTACTCAGGAATGCCATCCTTATGGAGTCAATATGATATTCTAATTACTCTTTTTTTTCTGACCAAAATTAGATCTTTTTAAAATGGTGATGGTATATAAACCTTCTTCCTCCCTAAAACAGAGGATGAGCAGCTATAAACTCCAAGCTTCCCAGTGGATAACGCTGACAATTGAGAATCCGTGTTTTTACCTGGAAAAGTCAGTTCACTTACCCCCTTTAAAAAAAAGCACTAGTAAAAGTAGCAGGAAGGCATTGATGATACATTATTCTAAATACAATATCTAAAAATACATACATATATACATTTATATTTTTATATAAATATTTTAGATATTTATTTTAGATAAACATTTATAAGTTTATCTAGAATTAACTTATAATGGATCCCAGTTGAGTCATAGGCTGAAATATAAAGCCTAACAAATTTCATAGGAGTTTGCATTTATTTAGTGAACACGGGCCTTTTTCTCTAAGGTGAAAAACAAATGTTAGACAATACCACATAGATGATAGAGCTGATCTAATGCCATACAGAATGTATATATAGAAATAGTGTTAACTAGTTAAATTCATGGGAATTCTGGGAACACTCTGCCAAAAGCAAAAATACTGAGTAATAGTGCTGTTCATTCCTCTTGCTCCTAAATTTGAAAGCAGCAGTCTGCAACAGGACTGAACTTAAGAGTCACCTGGAGAATTTTGAACCTCCCTGGAACCAGAGCACACCCAAGACCACTGTGATCAGGCATCAGTGATTTTTCAAGTTCCCAAAGGCTTCCAACGTGTATGTAAGGCTGAGAATGTCTGTTTTAAGGCATTCCGTCCTTGTTTTTGCCTCCAACCTGTTTTATGATAAGCACATGAGGGCAAAATTTGCGGTAAAACCAAGCACTTTCCAAGAGGAAAGGTCCCTAACTGCATATGTTAGACTCAGCCCTTTCAGAAAAGCTTATGTAAAATTCTAAAGACGGTCGCTTTTTTTTCAGGAAATAACTGGCGGATAGTAAGGTGGTTTCAACACAGATTTCACATGATGTCAGCATCGCCCCATGTCACTACTTTAAGATGATGGAATCATCTGCTTCCATTTTTCCACTGATAAAAACCTCATGTCAGAAGTGGAGCCTGATGACTTGAGCCCCATTTAGCCATAAACATGGGAAATGACAGGCAATTCTGATGGATGTTTAAGAAAAGCCAAACCACTATGTGCAGCTTCCTTTGGCCTCAATGCAAACAAACAAGGCTTCATCTGGGCCCAGTTGGTGTCTGATGGGCGCATCTTGGAACGCTCTCAGAATGTGTGTGCAGCACAGAGGAGAGCTGCCACCCGTCAGCTCTGTTGGTTGGAGCACAGCACTAATGAGGCCAAGGTTGTGGGTTTGGCCAGTTGGAATTCCTCTGTTCCATGGCCACAGACTTTACCACTAGCCTCAGCCAGCTGTCCACAAAATATGTGCCCTTGGCCACAAAGCGGAGTGGGTGAGAAAGTGCAGACAAACCAATTCAAATCTATCACCACAACTAGAAAAACAGCTCGGAGGCCATGCTCGACTGACTATAGATGCATCGCGTCACCTTCATGCACGGTGTGCAGCAACCGTGCTCCACCTGGGTGTGAATTTTCTGGCAGCCATTTCAGTACTGTCTGTAGGCAGTTAATACTATATATACACTGTGTATACGCTTTGAAAGTATGATTATGACCAGTAGTTATAATTATGTAGTAAATCTCACTGAAAACACAAATTTACAAGAACAGAAGGGTGACAGACATATCACCTTACTTTATCTTAATCTTCCCCCTTCTCCCTTTTGCCTGGTTGCAGATGGTTCCAATGCAGAATGGTTCCAAGACCACATTCTACAAATGCATCCTGAATGAATGACCACTGGTCAGCTCAGGAATTTCATCTCCTTAGACCACGATTTGGGTGTGTGTTTTCTCCCTTTACTTTCTTATAGGACATTTTTCACTTTGGCACCTCGGCATTGCACTAAGTTTGATCATCTTCTGGACTAACTCAACTTTTCTATGCTGGGAGTAAATCCCACGAAGCAAGTTACATATTGGTAAGTTAATGTGCTAGTACTTAGGATACTTACTTATATTGAATTACTGTTACTGTTGTAAAGACCACATCAAATTCACATTTTCATATCATACAGATTACATGGTCAGTGCTCCAGAGCAATATACTCTGACTTTTACCCAGGGAAGGAAAGAACAGCAAGTGATTTTTGACACACTACTCCCAGCTGTAATCCATACTGACTTTTAGAAAAGTTCAACAAATACAAAGACACAAAAACAGACTCAAGCACACACACACACATATCTATTTCTAATATAACTTAAGAAATAAGACCTATCTATAGTGATTTGGATAATACTCTTAAAAATGAATGAGGTTTATGGTTTATGTTTTTTGTTACATGAGTATATTGTTCCACCTTTGCAAATTTCCACAATAAAACACATCACAAACAAAAAAGTAGATTGAATTAGTATTACTCATAATTCTAAATTAAGAGATAATAACTTTGTTATGAACATTAACTATAAAAGGAATTGGATCTTATTTCTTTTGCCATCTTCTAGAGTTTCATTTGTAAAGGATGAGGAAATCCAATTAGGCAGCCTGTTTGTTATTATTCCTATTTTCCAAAGTTGCATTTCTACTGAACTTTGTAGTTTGATTTTAATGGGAGAAATGCTAGCGATATTAAACTGAAAAAAAAATGAGAATATGGGGTGAATGGTTGTGGATGGTTATATAACTGTAAAATAGCATGGGTTTAAAATAGTTTAAGGCTAGTAAAAATTTTAAGTCATGGCAACTAGATGAGCTTATCAAAAATGTACTGTCCTTGATTCAGCTTATAATCTTTTATGGGCCCAGTTTCATTATTTATATTTCCTTCAACAAAATGTTATTGGGCAGCTAGTACATACAATAATTCTGTCATGTGCAGGAAGTACAAGCTGATTATGACAAGGTCTCTTCCCTCCCTAAGTAGCAATATCCAATTTCAAACAAAACGCGATTTGGCATGTTGAGTCCTACAATAAAGGTATATACAGGGAACCGTGGTGTCCCCAGGAGTACTGTTTGTCTTGCTAGGGGGATGGAGGAAAAGTCCCCACAAACGTGATTCTTGAAATGTAATTTCTAAGACTGAGTTGTAGGTAGGTATGGAAAGGTAGAGTCAAAACTGTAAGGGGTTCAGAACCCAGAGTGTAGGTCCACAAACCTTGATTCAACACCTGGCTCTCTCTACTTCCTAGCTGCAAGGTCTCTCCCGTCTTTGCTGTGTTGTCACTCATTCTTCCAAAGTAATATTCCTGGTGACCCTGGACCCTGGTTTCAATGACCATGTCTTCACAAGTGCTTTACAGATCTACATCTCCCACCAATTTCCCTTTACTGAACTCCACACCGTATATCTGATTCCTCATTATACATTTCCACTTAAATACTCCTTAGACAAGGAAGCTTCAAATGTCTGAAATGAAATTTATCACCACTCCCAATAACATGACTGTTTTTTCCTTTTCTTCTTTTCTCCCCCCCTCGATACAGGCACCTAGCACACACCCAGTCACGTAAGCAGGAGACCTGGAATCAGTCCAGTAGTCTTTCTTCTTCACTCCTTACCGCACAGCTTTTCTATGGATTCTGTCTCACTCGTCTATCTAATATATATATACTCTTCTCATCTCTTGCCACTTAAACCTTAGTTGAGGTTTTTGGGGAGTAGGGCGAGGGCAGAAGCAGATTGTTGCAATATCCTTTATGTTGGCCTTCTTAAATCTTCCCTGTTCCTGAGTGGCTCTCTACAATAGTCCCCAAGTTTTCTGCCTGTGGCCTATCCTCCACTCCGATGTCTTCTATTCACTGCTTCCAGAGTCCCCTTTCTAAAATACCAATTTAATCATATCACTCTTCAACTCACCAGCCTTCCTGTGTGTTTGCAGATAAAACTTGACCTACTTTCTAAGATCCTTCATAATTTTGTCCCTGACGTATTCTCCAGCTTGACCTCTTTATTGTTCTTCCATTAAACATCATTTCTCTGGCAAGGGAGGATTACTTACATTTCTCTAAATGCACCAGTCTCTTGCATTCTTCCCCTCTCTTGTCTGTCTCTCCTACACACACACACACACACACACACACACACACACACTATAAATTTCTGCACCTGATGTTTTCTGTAGTGCACTGCAACCTGCTATTAAAAAGTACAATATTCTTCCCTCGCCCTTCTAAATGTGATTAACTCTTCATTGACCTTCACTACATAGGTCAATCTTTGGGAAGCCTTTCTTCTTGGCTTCTCCTCCCCTTTCTGAAACAACTGGCTTAAGTTCCCATTTGCAGTTCATACGTGACTATAATTATTTCCTTTCCTAATTCCTCTGCCAGACTGCAAGCAATTTAAATGCATCACTGGTCTAAATATCTGTAGCAATAAACACTGCGCTTAGCACATCGCACCAACTTAATAAACGTTTCCTGAAATGGAGTCGAAGACAACTCACTTGGTCACTCTATCTTTCTCACTGGAATTCTTTTCTTTCTAAGCCTCTCCCATGGTTCTTCCTCAACGCCCCCTCATACCTTCTTCAGTGCCACCAGATATTCCTCAACAACCTTGTCTTCTGCAAGCTTCTCTCATTTTCTCTTTGTTGATAGCAATTTCTCAGATGGGAGTGGTTTTGCCCCCTAGGAGATACTTGGAAAAATCTGGACACATTTCTCCTTCCTCCCCCCACTTCCTTCCTTCCTTCCTTCCTTCCTTCCTTCCTTCCTTCCTTCCTTCCTTTCTCTTTTGCTCTCTCTCTCTCTCTCTTTTGTTTTCTGGAGACATTTCTGATTGTCACAGTTGAGATGGGGCTGTGCTACTGACATCCAGAAGACAGAGATCAGGGAAGCTGGTAAACATCCTACCATGCAGAGGACATCCCTCCACAACAAAGAACTATCAGGTTCAAAACATCAATAGTGCCAAGGCTAAGGAACACTGGTCTGTAGTCGATGAAGAAATATGCCAACTATCAATCCGCATGTCTCTGAACATGCCCTCAAGTAACCCAGAAAACACCACTACTGAAAAGTGACTACCACTGATCAGCTGCCCATCTGCTAGGCTGTGAAAAGCAGAGCTAAGACACTGGCTTCAGACTTCAACATCAGCCCATGTGGTCTAGAAGGCGGGACCCCAAACAGGTATGACAGTCTCTGGGACAGAAAGGGCAGATTTCACATAAGCAAAGTGAAGAGAAAACTCTTGGGCTTGACTTTGTGGCCACACACCGATGAGGCTTCCTATAGCAACATCATTGAACATAGGCATTAAGGATTTTAAAATGTTCGTTAGAGGTGAAATGATATCTCTGTGGCAGGAAGGAATTAATGTGTCTCCATGACCATCTCACCAGGGAGTAACGCAGATGCTCTAGAAAATGATGCTCAGTAGTCTCAGGAAATCAGTTAGAACTGATGAGTTACTAGTTCTATAATTTGAAATTTACTATAGAATTGGGAATCCAAAGGATTTATTGACTTGGTTCTGTTTTCCATTCCTACCCCCCTTTTTTTTCTGAAATGATTTTAAAGTAAAAAGAAGTAATAGGAACAAGAAAATACTGGATTGTAATTTTGAATTAACCTTAGCCAACATAAATTTAGTAATAAATGGGCTACAATGGGTTTACATGTTAAGTTCCCAAGTATGAAGTTTGTCTTGGTTTCAGGGCAGCTAGGTGGCTCATTTGGTTAAGCAACTGCCTTTGGCTCGGGTCACGGTCCCAGGGTCCTGGGATCAAGCCCCGTGTCAGGCTCCTTGCTCAGCAGAGAGCCTGCTTTTCCTTCTTCCTCTGCCTGCTGCTCCCCCTGCTTGTGCTCTCTCTCTCTGTCAAATAAAATAAATCTTTTAAAAAAAAGTTTGTCCTGGTTTCTTTTTGAAGAAAGAACACATATGCTGTTTAACTTATAAGTGAGGCAGCAGTTAGCAGCCTGTTCACCACTGTGAGGGGCAATAACAAACAAAGCATTAGGATATTGCAAAAATATATATTTGTTCTGGGAATGGTATAGCTGTCAAAATCCACAGTGCAGAAGTTGGCAACTGAAGTTTTGGGATAAGCAATGTTACCCTGCAGAGGACTGAGCCTCCTGGGGTTTTTCCAGAGCATCAATTTTATAACATCTGCTTTTACTTTGTGTATATTCTATTTCCTTGAAAATTTAAAAAACTCTAAATTTAACATAAACTGACCCTTTTGTAGTTTATTTTATTTTTAACAACTCTCAGATAATCATTGATTTCAAACAGACTTTCGAAGATTTTTTTTCTTTTTCTGAATGACAGTGAATTCCAATGTAATTTTCTAAAACCTGTTTCAAAAAGTTAAGCTCCACTAATTCAACTTATTTCAGGTCCTAATGTGTGCTGATTTGGAAATCATCACACATCTATGTAAACTTTCTGTCAGAGGAGCTCTTAAAATGGAAGGATTTAGTCACTGAAATCTAAAAAAAAAAAAAAAAAAATCTCAGAAGCTAAAAAATATCCATAAACCAGTAATGATACCAAAAAGAAAATTGTAAAACCAGCGAACAAGCAGGGATGTCCAATGTTAAAAAGTAACAGATCTATGACTTTATTTTGAATTTCCCAAGTTTTAAAAAATATTAGTAAAAAATATTTTGCTAACAATACTCCCCTCCTCCTCTGTTAGCAATTTCTCTGGCAAACGTTGATTTCTCATAATGATATTATTGTCATTCTCCCTCATCTCCACTCCTACATATTCACATCCTACTGATTGGCTGTCTGTCTAGCTGCCGATGATTTTCAGACACTGATAGTGCTTACTGAAGAAGCCATGTGTTTTCCACCAATTACCTTTTCTATACCTAACAGAGAACTTCACACACTTCCTTGGTGCTACCAAAAAAGCAGCTTCGGAGTTCTTGTTGAACTAGCCAATTCTAGCTCTTTCATTCGACTCTAACTCTTTCCATGAAATAGTGAAATACTAAAGATTTCCAAAAATTATTACTTTATTGACTTCATTGTCAATAGGAGAAAGGAAAGACTTACCATAGCTCATAGGGTTGGATGTATGATTTTCCTTAAGTGGTCACATTCTCTTATCTTCTAGAGCTCGTTGTAAGAACCTGCTTAGAATATATGGTACTTCTCTATTGAAAAAAAAAACAAAGCCAGCTTTTGCAGATAATTTCAGGCTTTATTACCTTCAAAAGCACTTGGATATACTGAAAATCGAGTTTCTAATACACAAGTAGCAAGGTTTAAATATCTATGGAAATTATCAATAGTGAGTTTCTAAATATTTTATCCAGTATGAATTCAAGGTCTTACGAGTCCTTGGGACTAAAATCAAGAGTGTATTCAAAGTTGGGGTAAAACCAATTTTTCATCTTTTCACAAAGCTTCAGTTTCAGCATCCCACAAAAGATGACTGACTATGCTTTGTAGATTTGTTACACCTTACTCTGTAACAAAGATCAACTCTAAACTGAAATTCTGCCAGGCACCTTTACTTAAGCAAATCATTTGAGTTAAACTAATTTATACCCATCATTATTATTAATTAATGAGATTTCACTCTTGTCTGTAATGATTAAATCTAATTCCCAGCAAAAGCAGGCTAGAGAGTGGCCCAGCCAGGCAGTTCACAGACCAGAACAGATTATGTGACTCTGATATCTACGTTTATGGGAGGTAGATGTGATAGCAAGTCCACTGTTATGGAGGCAGAAGTCAATTTCAATGGCAAACCATGCCCAGCTAGATTATGTTCTATGGAACTACCTAGACTAAATCCAGGATATAAAATGGGAGCATCAACTGAGGAAACTGGGAGCAGATGCTACATTTGCATAACTAAGAATGTTAAGAAAAGAAGTAAAAAGATATATATATATATATATATATATATATATATCTTATATATATATAGATATATATAAATTTATTTTCAGCATATTTGGTAGCAAAGTGAGAATCTATGAAATAATAGAAAAAAAGATAAGAGCAAAATGATCACAATAGGAAGTTTTAGTTTTATTCCAACTACATGGAAGTCATAATTCTTTTAAGCAGGAGACCACCATGATCTGGCTTACAATTTTACTAGAACAGTTTTCCTACATATAAAACAAATTGGGAGGGCACATGTATAAGCATGGAGATACGCATACCCGCTATCCAGATAAGAGATAATAGTGCCCTGGACTAGAATGGTGGCAGTAGAAAATTTCATGGATTTTAGGTATATTTTGGAAAGATACACAAGAACTTGCTGAAAGACTAATGGATTTGATGAACGATGGTAAGAGAAAAGGAAGACTTTTAGCTTTCTGGCTTGCTTGCTTGCTTGAGTAGATGGTAATGGCATTAACTGAAATGAGGGCGACTGGATGAGAAACAGATTTTGTAGGTTAGTACATTTTGGACATGATAACTTAGAGTCATCCATCAAATAGACAGTTGTATATACAAATATGGAGCTCAGTGGATGATCTGGCCTAGAAATAATCAACATAAAACAGCCAAATCATCAGCATTTGATTGTATTTATAGTCAAGAGGCTTGATGACATCACCTAGGGAAAGAGTATAAATGAAAAAAAAAAAAAAAGAATAGAACTCAGGAAAGAAAATTGAAGAACTCCAACAGAAACAGTCAAGATTGAAGTAGATACAGGAGGAGTCAGATAAATTGCAAAGGAGATAAAAAGGAGTTGGTGGTATTAAAAATGACAAGGAGAGTATTTTAAGGAGTTGACTTTGAGTAGTTGACTGTGTGTACCATCACTGAAAAATCAAAATAGATAAAGACTGAGATATGTCATTGGAATTGTAATAAGATGGTTTTGGTGACATTGAAAAGGAGTTTCGATGGTGGAGGGATAAAAGTGAAGATAAAATGGGTCAAAATCTGAATGGATGGTGAAGGTGTGGATATTACAAGTGTAGATCATTTATTTAAGAGACTTTGCCATGAAGCTGAACACAGAAATGGCCAATAGCTAGACGAAAAAATGGCATTAAAGGAAGGCTTAATTTTTAAGGCTAGAGAAAACTAAAAACATTTTAAATACTGATGACAATAATTCAATAGAAAGGAAATAAATACTGATGCTGCATTAAATAGCAGCAAGAGATGACAAGAGATGATTATAGAGGCAAAATCCCTGAGAGAACAAGGGATGAGATCCACAGCACCAATATAAGGGATTTCATATGACAGGAGCATTTGCAAGTAAATGCTTCAAATAAAACCAGTCAACCCATCTATATAATTTTATTTCATAATATTCACAAGGTTAAAGAAGGTAGAAACTTGGATCCAGAGAGGGTTAGAGTGTTCCAGGAAAGGGAATTTAGTGTGTTCACGAGTGAATATTACAATAATGAATCATGGAGTCAGATGAAAATGAAGACTAGAGGGAATGATAGCTATTGAAAAAGGGATGAAGCGAGTGGGTCAGATTAGAGGTCTTAATATGGCAGAAGAATTGTTGCAGCAAGCTGAAAATAAAGAAAACAGTGATCAGATTGGTGAAAATGAGCATTTCAAGTTTAGTGCCTTTTCTAGTGATAAAGTAAACCAGGACTTGGCTTTGGGAGTGAGTGGCTAAGGCTACTCTAAAGATTGCCACACGGGAGACAGAGAAGGCAATGATGGTCTAGTGTAATGCGTGTCACTCCCTTGGATGTTAGAGTCATCAGGACATACAACAGAGCTTGAGGTGGAAAAGAGCATGTGAGCCTTCAGTCAGTGGGGAAGAGTGGACTGGACGGGGGTTTAGAGAACAGCAATATGAGGGGGAGAACTGGATGAAATGAAGGTTAAAACACTTAGGGTTTTGGAAGGAGGAAAAAGGGAAATGAAATGGCTTCAAAGCAGCAGTGGGCGGGAAGAGGTCACATAACATAATGCCCAGTCTTGGGGAAACAGAACAAATAGCCTCCATTTGAGAGATCCTTAGGGGAAGCAACTTAATCTGGTTTTAGTCAAAAAAAAAAGGAGAAATACAAATTTGGAAGAGAACAAGGATATAGGAGATTGTGTTGATCACAGATGGGGTGCTTCAGGGAGCACAGGAAGAGAGTCTGGGAGGGGTGGGGGGCTGGAGGATGGGTCACATTCAAGGATGACAATGGCAGCATTAGACCAAGAAAAGGCAAACCAGTGCACACCCTACAAGCCTCGGGATTCTCATTCTGCTGTAGGGAAAACCAAGAGGTGACCTGTGATGATATTAGTCCTGATAGCAAAACCACACAACAGTAGCCCGTGATGCCACATGCACCTGGTCACTCTCTCCTCCTACAGCTCTGGACACCCTAAGGATCTTAGGCCACATCAATTGTATATTACGTACTGTAAAATTAAACAATGGTAAATCAAGCCTACCAGCTGGAAGCAGATTAGTGTCAAAAGGTATTGTCCTTCATATGTCCCCCCTTTAAGAAAAATGTTAAACCCCTCCCTTTTTTTAATAGGATAGAGGAGATTTTCAAATTTAGTCAGGGCTCCCACTCTGGTTTATATTTTTGTCTCCATTTGTTTTTATTTTAGTTTTATTTATTTATTTTTTATTTCCAAGTGAAACTACCTATAACATACTTCTCTCCTCAAAAATTCTAATGGAGAAATGATTATTTTCATTTCCCTTCTTTTACTGAGTCACCCGAGAGGTGATTTAATACACTGATGCCAGTTGTGTAGATTTGGAATTGGGTATCTCTACAATTTCATCAGTGATGCCATCCCAAGACCATTGATTCCTCTCAGAAATTTAAATCTCTGAACAGCAACTGATGGCACTGGGAAGAACTGCACGGTCAGTAATCCATGAGTTCATCAAATGTTTGAGTCAGAGCACAGGCTCGTTTTTCCCTCTAATGCAGATATCTTTTTACTCATCTGATAGTAGGTCAGACATCCTACCTCAATGAAGTGCACAGCTTCCCATTTGTGCACAGAATGTAGGGAAAAACCAGTCTCCCTGAGGCTGTGACTTGAAGGTGGTGGGGGGTTTTATGACAAATGGTTGACTCAAATGAACTCTCCAGAAAATTACATATCTCCAGTCAGAAATCTCTCTTTCGTTTATTTCAACATAGAGCGATACGTCCCTTCACTACGTCTCTTTGTTTGAGTCAGCAGCAAATAGACACATCAAACCGTGTAGGTGGTGACACTTGAACTGGGTCTTAAAACAGGAAAAGGAGCTCTGAAAACATTTGGGAAGGCTGACTCAGTGTCTGCAGGCTTACAGGTGCCTGAAAAAAGATGACATACTCAGGAATGGACTGGAAGGTTCCTGCAGTCATAGCGAGGGGTGTGTGTTTTCGTCCTGGGAAAGAGCAGATATGTGGAGGCAGCAGCCACCATACAAAAAGTAAATTTCCATATGTCAAGTTTATCACATCAACTGGGTTGACTTTTTAAAAAACCAGCTCATCATTTGATTATATCGACACGTTGATTGGATTGGAATGGCAAAACCTGTTGAGAATGAGGACATAAACAGAGTTGCCTTAACTCGCGTTATGACTCCTCAAGATTCAGCATTAATCTCTTTGTGGAAATAAAGGAAACAACACCTTCTGCCTCTTTTTAGCTTTTGGCAATTTGGACTAAAACTTCTTGAATTTAGACTCTAAGTGTAAAGGTAGGGATCTGAGCTAGACAGATCTCTATGATATATGCTGCTGTTTTTACTGAATTGAGTAGTCAGTCCACATGTGCACCCACACCCATTAACTACGTATGTATTATTAATCAAGTTAGTTTTTCAACCTTTTTAGTAAAATTCCTCTAATTGAATTTACATATGTCATTATTTGAGATAATGGGTAATGAACTTTGAAGAGCCTTACAAAACAAATTCCACATACTTCATCCTTTTGATTTTCACAAGTTTGGATAATTGCTGCATTGATTTTTCTACAACAGAGGTGAATGTCCCAACTTAGTGTCACAGACATGTATTTTAGGGTGCCACCTAAAACCCACCAAACACCTTCATATTTGCTTTCTTCTTATCCAGATGTGTTTCAGCATATAAAAAAACGAGTGATTCTAACTAACACTTTTAATACGTAAGCCGTAAATTTCATTTGCAAATAGTAAAGATTTCTTAGACTTGGGTAGGTATATTTAAACAGTCATGGTCTTTTTCTGGTAAAATGTGAATAAAATATTTATCTAAAATTGTATCAGGAATTCTCAACTTTCTTTTTTTTTTCTGTGAATAACTGGCCCACTAACGTGGCCTTAAAATAATTTTGGGAAATATTGGTTTTCTGAAGTGCCGCATGGCTGAGGAAGGAGGAGCATAAGATCGGAGAATCACTAGGACACTGTGGTAGATAGAAGGACAGGCCTTGGAAGGCTGCGGGTGTGAGAAGGTTTGTGACAGGTGAGGGTAGGAAGCTGAACCTCATGCCAAATAAACTAGTGAAAGAGACCCGAGTTTAGGACTTGAAATGAGAATGAAAGCTAGCACAGATCTGAGTTCGCCCTTTCCCACAACCTGAACACCCAAAGGCCGTAAGAGAGCAGAGCAGAAAGCCAGAGTACTGGCCGCGGTGCTCACGGCCTGATGGCCAAGCCCCACCCTACTTACTACTGCCCACCCGGCTCCATGGTGCGGAGAAGGTTCCTTAGCCCTCAAGCCCCTCTGTTCTTATATGTGTAAATGAGATAATAATGAAACCTAACCTTTTAGTAAAATGTGGGGAATAAATAATATAATCCAGTAAAGCAGACACATGGTACGTGGCATGTAAATTCTCAGTACATGTTAGGGCTGTATTTTTTTAGAGGGGAGAGGGGCAGAGGAAGGTGGAGAGGGAGAGGGAGAGAATCTTAAACAGGCTCCACGCTTAGCACAGGGCCTGATGCAGGGCTCGATCTCACAACCCTGAGATCACGACGTAATGCCAAAATCAAGAGTCGGGCGCTTAATGACAGAGCCACCCAGGCAACCCAAAGCCGTATTATTATTATTATTATTATATAATCCAGGAGAGTAGCATCAAAGTGAAAAGAGATAGTAAGTCTATTCCTATGCAGATGGAGACAAATAACCCTCCTGTATTCATCAGAGGTGTCTCAACAAAGCACTACAAACCTGGTGCCTTAAACAACAGGAACTTACTGTTTCCTATTTCTAGAGACTAGAAGTCCGAGATCAATGAGTCAGCTGGGTTGGTTCCTTCTGAGGACTGTGAGGCAGAATCTCTCTGTGCCTCTTCCAAGCCTCTGGTGGTTTGCTGGCGACCTCTGTGGTTTGCCTGTAGCATCTTCATCCCGACCCCTGCTTCTCTGCTCCCTGCCTGCACGTCTCTGTTCGAATTTCCCCTTTTTGTACAGATCCAAGTGCTTTTATATTAGGGGCCCACCTTATTCCAGAATGGCCTTGTGTTAACTAATAGATCTGCAAAGGCTCTATTTCCAAACAAGGTCACATTTTGAGAGCCTGGGGGTTGGAACTCCACCATAGGAATTTGGGGGAAAGACAGTTCAACCCCTAATTCCTCCCTCTGAAACACTCCTCTTAGGTTGCTGCACCTGCTCATATGGTCCTCGTGATATTCTCTTCCTCACACAGCTTCTTTTCATGGTCTGGTGGCCAGGGCTCCCTCCTCCTGGCATCATAGGCGAGACCACAGAGTAAAAAACATAGGAATATGGAATGAAACTGTTTTCTCCAACATGTAAATGGAAAAATGCTAACTGCCACTGGAAGGCACCGAGGCTCCATGCCAAGTGTAGGAGATAGAGAGCCTCTACATTACCCATATCATTTGTTCTTAACCTCTTTGAGAATTTACTGAAAGCTAAGGATGTTCTTTCCCTAGAATACAAGTGCACACGAAAACACATACCATTTTTTGTATATAATCTCTGAAAATTGCTAGAGTACCTCTTAAAGTCTTGCTTAGTCCCCTAGAGGTCCACTAAATCAAGACTGAGACTCTTTGGACTCTATCAGGGTTTCACAGTCTTGCTACAGTTGAAATTTGGGGCCAGATAAGTCTCTGCTGTGAGAGGCCGTCCTGTGCCTTGTAGGGAATTACCATATCCCCGGTCTCTGGCCACTAAATGCTAGGAGCTTCCCCCCAGTTGTGACAACCAATAATATCTGCAGACATTGCCAGATATCCCCTAGGGGGCAAAATTACTCCATTTGAGAGCCATCTGTCTACACAGAGGGTTGATCTGTGCCCTCAAATCAGTTTACACAAACATTTGGTAAAAGCTACTCTCTACTGCCAGGAACAGTGTTAAATAAATAAGTAAATAAGAAAACCAGTTACCACTAGACAGAGGGTGTCCAGGAAATATGTACTTGTATGTTTGCTTGTTCACTGTTTTATCTTCAAAGAATAAAGAATGCATGGCACTCTGAGTGTCCAGAAAATACTTGTTTGTGTGTTCTAGTTGTTTGTCCTCAAGCCATTCACAGTTAGTGGGTGAGACAGAAAAATAAGCATCTAATCATAAATGTTGCCCAGACGGTCTTCCTTTGGGGGATGCTGGAAGTGACCTGAATATTTATGTGTGTAATAATACCGTATTACTTGGATGGAAAGGTACTCTGCATGCATAGAGACAACTGCTCAGTCTGCTCAAGGCTGGCAACCTGATTGTGAGCCTGTTACAGATATTAGCGGAGGAGGGTGTGTGAAGGGATGTACGTGTATCAAGTGTTCCTCTTTCGAACAAAATTTGACATAAGCAGATTTTAAATGGTATTTTCTACCAATAAAACAGCATGAATTATTATATTCAAGTTTCAAACCTAAATTAAATCAGGACTATAGAAATATTTCCATATGATGCTTAAAAATAACCATGTGCCTTAAAATAAGTATCTCATGGGTAGAACATTATAACATTTTAATTTCCAGGAAGTTGATTACTCTCACGTAGCACTGCCTAGGTTTGGAAGCTAGTGGTACATTTATCATTCTGTAAGTCTTTATTATTAAATAATTTGAGCTGACAGGGATAGTTGTTGTTCTAGATCCTCACTCATAGAACTTTCGGTAGTAATGGCCGGTTTTCTATCTGCCCTGTCTCATGCAGTAGTATCAAGCACTTGAAATACAGCTAGTACAACGGGGTAACTAAATTTTAAATGTTATTTCATTTTAACTAACTGAAATTTAAATGGCCATAGATGTCAAGCACGTAGCTCTAAATGGCTGGGAATATGTGCTCAATGAGCAATTCCATTTTGTCTAGTCTGATCTATTGTAAAGGAATGGAATGGCTTATGTGATGGGGAAAGGATAACCAGAACACAAATATGCTAAGAAAAAAAAAAAGAAAAGAAGAAAACAAAGGAAAAAATGTCACAAAAACAGATAAGAAGGATAAAAACCCATGGCTTTCAGAGCCTTTCTTTCTTTCTTTTTTTTCTTTTAAAAGTAGGCTCCATACCCAGCATGGAGCCTGAACTCATGACCCTGAGATCAACACCTGAGCTGAGATCAAGGGTCAGATGCTTAACCAGCTGGGCCACCCAGGTGCCCCTCAGAACCTTTCTTGATAAAAGTTATTATAATTTGGCTAAGCCCATAGACTTCCTCACTTTCTTTGTGATTCTTGGGATGATTAAGGCTCCAACCACTGCCTTAGTAACAGCTTAGTACCTGGCCTCCACTCAAGAAATACCGTACCAAGTCACATATAGTACTCCTGGAAGTGTTCATAATTGTTGGGATCCCCAAGTGAGTCCTCCATTAGTTGGAGGCACAACATGATAGTGCCCCCAACATAGCACCCTGGCTGGCTGGTAGGCTGTGGGTTCCCAATTCACTTTAAAAAATCAAGTCCAGGTTTTGTTTGCTTGTTTGTTTTTAAGAGAGGGAGGTGGGGAGGGGCAGAGGGAGAGGGAGAGAATCTTAAACAGACTCCACACTCAGCATGGGGCCTGACACAGGGCTCAATCTCACAACCCTGAGATCATGACTTAAGCCAAATCAAAAGTTGGATGCTTCACCGACCGAGCCACCCAGGTGCCACTAGTTTTTATTCTTAAAGGAGGTGCCTCGGGGCAGCAGGTCCAAAATGTCCTGTATGTCCAAACCACCAGCCAGGGGTCATCATCTGCACCACAAAATGACCGAGCGACAGCTATGGGAAGAGATGCAGAAAGGATGTCTGGAGGTGGCAGGGGCTTAGCATGGGAAATAGATGAGGCAGAGCCATGATCAGCTTTCTCTGATAGACTACTCGGTATGGCCAAGAGGAATGGTGATCAGATTCAATTCAAAGTCATCTGGCAAGAGAGGAAGGACACAGATCATTCTTAATATCCCTTCCCCATTATTCCTGGGGTATCAGTTATTCCTTCCGTAGATATGGGGGATGTTGTTCTCCAGCTATCACCAAGAAATCAGAAAGTTCCATTCTGCTTCATTTTTTCCCCAATTATCTTCTTCTTGCACCCAGAGTGTTTATCCAGAAGGGTCAGTTTCAAGAGGAATAAGAGCGTTTTATGAACTTACAGGGATTCATTGTGTCTTCCACTTATGCTCAAGCAGAGGGACCTAATGAGAAATGCATTCCACCTAGGAGTTGCTGCCCTTATTATCTAGGACCAGAGTAATTCAGCATGAGAATCCAGCTGCTGAACTAGATTTAAATTGGAAATTTCCTGGCCCCCTTTTGGGTGAGCCACCTGAATAATGTTCCAATTACACTTGTTACTAGGGTTGCTATTAGGGGAAAGAAAGGAACAGCAGACCTAGGAATAATCAGGGTGGAATTCCAATTTTTCAGAATAGGTCTATATAACCCTCCATTCCTATATTCCTAATCGATATGCAGAAAGCAGAGGATTCTTTTCAGAGGCCAGTCAGATTCCATGCCAGAGATACCTGACTCCAACCCTCCTGGCAGCCTAGATCCCCCAGCTGTGAAACCCGGCAGCAATCACTGGGCTGGGCGGGGGGGGCCCAGGGCTCAGGGGGGCTGGTGCTGACAACTGGTCCAGGGAAGTGGACACTGTGGGAAGTAGCATCACCTGCGAGCCCAGGATTTGGGCCACTGGTATGTACTCTATTGTTTCATCAGAATTCAATTCTAAAACATAAACCCAAAGACGAAATTTATTAAGCATTTCAAGACGGTGACCACAGAGCATTAAACTTCAAGCGGGAGGCCTGTCTGACGGTTGGTGCTGGCCCTGCCTAATTACTAATGCTCTTCCACTCATACTCTGCTCTTGCAACGTGAAACTCCCCCGTCAGTTTCTGTAAAACCTTCCCTTGATCCGGATTACTTTGGTTCACTTGTTCTTCAGTACTCTTTATTTTTTATTAATGTTTTAAAGATTTCATTTTTAAGTAATCTCTACACCCAATGTGGGGCTCAAACTCACAACCCCCAGATCAAGGGTCATCTGTTCCACTGACCGAACCAGCCAGGTGCCCCTCTTCAGTGTCCTTTAGGATTGAGCCTAAGTATTACCTCTTTGACGATGTGTTCTTCTGTCTCTGGAGGGGATTGGCAGTGACTGCTCTGTGTTTTTGTAGCACCACTCGTTTCCTCTATCACGGCACCAGTGACCGTAATGGGATTGTCTCTTCACTGGTCTGCTTTTCTTCCTAGACTGTAAACCCCCGTAATGAGACATGCATAAGTATTTGCTGAATGAGTAGATCTGTTGAAGGGTCATTTTTCAGATAGTTAAACTGCTAACGAAGAGTCTGTAGTTTATAAGAGTTTATAACACCGAGTCAAACCCTTATTTTGTTTGGTGCCGCAAGCATTATGTTCTATACAAATAATAACTAGTAAATTTCAATAGCTTTGTCAGTTTTCGGTCTATTTAATCTTAAAATCCAAATGGCATGATCATTTCAAGGAAAAATAACTTTCTACTGAACATACCCATGACCTGGGTGGTATGTTTTTGGAATCCTTACCCAACCAAGAATGTTTTTCTGTTGACATCACGAAATGATAATTTGCCAGGTCACAGATTTTGCTTTCAAAACTTTGTAGATTTTTGTTTCATTTGCTTCTGGCTTTTAATGTTGCAAAGGAGTTTCAGTCTTAACCTGAATGTCGCTTGTTTGTATACAACCTCATTTCCTTCCTGCATGCTTGCTGAAGGTTTACCTATTCTTGAAATGAAAGTTTCCAAATGTCTTTTTATCTGTGGATCTGTATTCACTTTCTCTTTTCTGAAAGAATCAAGTCCTTTCAGTCTTCATACTTAAAATATTTTTTAAAGGGCAGTTTTTTATATATACTATTGAGCACATTGGGCATTAATTCTTTTCCAATTTGTATAGTTCTTCTTTAGGATCATTTATAATTCTGTTTGCTGTACTACTACCTTCACTTCCATTATTTTGGTCCTCTTCTTCCTTTCCTCTGTATTCAGACTCAATGTGATTCAAATTTTCATAATGCTTGTTATAGTCCTTATATTTTCTTTTTTTTTAAAAGATTTTATCCATTTATTTAAACAGAGAGAGAACACAAGAAGGCAGAGAGGCAGGCCGAGGCAGAGAGAGGAGCAGGCTCCCTGCCGAGCAAGGAGCCCGATGCGGGACTCCATCCCAGGACGCCGGGATCATGACCTGAGCCGAAGGCAGCTGCTCAACCAACTGAGCCACCCAGGCGTCCCAAGTCCTTATATTTTCTAATGTGAATTTTATTCTAGTATTTTGCTTTTAGTCTAAATACCATCTTTTTTTTATCTTAGGCATTTACTTTTTGTACTTTAGGTTATAATTTAATCTCAACTATTTCCCTTTTTATGGTTTTCAACTTCATGAATTGCACACTGTTTCAAACAATTCCTAGAATATAATCATGACTTAATTCCTCAATAAGTGGTGGTTATTACCATAAGCACTTCTCAGTAACTGGCATCAGAAAAGATTCTAGAATTGCTGTTAGGCAAATACTATTCACTCTATGAAACTCAGGCCCCAAAGAGATAGAAATGAACTTGCTGGAGGTCACAAAGATGGTTAATAGTAAAAGGATATATTCAGTACAAGTCTCATTAAACTAAGAGTCAAACATATTTCAAGGATCGTATAACAAGCATAGGATCCATGTTAAGAATGGAAATGAAGTATACGACTTGACTCCTTGAACTTATTAGTGGGGATTTCATTCAGAAATGTATGAAATAAAACAGGACAACTTCACAGTGAGCAATTTCACAAGAAATATATCTGGGTTTTCATATTCGCACTCACTTCTGAAATATCTGGACCTCCTACATTTGTTGATTATTTTCTTAATAAAGATTTGGACAATCTAATAACTGAGTAATATCCTTAAGCACTAAACATTGCACAATGGAAACAAGACACGCCATTCTCACATTAGAAGGGTCTGTATCTTTTTCTTTCCATTCTTAAGAGATACAAAAAGAAATGGAGAATCAATGAAGCAAAGATTGTGGTTTAAATGCATCATTTTCCCTTACATTCCTCTCTTTCAACTATGAACTTCCACTGGAGAGGCCACATTATATTGGGTTGATTGATGTAAAGCTCCAAACCAAATTAATCCAAATAACCTCCCATGTCTACTGCTTCCTTCTAATTAACTTTCTGGAACTCACGTTGTTGGCCCACAGCTACTCCATGGGTCAGTTAAAGCATTTGGCCCCACTTTACCCAGAGCCCACAACTGAGCAAGTATTCCACTGAGCACATGGGACTATATATTGGCATGAACAACTTCAATAACTTTACATCATAATTATCGGGAGGAATTTTTTTTCATGCCTGGGATTCAAATTGTTTTACCTGATAACTAAAACAGACTACATATTCTGAAGAATATTAACATTTCCCAGAGAGCCAAAAGAGTCTTTTTATACTTGGATGTTAACTAATGATGGAAGCCTTGAATACTAAATAAAGGACATTTTCTACGTTATAAGAGACTCTTTTGTAGGTAATTATGATATTGCACATTTTTTCCTCTAGTACTATTGACAGTGACTTGGGCTCTCAAGCAACCCCTTTCCAGCTTTCGGGTTTTGCCTTCTAACAAGTCTCATTGGACACCGAAGAAGGCAAGATGTCTTACCATGAGGTAAGACAAAGTGATATTCATTGATGAGTACAGACAAGTATAGGCTCCTCAGGGCTAAGCAAAAACACGTGGTCTGATCTTTAGCTGGGAAATTCTGAAATGCTAAAATGAGCAGATTAAGGTTATCACTAAGTTCACCAAAAACTTTTCCATTACTTCTCTTGCAGGACATTTCTTAGTTCCAAAGAAAGACCTCTTCAAGGATAATAATATATTGAAATACTGAGAAAAAGCAAATGTTTCTAAACTCTGAAGAAGCTCCATGTCATCTCAACATCAAAATTTGCATGGACTGTGAAGCCCAGGTATTACCTCCCGAGTGTCACTTAGGAGCAGGAGACAAAATCAAAAAGATCTTCTTCCAGTGGTTTCAACATTATAGGCATTTATGCATATGTGTGTAAAATATTCTTACATTGTGAAATATGGCATCCATATAGAGTAATGGCTTATATGTATATTAAAAAAATAAGAATAAACTACACATGCATGTAATCACTACCCATATTAAGATCTAGAACATTTCTAGCCCCTAGCCTCACTGTGTGCCCTTCTCTACCCACAATTCCATCTTTTGCCTGGAATTAACCATTATTATTAACTTCCTTTTTTCTTTAAATTTTTACCACTTCTACATGAATCTTTTATAATATGCTCAGTTTTGATTGGTTTTGAACTTTTAAAAATTAAACCACACTCCATATTTTTCTATTTTTCTCTGTAACATTCTATAAGCTAAATGTGTATCTGTAAATCTCCATTCTGGGATATAATGGAGTAACTGGTATTGGACTTGCTCTCCCATGATAGACAACTAGAAAATGACACAGAATACATGAAGCAAGTGTTTCCAGGCATTTTACATCAGTCCATACAGGACTAAGATCCCTAAGAGCAGAGGAGCAAACAAAGTGAGTTCTATAAATTCTTCAGAGTCCTGACTATAGGTGCTTTCTGGACTATAGTCATGGAGAACCCAAGCAGAGCAAACTAGTTTCACTGCAGAAGACCAGAAAGAAGAGTGCTAGGAAGAGATGGAGATCCAGAAATCTGCAGAGCTTCTTTGAATCTACAGCCAAATACTTAGCTGTGCTTATGTACAGTGAAACATGAGGCCAGGCAAAATGTAACTACCAGAGAAAGTAACTGTTGGGGAGCTGTAGGCTGTTCACTTTCTACAATTCACATTGGTGAGGAGACACTTGAGTTCTGACCAGCCAAAGTGAAACAAACTTGTTAAACATACTGAGTACATAATAGTAGCCCTAGTAGGGTCTAGCTTTAATGGTAGAGCTAAATTAATGTAGAGTAAAGACTATTCTCGATATCTCTGCCCTGACAAAGTTTACAAGCAAGCTTCAAAAGGCTCAAGCTTATCTACAACTCAATTATCTGTCAAAACAAACTGTAATGCTCTTTAAAGGAAAACTATAAAATCCAGAAACGCAACAAAGTAGCAGTCATAATGTCAGGATCTCATAAAGTATGACTACACTTGTGTAACAGTAGGAAAATGTTTCCTATAAACAGTGGAACTATCCATCAATCAAAACAAATTCGGAAATATTAGAGATAATAGAATCAGCAGACAAGGACTTTCAAAGAGCTATTTTACATAATAAAGAGTTAAATGGAAGATATTTATTTTAAAAAAACACAAATGAACTCCTAAGGGTGAAAAATTGAAAGGAGAAATAGACATATCTAAGTTTCAGTTGAATATCTAAACACTTCTCTCTCAGTAAGCAAGAAAATAAGGAGACATAAAAAGTAGTAAAAAAAATTGAACAATAAATTAGCCTAACTGACATTTGTAGAACACATTTTCAAAAGCACATGGAATATTCACCAAGAGCACATGGAATATTCACCAATACAGACTATACAGCAGAATGTAAAACAAGCATTAATTTAAAAGTTGAAATAATGCAGAGTATGTTCTCTAGCTATAATGAATCTACTCATAAGTCAATTTAAAAAATTAAGAAACTCTAAAATATTTTGAGATTAAATAATATACTTCCAAATAATTCATAGGTCAAAAAAAAAAAGAAATATAAAAGAGTTAGAAAATATTTTTAATTGAATTATAATAGAAGAAAGACAGTTACCAAAATTTAGTGTGTGTAGCTGAAAAATTTCAGTAAGTTTTATATATTTAAATGCTTGTGTTAGCAAAAAAATAATCTAAGCTGTGTGTGGCTAAAGTGGTATTTTTGGTAAATTTTATAGATTTAAATGTTTGCATTAGAAAAAATAATAAAATAAATCATCTAAGCTTCACACTTAAGAGGTTGAGAAGAAAATTAAATCCAAAGTGAGTAGGAGGAAGGAAATACCAGAGGGAAAGTGAAAGAAATTAAAAAATAAACAAACAGAAAAGAAAGTCAATGAAACTGGATGCCGATAGTTTGAAAAATCAAGAATTTTAAATCTCTAGCTAGAACAGTAAAGAAAAAAAGAGAGAAACCCAAATTACCAATATCAGGAATAAAAGAAGGATTATTACCACAGTTCTAAGACATACTTAAAAGAAAATAAGGGAAAAATAAACAATATTATGCCAATAAATTCAAGTTGACATGCACGAAGTCCTTGAGAGACACTAATTTCCAAACTGACACAAGAATACAATATATTTTAAAAAATTAGAATAGCTTAAGATTAAAATAATAAAAATTCCAAGTAAAAACCTCCCCTCAAAGAAAATTCCAGGCTCTGATGACTTCAGAGGAAATTTTTTTCAGAGATTTAATATTAAAAATACCAATTTCACACAAATCCTTTCAGAATATAAAAGAGGCTGAAATGTTTTCAAGTTCATTTTGTGAAGCCAGCATTGTCCTGAAATCAAATTTAAGAAAAACATAATAAGGAAAGAAAATTACAAGATTCTTCTTGAATATAATCATGAAGGTACCTAACAAAATATTAGCAAAATGACTCCAATGTTATTTAAAAGAGCGAGGTAGAGCTTATCTCTGAAATGCAAGGATAGTTTGTCGTCAAAAATCAAGGTAATTCACCCCATTAACAAAATAACCACATGTAATTACCTTAATATATGCAGAAAAACCATCTGACAAGATTCAACATACATTCATGATAAAACTCTCAGCAAACCAGGAATAATAGCAAATTTTCTCAACATGATGATGGCATCTATAAAAAAACCTAAAACTAATATGCAATTAATAGTGAAAGAATTCACACTTCTTTAAGATTAGGAAAAAGGCAAGGTTGTCTACCTTCACCTTCCCTATTCAACATCATACTAGGGAAACTGACCAGTGTTCCCTAGTATGAAAAAGAAAAAGAAATCAAAATATAGATAGATAGATTGATAAGTCAATAGATGTAGAAATATATTGGAATTAAAGAAACCAAATGGCCTTTATTTATGGACACTGTAATTATATATGTGGAACATCCTAGGTATCTACAAATATCCTATTGCAATTAATATGTTAAATTAAGAAATAAATGGAATAAGATAACACAGTCATGTTTTGGAAGGCTCATTGTTTTTAAGTGCTCAGTTCTCCCTAAATTCAACAGAGCCATCAAAATACTACCAGGTTGTCTTTGTAGAAATTAAAAGATGGTTGTAAAATTTAGGTAGAAATGAAAAATATCTAGAATAGCCAAAACAATTTTTTGAAGGACAAATTTAGAGAACTTCCATTATCTTATTTAAAATAAGACCATAAATTTACAATAATCAAGATAGTGCAGAAGTAATGTAAGGATATAAAGATTGATGGAATAGAAGAGAAAGCCCCAAAATAGACAAAAATATACAGTCAGTAGACTTTTGACCAAGGTGCCATGGTAGTTCTATTTAAAAGATAGCATTTTCAACAAATGATACTGAAACAGTTGGCAAAAAACAATGAAACTCAACCTTATATCACACCAAAATAAAAAATTAACTTGAAATCCATCATACGTTTGAACATTGGAGCTAAACCCACAGAATTCCAGAAGTAACCATAGGTGAAAAACTTTGTGACCTTGGAGTAGGCAAATATTTTTTAACAGTACATGAAAATCACTAATAATTAAGAAATGGATAAATTAAACTTCACAACAATTGGAAAGTCTGCTCTTTGAAAAACTCCATTACAAAATCAAAAGACAAGCCATGGACTGAAATAAATTCTTCACAATGTTACATGTATCTTACAATGTAAAGAATTTCTAACTAATAATAATATTAATAATAAACCAATAAAAAGGTAAAATCTTGTACCAAAGAAGACAAATAAAATACATGAAAAATGCCCAATGTTATTATTCATGAAGGATACGTGAATTTAAATCACAATGCGGTACCACTGCACACCTATTAGAATGACTAAAATTATAAAGACTGAAAACAGCAAGTGTTAGTAAGGATGTGGAGCAATTTAAAATCTTATAAATGTCTGTTGGGGATGTGAAGTAGTAAAACAACTCTGGAAAACAGTATGATATTTTTAGTGTTGTTATAATTTTACTTATCATATGATCCAGCAATTCCTCTGCTAGGTATTTATCCTAAGAAATGAAACCATATGTCCTCAAACAGCTATGTATCCCCATGGCAAGCAGCCTTATTCATAAGAGTATAAAGCTGGAAGCAACACAACACAGGCATACAACAGAAGGTGGATCTGTGAGCAAGTTGTGCAACTGTCATACAATGAAATTAATATTTAGTAAGACAAATGGAACAAACTACAAATACACATGACATGGACAAAGCTCAAAAACAGTATATTGCGTAAAAAAACAAGACACAACAGAGAACATGCTGGATGATTTATGAAATCTAGGAGAGGCAAATTTAATCGACAGCATAACAAAGCAGTTCCGTGTTTACCTGGGGCTAGGGATAAGAGGATGGGGTTGAACGCAGAGGAGTAAGGCAAGTGGGCGGGATGACAGACATGTGCTATATATTTATCAGGGTGGTGTTTATATAGGCATATGTTTTTTAAGGCTTATGGAGCTGTAGACTTAATATAGGTGCATTTTATTTTCGTATTTTCATAACTTCATACCTTAGTAAAGCTAATGTGAAAAAAAACAATTTTAATGTCCTAATCAATAAAGAAAATAAAAATCCACATTTTCCAAGTTTTACTTAATTAGAGGTGAATCTGACCTGATACATCCCTTATTAAAAATAAGACAAAATTGCAAAGTAACCCACATTTACCCAGTAAATACGCTCCTAGGAAAGACGTCTCCCTTTTTAGGCATTTAGACTTTCCAGTCCTATGTTATTATTTTCCAACTTGCTTCTTTGTGTTAATGAAGCTAGTTTAAGATAAGCCACTGGCCAACAGCTGTCTACTTCTTTCAGTATAGTGACAGGAGAAATAAACATTTCTCCTTCTTCCCCTACTAATGCCAGGCCACATTCAGCAAGCTCTTTGGTTACTGTCATAGGTAGCAGCCTGTCTTTTCCAATGGTAAGCAAGCATTAATCCATCTGATACAGGGCAGTTTGAGAAAGGTGACCACAACTCAGAGCTCTTTAATCTGTCAAGTCCTATTTTCTTTTACCCTTGAAATGTTCCAGAATCCTCTTTCCAATCTGTCATAGGCAAGTCTAACATCCCACTCTAGGGTTTACATTAACTTTTAATAATATTACTGGCAGACATAAAACCAATTTACAAAGAGGGTCTTCTATGTTTTGTATTATTAGTATCTGAATTGTATTATAAATTTACTTTTCCTTTCTTTGTTAATGGAAACTATATTCATGTATAAACTATGTACTATATTTCTAGGCTGTAGAGAGAAGAAAATAAAATACTTTATGGTGAATAAATAAATTTATGTTTAAATTCTTTCCTATTGATAACAACTTACAGGCTATTTATAATGAGTCTTCAGTCATTGGATGGATAGGTTGTCAAGAATGTGATAAATACTACTATAATGAATGAATCCTCCTGATACAATTGGGAATCATAATTTTCCACATGCATACAATATTCCAACCATAATTTGCATGCTTTAGTATGCAGATTAGAAGTTTCCTCCTTGAAGCTCCATGCTTCAAGAGAAATTTATGTGCAACTAATGCAATTGTTTCAGTGAATTATAAAATTTTAAATCTTCTTTAGATATTTCCTGTTTGATAAATCTCTAGTGAGAATTTCATTCCACCATCCCTAGCAGCTTCTCAAACTCAGTATAATAGAATTAGCTACTCAGATGGGGCCATATTACTGGAAATGGCAGGATTTTTAACATGTGCTTAGAGGATATTTGCTAATACAGTTGAGAACATATTTTAACAAATAATTATTTATTGGGGCACCTGGGTGGCTCAGTGGGTTAAAGTCTCTGCCTTCGGCTCAGGTCATGATCTCAGGGTCCTGGGATTGAGCCCCGTGTTGGGCTCTCTACTCAATGGGGAGCCTGCCTCCCCCCCTCTCTCTGCTTGCCTCTCTGTCTACTTGTGATCTCGCTCTTTCTCTGTCAAATAAATAAATAAAATCTTAAAAAATATATAATTATTTCTTCCTCCCTGTGTACCCACAGCTTTCATCCTCTATACTCCAAATAATTACTATTTGATTCTCATAGGCAACTCTTAATCAACCGTGGTGATGAGCACACATCTAAGACCATTTGTATGTCAAAAGTACTGGTCCTAAGAAGTCTTTACTTATGTCAACCAATGGATAAATAGGGGTGTTCAACATTTACCATGCATCCAACACTCTGTTAATATGACATGGGAGATAGAGCACAAGAAAATATAGCCTCTGCTTTCAAATATCCTTTTTTACAGAAATGAAGAAAAAATAACCTGTAATACAAATCAGAGGATAGTAAACTATAATATCAAGCACAAAAAGTGGTAAGGGCTGTAGATGCAGATCTACATCTGCTTCTATAATAGATGGATCTATAATAAATGTATCTGTCTGGCTTTAAAAGGGGAAGACAGAGAGTATGAAAATAATCAGAAGAGAAGACCTGGCATTTATTGAGTACTTTGACTTGCCAAGTCTTACTGTTAAAGACTTCTGTCCTACTTGATACTCGTATATATGAGGTCACTATGATGCCCTCATAATAGTGAAACTATCATGAGGAAACTAAAGCTCAGGAAGGTTCATATACTTACCCAGAGTGCATGTCTAGAACTACAATGCTAGATTCAATCCATTTCTAGATTTCAATGGATATTTGTTGGTATTGATGCTGTTAAGGCATTCAACAAAAAAAGGCTGATTCTGGTTCCTTGTGGGTTTTCTCACCATTCAGAAAAGAAACCCGAAAGACATACATAATTAGCCAGAGACATCTACAGAACTGTGAATTAATGGGGTCCTTCTTGTGCCAGAAATTTAAGAAAAGATGCTAGGTACAATTAAGATGAAAAAGTGAGTGTGAAGAATAGTAAGATATTATGCAAGAGGATATAGACTTCCAATGTCTTTGACTCCTAGCAATTTCACATGGTCATTCCAGCCCCCATACAGCTCTCATCAATTTGCAATTCTAACTAAACTCACTTTTGCATACAAACATCATAAGATGTTTAACCTTCAGCAAGCAGGCTGTAATCAGATCCAGTATCATAAAGTTACTAATTTATCCCATGAGTGTAAAATACACAAGTTGAATGCTCAGAGGTTATAACCAAAAGAGAATCCTCTAACTCTAAGGACAGCCTTAAGTTTTCTGACTTGGTGATCTGGGAATCCTGGGATCGAGTCCCACATGGGGCTCCCTGCTCAGCAGGAAGCCTGCTTCTCTCTCTTCCACTCCCCCTGCTTGTGTTCCCTCTCTCGCTGTCTCTCTGTCAAATAAATAAATAAGTAATCTTAAAATAAAATTTTAATCAACATGAGTATATATAAACTTACCCCATTAAAAACTATGTGTCAGTGAGATATTAATGCTTCAGATTTCATAAAGAAAACACAAATAGGCTTTTATTTTTACTACTAAACAACATAAAATTTAGATCAGAAAGATTATTTGTATTTGAAAACATAAGCTGCCTTTCAAAAGGTACATATCTGTCTTTGAAATCCATAGTCTGTGCACTGTCTCTTTTTTTTTCTTTTTAAAAGATTTTATTTATTCATTTGACAGAGCGCGAGAGAGATCACAAGTAGGCAGAGAGGCAGGCAAAAAGAGAGGGGGAAGCAGGCTCCCCACTGAGCAGAGAGCCCTATGTGGGGCTTGATCCCAGGACCCTGAGATCATGGCCCGAGCTGAAGGCAGGGGCTTTATCCCACTGAGCCACCCAGGTGCCCCTATGCACTATTTCACCCTCCTACTCTCTTCCCTAAAAACTATACAAAGGAGAAATATCTAGTACTTAAACTACGGGACATAAAGAGAAGTCATCAATAGTACAGACATAATTGCTATTATTACAGATAAGGAACATTTCAGTCTTCACTTTAGCCAATTCTTTTGGAAAAACGTTGTAGAAATTAAATACAATTTCTGAAACTAAGAATGCTCACAAAGCATTTTGAATAGTATTTTCCAAATTTTACTCTTTGACAAAATTGTTCTTTGAGGCAGAACTCCAAAAGCAAAATTCTGCACCAAAACATTCATCACTCTTGCTCAGCAAAGCGCAGGGCAGAAGATAGAGGTCTACATGCAAAGCAAGATATTTCATGAGACCACTAACATTTGTAGATTGAGAATTTGCTCCTAAATTTCAAACGAACCATGTCAGAGTTCTGACCTAGATGAAATAGCATGAAAAATAAGAGATGAAATAAATGTCTTGGCAGCCAAGATTCTGATATATTTGTGAATTTTTAAAAATAAATATTTCCAGATCCTTTTTTTTGTTCTACCCAATAATTTCCTAAATGCCTACTCTGAGTATCCAAGGATATTGTTACAATTTAACCAATTGTTATTTTTACCTTCCTATGGTTATTCTATTGAGTAGTTGCACTTTGAATATGAGGCTTATTATGCACCGTGTTCCAGGATGTAAATTCCACAATTAGTTCTATTACCTGTAGTCGCTCTATAGTAGTAACACATTTTTAAATGACAGATTTACTTGATTTTTGTATTTACCAATGGTTGGCACATAAGAAAAAAATATCAGCAGGGCTGCCTGGATGGCTCAGTGGGTTAAAGCCTCTGCCTTCCACTCAGGTCAGGATCTCAGGGTCCTGGGATCAAGCCCCGCATCGGGCTCTCTGCTCAGCAGGGAGCCTGCTTCCTTCTCTCTGTCTGCCTCTCTGCCTACTTGTGATCTGTCTCTCTCTCTCTCTCTGTCAAATGAAGAAATAAAATCTTTAAAAAAAGAAAAAGAAAAAATATGAGTAGAGTTAAATAGTAAGCAATTAAATTCATATGTGATGCTCACATTTCATGGCCTGGATGGCAGGCACAGAACTACCCTCCAAGTGGGGCTTGTTGTTATTTGGAAGAATTTCTAGTGCTCGATCAGTAGATCTTTGCCATCTGATAGCTTTATCCTTCCAACCCAACACGCTGTCACCAGCTCTTACAAGGTATAAGTCCAAGGTATAAGGGTGAATAGCTTTGCTCAATATTAGTTGGAGACATGAATCATCGAAGTTGAGAGACCTTTCCCGAATCTGGCACTTGCAGAATTCCAGCAACAGGGCATTGCTGGGAACTAAAGAGAAGTCTTGATTTGACAGGACATGTGACTTAAGCTGAGAAAAATACTTAAGTTAATGAATTGAGATGGCTGGATAACTATGCTATAAATCAATCAAGAAGACCAGATGACATTGTAAACCACAGACATAATGCTCTTGTGGAAAAGCAGTGCTCTTGTGGTTTACAAAAACATTGTGAGCCTTTGAGAGATTTCAAGGATAGAAATCCATCCCTAGTCATCCAGTGCTATTTATAAAGGGAGAGGAGAAAATTGTTTCTGTTGGTCTTACGGTTAAAATTTTCAGCGTAAGACAGCAGTTTAGAAAAGCCACTTAAGAAATTTAAAAAAAATACAAATAAACCTCTTATGAATAGCTGTGTTACACATACCCAGAGGTTATTTGAATATTATGGCATTGGGCTTCCAAACTGTCAGGTTAGTTTTACTATAATGCCATTCAGTGATTATGAAATCGCATCCCGATCACAAAAGGAGCATCTTTTCACTGAAAATGTTCTAGAAGATCACACTAGAGAGCTGTACTAAACCATAAAAATTTCTGCAAGTGACAGCAAATAAAATTAGGAAGAAAATGGTCTACTGCCCCATATTGACCTTCCTTCTTTCTTCTATACATATTTCCCTCTCTCAAACTCTTCTGTTTAAATGCCAACTTTTTATATTTTGCTTTGTCCTGGAATGAAGTTATCCCTTAATTCCTTCATATTTTTGTGCAATTCAATTACCAGGATAAATAACAAGAAATGTGTATTTATTTATTTTTACATGCTCTATGATTTTCCAAAAAGAATATAAAGCAGCTACCACAAATTCATAAAATTATACACGATTGCATAAATTAAATGGGAGATAAGAAATACTGTGGAAGAGATAAAAAGTGGGGCCAGTAACAAGGGTAAAAATGTTCCCTGCCTTATGGTCAGGTCACAAACTTGTTTTTACAGCTCTCACAATCAATGTGAAGAGAGGAAACTGATTAATTCTCAGAATTCATAATATAAAAGCAAACCACTTATGGCAAAAAAAATAATGGAAAATATCTAGTAAAGTAATTGTAAAATCCTGGGTGTTAATCTAACCATTTTATGTACATCAACTCTTTTAATCCTCATCCCTATGAGATAGGCATTATATTTATCCTAATATTACAGATGACAAAATTGAGGCAAAAGAGGTTAAGTGATTTGGTCGAAGTCACATAGCTTGTAAACAAGGACATTGAGATATTAATGTATGCAATCTGGTTTCAAAGTCTCTGTTCCCCGAGGTGCCTGGGTGTCTCAGTCACTTAAGTGTCCTACTCTTGATTTTGGTTTGGGTCATGATCTCAGAGTTGTGAGATAGAGACCCCCCTCCCCTCAGCCCTGCGCTCAGCAGGGAGTCTGCTTGATATTCTCTCTCCCTCTCTTTCTGCCCCTCCCCCTGCTCACACTCTTTCTCTCAAATAAATAAATCTTAAAACAAACAAACAAAGTCTATGTTCCTAATTTTTCTGCCATACTACCTGCAGAAAAATACAAGAATTCATATGCGGAAAAAAACCATTCTCATCCTCACCATGACACTATGCGGTAATGTCTTTGAGAAAATCCTTAGAGCAGACAATAATATGAAAGATATGTTCCTCAAATAAACACACATATCACACCAAAAAGCATATTACTGAAATCATTTCTGTAGCAGACCAATCCCAGTCAGTGTAGGGAGGGGTTACTTTCAGCCATGATGATCATGGAAGGCTTCCTGGAGTTGGTGGCATTTGTATCAACTCAAAAGGATAAATAGGTTTCCAGAGGGAGAAAGTATGGGAAAGATGGGAATTATTTTTAGACAGTATTTTTCAAATAGGCACTAATAGTTGGATACAACAGAGGAGTCAAAATCATTAGGAAAATGGGACTGCACATTAAATTGATTGTATTTCAGTTCACAAACTAGTCACAAATTACATTCATAACCTGGAAAAGTTTGGCAGAATTCCCAGACATGTCTGAAGCCCTTATTGAAATACAGATTCCTAGGCTCTGTCAGACCTACTGAGACCAAATTCCTGGGTGAAATTTGCAGATTCAGAAGACTCAGATATCATCTCCAATGCCCACAAGCCAAGGAATTGGACCCAGGTATTTCAAATTGCAACAAAATTCATCAGATCCATGTCATTTGACACAGAAAACTCAAGAACCAATCTATGACTGTTAAGATATTTAAAGCAGTGAATTAGCTGGGGTGCCTGGGTAGCTCAGTTGGTTAAGCATCTGCCTTTGGCTCAGGTCATTATCCCAGGGTCCTGGGATCAAGCCCCACATTGGGTTCCCTGCTCAGCAGAGAGCCTGTTTCTCTCTCCCTCTGCTGCTCCCTGGTTTGTGTGCATTACTCTTTTTCTCTCTCAAATAAAGAAATAAAATCTTAAAAAAAATAAAGCAGTGAATTACCCAATAAAGGAATAATTCTCTATTAGGTCACTTTTTTCTACTTCATATTCAGATTCATGTGGCATTTCTACCTAAATTTTCTTTCAGTTGAACGCTTTTCATTACTTTTTCAAAACACTAACTTGGAAAGAATATGTACCATTACACTAAAATGTGCTTGACCATGTTCATTTTGTTTTGAAAAACAAATAGTTAATGTGTTAAGTTTTCAAAGAGTCATATCTTACATGTTAATTGAATTGAATGCCTATCTTCACATAAATGTAATTGACATATATTTTACATTGAATCTCAGATAAAGTAATCTTAGGAATCTTTAAACTCACATATTCATCTCAAACCAAGAGGACAGATTGTTTTATTGCTGGGCACTTGGATAGCTAATGGTCTGTAAGACAGCAAATATAACTTGGGTTTTATTTAATTTGTCCACCAAATTTGTCCACTTGGGTTTTCTAAAAAAAAAAAAAAAACCCAACACTCAGCTAGTTCTGGTTTGGATGAACAAGAGCTTCCTGTATTTGCATCTAGAAAACAAGTCCATGAAACTGCCCCCACTTTTTCTTCCTGCCTCGGGCTATGGCGCAAATCTGAAATCAGATAATGGTTTCCAGTTTATGTCTCCCAAAGTGCTTAAGGACCTTGTGGGCTCATAAAAGCTGAAGAATAAGATTCTCCTTTGGTTTCTTTGGATATTTTTGCCGGCTTCCTTTTGGGGTAGTACTGCCCACCAGCTGGCTTTCTTAGAATGGAAATCCTAGGCAATATTTCCTCAGTCACCTGCTTTAAATAAACATATTTAATTGTGGATTATATGATAAATGGTTGAGAAATTCAGATTTCATCAAATAAAATGTTAAATACAAAATAAGTGATCAGATGGATGGATGCAAGGTGGAGAGAAATGGAGAGGGAGGTAGATAGAAGCTTTAAAGATATAAGAACTAAACGAAACTGTCCTTCTCTCTAATTTTGTATCTAAACCCCCCAAATAAATAATAATACCCATTACTTAAATTTCAATATGTGTAATAAAATTTTTTAAGACTTTAAAATTTGTTATTCTTTCCTGAAATACTGCTGTTTATCCCATTCATTTCTCTTTCTGACCACTTTGTTCACTAATTGCCCCAAAAAGAATTTATTAATCTATAAGAAAATTGAGGACTAAATGACCTTGATTTATTTCAGTGATATGTCTTCCTAGATTTATATTCATTACTCCTTTTAAAAGGAAACACATCAGCGGGGGAGGGGGGGTGGACAAAGAAAAGAAAGAAAGAAACACACCAAGCTAATGTGTTGCCTCCGTGTCTTTTTCAACCTTTAGAAAGCAAACAGCGAGCTACCAGGCATAGAGTAAATGTCTAAAACAAACTTGCAAAGTTAAACTAACTACTGCTCACACTACACATACATTGCACTTTAAAAGAAGCAATGTGTGAAACTTTGTAGCCACTTGGCTCAGTTGGGCAGATGAAAGTCTGGGGCGTAGCGTTTCCCTGGCTTGATCCATCTGCCACCAGTCACTTGTGGGAAGAGGCTTCTGTTTCTTGTCAGCCAGCAATAGGAAGCACAGCAGGATTTAGTAGCTGCTGAAGAACCAAAAGGAAGGGCATACACCAACCACGTCAAGTCAGGGATAGCAGCTCCATTGCCTTATCCTTCCCATCTGGTAAATAAACATTCTTTGCACTGTGTTGCCTCAGATAATACCTCACTTAGTAAGTCAGGAAACAATACACTCACTTAGTAAAGAGCTCAATAAACCCATTTATAAGAATAAAAATATATCCCTTGATGTTTTAGCTCACAGAGGCTTTCTATAAATTGAAAAAGTCAACCATTTGGGGGTGTTCAAATTTCTCAACCACCCCTGATCCTGATTCATTATTTGATATGGTCAGCCAAAGTGAGATTTTAATGACATTATCGAGATACCATTTCCAGTTTCAAATTCACAGCCTGCGCGCAGTCATAGCCAACGTGAAAGATGAGAGGCAGTTACCCCAGTTAAACTACAAATGGCTTTATTTCTTTCCTTTTAAAAAGAAAGTGGAGTACTTGAGATGCTCACGATTTGACATTAGATTCAGTGCTAGGGGCCTGCCAAAAGGGGGAATCTTTGTCTTGAGTTAAAGGCCATGGAATTTGGTGATGTGAGGCCATATTAGCAATGTTTGCTTTCTCTCTTTCTTTTTCTTTCTACCTTCAGAGTAGAGTAGTCCCTCTGTCCAATACTCACAACCTCTCTTCGGATTTAATATGATGCGCAACCACCATTCCACACCCTGAGGCTCTTTTCATGGATACATGTGGTCCCCTTGGCTGTATGTCAAAGATCTGTGGATGTCTAGTAGAGTCACCCCGGGGCTGCCCTGTCAATCGAGGGATGTATAAATGCCACAGCAATTTAGAGCTGCTGCAGAGGGCTGGAGCCAGGTAAGATCCCCTGCAGGTCCTGGAAGTGGCTGGAAGGCAGGGAATTCTGGGATCAAGGCTACCTAAAGGATGATCTAGAAGAGAGCTGTGGGCTCTGGTTGGGCTTATCTTCTTGATTCCAAGCGCTCATGTGTTCCATGGAGAGGGATGCCCCCATAAGACAAAAATAGGACCCTCTAAGAAATGGGACCCAGGGCAGGGACCCTGCTTGCCCAGATTTAAAGGCAGCATGATTCGCATCCCGACTTAGGGCAGTTAGAAGAAAATGAAGCTCTCACCATCATGCTCCGTTCTGTTTTCAAAGTATGAAACAGTTGCAAAGTTAGTTTATGCTACAATTTATCATATTTTATTTATCCTAGGCATGCTCATCACAGCCATCAACAAATGCTATTTTTTATTTTTGGCTTATAATTAAAAAATCCACTTCTGATTTTAAAGGTAATTATTTAACCTTTCTTGTAAAAAAAAAAAAAAAAAGATACACTGTTGATAGAAGTTAGACCAAAAAAGAAATGACTTAAAATGTCCAGTAACATTGTCCACTGTCACTATAAAACAGGCAAATGTAAACAAAAAAATTAAAGATTTAAAAAAGAGCATCAAAACTTAACCTAAATGCAAAAGAAACTACAATATTATATCATCTCCTACATTAGGCCTTCTGCGTTCACTTGTTCCAGGACGGCTGATTCAAGAGGCCTGAGCGCCTACACCAGCTGATGCTCCTGGACCTTGCCAGGTGTAGGATTGCAAAGTCACGATCTGGAAACAACAGCCTGACTTGAATATTCACAGGGCTAACAACAGGAACAAATATCCCCAATAAAAACAAAGAATAAGCACCAAATCAAAGCCAGTATAACCCAAGAACCCCCTGATCAAATATATTTTTGTAAGTACTTCAAAAATAAATGCTCAAAAGCGGCCAGAGGAGCATTGTTCTCAGTTCAACACAGAACAAATGAGTTAGTTCAGCAGCACCTCTTACTAACGTGAAGTCTCCAATATTTAAAATTTCTTATGTGCATTTTTTAAAGATTTTTTTTATTTTTTATTTGACAGAGAGAGAGAGAGAGAGAGAACATGAGTAGGGAGAGTGGCATAGGGAGAGGGAGAAGCAGGCCCCCCCTGAGCAGAGGGCCTCACTTGATCCGAGGACCCTGGGATCACGATCTGATCCGAAGGCGGATGCTTAGCTGACTGAGCCACCCAGGTACCCCTATTATGTGCATTCTTTAAAAGAAGCACTTCCACCTTCCCCTGAGACCTGTCAAGGGGCTTAGTGACCATCATAGGAAGACAGTGGTTTAGAGTGGGTGGCATAGGCCTCCCAGGAAACCAGGCAGGACTCTGCCCTCCCAGGACACCAGACAGTTGGTATTGACCTACTCAATGACTGTTCATCTCAGAGAACATCCGGTAAACCCCACCTGCTGAGAATTCATGATAGAGAGATGAGTACTAACCTGGTTTTATTCCAGCAGGCTACTTTGAACTTTTCTGCTCTTAACCTTTTTTCTAGCTTAGAGTGGTGAAGATATGTTAAATTATCTTTTTAAATTGCATTGAAATTAAACACATGAAGACTGCCCTTTGCACCTCCAACAAATGCCGGTTCTGCTGAAAAGCTTTAAAACTTTAGTTTTCACCCAAGGCCCACACTTTTACCAGGATGACCATAATCAGACACCCTTACTTAAAAATTTGGCTTAAAAACACAGTCCTGGGGCACCTGGGTGGCTCAGTCTATTGAGTGTCTGCCTTGGGCTCAGGTCATGATCCCAGGGTCCTGGGACTCAGGTCAGCATCAGGCTCCCTGCCCAGCGGGAAGCCTGCTTCTCCCTCTCCTGCCTTTCCCAACCCGCACCCCTCATCTCCTTTACTCATGCTCTCTCTCCCATGCTCTCTCTCTCTCAAATAAATAAATAAATAAAATCTTTAAGAAGAAAAAGAAAATATAGTCCCAACTACTTAAAAGGAAATTAATAGAGGCCTACTATATCTCTCCAACTCTGTATTTCTGCTATTCCTTACAATAAACTCTCTTCTACCTTAGCAGACTTCTCAAAGTAGACTCACCCTCTCCAGTCTTTGCTGGGTATGTCTTACCTTGATTATTCTCAGCATTGGAAGAATGAGAATAGGATGGTGCTCAAGTCTAAGAGAAGAGGATCGACCGGGACTAAAGCAAAACACATTCATGTTCTTGGAAAGGAGATCGAAGACAACACAAATAGAGAAAGCACTAGCGGGGATCATCTGATTTGGTCAGAACAGGAAGTATAGAGGGCCATTTGGAATGACCTGACTTGTTCAGATTAGGCCGAGAATCTGCAAAATGACAGAAGGCCTTGGAGGCTTGTGGTCCTGGTGTTAACCGAGGGTGGAAGACATGATGGGATTTATTTTGAGGGCAAAGTGGCTATTTGATTCTGAAATGGGCTAGGGGGCTGAGGATGGATAAGATGGTCACAGAAGGCATTGAAGAGATGACATCCGAAATCAAGACCCAGATGAAGTGAGGCAGCCGGTGCAGGGAAGCTGAAGCAGAGAGGAGCGCAAGCACAAAGGATCCGGTATGGGAACAGACTGAGCAAGTTGTCTGGGCAGGGGGAGGGCTGGGGGAGCCAGAGTTTAAGGTATGAAGGATTTTAGATTGTATTCTAATAGCAGCTTCTTCTAATAACCATTAAGGAATGGCTAAGCTGTTCTAACTGGTATAATAAGAGAATTTGTTTAAATTAATCCACGTAGCTCCTGGATCAGTGGGGAATCTTTTTCTCCCTCTGCCCCCCCCATTTGTACTTGCTCTCTCTTCTCTCAAAAATAAAAAAATAAAAAATAAATTAATCCATGTACTATTAATTAATTTAAAATAAACTGGACTGAGGTATAAAACTCAAAAGGAAAGGCCATTCCCATTAACCCAGGAACTCTCCTTAAAAGGAATTGCTATTATAAAAGTGGGGTATCCTTCCACTTCAAAATATATTTATTTACTTCTAAAAATCTAAACATACCATAGGCATCACTTTGCACCTCGGGGTTTTTTACTTCCTAACATCTCTTGGAGACTATTTCTTTCAAGAATGTACCTGTTGTCATTGGTTTTAAATGACGGCTCAATATCACACTGTATGAATTATCCTGATTGATTTAATCAGCTTTTTTTTTTAATAATGAAACTTTGTTTACAATTTTCGCAATTACAAACAACACCATTACCTATATCTTGGGGAAGTACACATAAATTCACAAATTAATTCGGTAGCACCTTTCCAGAGGAGTGGAAGGACCAGCGGAAATGAAATGCCATCAAGAGGAAGGCTGAGGCGTCAGTGTTCCCTGCTACCCAGTGGGAAGGCCTCCTTCTCACAGCAATGCAAATACTTTTCCCCTCTTACTCCCCGCTCACTCCAATCTTCCAAGAAGTTCTTTACACTCATATGAGTAGGCTATATTTTTGTTTTGTGACATAAAACAGTTCAGTGTAAATCTGAAATGATAGGGCAGATAAAAGACACAGGGAACACAGGAGGCTGAAGGAAGATAACCGTGAGAACTTGAGCTACCCAGATTTCTCTGACATTTTGAAAAGCGTTTCAGGCTTCCACGAGGTGGGTATCAAGATTCAAGACAATTTTTTCTAGATTTCAAGGAGGACAAGGTGGCCCCGGCTGACATCTGGGTTACATATTTAATGCCCAAACATCCAAGGAGGGGGAATCAGTCAAGCTAACTCTTTTGATTTTGTATAAACAAAATAACCAATTGATGGACTGATTACTTCACTTGTTTTGGATTTCTATATACATAGCCACATGCCAGTGATCAAAAATAAAGCATCATCTTCAAATTCAGAGCAATGTACAGGACCACACTACATTGTTCATTGTAATCTATGTTAAGAACAATGTATCTACTAAAGTCATTCTTAATTCTCATTTTCCCCAAATACCAAAACCAACATCAGTTAGAGGCAAATAATTATTATCACTTGCCAGGAATACAAAAAAACCTCATTCATTATTTTGACTTGTTTGTTTTCCTTTCTTGTGTTAATAGTGTGGCATTTTATTATTACATTGTTATTTCCACAATAGGGTGGGCTGAGAAAGAAAGAATAGAAACCCATACTGATATTTTCAGGGGCCCTACTAAGTTTTTAAGTCCAATATCAGTATTTTGATTAAATAAACTGGGAGGTTTCTATATTTTTCATTCATTCATGTTTTCATTTAATTTCTTGAAAACAAATACTCGTTTCAACTATCAAAAGTGAGCCAATTATTCTCCATTTCCCAAAATAAATAATTTAGAAAAACATTTAAAAGCATTTACTTATCTCTGCTTATAAAAAATATTATACATTCATTGTGGAAAATAGAAATATCTATTTTATTTCATAAATGCATATGTATTTTTTACTTCATAAATATATGTATATGTATATGAAAAAACATCTGGCTGGCTTCCTCTGCTTACTTGCAGTTTCTACATTTCTATACTATTTTGGAAAATGAGATCTTAATAAATTATATGGATATTAAACTAAAACCTGGATTATCAAAGCAAACTACGGAATGTACTCCTGTAGATACCCTTTACGAATTATTATAAATCTAAGATTATATAGCTACAACTCTATCCAAAATCAGAAAAAAAAAGATTAGTATTCCTTTCATTTTTTTTCCCCTAATTCCCATGGCTTCAATTATCTATCATCTATTCAAAACACACCTCTACTCCAGATTCTTCTCCTGCAGTGCAGACCTACAACTGTCTGCTAGAAATAGTCACTTAGAGCTCTTATGCATACCACAAATCAACAAGTTTAAACTATCTTAGAAAAGTTCCTTCATTTCGAATCGACTCTTCCTTCTATGTTTCTCATCTTAGCTAACAGAAGCAACACCTATCCACCCAACTGGTCAAGAAAAATATCTTCTCCCCTCCTCTCTCACTCCACAGATCCAATCACTAAGTCTTATTTGTCTCTTAAATTTATTTCTTGGCTCAACTTATTTCTTCCCATCCTCACTGCTTTGATTCTAACTTAGATCACTAATTCCTTCACCTTGGTGACATAGTCTACATGAATGGCATCCCTGGAGCTGTGGAGTAGACAACATTTGGAGCCCTTCCAGCCTCATCTTTCATCATCTTCCTTTCAAACTCCACTCTGTAGCATATTAAACATTTTTTAACTCCTTAAATGTTCAATACTTGTATATATGCCACTATATGTATATTATATATGCTATACACACACACACACACGCACATATAACTTGCTCTAAGATACTCTATATCATCACCTTTGTGATCACCGCCAAAGGTAGATTGGGTGTCCCTTCAATATAGTTCCCAAACACACGTTACTTCCTAATCACAGCACTTACTACTTTTATTATAATTACTCATTTGCCTGATTATGCCCTCCAGTGACACCAAGGACATCTATATTTTTATTACTGTGTCTTCAATATCCTGAGTAGACACATAGCAAACATTTCCTAAATGAGGGAATTAATGAATCAATGAATATATGCTAATGTCCAGGCAGAAATAAGACAAGGGTCATGACCACTTTAAAGTCAAGAATTATGGTGAAGTGGGAGATGGTCATAGACAGGATTAATGTCATTATTACTATTCCATCTATAAGCTAAATTGTAGTGCTTATTCTTTATCTTCAAAAGCTGAGACTTATTAGCACTGCCTCTACTAGTAGAAATGTTCAAGGAGAGACTAGGATCCCTGGTGTGCCATTTCCTAATTTCACCATGTTTGGAGATAACAGTTCAGCTCTAGCTGAATGCAGCCAGACAACTCCCAAGGATACAACTAAAAACACTCAAGTTGCCAGCAAATTGTTTTCCAAAAGAGTGATCATCAGAACAACAAAATCAAGTAAATAAGAAATGGAAAAGGCAGGCCATCTAATCTCTCCTGTGAGAATACTGTAATTTCTAAATGTTGGCCTCAATGTTCATCAGGGTGACTTTTAAGTACAGCCAGTGATGTAAATACCACCTTTACCCTCGGGAGGCTATTGTGCAAACCGAAAGTTTTCATTGCTTCTACTTGGCATAAAATCTTTTAAAATCTGCATTTTCCTCAATGTGTGCATTTTCCTCTAGCTCTCTCATGCCTCTATCTTTTTAGATTGTATATACAAAAAAAGTGGTGATATAATCTTGTAGCAGTAGTTTTCATTTAACTAAGAGTTACGAGAAGCAAATTTACTCCTTCCATTTAAATAGCGATTTTTTTTCTTAATAAGCTTATATTTCATTCCATTGGTGTTTAAAAATTGGAAGGGGTAGATAAGTCAGAATTTGCCATTTCAGTAGAGTAAATCTTAGTAAACCTCAAGAGACTTCATGTTCATTTGCTGTGATGCAAACATTTTTCATTGAATACTAGTCAATTAATGGAGTGGTCAGCTGGAGCTGAGAAACGTTGGACTATTTAGAAGTTTACGAAAGTTACTTTTGTTTATTTGTTTGTCATTTTCATCTTATTTTTCCTTGAGAATCTTGCCTGTATTATTTCAATATGTTACCTTTTCATGTAATTAAAAATATTTCTGGTTCAATGAACGCGATAATATCAGCCTTTTATCTGCAATATTTCCCAAATATTAATCTTCTGTGTACCAATTTCCTGGGTTTGGGCATACTTTATATTACTGTGGCATTTTTTTTAATTTATTTTTTTATTATTTTTTTTTACTGTGGCATTTTTAACTGAATACGTGGTATGAGATGAAATACTTGATTAACTTAAATTAAGTAACATTTATGTCACGGGTTGGTTTTTTTCCCTAAACACTCATAAATGTAAACAACTTAAAACATTATTGTATAACTCCTAAAATACCTTGTAGCCTAAAGTTTGGAAAAATTATTCTACCATATTCCATTATAAATCTATAGTTTTCTTCTTTTTATTAAAAGACTCTTTCAGAACTATTTTTTGACAGCCTACCAGTTAAATTTGTATTACATATACTTTAGATTTGTTATCCTGTCCTCTTCTTACTACAAAACCTATTTAATTTTAACAAATACAGAGAAATTACAAGCATGATTTGTAAAAATTAAATGATACCTTGAATTCTTTGATATGTTTCTAATTGAGGTGCTATTGAACCTACTTTAATAAGCGGTTAAGGTGTATAATTAATAATACTTAAACAGTAACAGTTACTGTTTAAAATATTCTATTCTACTGACACTAGTTATTGCCTGAATATTATGCACTTATGCTTTTATATATAGCATTTTCAAAAGTCAACTTAAGTATAAATTCCTTTTTTTTAAAAGATTTTATTTATTTATTTGACAGAGAGAGAGAGAGCACAAGTAGGCGGAGCAGCATGCAAAGGGAAAGGGAGAAGCAGGCTTCCTGCTGAGCAGAGAGCCCAATGTGGGAGGCTCCATCCCAGGACCTTGGGATCATGACTTGAGCCAAAGCCAGACGCTTAACTGATTGAGCCACCCACGCGCCCCTTAAGTATAAATTCTAAATTAATACTGATTCATGTAAAATCATCTATTTAGCAATTAGCTTTCTCTGGCAACTGTATTGGTATCTGTGAAGACACTTCTACTTCACAATTACTGAGGAAAAATCCTCTTTAACAACCAATAAATAGAGATTTACAAAACGTTGGCCATTGGGAAAATCTGCTGCAGTTATTCTCCAAGTGGATTCATTGCCATCTATTATTTTTGTTTATGATCTTTTAGCCAGTTCCAAATCCATGTGACTCTGTTCTCATTCAAAACAATTATAATTAATTTGCAAGTAAATTTTCAAATGCTTCACCAGAGCCTGAATACATGATGTCTAGTCCATCCTCTTCATCCAATTAGTTTTGTAACTCTATCAAAAAGGCTATTATCATGGTCTGCCATGATTTGTTCATTAATGACCCTGCTGCTTACGGTTCAAAATTCCATTGTCTTCTAACTGCTTACAGATTGTCCTTCAATATTTTCTTCCTTCCTTTACTCCATATTGATCTTTGGCTTGGTTGTACATAAACATTTTATTTGTTTGGGCACATTTACAAAGAAGAAAACCTAAAGGAAAGTAACCTGTACCATCAACTTTGTTTTCTGCAAGTGACATAGCATTTAAATGAGGTGCTTTGGGATCTTTGGTCTTTATTTTATATTTCATTAATTTTACATAAAATCCTTTTCATGAAAATTATTAAGAAGTTCTGCATTATTAATTCTTGGGTACTTGAGTTTTCAAAGCACAATAAAACCATGCTAATTAATGAAGCCTAGTGTTCACTCAGAGGGTTCACATGATTAAACAACAGGTTCATCATAGCATAGATAGAAAATGAACACTAATTGCAGGGCAGAGTGAAGTAAATTGGAGGGGGTCTAAGAATACTTCTATAAGGCATAATAAAACTAACTCATAACACTTTATAATATATAATTAAACATAAATATTTGAATCTTAACTAAATATAAAACTGCTTGTAGAAGTAAAATATTCAGAAACTTTAAGATTTCTGGTTACTGGGTTCCTGGGTGGCTTAGTCATTAAGCTTCTGCCTTCTGCTCGGGTCATGATCCCGGGGTCCTGGGATCGAACCCCACGTTGGGCTCCCCGCTCCATGGGAAGCCCGCTTCTCCCTCTCCCACTCCCCCTGCTTGCGTTCCCTCTCTCACTGTGTCTCTCTCTGTCAGATACATAAATAAAATCTTAAAAAAAAAAAAAGACTTCTGGTTACTGGTGCAACAATAGCTCATTCATGGCAATTACTGGTAACATCTGCAATAAGCAATAATCTTAATGATATCAATTACCAACTGTACTAGCTCCTATTTCTATGATAGTTAAATTATTTGGTTATATATGGATAACCCGCGTAGAAAAGTTTGTTTCTTTAGTATTCCTTCCGGAAATCTGCTGACATTTGTCAATTGTATAGCAAATGTTTTTTTCTTAAAAAAAATAAAATAAAAAGGAAATTCACAATACAGCACTTATTTTCAACCTTGAAAATCAGTAACGTCTGGGAAATTAGAAATTCCTATATTATATTTCCTTTCTATTTAGGATAATTTTAAAACATGTTTGTGAAAATTAATTTTTTTTAAAAATCGCAAATTGAGTATTCATGTTTGAAATGCTGTTGCAAAGTTTCTTGCTCAGTTACCAAAACTATTATTTTTAAAGTGAAAACATGTATTAACTTTGTCTTATCCTGATCTGGTTCAGTAAGAAAGCAGTTTCATTTGTAATTAAAGAAAACTCTTATTTTTAAAATCTGATTGATATCTGAAGAAATTCCAGGCTAGGACTTGGCCACTAAAGGACTGGGCAATTTGAAATTTAAATAGATATGGGTAAAATGATCCTGTTTTTTTAATGATCCTATTAATTGCTCGTTGTAGCAGGAGGTAGTCATTCAACAAAGAGAAGGGAAAATTCATTCAATTTTTTCCCCAAATAGCTAAGTTTCTGGATAATTCTGTGAAACTGAAATTGAGAAATAGTAATGAACCTTTGTGAATTTAAATACATATGAGTTAAAGGCTAACAGGGGTATAATATTGGAATAGTGGGGGGAAAGCTGAAAGTAATGTTTTTAATAGAAAAATTAGTTGCAATACTTTCTATTTGAAAAGTTGCACCCTTTTCAAATTTGCTTACTGACAATGTGTTTATTTCCTCCAAGATTTAAATAAGAAACACATAAAGGGTGACCAGAGATTTCAGAATTTTTTTTAATTTATTTCCAACATTAATGATGAGAACTCTTTTTACTTTTTCTCATTGTGGGAGTAGAGTGAATCTTAAGTGGGTCCACACCCAGCATAGAGCCCGATGCAGGGGTCAATCTCACAACCCTGAGATCATGACCTGAGCCGAAATCAAGAGTCAGACACTTAACCGACTGAGCCACCCAGGGGCTCCAAACTCTTTTTACTTTTTAAAGCATCTTTTTATTGTTCTGAATGAACACTCTTTATGATTAAGTATTTTCCACTGAAAGTATTGTTTTTCTAGTTGCAGTCACAAGAATAAGTATGACATATTAGCTACATGGCAATACAAAGATATATATTGATAATGATGATTATTTGGGCAACACGACAGATCCTGAAGCAGGTAAAATGGCCCTTCTATGCCCTGTTCACTTCAGTTTCATGTATTTACAAGCACTCAATCATTGCTTGTTCAATGACGATATTAAAACCAGAAAGATTAAATATTTATTTTTTTTGCTTAGAAGAAAATTTATATTTCCATTTTTAATAGAAACTATAGGCTCACAGAAACAAAAATCTGTCACTGAATTAAGATACACCTCATTTAAATTCACTAAAAAAGTTTTTAACTGTCTCTATATGAAAACTGAAAAGGCTAATATGAAAATGAAGTCCTCTCTCTTTGTACTTCTACTCTAAAGCACTTATTTTCATTTAAATATTTATTTATACTATAATTTAAGGACATACCCTCTATTGGTTCAATGATGGTAGAGGCAATATCTAATTCATTCTGGTATTGGGAATAATACCCGGTGTACAGAAAAACCTTGGTAAGTATCTGCTTAATGAATCATGCATAAGCCTTATATCAGGCAGACTTCAAGCAGAGGAGCAGAATCAGTAAGAGATCTATGTTAGGAGATTTATTGCAGTGAACTGGTTTATGCCAGTTAAGACAGGTATGTCCAAACTCCATAGGGCAGGCTGACAGGAATGGGAGGTTAGAACTCTTGGTCCAGGGCTCATTGTGCTGTCCTTAGGCAAACTTTCTTCTTCCATCAGGGAAGTCTTAGCTCTGCTCTTCATGAATTTCAACTGATTGAATCAGGTCCACTCAGGTTGCCTCAAATGATTTCTATTACTTAATAGCCAATACTAATTTCTCTTCCCTCACTGATTATGGACCTTAATCATGTTTATAAAACACCTTCATAAAAACACCTAGATTGGTGGCTGAGTAATCTAGTTGTAAGCTAGCAGAGTTGGCACAGCAAAAAAGACCTGAACGAAAGGAGCATGTGCTACCTTTTCTAGTGGTGGATAGAACTATAAGCTTCCATGTATTTTATGATTTTCAATAATTTTAAGAATCCTGTGCTTTGTCCTCATTTTACAGAGAGAAACTTGAAGTTAAAGAAAGATAAGTAGCTGTCAGTGTTAACCAATGTAAGTGAGGGTTAAAAACTAAAATATATTCATTCCTAAACTGTAACTCTTAAAAACTATAATCTTACTATGACATTAAACAAGAAACTGGCATACAGAGAAAGGGATAAAAATGAATGTTCAAGTATGTCACCTCAGTAAAGAATTTCAGTCTCTCATTGCAATGCCCTTGTTTTCACCTTCCCTCTCCATTACTGTGTTCATCTGTGTCCCTGCCCAATATTCCCGAGGAAGTGTTAAAAGGGAATATAGGGTGATTGAGATAATGGTTATAAAGATAGTTATTATCATTTGTATCTTATTACAACAGAATATTTTGGAGGCTACAAAAAATGTTTTAGCCAACAACAGTAGGAAAAACAAACTTTTCACATGTGCAACTGTCAAAGTTTATGCTAAAATTATTATCGGTTTTTGTTTAAAACTTTATTCAATGTCTGGGTTTAAGTTTCTAGAAATGTCTGTAACTGGAAAGTAAAAACAAGATTTCAGCTTTTTAGCATGTAATAAATGATTTATCCATGACAGTTTTTTCTGCTACTTTCTCATACTCTGCCCTACTATTTAATTTTCTTATTTATATAGCTAAGCCCCGAACTAGTGTTATGTACAAATTTATCTGAAATATAGTGTGGTCTTCCAGATCACAAAGAAATAACAATGAAAGGGATAAAAATAAATTTACCTATAATATAACCAAATAGAATATTATTTATTAATTTTAATAAGAATTATCCAGTCTAAATTTATGAGTTGGGACTTCGATACTGAATTTGATTTGTAAATTTCATGAACTCAACCTGTTTGTTATTCCTTTGCAAATTTAAAAGTTATAATGGGGCAATGACATCTTAAGAAATAAAGCTAGTAATCCATTTTCACTTCTTCATAAGAAAACCTCTCTTTTAAATGATATCAAACATTTAATGTTAGTGCTACAATGTGAGCTATAAATTCTGTTACTGTCCAAAATATAGAATTGGGAGAGAACTTGCAGAAAAGTCCAAACACAGTCCAAAAAGAAGAAAGTTTTCCCAAAAGGAAGAAAAATGAAAACAGATGCAGTGTCATCCTCCATTATGTTAGCTCGTGCATGGTTCTTGCTAAAGAACAGACACTCAGTCTGCTTTGAATTATTTGTCACTTGGCTTCTTTATATTTCCATGCCCTTTTTTTTTGCATTTTATTCACTACTCATTGTGTTACACAATCTACATTCTGAAAAAACAGTGTTAATATATATTCTTACCAAGGATTAAATATGCATATCCAAGTTAAGAACCTTTGCAAACCTTGATGTTTTAGATTTTGCAACCAAACTTGATCATTTGGGGGTTTGAGTTCACTTGCTCTTGGCCAAGCTGAATGCAAAAGTCCAATGAATTGGACTTTAAAAGGCTTATAAAATATTCAAAAAACTTCTTGCACATCAAACAGCTCTTAAGACAGAACATTTTGATGAGTTTAGTGTAAATGAATCAGAAGCATATGGATTAAATTTACCTTAAAATACTCCTGGGTTTAAGAATTAAGAGAAAATGTGCTTGGCAAAACACATTTTGGGTTTTGCCTAACCCAGAACATTGGAAAAGTATTTCAAGATGTTTGATGAGCCCAAATCATGGCTGGGTTCACCCATCCCTAATCCCCTTTGGTAATAGCAAAGGACAGGCAGAGGCAGAATTTAGGTGCATGAATCTAGTTCAGGTTTTTATCATGGTCATCCCAAACTATTGGATAACTTGAGAATGCCTTGCCTTGTCTAAATCAAAATAGTGCTTCATGTTTTTTATATAAAAGAACTATAGAATGTGTGCCTTAAATGAAGGGTGTGACTCTACATAATAGCTTCTCTGTACTCACTCAATAAAAAAGGGAAACCATAAGGTTTATGCTAACTTGGAGCATATCAAGAGATGTACAGAGAATTCAATATTAATCTTAATGACCATTCACTTGAACTGAATTACAAGTTTATCAATTATTTCTACCTTTTAAAGGAACAAAAATATGCTACAGAAGATTCAGGGTTTCAAAAATAAGTGTCATGTAGAATAATGAAATTGTGCAATTTTATTTTCTTTACCAATGATTTTTATTCCTACATAAGAAATGGGCATCATACAGTACAAAGAAGGGCCACATGTACACCAATGTTCATAGCAGCAATGGCCACAATCACCAAACTGTGGAAAGAACCAAAATGCCCTTCAACAGATGAATGGATAAGAAGATATGGTCCATATATACAATGAAGTATTATGCCTCCATCAGAAAGGATGAATACCCAACTTTTGTATCAACATGGACGGGACTAGAAGAGATTATGCGGAGTGAAATAAGTCAAGCGGAGAGAGTCAATTATCTTATGGTCCCACTTACGTGTGGAGCATAAGGAAAAACATGGAAGACATTGTGAGAAGGAAGGGAAGGGTGAATGGGGGGAAATCAGAGGGGGCGATGAACCATGAGAGACTGTGGACTCTGAGCAACAAACTGAGGGTTTTGGAGGGGAGGGGGAGGGTGGCTAGGAGAGACTGGTGGTGGGTAATGAGGAGGGCACGTACTGCATGGAGCACTGGGTGTGGTGCATGAACAAATTAATCTTGTAACACTGAAAAAATAAACATATTTGGGGAAAAAATTTAAAAAAAGAAATAAACTAAAAAAAAAGAAATGGGCATCATATATGAATAAGTCATTAAATTATCTGAATATAACTTTATATTACAAGTAACAATTTTTCCTGATTTAGGGAACTTCTAATAATTCTTGAATTATTTCTCATTTGAACTTATGACTAACTCTTTACTTGTGAGTAAATAAATGTGGAGGAAAAAAAATTTATATGCCATCTTCCTTCTTCTCTGCCAATAAGAAATAACCAGGGAGTGATGCAGATCATTAACTCACATGAATGTAAATAAAAGGTTCCTATGAATTGGCAGCTGAAAAATTTTACATTACATCATCTAACATTCACATTATAAAATATGGCTCATTGTATAGGAATGCTAATGATCTCAAGAAAGTGTGTCAAAGATAATATCTAAAGTGAAATCTAAATGTGAGTTTTTGTAACAAATAATACATAAATGTAAGACATATTTTTGAGACTTAGATTAGTAAATATGAATGATATTTATAATTTTCTAAAGCTTGAGGAAGAGAAGGTGTTTTCTACAAAGACAAAGTTTTTATATTATGGAGTGATGGCAGGCTATTTTCTGCAATGTGATAAATTATTAAGGCGATATAAAGACCTATTTGTACATATATTTATATAAGTAGGCTAGATATTTTTAAAAAATTTGCTCTGTTTATTTGCTTATTTACTCAAATCAATTTTACAAATATCTGATTTTTGCTTCCAAATAATGAAGAGGTAATTGATTCACAAAATGAAAGTGTTTATATAAAAATGTGTGCAGATAAAGAACACATTTATTTGATGTATAGTTGACACAATATTACATTAGTTTCAGGTATACAACAATGATTTGACAATTCTGTACATAATATATGCTCACCACAAGTGTAGCTACCATCTGTTATCATATGTTATCAAAGTATTACTGACTATATTTCCTATGCTGTACTTTATACCCTCTTGACTTATTTATTTACTAACTGGAAGTTTATTCCTCAGTTCCTTCACCTATTTCATACATTCTTTATTTACCTCCTCTCTGACAACCACTAATCTGTTCTCTGTATTTATGATTTGGTCTCTGCTTTTTGTTCGTTTGTTCATTTGCTTTGTTTTTGAGATTCTACATGTAAGTGAAATCATACGGTATTTCTTTCTCTGTCTTATTTCACTTAGCATAACACCCTCTAGGCCTATTCCTATTGTTGCCAATCGCAAGATCTCATTTGTGTGTGTGTGTGTGTGTGTGTGTGTGTGTGTGTGTGTGTGTGTACCATATCTTCTTCATTCATTCATCCACTGATAACACTTAGGTTGCTTCCGTGTCTCAGCCATGGTAAATAATGCCATGATAAACATAGAAGTACATATATTTTTTTGAATTAGTGTTTTTGTGTTCTTTGGGTAAATTCAGTGGAATTACTGAATCATATTGTATTTTTATTTTTAATTTTTTGAGGAACCTTCATACTGTTTTCCACAGTGGTTGTACCAATTTCTACCAACAGTGCATTAGGGTTCCTTTTCTCCACATCCTTGCAACAGTTGTTATTTCTTGTCTGATACTAGCCATTCTGACAGGTTTAAGATTATCACCTTATTGTGGTTTTGATTTGCATTTCTCGGATGATTACTGATGTTGAGCATCTTTTCATGTGTCTGTTGGTCTCTATAGACCTACTTTGGAAAAATGTCTATTGATGTCCTCTGCCCATTTTTTAATTGGATTACTCAGGGGAGTTTTTGGTGGCTGGTTGTATAAGTTCTTTATATATTTTGGATATTAACCCCTTTGGATATATCATTTTCAAATACCTAGAACATATCTATTTTTAACGACCAAAAAATAGAACTACAACACTTTAAAATAATTCAGTCTTTCATCAACCTTAACTTTCTGAAACCCAGGAATACCAAAGATGTTCTTAGTATCCTAAAGGTATGTCATAAATTCCCTGCACTAAAAGATATACATATACCTTAATGCTAGCCTCTCATTCATAGCCTTTGGATTCTTATTTACAATTTATTTACCATTTACCATTTATTTACTATTATTTAACTTGATTATACCACAAGTATTTACTGAGCACCTACTGTGGGCAAGACACTCTCAGGTATTAGAGAAATACAGAGATTATTTATTCAGAATTTCTTTTCTCAAAAGGTTTGTGATATATTAGGTATATTAAAACATGTATAAGGGTGCCTGAGTGGCTCAGTTGTTAAGTGTATGCCTTGGGCTCAGTTCATGATCCCAGAGTCCTGGGATCAAGCCCTGCATTGGGCTCCCTGCTCAGCGGAAAGCCTGCTTCTCCCTCTCCCACTGCCCCTTGCTTGTGTTCCCTCTCTCTTGCTGTGTCTCGCTCTGTCAAATAGATAAATTAAATCTTTTTAAAAATGTATAAAAAGGTATTATTAAATATGGCAAATGACATAAGGTCAATATAGAAACATCCTATGGATTCTTGAAAGAGAATTCTATTTTTTAAGATTTTATCTATTTGAGAGAGAGAGAGAGACAGAGATAGCAATAGAGAGAGCATGAAAGGGAGGAGAGGGAGAAGCAGGCTCCCCAGAGAGCAATGAGTCTGACACAGGACTCAACCCCAGAACCCTGGGATCAGGCAGAGGCTTAACCAACTGAGCCACCCAAGTACTTCTTGAAAGAGAATTCTTCAGTAGATTCCATGAAGCAAAAATAATGCCAGCAGGAAAAATAACAGATGACAATCTTATATTAAAAGATGGCACAGAAAATGTAACAGAAGAAATTATATTGCCTAATAGTTTAATAATGGATGCTAATAAGAATCATTTAAATTATATTGAGTTTATATTGTTTAAAAAGGTAAAGAAGTATATAACACATTTTAAATCGATGTGAATTTAGTGTGAATTTTGTGTCATTTGAGAACAAGTAAACAAACGTTATACATAAGATGCTAGAAGGTATATATGAATGAAATGACGCAGTGATGTATAGAATGCTTAATGCTGCACAACAAAACAGCCCTGGAGCAGGGACTAGGTCTCAGCAGAAGATAAATGCAAAGTTGTCTGTGAGAAAAATTGCCAATTGGTTTTAAAAATGTTAGGCTACTGATGTATGATACTTAAAAGGAATATATTTAGCCTGCTTCCAGCTAAGCTGATAGAGATAAATAGAAAATACTAGCCATCTATATGTGTTCTGAGGACTACACATAGCAAAATTACCAGGAGAATTTGCTAAGAAGAGCAGTTTTCTGATATTAGAACTTCTGTTAGTAGCACCCATACATCCTAATTGCTAACAAATTTTCAAATGATCATTAAGAATGTTAACTTCTGGTTATTAAGAATACTTGCCAAGATGACAGGGAGAGTTTTGGCAGGTAGCCCGTGAGCAGACATCTAAGACTATCACTGTCTTCTGATATAAAAAGGTACTCTGAAGTCAATAATAATGATTTTTAACATTTGAGGGATATATATTCTATAATGTGGGTAATTCATATTAGAAACATTTACTAGCTATATGTTGATATTTATTATAAATAGATAGTAATTTCATTTCATTCATAAACCAGACATTGTGTTCCTATCTTGTTAGTTTTGTGTGTCAGCTTCATACAAGTCCTAACACTGCTACACACCTGGCACTTGACAACACCTTTTATGAAGCAGCCAGGGGAAAAAGTGAAAGAGCTTAGATAGGAAAGTACATTCCCCAAATTACTGACATGTGAGGCCAATGTTAGCAATCCTTTAAAAAGTTTTTCCATCAAAAATTATTTTTTTCTAATCTCGTTCTGGTTCTCTAGTTTGAGTCATGTTTCAGTTATATGAAAAATACATTCATAGCTGTAAGCAATCTTTAACTATATATCAGATAAATGAGGCATAACCAAAGTTAGGTTTTCAGTTTTACTTGTTTCTTATTTCTTTTTTTGGTTGATAATAAGATAAAAAATAAAACCATTTTGGGAAGCAAGACAGAGAAAGGTATAACATATTAACAGCTGTTGTAGACTGACATGTACACAAATGCAGAATCATAACAAATATGTAGAAATCACAAGAGAAATTAGAGAGTGGGGAATGGAAAGGGTTCATCTAGGGGACCTGTAGAAAGGTCTCATCTCTCCTAGCATACTGCCCCAACCAGATCTCCTTCATTTACTAGCAGTTTTCACGTAAAAAAAAAAAAAAGGCCTCAGCCATTAGCAAAGGTGCTCAGCTTCACCCTTCCCATAATTTCACTACAACATACATACTTACCCACGTCCATACAATTTTTGCCTTCTCTTCTATGATCTGAGAAAAAGAAGTTAGACCTGTTGCCTCATCTTTATATTTCTATTCCTCCTCTCCTGAATTTGTCTCACTTCATATTGTTTCTGTCCATCTCAAGGCACCTCCTATTCATGGTCAATGTTTTATCAAAAAGTTTTGATATTTACCTTCATTTACTTATTTCCTCTTCATTCCTTAACTTACCTCTAATCGAATTCCACCCCTGCTATACCACTAAAATTATTCTTACTACTGTCACCAATAGTTAAAAGAATGGAAGGTTTTTTTAAACTTATGTGTACCTTTAATCTAATTCATTAATTTTACTCTGAATAATTTCAGATGATAAAATTATATGATTATAATTTAGCTAATCACTATTTGGAAAAAAATACACTTCTCCATTTCTTTCTAGCATGAACTCTGGTCAAACTGTTTAAAACTACAGTTTTAAGGGGCACTATTGCCTATGCAATGCCAAGCCACAAACATGCATACACACCAGGGACAGAAATGCTTCTAGTAACAGGTATTAGGCCCACACATTGAGGTATCACCAATACAAAAAACAAAGTAGCAGCCGCAGACTCTGTCTCAAAGACTCTATGTTAGCATCTCTGTCTTACTGACATGTTAGACAGACTGCTTAGCAAAATGAAAAATGTAGGACAAGAGTACTCCAAAGAGACCAACAATGGGGGCAAAGGCCCTGAGGCAAAAGGAGATTGCCTTTTCCAAAGTCTGAAAAGCAGGCTACGTTTTGGCTGTACCTCTTCTTGAGTTCCTTCAGCAGAAAAAGCATGTCTACCTCAACTTTAGGTCTTGCCACCCCAGCTCTCCATTTGAGGAACCTACTTGTTTCTTGAACTTGAACATGGTAGGGGGGAGAAAAGTAATAATGTGTAGGGTAAAGGAGGGGAAAGGAGTTAATAAACATAAAATAACCAATTTCCCATTTTTGGTTACCCTAATACTCAATGGTAAAAAACTGAAAGCTTTCCCCCTAAGATTAGGAACAAGACAAGGATGTCTTCTCTCACCACTTTTATTCAACACAGTATGGAAGTCCTACCAATCAGAACACTACATCAAAAATTAATGATGTGCAATATGCTGGTTAACTGAACATAATAAAAAAAAACTCAAAAAAAGAAAAATAATAAAATGCATCCAAATCAGTAAGAAAAAAGTAAAATTTTCATTTTTTGCAGATGACATGATGATATATGCAGAAAACTCTAAAGACTCCGCCAGAAAACTATTTGAACTAATAAATGAATTCAATAAAGTTGCAGGATACAAAACCAATATACAGAAATCTGTCGCATTATCTATACACTAATAATAAAGCAGCAGAAAGAGAAATTAAGAAAACAATCCCATTTACAATTGCACCAAAATAATAAAGTACCCAGGAATAAGCCTAACCACAGAGGTGAAAGGTCTATACTCTGAAAACTATAAAACACTGGTGAAAGAAATCAATGACAACACAAATAAATGGAAAGATATTCTATGCTCATGGACTGGGAGAACAAATATTGTTAAAATGTCCATACTATCCAAAGAAATCTACAGATTTAATGCAACATCTATCAAAATATCAAGTGAATTTCACAGAACTACAACAAATAATCTTAACATTTGTATGGAAACACTCTGAATAGCAAAAGCAATCTTGAAAAAGAAGAAGAAAATTGAAAGTATCTGAAGCCCAGATTTCAAGATATACTACAAACCTGTAGTAATCAAAACAGTGTGGTACTAGCACAAAAAATAGACATATAAATCAATGAAACAGAATAGAGAGCCCAGAAATAAACCCACGATTATATGCCGATTATTTCATGACAAAGGAGGCAAGAGTACTCAATGGGAAAAAGACAGTCTCTTCAATAAATGGTGTTATGAAAAGGAGACAACTACATATAAAAGAATGAAACTGGACCACTTTCTTATACCATACACAAAAATAAATTCAAAATGGTCTTAAAGACCTAAATGTGAGAGTTGAAGCCATAAAAATCTAGAAGAGAGCACAAGAGTAATGTCTTTGACATCAGCTATAGCAATATTTTTCTAGGTATGTCTTCTAAAGCAAACAAACAAAAGCAAAAATAAACTATTGGGACTACATCAAAATAAAAAGCTTCTATACAATGAAAGGAGCAATCAGCAAAACTAAAAGAAAACCTACTGAATGGGAGAGGATTTTTGCAAATGATACATCCAATAAGGGGTTAGTATCCAAAATACATAAAGAACTTATACCACTCAATGCCAAAAAAATAAATAAATAATGATCCAATTAAAAAATGGGCAGAAGAGAGGAACAAATATTTCTCCAAAGAAGACATACAGATGACCAACAGACACATGGAAAGATGCTCAACATCACTCATCATCAGGGAAATGCAAATCAAAACTACAATGAGAGATCACGTCACACCTGTCAGAATGACTAAAATGAACCACTCAAGTAACAACAGATGTTGGTGAGGATGTGGAGAAAGGGGAGGCTCCTTGCACTGTTGATGGGAATGCAAACTGGTGCAGCCACTGTAGAAAACAGTATAGAGTTCCCTCAGGAAATTAAAAATAGAATTACCTTATAATCTAGTAATTCCACTACTGAGTATTTACCCAAAGAATATGAAAACACTAATTTGAAAAGATATATGCACTCACCCCTATGTTTATTGCAGCATTACTTATAATAGCCAAAATATGGAAGGAACTCAAGAGTCCATCAATAGATGAATGGATTAAAAAAGTGGTATGTATACACACACACAATGGAATATTACTCAGCCATAACTATAAAGAATAAAATCTTGCCATTTGCAACAACATGGTGGATCTAGAGGGTATTATGCTAAATGAAAGAAGTCATTCAGAGAAAGATAAATACCATATGATTTCACTGGTATGTGGAATTTTAGAAACAAAAAAAATGAGCGAGGAAAAGAGAGACAAGAAAACAGACTCTTTAGAGAACAAATTGGTGGTAACCAGAGACAAGGTGGGTGAGGGTATAGGTGAAACAGATAAAGGGGGTTAAGGGTATACTAATTGTGATAAGCACTGAGTAATGTATAGAATTGTTGAATTACTACACCTGAAACAATATAATACCATATGTCAAGTATACTGGAATTTTAACAAACAACCAAATAAATAAATTTTTAAAAACACAAAAAAACAAAACCAAAACAAAATGTCTGGGGAAAGGAAGAGTATAATATATGACAACAACAACAAAAGCTGGTGAACAGCTCATGATTCATTTTTGCTCCTCTCTATCATGGGAATCGTTTAAAATTCTTACAATCAAATTTACTCAGATACCTATGGCATCTCAACTAGGTTTTCCTGGACTTTTTATTGGATTTGTTTAATGCAAAGAGGTGCTTCTAGAATTGTTCTAGAACAGCTCACTCTGTTCCCCAAGGTAATCATTTTAGTGACTGAACAAAAATAAAGAGTAATCTATTTGGAATTTACCTAGGTAATAAAAGAAACCTGAGTTTAATTTGTAATAAATTATATAAATTAGAACATGCTGCCAAATATATCTTTGTTTCTCTACCATAAAAGAAGAAATAACACAAATCTATATGATTTTTAATAACTCTATAGAGATTACATTTTATTGAGGAATGGAAATCCAATATGAAACAAACAGAATTACAGTATTAATGAATTCTAAATAGTTTATGGGTCTTGGATCAGAGTCATACAAAGCTCAAGGTGACATTTATTTACTTCATATTTTAGTGAGCAATTTTGATTATTATGTCAGATACAATTGAAAACATGCTTCCAAAAATTACTATAGAATAATTCCATATAAAGGTGAGGTAATTCCTCATAGCTTAATAATAAAGGTCCTTATTAAATCAAATATTCTTAAAGTCATTTCTGTTTCTAATATGTGTAAAATATATTCATTATTATCTCAGGGTCACAATTTTTTTCACTCAGGATGAGGATTTTTGAGTTATATCATCTTGAAAGGAAGTTCTGGACCCAAAATGTTACTATATTGTTCATGGATATAAACTACATGAATGTTTTTTAAGAGTAATCTCCCTTATTAGGGTGATTTGCCTCAGTTTCAAATGGGGTAACCAAGGTTTACAGATGTTAAGTGCCTTTTCCTAGGTCACTAAATGTAGAAAAGAGACCAAGGAGAATGTTCTTGTATATAATTTGCCAGTTTCAAACTAGTGGATTTACATTGAAAATCTAATGAAAATCCAAAGATTTGCCCTTCAAACCTTTAAAAGATAATAATATCTAAACGAATAAATAACATTTGCGAATATGAAAACATGCCAAAGTCTGCACTCTTAGCAGAAATATCATTTGGCTTCTTCCTGCTTCATATTACAGTATCACATAATATATGATCGTATTAACAATATTTAACAAAGGGTGATTAGGAAATATGCGGATCTGCAAGAGGATTTGGTGCAATCCTAACTTCAAACAAAATACAGCATGTTAGGCCTGAAGGCAAACCTAAAATACCCTGGAACTACCATATGTGAAAGAAACAACATGCATGCATAATAACATAATGGGCAGTTAACTAAATGTAACTGATAGTATTGGGCTGATCTTAATGACACAATAGATCCTCCAGTATTCTTGTTTTTGTTGCCATTGCAACCTTTCTTTCCTGCATTTCAACCACAGATAAATGCAACTTTAGGTATCAGATTTTTTTTATCCAAAGGACAACATTGCTGGTGCCAGAACTTTAGTAAAAGTCTTAAATACACATATTTGAGTAGATACCTTAGAAAATTGGAATGTTTGCTCTTTCTGCAAGCAGGTTAAAAATAGTAGCTTATCTAGTATATTTCAAAGCAAATTAGGGAATAGTTTAAAATTCAGAAGCAGCATTTTCCAGGGAAAAGTGTTGAGTAGAAAAAATGTACTCACAGATGGAAATGTGTTTAAAAGGCAGGAAAGACAGAGACTCTTATTTTTAAAGCTCAAACCAGTGAGTCTTTTGGTATGGCATCTATAATTTCAATCAAATGGTTTATAAATTATTTTAAAGCTCATGGAAAGGATTACCTACTCGTAAAATATCTGAAAGGAGCTAAAAGTTGCTTATCTTTATAATAGAGAACTAATTTCCTATCATAACGTAGACTTTAAGGTGATCTTTTAAAGGTTTATTTATTCATGTGAGAGAGAGAGAGTGTGTGTGCATGTTCACACACATGCACGTTAGTAGTAGGACGGACAGAGGGAGAGAATTTTTGGAGCAGACTCTCTATGGAGCCCAATGAGGACCTGAGATCATGACCCGAGCTGAAGCCAAGTCGGCCACTTCACTGACTGAGACACCCAGGTACCCCTAAGGTGATCTTTTAGAAATTATTTTGAGACTTTGTGGTTTTAATTACATTTTCTATATGACCTCAGATGCATCAATAGTCTTCTCTGTTGATTTGATCAACGCCAAAGTAGAAATGGTATTACTGAGGTGTATGAAAAAAGTCAATGCTAGTTAAAACTTTTATCTTTATTTCTTTTCTTCGGTTATTTAAAAATATATTTGTCATATTTATTTATTTATTTTCCACATGGAAGCAAAGAACTTTGTTCAGCACTAAACAAAATTTTTTTAAAAATTAGTTTGCAAAAGGCTCTTCAGAAGCATATCTTTGAATATAGTGTATCTTTTTGCCTTTGATTAAAATTTTAAATATTTTTCCTTTAGTAAAAACATATACAATGTATTTGTGACACTTCATGTCATTTAAAGATCCCTTTCTAACCCACCATTAGATTTAATGTTCACACATCATGACTACACCAACCAGCAAAAATAATATGGTTTTCTGCTATAAATGATGCTAGTATTTCCCCCTTCTCTATATTCACCGGCACCCTTCTTTCCTTTTCTCCTACTGCCAAGTTGAATTCCACACACTTCATTTGGTTAAGATAACAAATTAATTTTATAATCTTGTATAAAAGCTTCAGATATCAGTTGCATTTGGTAGGACTGCTTAGGCCACAAGTAACAGAAAGATAGCTCAATTCTTGGCAATAAAAGGCTACCTAAGGAAAGGATCAATAGAAAATTATATTTAGTTCATGGCTCATTATCATATTTGATCCATGCAAAGTCTCTCATGTTTCTAGTTATTTATTATACTTTCCCCCCATGTTCACTCCCATTCCCTTCCCTCCACCCCAAAGGCAAATATTCTCACTCATTTAATGTGTACTGCCACTTTACTACCTATATTTTAATTTATGTAAATGGTGTTATGTTACATGTATCAAACTGTTTAACTTTTTTCTTGGCACTATGACTTTAAGATGCTCTTTGCTTATCTATATAAATTTTTACAGCATAGAGAAATGTGTATTGCAGTCCCAGGTCTGCTCTTAATTCGCTTTGTGAACTTAAGTGAACCATCTTCATTCTTTGTGTCTACGTTTTCTCATTAAAAATTTTTTTAATTTAAAAAAAGGGGATTAAATTAGAATATCTCTTAGATTTTAGAAATGAACTATATCAAAATAAAGAATGCTGGTGCCTAGGTGGCTCAGTCAGTTACTGCCTTTGGCTCAGGTCATGATCTCAGGGTCCTGGGATCGAGCCCTGCACTGGGCTCTCTGCTCAGTGAGGTGTCTGCTCCCTCTCCCTCTGTGCACGCTCTCTCTCTTAACTAAATAAACAGAAACTTAAAAAAAAAAAAAAGAAAGAAAGAACACCATGCATTGTGGATTGATAAATTTTATATGTACACTGGGGAGAAAATGTTGGGAGAAGAAAATGCAAACAACTTTGCTAGTTGACAAAGTTGGAGACCATGAGACATCAAAGAGGGTAAGAGGGTATAGGAGGGTACATGACAGTAACTGGTATTAGATCTTAGTTGGCATGTAATGACATCCAAAAGGGTTGACTTTATGACATTGCCTTTAGTTTCTCATGGCTAGGCCTAAGTTTTATGTCTTAGATTCTCCAAAGAAACAGAACCAATAGAAGACGATGATGATAGATAGACAGATAGATAGATAGATAGATAGATAGATAGATAGATAGATAAAGATAGATAAAAGATAGGTGATACACAGATAGACAAGAGGAGATTTATTATAAGAACTGGCTCACATGATCATGGAAGATGGAAACTGAGAAGTCCTACAGTTTGCCTTTTGCAAGCTAGATAATCAAGAAAGCCAACAGTACAATTTCATCTGAGTCCAAAGACTGGAGCGCCAGGGGAGTCAATGGTATATATAACTCCCAGTCTGAGGGTGAAGGGCCTGAGAACTGGGAGGGCTGCTGGTGCTAAGTCCAGAGTGTGAAGGCCCGAGAAACAAGAAGCTCTGATGTTTGAGGGCACAAGAAGGTGGAGGTCCACAGCTCAAGAAAAGAGAGAATTCACTGTTCTCCCTGGTTTCGTTCCTTTAAAGTCCTCAAGGTATTGGATGATTCTGCCTACATTAGTAGGAGTGGATCTACTGATTCAAATGCTAATCTTTTCCAGAAGCAGCCTCATGGACACACTTAAAGTTGTACCAGCCATCTTGGTATCCCTTAGCCTGGGAAAGTTGACAGAAAAAATTAACAATCACAGTGTTCATTGTCAAACAAAGATCCTTGGGATGTGCAATGGGAAGAGGTGAAATGCCTTCCAACTGTAAGAAGCCTATAACAGGAGAAATAATAGGCCATAAGGGTGGATCAGGAGGGTTTTCCTGGATAGCCAGTCTACCAGTAGATAGCCTTGGGGAAGCTTTCTATTCCAATGAAGGCAAATTCATTATGAATTTGGGAATCAATGAAATCTGTATATTTTATGAATAAGTTTCACATAATATCTTGGGGAAAAAAGGATGCACTGATAGTTGTAGTGAAAGGAAAGTATAAACTAATGGTGTCTGAAATTCTTGAGTCTTCAAGCAGATATGCATGTATGGTTTGATATTTAGCCTTTAGAGTTAACACCTTAATATAACTTTATGTTAAATGTTGTCCCTTATTAGAGATAAATCTCATATATATTGGAAAAGAGAGACTCTTTTTCACCTAATTTCCCAAAGAAATGTTATAAATCTATTCATTAAAATGTTTCAGACCAGATTCAGCTCGAAAAAAACTGTTACTCATTGAATTTTGCTTTACTTTTGCCCTTAAGATGTTACATTTACATTGGATCACAGATACTTCTGGCTTTTGTTAGAGGACGTTAGCCTAAAATTATAACCATCTTAAGGGGAGGAAATATTTTTAACAAGATTTGTTTAAAAATGGGGGGCAGACTTTAATTAAAATTAAAATTCTCTTTGAATATGCCATATTTATACTACTTATTTGTTACATTTTGTAAAATGTCTGCATTTCTGGTGATAAAAATTCCTGCCAAAAAGACTGTCATTTCCTGGAAATGGTTCCTTATGTTTAAAGTAAATGAATTTAGAATAGTTTCCAGAAGAGTCATCAACTACGCAAGAAACTCTTGACTACTTAAGCTGAAAACCACAGCCAGTAACTGTCTACATGGCTAAAAGAAAAATGTAGGGATTTGGGTCTAAGTAAGCCACATTGGCTGTTTACACATGATAATAATTCAATTCTATGGCTTATTAGGCCTATATTCACATTTTCTAAAGGAGGGAGAATAACTGTGTTGCATATGCCAATATTTATTTAAATAATTATCTCTTGAGTCAGCTATCCTTCAATAGTACAGAGTCACTATTATATTTACACTCAATTATTTTGGCAAATAATTTACACTCAAATATTTTGGCAAATAATTTACACTCAAATATTTGGCATTGTGCTAGATTCTTAGGGTTCAAAGGTAAATGAGATATAAAACCTTAAGAAGTCCTCTCCATTTACCTCCTCCTCAGTATAGCTTGACATATTTTCTTCCCATTTATCGCACACTCCCCAAGTACAACCTCCCTATCTCTAGCCTGAATGCTCAAATGTTCTTATTGATCTCAAAGCATCCACTCTCAGTACAGTCCCCTTAAGTCATTTTTACACTACAAAGTGATCATGTGTAATGCCAGTTCGATGGTTTCCCTCCCAGTTTTCAATGTTAATGTCTTTTCATCATCCTTCTGGAAAAGACCTAACCCTCTGAGCTAGCCTACACAGTCCTGCAAGACCTCCTGCTTTGGACCGCAGCTTTGGTCTCTTTCTTTGCTCTCTTTCTTTTCTTGTCTGTACTCCAACCACATCAGACTATTCTTTTTTAATCTCTTAAACATGCTATGCTCCTTTGTATCTCAGAGCTATGCATGCTCTTCCCTCTGCCTAGTGCATGAACACCAGGATGTCCTTCATTATTCCATTTCAATTTTGCTTTGGAACCTAGCTCAAATAGAACTCTTTGAGGGAAATCCTTCTCTACCGTGTCAGTTCCCAGTCTCACACATGCATAGCATCCCCTGCATTATTTCCTTCAAAGAAAAACTGATTATATGTAATTACGGTTCATTCACTTATTTGATTGTATCTTAATATCTCTCACTGTTTTGCACTGCTGTTTCTTTTATACTTCGCTGGGTGCCTACCACTCTGTATGCAACAGGAAGAAGAGAAGGAAAGAGGAAAGAAATTATCTCCTTTGCCCAGAAATTATTATTTTGTTATTGCTTTGCTTTGTTTTGTTTCTGCTGTCAGGGTGGATGCTACAACATGGATATGTTTCCTTGAAATGGACCAAATGGCATCAGACAATCAGAATACAAATCAGACATTATTAAAAATAACTATTTTTTTTTTTGCTTCTAATTTTCTCAAATTTCATACAGGACTGAGCCCTGGCTAAGCAATCTTAAAATCATGTTCATAAATAGCTGCATTGATTTATGATATAGAAATTAAAAATTATTAATCCCAGTTCTCTAACCTGAGGGTCAATGAACAGAATTGTGTAAACTTTATAAATCAAAAGCCCTCCATCTCTCTTACAACAATTAAAAGGATTTTTAAGGAGTACATTCTGAGCCAAGACTTGAAAGTTAAAAGCCATTAATTCTGCTACTGGCTATGGCAGGGCCATGGAAAATTACAACTGGAATGAAATTAAGAATCATTCAGGCAATAGTTTATGACCTTTATTTTGAAAATGATGCAACCTAAAAAGCTGAAGACCACAAAGATATGTAGTGGTAGAACAAGTGATATGTTTCAGTTAGGACTTTTGTTGTAAATAGGACAAAACCCACCCACACTCTAGAGGGAAAAAAGATCTGTTGGTTCTTGTCATTAAAAATTTGAGGGAACTAATTTCAAGCACCACTTGATTAGATAATATCAGCAAGACCTCGTTTCTCTCTCTCCATTTCTTGGATCTACTTTATGCCTATCTTGGCTCCTTTCTCATATTCTCAGATACTCAAATTCTCCCTTCATAGGTAAAAAATGACTGTAGCTGTTCTAGCTCACTTGGATTTCAGGTCCACTTCCTGAAGGAAAGAGAGCTTCCCTCTTCATTTGGTCAAAATAAAAGTTCATGAAGGGGTCCTGAGTGGCACAGTTGGATGAGTGCCCCACTCTTGTTTTTGGCTCAGGTCCTGATCTCAGGGTCATGAGACTGAGCCCTGTGTGGGGCTCCATGCTCAGTAGGCAGATATCCTCAGTTTCTCTCTCCCTCTCTCCCTGCCTCCCCAAATAAATCTTTTTTTAAAAAAAAGTCCATGAATTGTCTTATTGATGTTTAACATGAAGGAATTGGATTATACGCCATGTACTGGATCTGGGGATGGAGGCCCATCCAGGCGAGCTTGGCTGTCAGAGATTGATGGGATAGATGCTGATAGGCAAAGGATGAGTGTCAATTCTTGGTGAAATTCTGGTACCCAGGTTCTGTAACAATTATTCCTTTCAAATGATGAATTTAATACAATGTATCAGTGGTCATGTTGATCATAGCACAAAGTCACACAGCATAAGAATGAAGGAGAAGACCAGGGAACTATCTTCTCAACTCTCACCTTGAGGAAAAGTAGTTGAAAAAAAGAAATATGATCATATAACCTCATCCAGAGTAATCAGCTAGAGCAGCACTGTGTGCCCACCCATGCCCTACAACCTATCAGGAAACCCTGGAATCAAAGCCTAAGTCTTTCTCAGATATGTGTGTGGGGATGAATGAAAAGGAGAAGATGGGAATTATGAGAATCTTTGTGTGTTTTGAATTGGAGTGAGTGTGATAGGTGGATGAGAAGAAGGGAACATTTTCATTTTGGTCAAATGAACCAGTGCTTAGAGGTAAAGTCTCCCATTGTCTCTTAGCTATGTTGTTATATCATTTATGATATGGAAAAAGTGAAAGGAGGAATATATGATTAACTTATCTCATTAGATGTCCAGAGATTTAAATTTATAAAGCATCTTTTTAAAAATGAAGAATCATAATGTCCCCGTGCCAATAGGAACACTCATTGTTAATCACTGGAAATTCGGAAATTTATAAATTATTCTAGATCCTGGTATATACCACTGGCACCACCTTGAACCGGCTGCTTAACCTGCCTGGGGATCATATCAGGTTTCTTAATCACATTATTATGGGACTGAATTGCTTTTTCTCAAATTGTGCCCTATAAGATATTAGTGCTGGAATCATGAGAAAAATTTTCAGTGGTCCAGTAGATTTGAGAAACACTGGAGGAAAATAAATTAAATCCAACGTCATAATAGAACTTCTTATAATCTTTACTATGCAAATGAATACTGCAGGTCTCTAGGTATATTATATTCTGTGATTTCCAAACTCTTTAACCACGAAATGTCATTAAAGGAACATTTCTCAGGAATAATGTGTATAGAGTCTCATCTTGAGAAATGAAGCACCATAATCTAAAAGTCCTTTTCTAATTCTGAAAGTTCTGTAAATCTAGTATGGATTCTAATATTTAGGGACTCTTAAGGGAGGGACAGATTCTTTTACCAAAAAATGGGGGGGGGGGAAGTAATGTATAAGGTATCTTGTGACCTATGCTAGAAATAGTTTCATTATCATATACAAAAAGGATTTGATACAATTAACTTTATGCCCTATAAACAATCTTCTTATAATTAACATAATAATATCTCATCCAAAGGCAGTAATAATTCTTCCAAAATACTGATTTGGGATAATATTGTGATATTCATATAATGAGTAATTGGTAGTAGTTATAGCACACTAAGGTATTTGCCAATACAAATTTTAAAAAGATATAAACTCCTACACATTCACTTTCCCTGAATATATTAGTTGAAACAACTGAAATTATATACAAGTAAAATTAGGATTTTCTTTCTGAAAATTTTATTTATTACCAGATGAAATGTTTAATGTTAAAATAGTCCCAGGCCTTGGAAGATAATTAAAAATGTTCATTTTGGGGAGTGCCTGGCTGGCTCAGTCTGTAGCAACTCTTGATCTCAGGGTCATGAGTTTGAGCCCCGTGCTGGGTGTAGAGATTGCTTTAAAAAGTTTTTAAAAATGTTCACTTAGGGGAATAGCTTTTACATATATAAGTAATTCCTGTGAATGGGAAAAGATTCAGTTATATTAAATTACTCCATTGGAGAAACTGCATGTAAAAAAGAAAGAAAAAAAGAAAAAAAACATTTGAAAAGGCAAAGGACAATGATCAACAAAAATGCTAGCCTATCAGGACCATTAGATTCACCTGAATGCTGCATCATTATTCTAAAATGATATTAAAGTGACTTCCAGCATCAGCACTGTCTCTTTTGAAATGTTAATATTAATTACAAGGTCACTAAAAAGCCAGCATGAGAGCACAGCTGATAGTCCCAGAGAGAAGGTAAAAAAAGATTTACTATTACTTTAGCCAGGAGTCACTGAATTCCAAAAGCACATAAAAGATTTTCTGACTTGGCAACATGATGTCCGGTTTTCCAGCTTTAAAGTTTTACCCAAGAAAACACGGACAAGCTGCGGTGTGAATCTGAATTTCCTCTTCCTGTACTCTCCTTTCTCCAGTTTCACTTCCTTTCCCCCCTTCAATTGCCAACCATAGTCCCAACCTCTCACTTCCCCCATGACTGCTCCTCCCTAAGCAGAGATTTTAAGAGCTAACTTCTCTCCTATTTGTTCTGAATTCTGCACTTTACCTGGTGAAAGCAGTCTTTGCTTTGAAATGACCTCATAATGCTTTGTACACTTCAGGCTACTTGAGAAGATTTTCTTGTTGCTTTTTCTTTCTCTACTCCATTTTGATGTGGTGGGATGGTTATCTCCATGTATGTCTGGCAGCATGCTAATAATTATCTAGCCAGCCCTCCTTCCATCTACCATCTTCAAGTGGCAGACAGACTCCCCCCACTCCCCCAGGGAAAGTTTCTTCAACTATGAGGCTCAGTTTCATACCAGATAGAAAAATTTTAAAATTGTGTTTCAGTGTGGCCACTGGAACAAGAACACTGTGGCCATTCGGCTACCTAGCCATACATAGTCTACATCTAGCCAAACCCTAGTCACCGTGAACCTGCACATATTTGTAGGCAAAAATCCCCACATGTAAAAAGTTTAAAATATCATTCCATGAAAAGTTTATCTCACTCTGTTTTCTCTGTTCATTTGTTCAAAAAGAGTAAAAGCAATCAAATATTCCTGAGTGATGTGTCACTCTCCATGGTTATCACCCCCATTAACCCTTTACGGCAAATCAGCAGCAGCAAGTACCCTATGCATTTCCCAGACTACCTGCCCTTCCTTGTCTCCTTAATCCTATTGTTTCTTATTTCAAAATGCGTCATAGTTTCTTGTTCCCACCTTTCCTGCTTCACCCTGCCTCATACCAATCATATCTTAACTGAGCTTCAGTTTAGTCACAATAAATTTCTCCATGTTCTCTGGAGATGCCCAACTGTGTGTGTGTGTGTGTGTGTGTGTGTGTGTGTGTGTGTGTGTGTGATGACACAGTTGTCTCTGTGTGTGTGTGTGTGATGACACAGTTGTCTGTTCCTTCATCCTAGATTGTCCTAGATTGTCCTTACCCTTTTCTCTGAAGAATTCCTAGTCCTGCCTGAAGAATTCCTACTCATCATTCTAGTGTCAAATTTCACCTCCTCTGCAAAACCTTTTTCTATTTTCCCTACAGGAGTTATCTCCACCCTCATTTATACCTCTTTAGCCCTCTTACGTAGTTCTGTTTTATATTCTATTCTATCAGTGGGTTTATATTTCTCTTCTGTACGCTGTGCTTGAGAGCCTATGCTGACGATCAGTAAGGTCATAAATGGCGCTCCATTTTCCCTGCCTGTCAAAACCAACTGACAAGCACAGAATTCAAGCAGACAGAGGGCAACATATCACCCTTTTAATGAAACTGATATGAGGGAATATGGTTCAGACCTGCGGGCCAGGTGGGCTTTTTAATAATTTGCCTCTCAATCACACGTGCTCATGTAACATAGGCAGCACGAGCTGACACGGGGACAGAGCCTTGCTGAGAAGCTCACTACTTGACCAGAAGCAAGTAGGAACCTATGTTCCCTGCAACCAGACACATACGATAAGAAAGAGACTGAAACATCCTGCCAGCTCTTCCTCCCAAGCTCATCAGTCAACCGAGGGGTTCAGGAGGGGGGCAGACAGGAACTAACACTGCAAAGTAAACTACTACACAATGCTTTATCACTTAGAATTTTAATGCTTGTAAAAGCGCTCATTTAGACTTATTTATATCTTTTATAATATATTTCTAGTGTATGTATTTAAAAATATAAGTGAAATAAACTGGCTAAGCTTTTCTCTATAACTTTTTCACATTTCAAGTTCAATTTTTGGAATCACTTCTCTACTTGGAATTATCAGTAGCTGTATTTTTCCACATAGTAGTGTCCTCTCTTGCATCAAGAGCATTGGTAATAAAACATTTCTTTTAAATGTAGTCTGAGGTCATTTTCATGATTGTCCTGCAAACCACTGATGCCTATTCTACAAATTTTGATGGGCAGGCAACGATAATTTCAACCGTGACATGACTGCTTCCTGGACTACAGCAACTGGAAGACAGTACCCAATTTCACAGCTGTTCGACGTTGGCAGGAAAGTCTATGTTGGAATCAATGAAATACAGTAAATACAAACTCTATTACAAAGCCTGCGTTCGTTTTCTCACGGCTGCTCTAACAAACTGTCACAAATTTAGTGGCTTAAAATAACACAGTTATTATTTTACAGTTGTGTAGCTCAGAAGTGCAGTGATGGTTTTACTGGGCTGAAATCAAGGGGTCAGCAAGTACATTCTTTTCTCTTAACTCTAAGAAAGAATGTATTTTTCTTGCCTTCTCCAGCTCCTAGAGACCTCTCTTGCCTCTTGGCTTTGTTTTAGCCCCTTTCTTCCATCTTTAAGGCCAGAAGTACAGCATCTCTCTGATCCTCCTTCCATCAGGACATCTCTTTCTCTGACCACTGTTGGGAAAGCTCCTCCACTTTTAAGGACCCATACGATCAGATGGAGCCCACCCAGGTAATTGAGGATAATCTTTCTATATCAAGACCCTTAGTTTAACTGCACCTGCAAAGTCTCTGTTGCCAAACAAGTAAACATGTGACATCTTTAGGGAGACCATTATTCTGCCTACCACAGACCTTACCCACATTCTACTGTCTGTTGCTTATCTTTATGTCTCTTTAGGGAACAAGTGTGTCTTTGATCTGTATCCTCAGTATCTGGCACCAAGTTGATGTACAGGAGGTTTGCAGAATATTGAAATAAAAAAAAAAGGAATGGGGAATGCTCCTATTCATTTCTATTAAAACAAGACATCTGCAAAGGAATGAGTTATGAGTAAACATGATACACTTCATTAAAGGCAAGAAGCTTGAGGCAGTTAGAGTTTAGGTTGTATATTCGAGAGCCTTGTGATAGGAGTCTAGATATTATACAGATCATGAGAAATCTATATACATCCCTTAGAGGTTTAGAGCTTATTCTGTATCCAGAGAACATTTATTGAAGAATAATAAGCAGTAAAAAGAAAGAATTGAATTAAATTTAAAAAATTAGTTTGGTGATAGTATAAAAGGTAATTTGAGAAATAGAGACTCGGATTTTTAAGTTTATAGTCCCTGCTATATATAGGAAGACTGCAAAGACAGAGGATATTTAATTCCGATTTGAAGAGTTATATTTTATTCCCACTGCCTAGTTTTTCTAGAATAAATTTTCCTGGTTTTTCTAGAATATTTAAAATCATGTCCAGACTTTTATCCTGCTCGCTACAATGTGATTATATAGAATTTTCTAGGATACATGTCTGATGATTAGTATATAAATGCTCAGATTTTTCTAAGCAAGTTTAATCAGTTAATTTTTACAAGGCTGTTTTTAACTTTCTGAAAGCCAACTCACAGGGCTTTCCCCCTCTGAAGTCAAAGAATTATAACAGAAGAGGCAGGAGAAATGAATGATGCTAACTCGCCCTGCTGTTGCTGTCTTTGAAGATGAAGGAGGCCACAAACCAAGGAATGTGGGTAGAATCCAGAAGCTGGGAATGACCACAGCTGAGAGTCTTCAAGGAAAGAGACATAGAGCCACCAGAATGGAGCACAGCTTTGTTTTCTGCCTTGTGAGATTTGAAGCAGAGATACTACCTAATCTATAGAACTGTGAGATAGGACTGCCTGGGTGTCTCAGTGGGTTAAGCATCTGCCTTTGGTTCAGGGTCATGATCTCAGGGTTCTGGGATCAAGCCCCACATTGTGCACCCTGCCAAGAGGGGGGGTCTGCCTCTCCCTCTTCCCCTGCCTCTCCCCCCTGCTTGTGTTCGCTTGCTCTGTCAAATGAATAAATAAAATATTAAAAAAAAAGAACCGTGAGATAATAAAAGTCCGTTGTTTTAAGCCATTAATGTATGGTGATTTGTTACGGCAGAAATACAAAACTAATACTAGCACTGTACGTGTTAAGATCATTGAATAAATGTAAGTGTTTTCTATTTAACTATAACTACCCATAACATAAGATTTTTCCATTTCTTCTTAAACTACTTCTTTCTTACTCTTTACCAAACTAACCATTAGATTGTTCAATGACAGATTTATAAATACCTTCCCTACTGTCACCAGACTAAATCTTAATGAAATTTGGGTATACCCAGACTAGTAATCCATCCCATGGCCTCAAATCCTTCCTATCCTAATCCAGATATTGTATTCAAAAAGAAAGGTTACATAGCACTTAAAAATATTGGATTTGCTCCAGGATTTTCCAATAAGACTGTTTCTTATTATATGCCCTAGCTACTTCTGCTTCTTCTAACACTGAGAAACAAGTTCAAGTACAATTCAGAAGTTAGGGTCCTTCACAACGTGCTGCAAATTGATTTTATTGACTCTACATAGGCAGTAGGTTATTTCCACGTCCAGTTGCACTACAGATACTCTTCCAGTGTTCCAAGGCTTTCCCTATAGGAAGGCAAGCGCTGCCATTGACTAGAAGAAGAAAACTTGTAATACCTGTGACTGAGTGAAGACCAAAATGAAGTCTTTGAGAACTAGGAAGACACAGAGTAAAAAAATCTCAAGACTACTGGTAAGGCCAAGGAAATCATGAATAACCCAGATTGGAGGATGAATAGTCTTCCTGCTGCCTAGAAGGACAGTAGATCTTCCTTCCCAACCCATCACCTCAACTCCCTCCATCAGCATCTCTTACAGTGCAATGATAACCTAATGATTTGGCCATCCTCTGAGGGGACAATGATGGGAAAAATCAAAATCAGTCCCGCCATAGTCAGGTAAAGTATTCCAAAAATTAAAACTTCCACCAATAATTTACTCCTTCAGTGCAAAGCTCCCTTTTTTCTTCTGAACACACACTATAATTCTCTACTGTTTCAGATATATATCTGAATAGCCTTTTAGAGGTAAATATTGCCTTTTCCACCGTGACTCTTCTTGGTTTCTGACATATATCTAATCTCCTTTTGAATGTATATTTCACCTATTTACTACTACTCTCTTGTAAACTAGTTGTTTTTCAAATGTATAAGTTTGTATGCATTTGAGTACAAAGGACTCCTTCCCTTTTGTATATCAAAATAATTTCTGAATGACAAGAGGTTGGGGGATTTTCAGCCATTTTCCTGATGTGTAAAGAATTGAGGTGGAGTTGGCCTCAGATGCAGGTTTGAGGAGGTTCACCTCAGCTATTCCTCTGTGTATATACTGAGGATATATTACAAATTATGTTTCACAATTCTCTTTAATAAATGTGTCACTTCTACATCCTCCTGAATCTATTATTCTTTAGCTTTATCCTTCAGCTCTTTGTTCAACAGTAGTTTTTTCATCTTCTTACAAAGACTATAAAAGACCTAGAATTTGAGCAGAATAAAAGAGACAATTGGTTTGAAAGATCAAGGTATCCCAGCTTCACAAAATGTGCCATATTGGAGGGTTCCAAGTGAAAGAAGTCAGAGTGGAGATTAATATTTTGAAGACTGATTGTCCAACCCAGCACAGATCAAGATACAAACATGTATCTGCATGTCCTTTACATATCTTTCATCAATGGCCAGGACTATGGAGAGAGGAATGAGAAAAATGAGTCTCTTTCTTCAGGCATAAAATTTAAGGGGCACCAAAAAACTCAGTAACATAAATAATATTTTGATACAATATTTTTAAAGATAAGAATTATCTTTATAAATCACTGGTGAATAAGTTATCAAAATCTGAAATAAAAACATCATGCATGGGGCGCCTGGGTGGCTCAGTTGGTTAAGCATCTGCTTTCAGCTCAGGTCATAATCCTAGGGTCCTGGGATTGAGCCCCATGTTGGCCTCCCTGCTTGATGGGGAATCTGCTTGTCCTTCTCCCTCTGCCTCTCCTCCCCACTCATGCTTTCTCTTGATCTCTTAAATAAATAAATAAATAAATAAATAAATAAATAAATAAATAAAATAATTTAAAAAAACAGCGATATTTTATTACCTTAGTAGCATAGCAGGGAATACCCTATGGGAAATACAGGGTCGAAGAGCAAGGGAAGGATTTCCTGATTGCCTATTGATCACTTATATGTGGCAGGCACTGTTCTAGGCACAAAGAACACAGCAGTTAACAAAGCATTACAGTATTATTCTCATGAAGTCCATATGAAGTCTTTTACATTATAGTGGCAGGAAACAGAGAACAAGTTAAATAAGTTAAATACACTGGACATTAGTGATAAAGTCAAGGAGAAAACAAAGCAGGAAACAGAAATAAGACAAGTGACAAATTTTGATAAAGTAGCCCAGAAAGTGTCTGAGAAGTTGGCATTAAAGTAAACACTTGAGGGAGAAAAGGGAGGAGCCATATAGAGCAAAAGTTCTTCAGGCCAAAGGAACAACAGAGGCAAAGGTCAAGGTGGTAGCTTAAACACCCTGTTCCAGGAACAGCAAGAAGGCCAGCCTGGCTCAGCAAGTGAATGGCCAAGGGGGAAGAGTAGTAGCTGATGTGACACACAACGGGGTGAGGGACACGATCGATCACTAGGGCCGTAAGTCACTACAAGACATATCTTTTACTCTGAGTGAGATGAGAAACCCTTTAGAGGAGCTGACCAGGGAAGTGACACGATCTGACTCACTTTCTGAGACACACTGTGCAAATAAAATCGATCCCTATCACAATTTATTAATCTCCAAGTGTTTCTTTCACACGGTTAGCAAATGAAGGAAAAACAGTTGACTCTCTTGAGGGCCAGGGGTTATATTCCTGGGCTATGAAACATGGGGCCTGTAGCCAGTCTTCATGAGGGGATTTAAGGCAAAGTAGGAATAAAATTTCACAAACGTATCTGCATGTCCTATCAATAGAGTCACCACGTGCTGAATCAATAAATCTTATTTTTAAATGTATAGTTAGATGTCGATGCAGATATAGATGCAGGTGTAGACAGATTTGTACTTGTAGATGTGGATATGCACATAAATATGAACATATTTAACAACAATATATTTTGCAATTATAAACTAATAATGTTATAGTTACAGAAGATTTTTTAAAAGATTTTCTTTCATCTGTTTATTGAATATTGGGAAGGCATTAATAATGTCTTCCTTAAACAAGTATGAGAATGCATGTGATGCAAAGAACCTTTTTAGGACTTCTTCTAACTTCTTTTTTTTAGGAAGAAGAAGACAGAGCCTTGTGTGTGTGTATGTGTTTCTAGTATTAAAAGCTGGCATAGAATTTTATAATATTCTCTGCTTCAAATAGAAACTGCTTTACTATCCATTAATGCTTTTTCTACATTTTCTTATTTATATCTGAAATTTGTGAAGCAAGAAGCATTTTACATGTTGGAAGGATGCCTTGTTTATTAATATTGCTACGTCAAATATTCATCGAGATTGGTAGCAGACAGCTGCTGATAATGCATAACCAGGGAGTCAGGCCTTTGGATGCCAAATCCTTGTATGAAGACAAAGGCTATTTTTGCGGAAACCAACAAAAGCTTTACCCCAACCCTGACTTCTAACAAAAGGCATCTAAGGGCAGAATCTGACATTCATTTCTGTTTCACTTGTTTGGAAGAGGGCAAAACAGTGAAACAAAATGAGAGGTGCCATTTGCCAAGCTGGTATTCATCCAGCAAGCTTTAGCTTGGCCATAACGGTTGCCTGAAGCTGGCATCCAGCCTAGCTGTTCAGCGCCCCTTCCTGATGGAATGTTGCCCTCACTTTCCTGGGATATAAATGTTTTGACTGTCAGCTCTGGGATAGAGAATTGAACATGGCTTTTCTTTTACTTGTTTTTAAAATCTAGGTCAGAGTAGCAGGGAAGATGTAAGGGATTTCCAAAAAAGACAGAGACAATGCAGAACTAGTAAATACTTTCCCCTCTTCTTTTTTCTTCCAAAATAAGGGCAATAAAGCTAGCAGAGTTCACAAAATATTATTAATATTGTTACTAAAATGATAACAATAAGTTGTAAGATTTAATAATATGTTAATATAATTTAGTGAAATACTGGATAAAGCAGTTACATGTCCCCCAGAATTAATCACGACCAAGCCATAGAAGTATTAAGCAATAAACATTTTGATGGGTAACTCTGGCAACAGCCCCTAGAAAACACTCTCTATTTCCTATTAGAGATATCTCCCTATTCTTAGAGTATAGTTTAAAAAGGGTAATTGCTCTGAATTCCACTTCTGCCATTCCTTCAATTCACTATTAACCTCAACTCAAATGCCCTATCACAAAAAGAACCTACAACATCTCTTGATCTTTACCTCTTTGTGCATAATCATACTTATTTTACCATTTACAAATGGAAAATATTACTGAGTACTTTTTACCAAGTAGGCTTTTAGATTTTACCTATGTGAAGCAACACTAATAAAGCACAACAAGGAATTAGGATTTCATCCAGTTGGCTGACTTTTCTATATTGCGGCCTGGCACAAATCTCAGCGTCCAACAACTTCTAAGTGATAAAATATGGCTTTCTGCTGATTTCCATATTAACCTATTCTGATTACATCCAGATAGATTTTTTTTTTTTTTACATCTCTGAAATATTCCTGGTGGTAAGACATGGTAATGCTACAATAGCATTTTCTATGAAATAGATTCTTGTCAATAGTGACTTCTTCCCCAACCACCTATGAGCCTCTATACCACATTTTCCCACAGAATGAGAGAGAAATCCCAACAGAGATTCCTTTGACATTTTGACTCTTCAAATGTGCCAAGTGTGAATTTGGGTACTAACTGGTCATTTTAGAAGCCTGCAAATTTCACAAACAGAAATATTCCATTGTCACAGGGTGGCCCAAGCTGGCTCTGATCTAAGACTACAGAATTCCCTTCCAGGTTAAAACCAAGGATCGTGCAGAATTTGTCTCCAGTCATGACTGTTGTTGTCATCAGAAGGAATCAGAGGATTCCTTTTACAAGTATTAGATGGCAAGACTCAGGAAATAAGGTACAGGCATGAGTCATTCTGAGCATCACAGAAATGATAATCTAGCAGTATACAGTAAGAAAGTGAGGGGTTGTTGTGGACTGAGCTGTGTTACCCTCCAGCGTCATCTGTTGAAACCCTAACCCTCCGAGTGACTGTATTTAGATGTAGCGTCTTTAAGAAGCGGGCCCTAATCCAGTATGACTGGTATCCTTATAAGAAGAGGCGCCGGGATGCAGGTACACAGAGAAAAGGCCGTGTGAGGACACAGCGAGCAAGAGGCCAGCTACAAGCCAAAGAAGCTTCAAGAAAACCAAACCTGTGGACATGTTGATCTTGGGCCTACAGTGTCCAGAAGTGTTCTGGAAATACTCTCCTGTGGCAAAATACAGAGGTCTCTTCAGAGGTCTCAGCTCTTCCTTTTACTTCACAATTTTAATCAAGTATATCGCTTGGCTCTTAGAACATGCCTACAAATGTATGGCCTATTTCAAATGTTTGCATTCACATGTAACAAACACATCCTTCTATTATCTAAGTTAAAGCCAGGAAAGATGCTCCACAGACAGGTTTTTTATCATAAGGTTGAGCCTCATGTTCTTTTCTGAGAGTTAAAGTCTGGATTGCTGTAGGGACTCCTTCCTGAGGTTAAACCATCTTAAAGTCTTCTGCTTCCTTTCCATTTTGACTTTTGGAAATCAGTTACAAAAAAGGAAGAAGAAAGCAAATACACTAATTTTACTGATTGTTGAACATTGTGGCACTATATCTAGAATTATTGGTTAAAATAAAATTGAAATATCCATTTTTATTTTTATCTAAAGGAGAAAGTACTTGCTTCACCTATGTTTTAAAAAAGTGTGAACTATTTATAAATCAATTGCACAGATTAAAGACTCATCATGAATCTTTAGATTCATAAAGAGAGTGGAGGCAGAATGATAGAAGTCTGAACTTAGGAAGGATGAAGAGAGAAGGTCCAGAAGAAGCAATGTTTCTTGTCAAACAAGAGTAGCAATTTGTGGCTCTTGAAGAGAGTAAGACTAAGCCTAATGTCTTGATGCAGTTCAGAAGCAAGGAATTATAGTATAGAGAGGTCTCCAATTAACCTCTGCCAAGCTGGAGACTCTGTATCAGGTGGACCATAAAGAGAAGGAACTTGAACATGGAGAGAAGAAAGGACTAACCCTTCTTCAGGATTCTGTGTATAAGCTTGACCAGCTAACAGTATGGTCCTTTTGTGATGGACTATATAGTACACCCTACCTTCTTTGGTAACTTACATAGTGCCTCAATGTTCTATTGCAGATTTCCATAGTCTAAGCTACTTGCCACCTTGACCTACAAGAGTGAATCTCAAGAATTCTCATTACAAGGAGGAATGCTGGGGTGCCTGGGTGGCTCAATCAGTTAAGTGGCTGCCCTTAGCTCAGGTCCTGGGATGGAGCCGCTGGTGGGGTTCTCTGCTCAGCAGGGAGTTTGCTTCTCTTTCTCCCTCTGCTGTTCCCCCTGCTTGTGCTCTCTAGCTCACACTCTCTCTCTCTCTTTCAAATAAATAAATAAATAAATAAATAAATAAATAAATAAATAAATAAAATCTTTAAACAATGATAAATGTTTTCCTTGTTTGTTTCCTTCTTTCTTTTCATTGTATCTATATGAGGAGACAGATATTAGCTCAACTTATTGTGTTAGTCATTGCACAATACATATAAATCAAATCATGTTGTACACCTTAAATTTATACAGTGATAAGTCAATGATTTCTCAATAAAACTAAAAAAAGTGATAGTGATAAAACTTTTACGAAAAGTTGAAAACAAATCAAATGAAGGAGAAAGGGGCCTTCCTATGTTTGTGTGTCCGGGCACTGGACCTCCGCTGTGGATAAAGATGGAGGACCTCCGTGATAATTAGAACCAGGGCCCATTGCTCATCAAGGAAACAGGCCAAAAAGGACAGAACAGAAACTTCATCCTCATCCATTTCAGGCAAGATTAAGTGTAGAAATATCTGTGTCATCAGCCAGGGAGAGCTTGACACCAGTTTTAATTGGAAATAAACAGAGAGCTGTAGAGGAAGGGCAGGCTGACTGGTTAAATGGGAAGCTTTGATCAGATTTCATTAGGTCATCTCATGCAGAAACAGGCTAACATTTACAATCAGATCAGCAGTTTCTTTAAGAGTGGACCAAAAAAGTATCTAATATATATTTTACATAGCAGAAACTTCCCAGCATCTAAGTTTCTCTAGCTTTAAAATGAGATAAATGATCTTCTTCCTTTGCAATTCTCCTAGAGACATTTTAATAAGATACTTCCTCTGATATCTGTTAAGTTCCTTTGAAGGAAAACAGAAGGAAATAGAAGACATTGTTAACGTTAAAAGACTATTTGTTGTTGATCTGCTTTATAACATGATATCTGAAAAGCTCCCCTACCTCCATGCCCGTACACAGAGAATTTTACCTAACTTTTCTAAGTAGTGTTTTGGTATGCAAAGCAAAAACAAAACTATACATCTTAACTGAGTCGATGATTCATTCACATTTTAGTTCAAATGAAAAAACCGAAGGCACTTACTAAGAGAGTAATTGACGTCCAGCTAGCTGTCCTAGATAGAGTGGGTTATCTTAAAATTTGAGTATGCACTAGGAAAACAGAATTTAAATTTATTTCTTCTAATAACCCAAATAAATGCAAAATCTTTATTAGTTTTCAATGAGACATTTAAAAAAAAAAACAACTATGAAGTCAGACCACTGAATGCGAACAAACCAAATAGATTGCTCTCAGGCTCAAAAGAATGAGACTTTTCTTAGGACCTAATTAGCTTTCTTTTTTAAGTCAAAGGGATCTGCTCAGAGTCAGGCCACTTCTTCAAAGCAGTCCCAGCAAACTCACATTATACAAGGTCATAATCAGTAGACAGAGTTTCCAAGCATGTCAGGTCACATTTTCTTTAGAGGTACAGGAAATGGAGTAAAGTCAGAAAGTGCAGGTTACCCCACAGGCCAGCAAACAATTCTGCCAATTACTCCCTGGGGTAGTCCAGCACCATTGAAAGAGTCTGCCCATATAATTACTAGTGACATAAGCATTTGCTTCAGTCTAGTTGACTTAAGTACATAACTGAAATAGTCACTAAGCTATATGAGCAGATACTTCCTTTCATTTGCATTTTTAACAAAAAAGATTCATGATGAGTCTTTAATCTGTGCAATTGATTTATAAATAGTTCACACTTTTTTAAAACATAGGTGAAGCAAGTACTTTCTCCTTTAGATAAAAATAAAAATGGATATTTCAATTTTATTTTAACCAATAATTCTAGATATAGTGCCACAATGTTCAACAACCAGTAAAATTAGTGTATTTGCTTTCTTCTTCCTTTTTTGTAACTGATTTTCAAAAATCAAGTACTTTGAAAAATAATGAAATATTAGAGGTAGACACTTATGAACTGGCAAATCATATCCAATAGATACGTTTCAAAAAGTTATGAATAATATAAATTTTTAAAAAAGAATCAGCGGTGCCTGGGTGGCTCAGTGGGTTAAAGCCTCTGCCTTCAGTTCAGGTCATGATCTCAGGGTCCTGGGATAGAGCCCCACATCAGGCTCTCTGCTCAGCGGGAGCCTGCTTCCCCTTCTCTCTCTGCCTGTCTCTCTGAGTACTTATGATCTCTTTCTTTCTCTCTCTCTCTCTCTCTGCCATATAAATAAATAAATAAAAATCTTTGGAAAAAAAAGAATCATATTCAATGCATTAAGTATATTTAGTGATATAGGGAATCCAAGATGATTCTTAGAGAAAGTGAATATTATTTTTTTATTTTTTAAGATTTTATTTCTTTATCTGAGAGAGTGAGCAAGAAAAAGAGTGCAAGCTGGGGGCAGGGGGAGGTAGAGGGAGAAGCAACTCCCCACTGAGCAAGGAGCCCAGTGCAGGGCTTGACCCTAGGACCCTGGGATCATGACCTGAGCCAAAGGCAGACACTTAACTGACTGAGCCACCCAGGCACCCCAAAATTAAATATATTAAACAGGGAAACAAAACAAAACAAAATTTCTTCTCTATTTTTTTATTTGGGTTTTCATATATCAAATTGATATACAAAGTTAAGTTATACTTATGTACTTAAATGTTAAATGGTATGTATTAAGTTAATTGCATTCTCACTTGAGGTTTTGTTCAGTAAAAGGAAGGTTTATTATAGTTTCTCCTGTAGTGACATCGACTACCATATAGCTTTTCTCACACTCTTCCTCAAAGTGATGTGATGCTTGTATTAGCTTCCTACTGCTCTATAACAAATTACCACAAAGTTAAAAGCTTAAAACAACTTCCTGTTAATTCTCATGGTTCCGCTGGTCAGAATCTGGGCTGGCTCCACGGGTCTCTCCGCTCTGGATCCCATGAGGACATTATCAGTTGTGTCAGTTCATTGTCTCAAAATCTGCTTCTAAGTTCATTCAGGTCATTGGCAGTATCCAGTTCCTTGTGGTTATAGAACTGAGATGCCATTTCTTAGCTGGTTGTCAGCTGGGGCCACCTTCAGCTCCTAGAGACTTCTCTTGAGTTCTTGTACCTGGGCGTCTCTGCCTCAGATCAGTGATAGTGCACTCAGTCCTTCTCAAGCCTAGAATCTCTCTGAACTCCCCTTGTGCACATCTCACTGACTGCCATCCTCTTCTGCTTTTAAAAGCTCCTATGAGACATTGGTTTACACAGATAGTGCAGGATAATTTGTTTTAAAGTGAGCTGATTAGTAATCTTAATTCCATCTGCAAAGTCCCTTCACAGCAGTGCCCTGTGTAGATATTGATTGAATAACTTGAGGGGACATTTTTAGCATTCTGCCCCCCACACTAACTAATGGCCACATCACAAATGGCTCAAATATAGCCACAGGAGGCATCTTTTAAAATCAGTAGTCATCTTTTCCACAGTGATTAAGAAAATAAACCTTGACTTTGCCATAGCTCCCCTAAGGAATCTCAACTAACTTGTATAATCAAATGTCTTGAAAAGCTACAGGATACAGAAAGAAAGCAAATTACAACTAGGAGTAGAATTAGGAGAGAAAAGCAAACCAATACCAGATATTAGGAATATGTTGACCTTTAATAATGCTGAGATTTTAAAATAAATTTTTTTCTGTGGTTTACATTGTGCCACGGCCACTTATATCCATTAAAGGTAAACATGTGTTTATCATTTAAGGGCATTTGCTACGTGCTTGACCTCACGGTATATTTTTGCATTAGAATCTCTAAGCTTTTTTACTGGAAAGCTTCTTAAGGAAAACTCCCAGATTAACCATCAATTTGTTGCTTGTATTTAGAGTCTTTAACTCTATTTAGGAAATGTCGAAATGGGTCATAACCAAGTCCACCAGACAGAACTTAAACTATAGCCACTGCTAGGGTTAACTATGTCTGGACATTAATTTGTGGGTCCCACAAAAATTCTACAGAATTTCTTTTGCATTAGGCTTGAAGAGCCTCCCAGGAGAGAATCATTCCTAAAGTGATGAGCCAGATATGAAATGGTCTTTGCAATCAAAGTAGAGTAGGGGCATTGAGTACAGTGTGGAATCTGTCAGTCAAAAATGAAATAAGTCCTATTTCTAAGCATTTCTGGGAAAAATAACACCTGAAAGATCTAGACAAATGCATCTGTTTAATTACAGGAAAGCTGGGGAAATACAGTTCTTAGAAAAGGAGAGGAGAGGGGAGGGGAGGGGAGGGGAGGGGAGGGGAGGGGAGGGGAGGGGAGGGGAGGCAGTGAGAAGGAAAGGAAAAGCAGTGAGTAGTATTGATGTTCATATAGAAATGCTATTATTTTTATTTTTATGTCGATTTTGCAGCAGGTCACTTTTCTCTTAAAATTCTCTTATAATTTCTGGTTTCAGTCATTTATGATCTTGAATTTTTTATGTAGATGTTTATCTAAAATAATATCAATTTTGTCTATTTTCTTTCTTTCTTTCTCTATTTCTTTCATTTTCTTTCCACTTCATCTCACATATATTAGTGGATTTGTTCCAGTAAAGGTATATTTTTATCTTATTCCTGAGTTAAATAGAAATGCTTTCAGAGTTTTACCAGAAAGTGTGCCTTTTAGTATTTTGGTTATTAACTACTACCTTGTATAAGGCTAAGAAGTTCCTTTAGCTCTTATTTCTTAGGAGTTTCTGCAATAAGTAATTATTAACTTTTTCAAAGTCTCAGTCTATTATGATTAAATGTTTTTCTCTGATCATCTTTGAATACAGTGAATTATATTGATGGATTTTTTTTAATAATTCTGTGTCATCCATGTTCTCCTAGGATACAGTCTATCAGGTAATGCGGTATATGTGTGTACGAGTCTGCGTGTGTGTTAACATATGGTTGGATTTAATTTAACATTTTAGTCAGGACTTTTGTTAAATGAAATTGGCTAATTGGCATTATCTGGTTTGACTATCAAGGTCATGCTGTCCTGCTAAATTGACTTTGTAGCTCTCCTGTCTTATCTAGAAAATACAATAGATATAACAGAAGTTCCATTCCTGAAATTTTACCAAAACTTACTTGTAACACCATTTGGTCTTGGCAGGCCAAAAAAATGGAAAGGTTTTCGGCTACTAATTCTTATATGTTGTTTTGTCCATTCAGTTTTTTTAAATATGTTTATCAATTTTGGTAATTTACATATTCCCAAAAAACTGTTGACTTCATCTAGTTTTTCACACATATAAGGTTGTTCACAACATTCTCTTTTTCTAAATTTCTGCACTACTTTGCCTATGCAACCTATTTTATTTCTAATATTATTTGTCTCTATTCTTTTATTTTTTTGCAATCTTGCCAGAGTATTATCTCTCATTGCTAAAGAAAAACAATTTTGGTTTTGTTCACATTTGCTTTTGTATTTGTTAGTTTGTTCATTAATCCCTAATATTTAGTCCTTTTGTTTTATTTTATTCTATTTATTTCCCAATCCCACTGACTTCTTGAGTTGATGGTTTAGCTTACTTATCATCAGCATTTCTTATTTTCTAAGAAATAAATTTAAGGTAATAATTTTACTCTAAAGTGATATAAAAATCACATAATTGTCCTAAAGATTTTTTATTTAAACTATGCATTACTGAGAAGTCTGTTAAGTTTCAGATTTATATAGGGAGTTTCATCACTATCTTACAGTTGTTGGTATTTAATTTTGGAGCATTATGTTCAGAAAAAGTAATCTGTAAAAGTCTAATATTTTGAATTTCTTGGGATTCCCTTTAAGACCTAATATACCATCAAGTTTTACATTTTTTTAAAACACGTTAACCTGTTTAGTAAGGTACATTTTTCTAGAAAATTGCCAGTGTTACCTAGGTTTTCAGATGTATACACATAAAATATTTTTCAGGTATGTTTTTACACAACATGTGCTCTTTTGGGGCCCTGTAAATATCTATGTGTATCTATCAGGCCAGAGTTATCAACTATATCACTAAGTCACTGATGTCAATATTTGTTTCTTATCTGTTGATTATGATCTCCTAGAATGATTATGAAGTTCTAATTAATTCTCTATAATTTTGTTAAATATTTCTTGATATATTTATTTCCAGTTTCTGATGTTAGGTCCATGAACATCTGTAGTGATCACATCCTCTTGGTGGACTACTTCATTTATGCACCAAAATTCGTCCCCTTTGTTCTTTTTAATGTTTTTCACATTAAATGTGATTCTGCCATTTATATTGCCTTCCAGCTTTCTTAAAATTAGCACCTCAAAGTGTGGTCCTTGGATTCCTGGGGGTCACTAAGACTCAGAGGTTCTATGGGGGCAAAACTGTTTTCTTAATAGTAAGATGTTCTTTGTCTCTTTTATTTTCAATGTCTCACCAGTAACGGTGGGGTTTTCAAAGACTGCATGACAAGTAACATGACAACATATTGAATGTAGACATAGATATGAGAATCCAGTTGTCCTTTACAAACCAAGAAATTAAAGATTTGCAAAAATGTTAATTAATGCCACTCTTCAATTAATCTATTGTTTGTATTGGAAATATAGTCACTTCTTAAAAAAGTTATTTATATCGACATATAATGGATTTTTATTGTTACTTTAAAAGGTACTAATAAGCACTTGTTTTACTCTTTTCCTAGCATCTATTGAATTAACTATATTTTCCTCTACCAATCTATTTAGAAAAATACTAATTATTACTTTTATATTCTAAACTTGAAGTTTAACATTTTATTTCTTTAAAAAAGCCCTATTAAAGAAAAAAAATGTGGAGAATTTTGCACTATTTTACATCTTAACATGGCCTAACTGCCACCCCATTTTCCCCAACACCTTCATTTAGCATTCCTATATATTTGCTATGGGAGGTAGAATTTTTAGCATATTTTATTCTGTCATCCTTTTTCAGAAGTCATAGCATTTTTCCAATCACAGACAATTCTTACCTTAAAGGAAACGCTAGTACCTGCTAAGATAATAAAAAATTTTCCCCTTACTATCTTAATGGCTTCATAGTTTCTTAAAAAAAAAAAAAAAGCATGAACTTAGTCTAATATTTAAGTGCAACATGAAATCAATGTTAATCTAATACATCTTCCAATCTGATTTTCCATACACCCCATTTCAAAATATATACTTCAACTGAACTAGATTACAGAGTATTTCCTGAATGTGTTCCATCATTTGCTATCTCTGTATATCATAGATATACAGGCTATATCTATGCCTGTATCTGTTCTCTACCTTGAATTCCTTCCTCAGTCTTCAAATTTCTATAACCAACTGGAACCACAATCTGGTAGGGAGTCCCTACCACAAAGACTACCCTGAGAAACCCATATGGAAGCAATTCCCATGCACTGAATTTTTAAGTATTTTGTATCATTCAAAATGCAGGTATATTATGCTGCATTGCTTCTAGTTATTTGAAGTTTTACCCTATTTCCCCAGTTACACTGTAAGTTCTTTGAGGACAGAAATTATTTAGCCCATCTTTGAATCTCCCACATCATTAAACACAGGTTTATTTAGAAAGTATGAAAACTAATAATTTTCAGAATTATCACAGTCAAAAACAACTGTCATAGAGTTAATTACATTTGGTTTTCTGATATCAGATCATGATGTCTTCCTGGTACAGGAGAAAGATTCTGAGAACACAGTGGGTACCCTTGGTTTGGGAATATTGGGAATCATTCTACCAAGGAAGTTAAGAGTTGCAGCTTGGGGTCTCCTACATCAATGCTCTGCATTCAAGCTCCAGCCAAGCTTCAAGAAACAACAAAAAGAGTAGCTGCTTTAGCTCTCACCATTGCCTTTTTCTCTTCTGCCATCTGCCAAATCATCTCAGGGAACTGCTGCAAAAGAGTTGATGAAATCCCTACCTACTAAACTTATTAGCAACCCTAGTTCAAGGACATGGTTTCGAAAGCACTGAAAAACATTTTTCAATAACACTTAATGCCTTTTATCAATACCTACAATGTACATTCCAAGAGGAAAGAAATACAGCAAATTATTGAAATACAGTGTGCCTACCTTACATAGGAGTACATTGGCTAGCAATGATTTTATTTACCCTAATTCCCTCCATTTTCACAAAGACATATAACCATCAAAACTGAAGAATGTTTTTGTGTATGTAAAGTATAACTTACAAGTTTTTTCACAGTCCACTTTTCCAAATATATAAGTCATCTGCTATCTTTAGTTTAGTTCAACAAATTATTATGAAGTATCTATTTTCCAGATACTATATTAGGCAACAAGTCTGTGAACATGAATAAAACACGATCCCTGTTCCCAGTGTGCTGGAGGCAGTGGAGGAAATGGAACTCCTAAAGAGGAGTCAATCTAATGTGGTAAGATCTCTGATAAGAAGTATTGTGACACATACTGGTTTCAGGAAAGGCGTACATGATTAGTTCATCTCTGGCCAAATGCTTGAAGGTGAGTATAAATTAGCCTGATGATTGTAAGTCATTTCAGATACAAGTGTAAAGTACTATTCAATGAATAGCCTCTTAGTATCTCTAAAAGGCTGGGAAGATTACCAGGAGTTGGGGTGAATTGGTTAGGTGATGGACAGGATCTTGTATTGCATGATAATAAGCTGAGACTTAAGTTATCGTTAGCATCTTCCAAACTGTGTTACAGAGGAAGACTAGAATTCTGGGATGCCTTTGGTGACTCAGTTGTTAAGCGGCTGCCTTTGGCTCAGGTCATGATCCCAGGGTCCTGGGATCAAGCCCCGCATTGGCTCTTTGCTCAGCAGGAGGCCTGCTTCTCCCTCTCCCACTTCCCCTGCTTGTGTTCCCTCTCTCACTGTGTCTCTCTCTTTCAAATAAATAAAATCTTTAAAAAAAAAGAGAGAGAGAGAGTCTAGAATTCTATAGAATATAGCAGGTTCTCTTGGAAAAAAAAGTTCTATAGTCAAAATAATCTCCCTCTCAGAGATTCACATGGAGAATTTTAAAGGTTATGAAAAGTCCCGAAGTCAAGAAGCTGGCTTCATGTTAACCCAGCAGCTCCCGAATTTATTTGGCTTCTAATCATTTTTTCACAGAATAGCTGTTAACATCCCATGTGACTCAAGTGTTTTATAAAACATAGTTTGGGCAATATTGGATATAAGCAATGGAGTAGCTACTGGGCTCATCACTTTACATATATGTTGATGAATTTTGACTTTATTTGGCATATAATAGGGGACCATCAACACTGTTCCAACAGGAAAATGGCTTGATTGAAGCCAAGACTCGGGAATGTAACTCAACAAGATGTAAGGATGGATTGGAGGGGAGACAGGCAGGATGCTGGAATACCAGGGAGGAGAATCCATCTTGAAACAGTTCAAAATATAAAACTATAAACATATGTTTTGGAAATGTTTCTAGATTTAATAAATTCTATGATAATATACCAGGGAGATTTCTTTGAAAATCTATAACAGATGCCAGTAAGAGTACTATCTGTCTTATCATCAATTAACATATATTTGGGATCTCCAGGGAACATTATGCATGTATATAGCAACCAAAAACAAATTGCAACAGGCTTGCCTTGTTGTCAAACTGGAGAAAAAATGATCAAGATAAGAATAATTAATTTCAGGTGGATTCAATTATTGTACTCAGTCATTACTCAACTATTTATTAAGCACCCACAGAGTGCACAGCACTTTACTAGGTTCTTATAAAAATCCATGTATTAATAACAGAGATTTTTTTCCACTAAAGTAACTTTGAGCTCCCTGTGGCTCATCAATGCTAAGGGCACACAGAAGAGGGCAGCCACCAGTGAGCAGCTATTAATCAATTTTGTTCAATGTCCAGTCCAAGAAAATAGACCTTTAAATATTTCATCATTGAGAGATATTGAATTAGGTAACTTACAAAGTTTTAAAAATTTATGTCTATGATCAGGGGGAAATTTTGGAATAACTCGAAAGTCTGGGCCATAATCATTTCTAGCACTTCAGAACCAGGCTAATACCTAATTCATATATTCATTCTATCAGCTAAAATATATATATTGGGCACAAATACATGTCTGGCACTAAACAAAGGACTGAGAATAGAGGGGTGAACAAAATTTTCTCAAAACATTACCGTGTGGTAGTTGAATTCTGATAATGGAGGCAGATTGTAAATAAAAATAGTTATTGATATGGATATAGACAAAGATACATATAAACATAGACACTAGTGTGATAAACTAATAAAGAGAAATTAGACTGAATTGAGAAATAGAAGCTTCCAAAAAGTTGGGGAAACTTGAGAGAAAAATGTTTCAGGCAGAAAAAATAGGAGGTACAAAAGCCTTGAAGCAGGACATCTCTGGCTAGATTAGAATGAAAAAGAGAAGGAGCAGAATGAGGTGAAAAATAGCAAGACGTAGATCATTTGGGGCCATTGTAATGATTCTAGCTTTTCTCTGGTTGTGTCAGATACATTGTGGGGTGGTTGAAGAGAGGGGACATAGGATCTAATATTACTTTAAAGAATCACTGTGACTGTATTAGTAGACTAAAGGGCAGGTTGACAAGGGCAGAAGTAGGCAAACTAGTAGGAGACTTATACAGTAATACAAGTGAGAAATGGTGGAGGCTTGGATGTAGGATGTAATAGCAGAAAAGTGGTCCGATTGGGGATACATATTGATGGTAGTGCTGACAAGATCTGCTGGTAGATGAGCCAAGAATGACTTAGTCATTTGCTCAAGTCTTTGGCTTGAGCAAAGAACAGATGCGTTAGCCAGCTAATGAGATGTGGAAGACTGTAGGTGGAAGGAGATTTTGGGAGGAAGACGAAGTCCAGTTTTGGACATGTTAAGTACATGATGCCTATTCAGCATCCAACTGGAGATATTGAGTAGGCAGATGCCTATGCAAGTTTAGAGATCAGGGAAGAGTCCAAGGCTGGAGACAGAAAACTAGGAATGAATGATATCACTAAGAATGAGGGTATAGATAAAGAAAAGATCAAGGACTGAGCCATGGGACATGCCAAAATTTAGAAGTGAGGGAAACAGAAAGAAGCTAGTAAGATTGATTGAGAAAGAGCCAATTAAATAAGAAATCCAGGAGGGGGTGATATCTAGAAAGCCAACTAAAGAAATTGTTTCAAGAAAGATAAATCAAATTGTCAATTTGTGTCAAATGCCGCTGATAAATCAAGCAAAATAATTGACTATTATCAATAGTATTGACTATTGCATTTAGAAACAGTGAGATAACTGATGACTTAAACAAAAAAAAGTTTTAGTGGAGAGCTAGAGGCAAAAGCCTTATGGGAGGGGATTTAATAAGGAGGAGAGAAGAAACTGGAGGAAAATACAGATAACTTCTTCAAGAAGTTTTCCTCTAATAGGGAGGATAAAAATTGGATAATAGCTTTCAAGCTTTGAGCATTAAGAGAGAGATGGGAGATATCACACTATATTGTATGTTGAATCCAATACAAAGAGAAAAATTGATCATGTAACAGAGAGAGAAGAATTTCCAGACCTAAATCTTTAAGTAGGATATAAAAATGGCATCTAGGGCCTAAGTGAAGATGTTAGACTTAAAGGAGTAAGGACAGTTCATATTTTCCAATAGTAAAAAGGCACCCAGATGTAGGTATATGGATATATGTGCATGGGGGAGAGGAGAGAAACCTTCTCATTGCTTCTACACCTTAGGAAATAGGGAGTGAGGTCATCAACAGAGACTGAGGATAGGGAAAAAGATGATCATTGGAAAAGGGGATGTGCTGGACATTTTAGAAATTTGAGTAGAGAGAAAAGAGTAGTTCTCTAAAGGGACAGAAAAGTACAAAATTTTCAGGTAGCCCTAAGGTTGTACTTGTGATTAATGCTTTAACTTAAGGTAAGACCATTAGCATGATTTTGTGTTTTTCTTCAGCCAAGTTGATTATGCTAAAGCTTAAAAGGAGTAGGTGAAGTGTTCAATTTAGCCAGTGATGAGCTTTTGAAAAGTGAGAATGAGAAAACAAGACCAAGTGAAGGATTACAGAAGACCAATTCAAAGGAGTGATTACTGATGGGCCAAGGAAAGTAGAACTGGTAAGAGGGACACCAGCATGTGAGGGGAGTCATGGAAGAGTGGCAGAATCAGATGGATTAGAGATCCTAGTGGGATCAAAAATTCATTAATGTTTGAGTAGTATTAAAGGGAGTGAAGTCAAAAGGGAGTGGAGGATAACACGTGGGGTGCTCAAAACTGGTATTGCGATGAGTGAGCAGTTTTCAGTAATGGCAGAATTTCAGAGTTTTAAGATTATGGGACCAAATTGTAAGAAGGGAGGAGGATAAGATGATTGGAAGAGAGAAGACCAAAGGCCTGAAAAGCCAGGATATTGAAAGGATTTTATCCAAAGCTATTGAAATTACACAGTTGTTTCCAAGGGTTGAGAATAGAAGAAAATTAATATTGAGAAGATCTGGGCAAAGAAAGAGGAAGCAGCAGGTGGAGTAAGGAAAAGGAGTTTCCAGGTGAGACTATTTCAAGTTAATCATAATTTTAGATATTCAGTGAGTTGGATAACACCTTTTAAGAAATTTCAATAAACACGTGGATCATGAGAGATCGTATTAAACTCAAGAATCTGATTTACTTGGTCTGGAGTAGAGGTTGAGATCCTGCAACCACAGTAGAGAAAATGGAAAAGGAGAGTGAGAGGGAAGGATTGGATGAAGATTTAAGTTTAGAGAATACCAAACATCCTTCAGCAAAACTCAAGTTCTTGCCTTCCTTTTATGTTTTTCTTATTTTCTTCCCAGGTTCACAAGAACAAGTTAGACTCTCATTCAAATGTGAACAGAGAAAAAGAAAGAATCCAAAATGTTAAAGCTGACTCAGCTATGAGATTTATTATTAGCGATGTCTGGTACATGAGAAGCTGTTTTTTTTTTTTTTTTTAAAGATTTTATTTATTCATTTAACAGAGAGAGAACACAAGCAGGCAGAGAGGCAGGCAGAGGCAGAGAGAGGAGCAGGCTCCCCGCGGAGCAAGGAGCCCGATGCGGGACTCGATCCCAAGACGCTGGGATCATGACCTGATCCAAAGGCAGTTGCTCAACCAACTGAGCCACCCAGGCGTCCGGAGAAGCTGTTTTACATGTGTGTTTAAAAGTGGTGCTTTGCAAATTAATTTTTATTCAGTGCATAAAACCAGAAAGGAAAATTCTTAATCTTCCCAGAAGGAGTTACTGATGTTCTTTGCTTCTATTTTAAAGAGAGTCACTGCTAAAAAGCTATGTTGCTTTTCATTTCTTTGTTTAAAGAAAATAGACCTCAAGGAAATGAAGATTGCAGGCAGATGTGGCTCATTATGATAAAGAAATGATTCTGACACTAATGAAAATCTATTTCCTAAAGGATAAGAAACTCTGTATATAACACAGGTATGCAAAGAAATACATAAACTATTCAATTAGCTAAAGTTTTGGAGCAAGCCACTCTACAGGGCTTTAAGGAAAGGAAGAAGACTGTGCTAACCTGCAACATGGTTCTTCTGTTATGGTCAACAGAAAAGAAACAATGGGTTTGGGCCCCAGCTAATTAATTCTCTTTAGTCGCCTCTGCTGCTGGCTAGGAGAAAAGGAATCAGAGAAAAATAGGGTTAAATCCTAATGAAGAATTGCAGGTCTTAGAGATTATGAATTGGATTGATGAGTTTTTGTTTCCTGAAGGACAACACGCAGATTAAAGAGCTTTTAACTGTTCTTGATGCAATCAAAAGGTTATGGTTGTCTGCTAAAAACTCAGTTTCAGCCACAGTTTATGTAAGTTGTTCACATTACTCACTCAGTAATGATGTACTTGGCCCCACTGTTTGTGGTCTGGTTCTCATTTGTTTGGTATTACATTCCAAGACTGCAATGACTCAGAAATGTTCCTTATTTTTTACAGTAAGAAGAAATAGCATGCTTTGCCTGAAACATCTCAAATTTAATCACTTGTCTGTGGTCTTCCCACAATCTATCCAAGCAGGTGTATATAAGTGAAGACTTCCACATATTGAGTTAGAAGAGCCAGAGTCTCTAACCAAAAGGCTGCTGAAGGTAGCTTCTTACATTCATGTGACATTAACAGAAAACTGAAACCCTTTGCAAGACTGTGTAATATTCACTCTTATCAGAGTGTTGGCAAGTAGGCTTTTCAGAATGCAAGAAAAGTTTCGAGGATAAAAAGGATTAAATATTTATGACACCTCTATCAGGCATGCATAAGGGAATGTGAAAGTTGTACTTAAATCTATTTGAAGAGATGTTATATGCAAGAGGTACGAAAAGTACCCTGATGTGGAAGATAGAAGTAGGGGCAATAGTTTAAAATAAATAAAAAAGTAAATAAGTAAATACATGAATTTGGTTTTGACACAATACAACTTTTTCTATGGACTATTAAGTTTTAGTGCTTCCAGAAAATGGAATGATTATTTTTGTACCTTCAGGTCCTTGAATACACTGAAGCAGAAAGAAGAATCAGATGAGGGGCTAATCTCAAATATCTGTTTCCTGCAAGCCTATCTGTCTTGGATTCTAGCAGAGTTGATAGGAATTCATTAAGTAGGAAAAAAAGCATTCTCTCTCATGACTTAACACTATTCCTATGTTTACCCTCCATAAGCTCTTGGGTTGCTTGCTTTCTTCTCCTCCCATGGTAGTTTACAACACTTTCCTTCACCAGCCAGTAACAGAATGTGAGTTTCAGCAGACATAGAGGGACATAACACATTAAATATAATTGAGTCTAAGTATGAATTAACCTTCAGTCAGAATTCATTTATTATATAAAAGAACTGTCACCCAAAAAGATTCCAAGTCAGTAAATACAAGACAAAAGAATTTTGATCAGGGAAGGAAATTTGGAGAAACAAAAACAAAAACTGAAAAACTGCTGCCCATAGAAAATTTGAGTTAATCTTTCTAGAACATGTCTTCAGAGCAGCATCAGGTTTCTGGGATGACAGAATTTACTGTGGACAGTTTGTTGTCCTCCCCCCTCTCACCCCCAGGCACAGCCATACCAATGACTGTCAAAAATACTCTCAGAAAAACTTGAGGGAAGGGAATCCAAGGCTTGTTAGGAGTTCAAATAAACCAACCTAAGTCAAAGGAAAGGAATCCAATGCCATTCTCTTGATTACTTGAAATTCCTCTAATTCTACAAGGACTGCTCTGAATCTGGAAAGACTTTGTGAGGCCACATTTTTATAGTCCATGTTCACCTCAAGTAAGTTCTCTGATGTAAGACTTCCTCTCTTACTTACTCAGATCACTCAGAGTTAAAATTTTAATAAACCTGAGTTATAAAGGGAGAGTGAAAAAGTAGCAGTAATTTACTGAAGACTTATTTTTCTCTATCTGAAGTGTAACTATTGTAGCATAACCTCTAGGTGTGTCAAGATGTTGATTAGTTTCCAAACTGTAGCAGAGATGTTCTTTCTCCTATTTGTGTGGTGTCAGAATTTCTACCTATGGCCTCCTTTCCTAATGTATAAGAGAAGACACCTGTCCAAAAGAAAAAAAAATCATTTAGATAAGGCAAAAAAGTCTACAGGTATTGCATATATTTATCACCTGGGCTTTCCAGACTTGCCACACTGTCTCTGAATTAAATATGAACTCTTAAGGATTTCTGATTCCACTTCTCTAAAGCTCAGTTGACTCCTCTATAAAGGAAGGCAATATATTACATGATTCCTAAGATCACATCCAGCCCCAAATTTTATGATTCCATTCCCACAAATCCAACTGACTACAACCCTATTATCTTCTACACATTGAAAAACCAATATTTGAGTTAATCTCTCTCGTCCTCTGGTAAATCAGCCATGTCCTGGGTGGTCCAGAATCCTCTTCCGAAAGAAGAGGATCTATTCCAGTTGGGGGCTATTTAAAGCCCTCTGTGAGTTCTTGAAGATAATTGTTTGTGACTCTGCAATGACTGTGACAATTCTTTGAGTTCTTTAGTGTGAAAGTCACCTGGATTTACAGATTTAACTCACCCAATCTGAATCAGTAATTTTTATCTATGCCCATGTTAGTGAGGCTATCGGCCTTATGTCACATCATTGCCTGCTCTTGGGATTAAATCATGGCCGACATCCGTGAGGAAAGAGTGAAATATAAAAGGCCTTCCTGTCATGTCATTTTTATGTTCTTTTCCTCTCTCTGGATAAAGGGACAATACTCTTCCCATCTTCTCCCATTCAATGATTTTAAATAGTTTTCTAAATCTTGAGAGTTTTGTGTTTTTATTGAGAGTTGTATCTTATATCTGACTCTTATTATTGGTTTACCAACCACAGCATAAGAGGATATTGAAGATCATTGGACTTAGAATAGGGACATGTAGGTTTTTGCTGGATAATCTTTGAAAAGTATTCAGAATCTCTGAGCTTCAGTTTCCCCACCTCTACTGTTAGTATGAACAAGCATGGCACTCAGGTGGTGTTCATCAGCTTCTTTTAGCATTCTTTATCTGTGCTGCCTAAGCCGAGGAAGGTCAATGCAACACTAGCACTGGTAGTCATAAATATGATAGGAAAATACACATGAAGCTTGGACATGATGGAATCCACGAGCATAGGTGGTTTTTTTTTAATTTTTTTATTAACATATAATGCATTACTTATTTCAGGGGTAGGGTCTGTGATTCATCAGTCTTACACAATTCACAGCACATGAGCACAGTTTTTAATATAGTTAACATTAGGTGTGCCACCATCTGAGGAGAGCTAACCGTACAGGAATGGTGATGACCTTGTTAGTCATCTAGGGAAGATGTAACCCACTGTTGGGTCTGACACTCACCTTCCCTTCCTTGGAGACTTGGAAGAGACCATAACTGCTGCAGAAGACACCATAACATGCAGACTCTGGTCAATGAAGAATTCTGCCACATTGGACTGAATGTGCTAAAATGAACTTCAACAATTCCTTGTTTTTTATTTGTTTGTTTTTTCAGGCCCATTAAGCTGGGAAGAACGACTTAGGTTTGCCAACATTTAATTTTGCCAAAAAAGAGATTTAAATGAAAAATTTACCACATACTCTCTACTTTTTCCACCACTTCATAAAGGAGTGGATATTTTGATAGCAAATAAAAGTAGGAAAATCAATTTCTCAGAAGAACAGTTTTAAAATTGAATAACTTTAATTAACATTATGAAAAGCTATTTTCTCATTTGCCACTGATTGATATAAAAATCTAACCCTAGAATGTCCTCTGCCGAGGATCTGCATCCAGAAATCACCCTTCAAGTAGGAAAAAACACCATGACAGTCATTCCTAGGGCACCTGCTGCCCTCAGCCAGAGACGTCAACGGGCATGGCTGGCGTTTCAATGGGTCAAAGTCAGACTCTGACAAGCAGTGTCCGAGAGTAGCATTTGCTCATTGGCCAGAGGCAAACAGAGCTGTGGTGCTTTTTCCATGTCCAAGTTTTCTGTCAGTCAAAAACTCCCTAGTTTGTTATTAGATTCAGGTGTTCCTGTCGTTGTCTACTTTCTACACTCTTAATTTCCCCTTTCCTGAGATTGTGCTGTAGGTTATAAAGCTTCTGGCATCAACAATTTTATTTTCTTTCTGACTTGTGGTTGCAAACTCCCTGCGTGTTTCTGGTTTGTTAGCAGGTGGCCTGGCCTGCCAAGAAAGAACTCATGGTCTTGGATTCCCCCAGGGTTTACCCAAGTTCCAAAATTGGTATCAGCCCTGATGCATATTACTGAGCCTCATGGGTACTTAAATGTTTATACAGGGCAGACAGACCCAGAGGGTATAAGGCTTCATCCAAACACCTCGTAGGTGATTGAAAGGGGATACAGCATGGCAATAAGATCCTTTTCTTTAAAATTGCTTTCACAATTCACCGAGGAGATGAGAAAAAGAGAAAGCAGGTGAAAAGTTGGGGCCAAGAGAACTGCTATCCAAGTATTTCACAACTAGGGAGGTAGCAGAGAACTCAGAAAACAACATCAAATTGCATTTTCGAGGCTTCTTAATCTGTGTTGCCTAAGCAGAAAAAGGCCACGCCTATCCAGAAAACATTTGACAGATCCTTTGAGTTGGAACCTAACCCGAAAGAGGGGAAGCAGACGAGAGCTGCAAAAGAAAATGACAAATATATGACTAGTCAGAAGCTGGAAATGCCTCAAATTATTTACTCGACCACACAATAAAAGTGACAGGAGTTTTGTATCCTTAAACAACCTTTTGCTGGCAGGATGATACCATGAAATGGCCTGTTTTGCTGCTAGATGCACTAAAGATTAGATAAGAAAGGAAACAGTCCCTTGTGGGTCACTCTAAGTCCTTTAACTGCCAAAATAAGATCCCAGACTAGATCAAATGCAGAAAGGATTCTAGAGTATCTATAAAGTGCTTCTTAGAAGCAGTGATGTGATTTAAAAACCAAAACACTGGACCAGAGTTGAATATTGAGATGGCTTCTTGTGGAAGAACGTTGAGAAGACATTAGCTGATGGTTGGTCAATAAATGTGTCATTTGTAGGCTCTTCTTCTATTACTGCTCAGATTTGTTTGTTAATCTAAGTCCTATGCCAAGTAAATCACGATGATCTATTAATTCTGAGGGTCAGAGGAAAGTAACAGGGGAGAGTGGGAGTAAGTGTGGTTTTGGCTGCAATTCTCTCACTAATAAGTCCTCTCACTTTACTATGTCATAGTTCTCGCATCTGTGAAAATGAGACCTATAGACTATGACCTTTTCTACTTCTTGAAATAAACTACCTCCTGATCTTAAACTCAGCTGGAGCATTTTAAGTATCAGTAAAAAGCCATATGCTAATGACCATTCAAGAATCTTCACTGTAGCTAAGATTTGGACTACGAAAGTCAGAATTAGGGAATATATAGTATGTCAGTCTCTCTTAGGAAAACATCACAATGAAAGGAATTATGTTCATCACCAATTACATTTACAATGTCCTATAAACCAGCTAACTCTAGGAAGAACAGTAGACATAAATATTTTTAGGCCATTTATCAAACAAAATACACATGATTATTTTGTTATAAGAAGACAGCACAGGGACCAGAGAAACAAGGAAAACAGTGCTCGTCTACATCAGAACAGGATTATTTGCTTTGCAGAGAGATCACCAGTTGCTTCTTTTAAATGCTCAGCTGCCCTAATTTGTTTAAACTTCATCCAACTTGCAAATTTAGATATACATCTATTTCTACTCAAATACTGTTTTATTTATTCAAGATACAATTACTGAAGGAATAGGATGCGATAGATGTGGTACTAGTCACTGGAGACACAGATGAAGTTTGGTTTGTTCGTAGGCTTGAATAGCTTACATGCTAAGGGGCAAACTGAGAGATAAAATAATGATTTTTTAAATGTGAGAAATGACAATAACAACAAATATGAACAAAATGCTTTGGAAAGCCAGAAAAACTGGGATTAAAAATCTTGCCTTTCGTAAGGATAGAAGGACTCTGAGACACTTCACAGAAGAGGAGATCTTTGAGGTGGATGATTTTAGGCTTGACCTTTTACAAAGCAAATGCTTTTAATTAGATCTAGAGCACAAGGAGTATGGAGGGAAAGACATGTCAGACGGAGGAAAAGCACTTGCAAAGGCATGGAGAAATGGATGTTTAGTAAATGGTTGCTATTCTCATGTGACTAAATTGTACTATGTGATCAGGGGACAGAGGAAGGGGGTAATGAACAAGAACAAATAGTAAGGTAGACTGTGTTAGACAATGCTGAAGATTTTCAATTTTACCTATAGGCAATGAAGAGAAGTTATCAAAACAGAATTTATTCATAATGGGATCGGCTATGTAAAAAAAATTAAAGGTCTTCTAGAATTCTGGTGTCCAGTTATTGCAAGTTTTATAAAATGGCCAAGAAGAATGTGTGATCCAAGAGACTAAATGATTCAAATTCACCTGGATCTTAGCTGCAGTTTGGCGCCACCTGGTGGCCACTGTCTAATTGGGTTCAAATACCCACGGGGAAGATTCTGGCTCCTGTTTGGCTAGGAATTCTAGGACACTGTCAGTGATTGCAGTATATTAATGACCCCTGTTTCCCTGACTCAGTTTCCTGGAGAATCCCAGGAACATAGCTTCTTGAGATTTCTAGCCTGTCTTCCCTTCACTGTTTTTTTTTTTTTCCTCTCATTTCCCACCCATAGAAGACATCCTGGAGTGCTAGTTAGAAGATAAGATCCAATCTCCACTCCCTTTCCATTACCATGAGATCAACTGGTCTTAAATTTTAGATGAATAAGGTTGCAACCCTACAATGAAAATAAGAATATTAGAGAGTGTCTAAGGTTATGTTGCTCATTATGATATGGAGTTCATCTGCCTTCATCAGTTTGAGGAAACTAGATGAGAAGCACATTGTGAAACAGGAAACGTTAAAAAATTGTCGACATCTATAAGAAGCTGCAGAATCACAGAGAATTAAAGGATCTATGAGATCATTTAGTGCCAAATATAAAAATGTGCATGTTTCATAGATGAGTAAACTGAGTCCTCGAAAGTTTTATTTTGTTCACACTGTTGTGCACAGTATAGCAAGAGCCTAAGGAAGATCCAGTTAAATTTTGCCTTGTCTCCTTTTAACACATATCAAAGAAAATGGGAATCAGGTAGATTAGAGACCATTACACATCAACACACAGTGTAAGGATCAACCCAAATGTCTAAAGTCTTAAACACAGATCATGTTTCTGATGATGTTTCAAATATCCTCGTTGACTTTTTACCAAAAAGGACAAAAAAGTGCACACCTTCTAATTTCATGGAATCTACACCTAATCTACAAGTTAGGAGTATCAAAATACACTCTAATAACAAACAAAACCCAAACCAAACAAACAAAAAACTAGGCAAACAAAGAAACAAAATAGTTCTTCCAGGACTTCTAACTCAAATTGTAGTCCCCAATAAAGAAATTGTCCTGAGACAACTCCCAGACCAGACATTTAGATTCACTTCTGAATACTTGGGACACTTACTTGAGCAGCCAATAACCAAACTCTCATCGATTATTTAAACCTGTCAGCAACATTCTCAGTCCCTCCTCTCAAAAGATACTAGAGCAAAATGAAAATGACCACTTATTTGAAAAAATGATTGTAGTGTAGGCTAGTCAAAAAATCCAAGATGCATAATTTTTTAAACAAATTACAGAAAATATAAAGAACTCTATGTGAGAGCATTTTGGATAAAGAGAATTACTAGAACACTTTCTCATCTCATTCTACAAAGTGCACTGAATAGCTCTCTTTGATACAGCAAAACCCTTCCACTTCAGGAATGACCTAGAACAAGTAACTGCTAATGCTGACCTATGACATGATATGCTCGGCCATAGTTAGATCTGGCACCAGCAGAATTATTAGCAGATTCCATGGCTGCTCTACTCCAAGTCCTTGGCTTCCCGCTGAGTTCATCTTTAGCTAAGATGGACATTTCTATGACTGCTGATGGGGAATCTCTCTGCTTCGCTGCCTGAAGCTTTTTTCTGGCTCCATGAGAACTTGTTCAAACTGCTCAAGGTTGGGCAGTTCTGGGGACTTAATGGTCCCAGAGTAACCTCCAAAATAAGGAGGGACATGAGCCCCCGGTGAAGACCCCAGCTTCCCTGTCTTTCCGTGATATAATTCTGAGGCATGTTCTACACAGTAAGTCTGAGGATCTTTAATGGGACTGAACCCCAGGTGTTAAGAGTGGGAACTCACTCAGAATCACACCTTTTATGGGTTCTTCTCCTTTCTTCACTTACACTTTCCATGAAAACCATCTCAAAAAGATTTTTACATTTAAGTCCTTGTCATAGGATCTATTTGGGGTGGGGGGAACCAAGCTATGTATCTAATATTCCTGTGTTACCCTCTCACTGGCTGCCAATTAATCCAGCTAAATATCTGGATCAGGTACCAGGCTACAGGTTAAAAGGCTGAGTTCTAACCCTCTAACCCTTAGCTTCCTATCTGAAGCTTCATTTTGTTCATTTGAAAAATGAGGGGGGTTGGACTATATGTGCTGTAGAATGCCATCGAGCTTTCACTCTTTATCTTCTGTTTTATTTTAGACAGGAAGGAAAAAATAAAACTGGCAAATAGTGGGGTGGAAGAACAATATGTCACAGACTTGCCTGATAACCAGGATGTGCTTCTTGCATTGTGTTAAATTATTGTTTACTATCTGGCAACCCCACTAAGGTGTGTGAGCGCCTCAAGGGTATTTCCAGGTCTTAGCACAGTGCCTATTATGTATTGGGTACTTAATAAACTCATGATTAGTGAATTAATAACTTGTATACAAATAGTTGTATAACTTGTAATAACTTGTATATGTATTCTTGTATACAGTGAATAACTTGTATGTAAAGTTATATAATAACTTATATAACTTTTTTGTCCTTTTTGGTAAAAAGTCAACCAGGATACTTGTATACTTGTATATGTATATGTTAGTAACTATATATACAATAATAACTTGTGTATCGTATATATATATATATATATGAAGAAGTATAGATATATATATATATACATATATATATGAAGAAGTGAAGCTACTGGCTAAACTCCTGGAAGAGAGAATATGGGAAATATGTACAACTGATTATGATGGGATGGTAGATATAGGATCATACAGAGTGCTAGACTTTAGGCTTAAGCCGGTGGCCATGTCAGGGCATGAAATGTTTTTGACTAGGAATAGCACAATACAAAAGATAACGGTGGTACAGAGGAAGGGTAGCAGAGTAAGATATTGAGAGAAGTGATCTATTTCATTTCAGTTATAAGATAATTACATTAAAAAAGGCTTTTTCAAATTTTTAACAATTATAATAAATATCTAATGCTTGTGTTTTTATGTGATTATAAAACTAGGAGTAAATCAATCAACTTTATGTATCATCAGCATATGATATTCATAAACAGGTGTGAATTATGGCACAATACTTGGCTCCTTATCCATTTTAGTATTTTGTGTACTTTCAGTGAAAATATTTTTGATGTTACCAAATTGGTATTATTTTGTTTATTTCACAGTTCTTAGTCACCAGGCTTAGTTCACAAATTCCAAATGTTTTCAAAAATCAAGTTCACTTCAGTAAATGAAAATGTTTCAACACTGAAGAGGTTCAAAACAGTAGAGAAATCAAAACTCAATTATATGAATAATTTCTATTGAATTTATTAAAATAAAAGAAATCTCATTTCTTACAGTCATGATTTATATTAAAAGACTTAATCATTTCAATATGAGTTAGCTCTAGTTCACAAAAGCAAAAGCCTGAGAGTCACTCTCAAATTCTCCCTTCTACTAACCCTCTTTACCCAATCAGCTGTTTCTGACATAAGCATAGCATATCTGTTCTTGCTGCATCTAGTGGGACTACCAGTGGAGAACTATCCCCGTTATGGCCAGAAACAACAGGTGGTATACAAATACTGCAAAGAAGAAATTGCTATTGTCCAAGAATCCTTTCTAATAAGCCATTTAATTGTTTCTCTTTCCTTCCTTTCCTTTTCTTCCTTTTTTTTTTCTTCCTCTTCTTCCCCTCTTCCCCTCTCCTACTTTCTCTTCTTCTTTCTCCTCTTCCTTCTTTTTGTCTCCTGAACTCATGCATTTGTTGGAATAATCTTGGAACCAAAATGAACTTCAATAGACCTCCTACCATCAAAACGCGTAGAAATACCAGATTAAAATAAATATGTATTACCAAGCTCAAAATAGGGAAAGAAAATTGGGAAAAGTGAAAAGGATCCACAAAGCAAGAGGTTTTTTTTTGGTTTTTTTTTTTTTTTAAGATTTTATTTATTTATTAGAGAGCGAGAGACTGAGAATGAGAGGGGAGAAGGTCAGAGGGAGAAGCAGACTTCCCGCAGAGCCGGGAGTCCGATATGGGACTCGATCCCGGGACTCCGGGATCATGACCTGAGCCAAAGGCAGTCGCCCAACCAACTGAGCCACCCAGGCGCCCCACACAAAGCAAGAGTTTTAAGTACACAAGACTGCATGATGTCTGTATGTAAAGGATATAGGACTAAGAGGAGAGTTAAGGGTCATGCATATATGTCTTAATGATTAGAAGCTGAGATTTTTCAGCCACAAGTTCTATGCAAAACTTTAATTTTGGTTCTATGCAAAATGGGGAGTTGGTTCATGATTTAGGCAAGGATCATGAATTTGTTGTAACCATTAGAGGAAAGATCACTTGGGAACAATATACTTGGTGGCAAAGTATAACCACCCAAAACACAAACTGTAAGAAAATGTACCTTTAAAATGGAGATATCTTAACTAAGTGAACAAACAGCATTGTTAATATGGGGCTACTCAGTATTGTATCACTTGATGGGCCAAAATGAACCTCAATAGACCTCCCAGCATCAAAACGCATAGAAATACCAGATTAAAATAAATATGTATTACCAAGCTCAAAATAGGGAAAGAAAATTGGGAAAAGTGAAAAGGATCCACAAAGCAAGACATAGCATTATCCATGAAATATCATGGATAATAAGAAATAGCATTATCCATGAAGTATCACTGCCCAAAATATTTAATCTGACTCTAATCAATTATCTGGCTTACAGTTTATAGGAAATAAAGTAGAGGACCAAATCAGGTCATTATATAAGAGAACAATCAGAAAGATCAAGAAGGTTGATTAACTATAAGAAAACTCCCCTGGGCTCTTTGAAGTCAGTATCATAAAACAAGAAAGCAGAAGAATTGTTCTAGATCTAAAATGGCTAAGGAGACCTAACTGTCAATTGCAATGCATGATCTTTGATTGGATACTGGGTAGAAAATAAAAACCATGGGGCACCTGGGTGGTTCAGTGGGTTAGGATTAGGGTTAGGGCTCAGGGTCCTGGGATTGAGCCCTGCATCGGGCTCTCTGCTCAAAAGGGAGCCTGCTTCCCTTTCTCTGCCTGCCTCTCTGCCTACTTGTGATCTCTCTCTCTCTGTCAAATAAATAAAATCTTAAAAAAAAAAAAAACCAATAAAAGACATTTGGGGATAACTGAGAAAATCTGAATACAGATTGGATATCTTATTTGATTAAGGAATTATTCATTTTCTTAAAAGAATATCTTCATTTTTAGAAGGTTAGTATTGATTTTTAGAAGGTGTATATTGAACTGTTTAGGAATAAAATGTCATGATCAATTAGCAACAATTGAATTTAGGTAAAATGCATACTGGTGGGGTTTTTTTCTTTCTTTTTTCAGTTACTATTATATCATATGTATTTTTCCCTACTTTCAAAACCCTGTTATTAGTGTAAAGAATGTGGAGGTAAAACAAATATGTGTCTTTATAAGTAAATAAAATGATACAGAAACACCAAAAGTTCCTGTTTAATTTCAGCTCATTGAAGAGAAAAGTTGATGAAAGTAAGCTATAAGTTAACCATTGTACCATGTCTGTATTTCCTATATAATGTTGGATTCCCTTCCTTTTCGTCATGTGTGCCAAATCATGAACAAATTTCTAAGTTCATTTCAGACTAAACATAATATGCTTATATTTCAGAGAGGGAAAATGTTGTTTAGTTAAAAAAAAAAAAAAGTCAGATCCATGTGATTCCCTGGCTGCACTGTAGTCCTGAAAAGCAGTATAAAAATACACTTTTTCTCCTGAAACTTAATTTCCTCTGTATATAGATAGCCAGAATTACCTGATAGTTTATTGATTACCCCCCTCCAACAGCAGCTTGGCAAAATAAAGAGTCTAAGAATAACAATACACTATTTTTAATTCTCCTCATCCAGTCAAAAAAGTGAATGATGTAGAAATTCACATAATGATCCAGAGTCTAGATCATCCAGGCCACTTCTATAAATATACTATATAGACAAATGGTACTTTAGCATGTATACTTTAAGTAACTCTACAGGGTTCTTTTTGAATGAGAATACCTCTAAAATGGGCTAGAGGAGCTCTATGCAGGGTTTCAGAGGCTGGGACACTGGATGGAACCAGGGCTGGAGTACAAGGAATCAGAGCAGCAAAAAGCCTACTTGGACCAGTCAGCAGCCAGAACTGGAGGTGCCCCAGGGCAGATTCCTACCTTAGCAACACTGTTGTGGAGGAGGAATAATGGGAAGCTGCAAAGGCTGATCTTGCCTTGAGGGCTGAAGTAAGGAATGCTCATAACTACCAGCACAATTCTCTGGAGTAAATTTCTTCAAGGCAAGCCATTATGAGTAAGACAGAAGAGACAAAAAATGCAAATTATTTAGACACCTGATATGGACTGAATTGTATTCTCCCAAAATTCACATGTTGAAGCCCTAACCCCAGTGGGATGGTATTTGGAGACGGGGCCTTTGGAAGGTAGTTAGGGTTTAAATAGAGTCATGAGGGCAGGGCCCTTATGATAAGATTAATACCCTTATCAAAGAAGGAAGAGATACTTCTCCCTGTGCCGACACAGAGAGACAGTGGCCCCTACAAGGTAGGAAGAGAGTTGTACAGAATTATGCTGGCACCCTGATCTCAGTCTTCCAGATTCTGAATTCTGATGTTGAAGTCAGCCACACTATTTTGTAATGACGGCCTGAACAAACTGATAAAACACTCAAGTTAAGTAGATGCTCAAAATGAGAGCTACAAAATATGGCTAGAAGAGGCATTATCTATTTTAGAAAATTAAGGGAGTAATTAAAAATTGAAAGTCATAATAAAAATAATTTCAAGAAATAAAAAAATATAGTCAAAAGAAATAGTGATTTAGTTCAATAGTAAATTAGTCATAGTTGAAGAATTTCTAAACAGAAAACATATATATTGGGAACCTTACGCAGACTGTAACAAAGTTAAAAAATATATTTTTTTTAAAAAGAGATAAGCTCATTTTTACAGACGAAAAGGATCAAGTGAGAAGGTCTAAGCCCAGATGTAAGAACAATATATAAAAAGAAAGACAGATGAAAAGGAATCTATGCCTAGACATATTATAATAAAATTGAAAAAGAAAAAGGAAAAAAAGAACTTTAAGACAGCCAGACAGACTGAACAGATTAAATACCAATGAATGGCAGTTTTCTTCTCAATAGCAATAGCAAAATATGTTTTTAATGCTTTGAAAGAAAATATATGGCAACCTAGAATTTTATTTTCAACTATTTTATCTTCCAAAAATGAGAGTTAAATAAAGACATTTCTGGATAAACAACAACAAAAATGTTCTATCTAAAGTAAATTCTGGGGGCACCTGGGTGCTCAGTGGGTTAAAGCCTCTGCCTTTGGCTCAGGTCATGATCTCAGGGTCCTGGGATCGAGCCCCATATCAGGCTCTCTGTTCGGCGGGGAGTCTGCTTCCTCCTCTCTCTCTGCCTGCCTCTCTGCCTACTTGTGATCTCTGTCAAATAAATAAAGAAAATCTTAAAAAAAAAAAAATAAAGTAAATTCTGAAAGAAAAGGAAAACAAAACCAGAACAGTCAGAGACTTAGAATGAAGGGTGAACACAAAGGTGGACATAAAAATTAAGGGGAAATAAATTGGTTTGCATAAAAATATTTCTAAAAATAGTTCCTAGCTTATGGTGTGAACAAATACAAAACTGAATATAGAACTAAAATTTTAAGCAGTAATAGTATATAAATTGAAAGGTAGAAAATGAGAGGTAAACTTTTCAACAACCCTTTTATTATTTAAGATGGAGGTGGAACGTCAACATATGGTGTGATTTTATATTTCAAATAGGCATAGTTTAACAATGCTTAAGATGCAGGAAACCACAAAAGAACTTTGTTCCCATCCTAACAATGAAAACAAGGTAGGCAGAAAATTGTAACTTTTCTCAACCTCATTAGAAAATAGGTTAATTAAATCCAAAAGAATGTCAAACCCCTCCAAGGAGATACCAGTTAAATGAGCTGCTGCCCCTTTGACAGAGCATAACCATGATGACTACAGGTAGGAAGAAACAGCTAAATTCTAACATTTCTTAAAGGGCAATTGTGAGTTAATATGACACATCAGAATAACTGGAAGCCTCAGACACACAGGAGTTTCCACTCCTTTACAAACTCATTTCCATGGGCCTTTACTTCAGATTTAAGAGAAAAATGGAGGACAAGACAGGAAAACAGAAGGAAACAAAGTCAGTGATACAGCAGCATGAAACCAGAAAATTTCCATGGACCTTTCTCTCTTATGAAGAAAAAGCTTAGGGCACTGGAGAAGAGGAGGAGACTTCCCACTTCTAGGGCCTTGGCTAAAGTCACTGCTTCCAGTTCAGGGGTAGAAGCAAAACTCTTCTGCTTCTGGATGAAGGAGAGAAAAATATCCCACTGCTAGGGGTCAGGCAAAGATTTACTACTTCCTGGGGAGGAGTAGAAGCAAAAACACACTGTCCCTGTGAGGGAGGCAACAAAGTCACTCCAACCTAAGATTCTACACTGATACAAAACTGAGATCTGTTGCTGCTGCTGCTGCTGCTGCTGGATGTGCAGGAAATTATCTACCACCCAACATACTCACAGCTATGGATAGGATTTGAATACCATGGACTGGGAGGCATGAATACTAAGAAAACCCTTCTGCCATCCACAGAGCCTGTCTAGTATTGAGGGTGCACCTAGAGAACCAACAACCCTTCTGCCCTCAACACAAGACAACCATTGAGCAACAAGCAAAATAACTCTTTTGTGGGAGGGGCAAATATGTAAGAGAGACCTATTCTATTGTGCAGGCATGTAGGGATTTCTGAAAGCTGAGGGTAGAGCAGGGACACTAAGAAAACCATCTCTCAGGCCTCACACAGAGAAGCAGCTGACCACCCCTGGAGGAATTTGAAGTCTGGTAAATGGAAAGTAACTATGGCAACAACAACAAACCCAAACAAAGATCAGAAACTAACAAGATAAACTCAAAATCTGATGGAAGAAATGGCATATCAATTATGGGGTATAAATGCCACACACTTCCATTGCTACTATTCTTCTAAAAATAATGTCTGGCAGTCAATCAAAATGAGAGCAAAAAAGGCAAGAAAAATTATCAAGAGATAAAGTAATCAAGAGAATGAAACTTGGAGATAAATGCAATTTTGGAAATGTACAAAAGGAATTTATCAAAGCTATAAATAAATATGTTCAAGGATCTAGTGGAAATTTGTACAACATACATGAATTTTAGAAGAATTATTTAAGTATAAAATAGTCCAATGCAAATGCTAGGAATAAAAAAATACGGTCAGCTAGAAAAAGACAAATACCATTTCACTCATATGGAATTTAAGAAACAAAACAGATGAAGATAGGGGAAGAAAAAAAAAGAAAGGCAAACCATAAAATAGACTCTTAACTGTGGAGAACAAACTGATGGTTACTCAAGAGGAGATAGGTGGGGAGAATGGGTGAAATAGGTGATAGAGATTAAGGAGGGCACTTATGATGAGCACTGGGTGTTATATGTAAGTGCCAAATCACTAAATTCTACTTCTGAAACTAATATTACACTATTAACCAGAATTTAAATGAAAATGAAACAAAAAAATATAAGGTTTTAGTCTTCTTTTTAAAAGATTTTATTTTTATTTATTTGAGAGGAAGAGAGAGAGAGAGCATGAGCAGTGGGGGAGGGGCAGAGGGAGAGGGTGAAGCAGACTCCCTGCTGAGCAAAGAGCCTGATGTGGGGCTCAATCCCAGGACCCCAAGATCATGACCTGAGCCAAAGGCAGATGCTTAACTGACTGAGCCACCCAAGCTCCCCTGGTTTTTGTCTTATTTTTGACTACTTCAAAAAATAATATATTGAGGCACCTGGGTGGCTCAGTTGATTAAGCGCCTGCTTTCAGCTTAAGTCATGATTCCACAGTCCTGGGATAGAGCCTCACTTCAGGCTCTCTGCTCAGCAGGGAGCCTGCTCCTCCCTCTCCCTCTACTACTCCTCCTGCTTGTACTCTCTGTCTGTGAAATAAATAAATGAACAAATAAACAAACAAAAAAGCAAAAATTGGAAAAAATTCTTATAGAATTTATAATATATATAGAAGTAAAATTTATGATAATATATGCACAAAGGATAGGGGAAATCAAAGTATACTTTTATATGGCTATCATAAGTAAAATAACATTATTAAAGGTAGACTGACATAAATTAAAGATGTATATTATAAACAACAGAGCAATCATTTAAAAATTTAAGAATAAATACAAGTAATAAGCCAAATAGTAATATAAAAATGATTGTAAAGGTGATCAATTAACCCAAAAGGTGGTTGGAAGACAAAATAAAGAGAAAAAGGGTAAGAAAAAGAACACAAATAGCAATATGGCATATGTGAATCCACAGTTATAGTTGGAGAGCTCTATATTTCTCTCAGTAGTTAAAACATGCAGACGTGTAGACAAAAAATATACAGGGTGTGGAAAAGCCAGAAAATGTTATCAACCAACATGATCTAATAAGCATTTATAAAACACTTCAACCAATAATAGCAGAACAAATATTCTTTCCAAGTGAACATAGAACAGTCATATAAATAGCTTAAAAAAGAATCAGCGAGCCTGGAAACAGGTAAGTAAACACCTCTCAAAATAAAATTCTGTAGTGGGTTGCAGAGAGGGGCCCCCAAAAATATGCCAAATCTTAATTCCCAGAACTTGTGAATGTGACCTTATTTGGTAAAAGGGTCACTGCAGATATAATTAAAGATAATAAAATGAAATCATCCTGGATGTAGAGTGGATCCTAAATCTTTTCCTTATTAAAAAAATAAATAAATAAGGAAGGCTATTTGAGATACAAGGGAGAGGGAGATATTAAGGTGGAGGCAGAGATTAGGATAATGCATCGAAAAGCCGAACAATAAGAAAGATTGCTAACAGCCCCCAGAAGACAGAAGAGGCAAGGGAAGGTTCTTCCCTAGAACTTTTAAAGAGAATACAGCTCTGCTGACCCTTCAATTTTGGACTTTTGGATCCCCGAACTGTAAGCAAATATATTTCTACTCTTTTAAGCTCCCAGGTTTGTGATAATTTGTTACAGCAACCCTCGGAAATTAATAAAAATGTAAAGAGAAAGTATTGGAGTGGAGGACAATGACAACAAAACATCCAAAAAATTTTGAATTGTAACATATACTTAATTGGACTACCATAAAGAGAAGAAAAAGAGAATAGAGCAAAACACATGTGAAATAATAATGACTTAGAAATTTCCAAAATGGCAAAACCCAAATCATAGATTTAGGATGCTCAGAGAACACAAATCAGAATAAATACCAAAAATCTACACCTTGGCATATCCTATTCAAACTGCAAAAAAGTTAAGAGTGACAATTTTGAAAGAAGCCGGGGGGGGGGGGGCGGGCGGTGACAGGGATTCTTTTCCATAGAGAAATAAGGATAAGAATTATACCAGACATTACATCAGAAACAATGTAAGCAAGAAGAGAATGCAATGAAATATTTAAATTACTGAAAACAAAATAAAAACTAAGCTAGAATTCTATACCCCTGTGAAACTATCCTTCAAAAGTGTAGGGGAGGGACGCTGGCTCAGCTGGTTGGGCTGCTGCCTTCAGCTCCGGTCATGATCCCAGGGCCCCAGGATCGAGTCCCACATTGGGCTCCTTGCTTGGCGGGGAGCCTACTTCTCCCTCTGCCTGCTCTGCCTGCCCTTTCCCCTGCTTGTGCTCTCTCTCTCTCTGACAAATAAATAAATAAAACCTTAAAAAAAAAAAAGAAGTGTAGGGGAGTCCTAACTAATCCAATAATCTATAACAGGAATTAAAAGGCATATCAATTAGGAGGAATAAATAAAAGATGTTTTTGTTCATAGAGGGCATAATTATCAATGTAGAAAATCTGAATTAACAACAACACCACCACCACCAACAACAACAATAATAATAACAAAAACCCTGGAACTAAAGGGCAATAACAGCAAGTTTGCAGTACACAAGGTTAACATACAAAAGTCAATTGCTTTCCTATATGTCAGCAATGAAAAAATGGAATTAGAAATTAAAAACACAATACCATTTCTATTAGCATCACAAAATATAATATTTAGCTATAAATCTAACAAAAATGTACAAGATCTATATGAGAAAAATTACAAGACTCTGCTAAACAAAATCAAAGAACTAAATAAATAGATATAGTCTATGTTCATGGACATAAAAACTCATTAAGACATTAGTTCTTCTCAATTTTATCTATAGATTCAATGTAATCCCAACCAAAATCCCAGCCAGTTATTTTATGGATATCAGCAAAACGATTTTAATATTCACATGGAGAAAATGACTCAGAACATAAATCTGAAGAAGAACAAAGTGGGAGGACTGATGCTGTCCGACTTACCAGAAAGCTACAGTAACCAAGACAAGGTGGTATTGATGAAGAATAGACAAATATATCAATAGAACAAAATAAAGAGTACAGAAATAGACACCTATAATATAGCAAACCGATCTTTGATTAAAGAGCCAAGGCAATACAATGGAGCAAAGATAATCTTTTCAATAAATGGTACTAGAACAGCTGGGAAGTCACATGCAAAAAAATGAATCTAGACAGGTATCTTATACCCTTCATAAAAATTAACTCAAAATGGATCATAGGTCTAAATGTGAAATACAAAACTATAAAATTTCTAGAAGATAACACAGAAGAAAACCTCGAAGATCATGGTTATGGTGATGCCTTTTTAGATACAATACCAAAGGCATGACCCCTAAAAGAAATTGTTGATAGCTGGAGTTCATTAAAGTTAAAAACTTATGTGAAAGACAATGTCAACAGATTGATAAAGATAAGACACAGGGGGAGAAAATACTTGCAAAAGATGTTTTGATAAAGAAGTATTATCCAGGGGTGCCTGGCTGGCTCAATCAGTGGAGCATGTGATACTTGATCTCGGGGTTGTGACGTCAAACCCCATGTTCAGTGTGGAGATAACTTAAAAATACAATTAAAAAAAAAACTATTATTCAAAATATACAAAGAACTCTTAAAACTCCAGCGTAAGAAAACAAACAACTTTGTTTAAAAACAGGCAAAAGATCATAACAGACATCTTACCAAAAAAGATACATCATCAGGGAAATATAAATTAAAACAAGCTACTACAACACACCTATTGGAGTGGCCAAAATCCAGGACACTGACAACACCAAAGGCTGGTAAGGATATGGAGCAACAAGAATTCTTTCTTTACTGCCGGCAGGAATACTAAATAGTACAGTCACTTTGAGAGACAGTTTGGTGATTTCTTAAAAATTAAACATGCTCTCACCATCTGATCCAGCAATCATGCCCCTTTGTATTTACCCAAAGGAGCTGAAAACTAATAACCACACCAAAATCTGCATAGTTTATTTATAATCGCCAAAACTTGGAAAAAACCAAGGTAAATGAATAAATAAGTCGTGATATATCCAGACAATGGAATATTATTCAGTGTTAAAAAGTAATGAGCTTTCAAGCTGTGAAAAGACTTGAAGCAACCTTAAGTGCATGTTGCTAAGAGAAATAAACTAGTCTGAATTAGCTATATACTGTATGATTCCAATTAGCTATATACTATATGATTTCAAGTATATGAGATTCTGTAAAAGGCAAAACTCTGAAGATAAGTAAAAGGATCAGTGGTTCCAGGGGTTGGGGAGAAGGGGGCAAGGGATGAACAGGCAAAGCACAGAGTATTTTCAGGACAGTGAATATACTATGTATGACTCTATAATGATAGATATATGTCATTGCACATTTGTCCAAACCCACAGGTTCTACGACATCAAGGGTGAACCCTAAAGTAAACTATGGTCTTTGGGTGATAATGGTAGATCAATGTAGGTTCATCAGTTTTAACAAAAGTACCATTCTGATGTTAGATGTGGATAATGGGGGATGCTATGCATGTACTGTGGGTAGAATATATTTGGGAAATCTTTGTACCTTCCTCTCAATTTTGCTGTGACTCTAAAACTAACCTAAGAAAAATAAAATCTTTTTAAAAAAATTTTTCTCAAACAAGAACAGAAAAAATTCATCACCAGCAGATACAGTACCAGAAGTTTCCTAAAATGAAGGGAAATACCATAGATCAGAAACTCATCAGGAATGGAATCAATGAAACTAAAGTCTTTTTTTTTTTTTCATATTCTTAATCCCTATGTGACAGAATTTCAAGTTAATTAGCATAAGAATAATAACAAAGTGTATAATTCCAAGTCAGTAAAGAAAAAAAAGAAGCGGAAGGAAAAATAACTAAAATATAATAATTTTAAAAGGAGGGCCACCTCGGAGGCTCAGTTGGTTAAGGGTCTGCCTTTCAGTTCAGGTCATGATCCCACAGTCCTGGGATCCAGCCCCGTGCTGGGCTCCCCGCTCAGCAAGGGAGTCTGCTTTTCCTTCATCCTTTGATCCTCCCCCTGCTTGTGTGCGCCCTCTCTCTTTCACTCTCTCTTACTCACTCTCTCAAATAAATACATAAAATCCTTAAAAAATAATTTTAAAAGGAAAAAAAGGCCAAGTAGAAAATTTTAAATAAATTATTAGGAACAAGTCCATATAAACTATCACAGTAAATATAGATAGAATAAGCTTTCTGGTTAAAAGAAAGGTATTTTCTGGTGGATTATACATACAAAATTTAGCATTATTTACAATTTAAGGACAAAGAAGGGTTGAAAGTTAAAAGACTAAAAAAAAAAAAACCAAAAAACAAGAACATGTTACCTAAAATGAAGTATACCTATCTCCCCAGAAGTAGCTAAACTATAAGATTTGAGGGCACTGTCCTCTAGATTGCCAAGTCTGCCCGAGATTTCTAAAACCCTCAGTTTGGAGGCTCCCAAATCCACACTTGGTTTCTGTAATTTGCTAGAAGTCGTCGTAGAATTCACCAAGAGCTATTATACTCATGCGTATAGTTTATTATAGGGAAAGGATACATTAAAATCAGTGAAGAAAAGAGATACCCAGGGCAGAATCCAAGTACATTCCAAATGCAAAGCTTTGATGGTCATCAGGACATATTACCCTGCAGTGCTGACGTATGACAATATGTGTGGAGTACTGCCAACCCCAAATTTCATCTCATCTTTGGTGTCCAGAGTTTTGTGGGGTTTTTTTTTTTAAGATTTTATTTATTTACTTTAGAAAGAGAGAGAACACGAGCAGGAGGAGGGCAGAGGGAGAGAGAGAATAACAAGCAGACTTTCCACTGAGCAGCAGAGGGAAAGGGAAAAGCAGCAGGCTCCTCATTCATCAGGGAGCCCGATGTGGGGCTCAATCCTAGAACCCTGGGATCATGACCTGAGCTGAAGGCAGACGCTTAACTGACTGAGCCAGTCAGGCACCCCAGAATTATTAATTTTAAATTAAGACTTCATCTTAAGATCCTTATGACGGATGTGCTTTAAGATGCACTTTATGGGTGCCTGGGTGGCTCAGTCAGTTAAGTGTCTGCCTTCAGCTCAGGTCACGATCCCAGGGTCCTGGGATCGAGCCCCACATTGGGCTCCCCACTCAGTGGGAAGTTAGCTTCCCCCTCTCATCTCCCTCTGTGTTCTCTCTCTATTTCAAATAAATAAAAATCTTAAAAAAAATAACAAAATGCACTTAAATGACAGCGACAGGCCTGTCATTTCATTCAGTCCTCCCAATGCAATGTCAGTAGGATGACCTCCATTATGCACCTGGGGAAACTGAGGCCACAGTGGGCTCTGTGAGGATGGCAGAAACTCAAAAACAAAAACTCAACAGAGAATAAATATCTGATAATAGCTGACAAATAGGGCGCCTGGGTGGCTCAGTGGGTTAAAGCCTCTGCCTTCGGCTCAGGCCATGGTCTCAGGGTCCGGGGATAGAGCCCTACATCGGGCTCTCTGCTCAGCGGGGAGCCTGCTTCCCCCTTTTTCTCTGCTTGCCTCTCTGCCTACTTGTGATATCTCTCTGTCAAATAAATAAATAAAATCTTAAAAAAAAATAACTGACAAATAACCTAGATGTATAAAACAGGTGATAGTTAAATAGCTTAGATGAGCTATTTTGTAGTCATTGAAATAAGGGATATTTGCTATCACCGAAAATATTATTGTCAGATTAATTAGAAAAACACACTTGTAATTTTAAGTCCAAGTTTTAGTATATTTTAAAAGTGTGCGTGTACACATGTAACTCATTTGAAAACCTGACGTGGTGAGGTGGGCAGGGATAGTAGTTAGCATTTGTATTGATTTGGGGTTGTGAGATTTCTTGTTCATTCATTGGGGTTTTTTCCCCAAACATTAGCACACATGAAATAGTTCTTTTATCAATAAAGAAAAACCATACATATGCAGTGACTATACCTAAAAATAATACTTTTTAAAATCTGTCATTACATTTCTTTGCATCTTTTGGCATAAATATTTTAACTGGTTGCCATCCGTCACTTCTTTTTCTTTCATAGTATCACCTTACAGGGATACACTTTCTGCTTGTTCTTGTGACACCAGACACAGAGAGGGAGTCATTAAGTAAGTAACTTTGTAAAGATACTGTATCCTGGAGTTAACATTTACTCCCAGGACAGAATTATTCATGAGATTCAGCAGAGCGAGATCAATTTAGGTGAACTGATATGACTTAGAGTAAAGCTTCAATAAGTTTTCAGTCATTTTTCTGTAATTCTTTCATACAAAATTATTTAACATTCATTTACATGTTAAGATCCAATCGTAAAAATAAAAAAAATTAAATGTTGGATAAAGCAATATTTAATACCTGTCATGCCCCTTCAAAAATACCTCAAGTATATTCCTACGGGCCAAAGTTTTAAAGAAAAATGTCTACCTTTTAGTTCACTGTATTTATTAGAACACCTTCATTTTTACTTTATGGCTTGTATGGGGCTGAGAACACAATGGTGAGTGTGAGTGGAGAGTTCCTGCCCATGGGAATTTTTTCAGTCTAGCAATCAAACCAACAGGACATTCAATCTAGCTCAGAAAATGGTGATATCCTTCCCTCATGAGATCTAATGGTATTCACCTCCTGTAGTAAAGAGGCGATTCTTAAAGTTGAGAGGGCATAAGAATCAGAGCTTATATAATTTGGAGATGCCCAGCCCCATCTCCAGAGACTTTGAAATGGTAGATCTGAAAAAAGAGCTATGAGTCTGCAGATTTAATAAGAATCTAGGTATTTCTGACATAGATAATCTGCATTCCACACTTTGAAGCTAGCATTTGATGTAATCAGCACTTCTGAACTTTGCAAAAGTAGGAAGAGGTTAGACCTGCTTTCAAATTCCTGAAAGCTCTTTCCGGTTTGTTGGAATGATTAAACAATGATTTTAAGATTTAGATATAAATAAATTACATAATTCAATGTATAATTTAAACTATTCTACCTGAGTGGTTGGTGTATCCCCTTGCTGGTGATTATACAATGACAAGAATGTCTCTGACATAAACTAAATTGTTGTGCCCTCATTACCACCCCTAAATTCATATATTAAAACCTAATGCCCAAAGTGATAAAATTTGAGAGTAGGACTTTGGAGGAAGTAATCGGTCAGAGGGTGGAGGCTTCATGAATGGGATCCATACTCTCATGAAAGGTCTCATGCTTGAGAGCTCCCTTCTCCCTTCTGCCACATAAAGATACAAAACATTCGGGGCACCTGGTTGGCTCAGTCATTAAGCCTCTGCCTTCGGCTCGGGTCATGATCCCGGGGTCCTGGGATCGAGTCCCGCATTGGGCTCCTGCTTGGCGGGAAGCCTGCTTCTCCCTCTCCCACTTCCCCACTTGTGTTCCCTCTCTCGCTGTGTCTCTCTCTGTCAAATAAATAAATAAAATCTTAAAAAAAAAAAAAAGATACAAAACATTCGCTGTCTATGAACCAGGAAGTGGGCTCTCACTAGACATTGAATTTGCTGTGGCCTTGATCTCGGGTTTCCTAGCCTTAGACACATGAAAAACAAGTGTTTGTTGTTTACGAACCACCCAGTCTAGGGTATTTTGCTATAGCAGCTGGGACAGACTAAGGCAGCATCTGAACCCCACCATGTCTGAGGTCAGTCAATTGGTACTACCAATGAAACGCTGACAAATCCAGCTGTGCTTTGGGTTCCTCAAACAACTTGAACTATTTTCCAAACCTTTTGGATTCAGTAAAACTAAAAACTCATTTTGCCAAGCACTTTTACCCTTAATTTTTAAACCCATGTGTATTTTAAGAGAAATTTAATCCATATGTTTCTGATTCATTTACACTTAAATCATCGAAATGTTGTTTTGTAAGAGCTATTTGATGTCCAAGGTTTTCTGAGCTTTGTAAACCTCTTGTCTTAGAAACAGAACGCTGTATGGTGCCAGGGGTTTGAATCCTGGTTGAATGCCAAAACCAGGACGTTTCAGCGGTTCCCCATTTACCACAGAAAGCTTCCTCTTTCGACCAACACAAAACAAGACCAGACCCCAGAGGCTGGTTGATACTATTCTCACTTTATCATGACACTCTCCTTCTCTTCTTTTTGTAGGAATGTACTGGAGGGTTTGAAGTTTTGTTGGGTGTTTATAAAGCTTCTCCAATAGGATGATTATACAAGTTTCTATAACCTTGGGGATTGCTCACTCAAAGCTGTTCAATTACAATGCAAAGCCAAAAAGACTTTTGAAATTTAAAACATATATTCAGACAGAAAAACAAGCAGTTTACATTTTAAGAGGGAATCAATTCTTTTCAAAAGGTGTCATTATATCTTTCTATTTTTAACTTCTTAATCCACAATGGAAATATATTTAGAAAAGGAAAATTGTTAACTAATACCTCTCTGTAATTTTTATTTATAAAAATTATGATCATTAATTGCAAAGTATTAAATAGAAAAATTCAGTAAAAACATTTTCAAAATTATTTTCACTCAATGATTAGAATAACTTAGCAGGCTTTGAAGAAATAATACAGTGCTTTAAAATTATTTAATAATCAGTTTTAAGGGCCTTGTAAAACACATTGCATTATGGGTTACATGAGTGATGTAGCACAAATACATCTTAATTAAGGATACAATTTTCTTCCAGTCATTTATTAATTGTTTTTTTAAAGTACTTATAAAATGCACCACAAAGTATTACCCTAGATTTTAAACTATTGGTTTACAGAACATCCTGCTTCTTGTTTTTGAGACACTTCACAAGGAAAAAATCAAGGTCACTTAACTTGTGGTTTGGAGTCCTACAGGTTTTTCAATTTTTCTTCTCTCTTTGGCTGAACTTTTTGATAAAAATGAGACACTGGAGATTGTGAAACCTGAATGGATTTTGTCTTTGAGTTTTGCATTTTAGTTACCCTTGTAACCTTGACTTTCAAAAAGCTTGATGGATACTGTTAGGGCTTTGACCAATTTTAAACATTTAGTTTTAGGATTTTTCCTTAATTGCTTATGTAACCTGCAGCTTTCTCCTATTCATTAAAATGGTTTTGCAAATAACGTAAGGCCTGTTGCTTTGACAAATAAAAACCAGGCTTATTATTCTGTCTATAATTGAACAATAATTACAATGTTGATTATCTTTTGTTGGGCTTGCTTAATAACGCCCTAAGTAGTTTAGTGGGATTTATAGCTTCCAGGATTTGAACAAGAGGTCACAGAGGTCTCTACTTTTTGCCAGCTGACCTTTTGTTTGAGTTTAAATTAATTCAATTTGTGCTGCTTTTTATATCTGCTCTCAAAAGTCAGGCCTGCATAGTACATTATGTAGAACTCTACAGGTATTTTAATAAAGCTATTTTTAATTTTTATTAAAACTTTATTTAAATATCTCGGTGATTTTAAGATAAGATGAACTGATGTTTATCACTGCAAACATAGGAATGTAAATGACAGAACACTTATATCTGCCATATACTTCAATGAATATTTAACTGTTCTCTGCAAACTCTTAGAAATATTGGTTATTGAAACAAGGTTTTTTTCTTCTATGCACCCTTCTGATACTCTTAAATAAGGCTATAACTATGTTTGTTCTTTTTTTAAACAAGAACAAGTTCATAATAATAATTAAATCTGGTAATTATAAGCAACTCTAAACATTTGGGGGGAAAAAATCCTTGTCTTTCTAATGTATTCTTACCTGCTTAGCCTGTGGAACAGGAAGAGAGGACATCTTTCTAATGAGTTCTAGGATCCGTCCACCACTGTGTTGAGTGTCTGCCATGTACCTGGTTTTAGAGAGAGAAAGGAAAATCAGTCCCTGTTGTCCATGAATTCAGGCTCAGACAAGAATATTGTTTTATCCTTTCAGCATTATATATTTCCTCAGATGTTGATCCAAGTGTTTTCTGTCATATTCCATATCTTGGGGCTCCTGGGACAGGTTTATAAGTGTTTATAATTTTTTGTAGAGGAGAAAGCAATGTTTGACCTTGCTATTTTCTTCCAAACTCTCTGGCTACTCCCTGACTGAACCACCTCCCAGTGAGGGCCAATGCTGTTTTGGATGCTTAAGTCTGACGCATCTGTTCAAAGATCAGCTTTTACCCTAGTTACCATCGTCAGTGATCCCTTCCTGCTGAGACGGGCATAACATTGTATTAACTGTAATGAATGTACAATACTCTGATCCCAATGGTATGATGTTTGCTCAGACAGCTTCAAATACAAATGTTTTTAACAGACAGTGTGAGATGAAAGAGTATGGCTTAAAGGGTTCTGGACTTGGAATCAAATGTTTTAGCATCAGTTTTGCTAATTGCAGGTTCAGGACAATTTCTACCTGTAAACCTGTGACCTTAGCAAAATGGGCATAATACTTCTCTCATAAGGTTTTGTTTGTTTTTAGTGAGGAATAAGTGAGATTCACACAGGTGATAGTTTAAGGTACAATGTCTAGCATACAGAAAGCAATCATTAAATATTAATTAGTTCAAAGCAGAAGGAAAGGATCTCCCATTCCTTTAAGCAATGAACGTTATGCACTCAGCTATTTCCTGGAAAATAAAAATGCACAAGATGGCATTCCTGCTCTCGAAGAGCTCAGTTATATTCACTTGAGTCTAGGAACTAAGCAGTTTCTGTATTATTTGATCATCTGTCACAAGCTTCATCTACCACAGCTTCCTGCATGCAGCTGACTCGGATCAATGGAGAGGACTATTGTTATCAATCGGGATAAAGAATTAGCTGCTGACAATCCATTTGCATTTGTTCTCCGTCAATCAAGGGATTAGGCTCCAGAACTCTTACACAGGCTGCTGAAAATACAGTGTTCTAATTTCCTAGGAATACAAAATATTATTTTCTTCTATGGAAAAACAGCACTAGTTTTGCTAATTCTTTTCTGGGTGGGTTGCACTTGGGCAAATCTCTTCCTGTGTCTGTATTTCTCATTTGATAAAGAATAGGTTAGACCTATAGCTGCTAAAATTTCTTCTAATTCCAACAGTCTCTTTTTTTATGACTCGGGCTACCAGCTTTTGAAAAAATGAGTCCTTCCAAGATAGGTGAGTGGAGAAGACAGAGCATTTTATTTAAAAAGTTGAGAAGAGCTACAGAGTTAGTGTCAGTGCTCTAAATATTAAGTCTTAATTAGTATACATAGTTATCTGAGAATAGAAAATTGCAACACACGTCTTTAAGTTCTTCTCATGCCACTTTTTGCTGAGTTGTGGTTGAGGACAGTGGTTTAGAGCACTTTCATCTTTTTGGTTGCACATTTCATGTCGATGTTCATGCCTATTATGAATGCTTTTAATATTAAAGTGCATACCAGTCTGCAACTTATAATACATGTGACTTAGACAAAATACTTAACTTTTAGAACCTCAAAATTTTTTTGATTCCATGAAATAGAGCCAATAATACACAACTAATAAGACTTATAAGACCTTATCACAGTGCTATCACTAGAACCCAATAAAGTTTATACATTTAATTAAGAAATTAAATATCTATATCTAGGGGCACCTGGGTGGCTCAGTGGGTTAAAGCTTCTGGCTTTGGCTCAGGTCGTGATCTCGGGGTCCTGGGATCGAGCCCCACATCGGGCTCTCCGCTCAGCAGGGAGCCTGCTTCCCCCTCTCTCTCTGCCTGCCTCTCTGCCTGCTTGTGATCTCTCTCTGTGTCAAATAAATAAATAAAATCTTTAAAAAAATAAATATCTATATCTATCTTGGCATAGAGTTACTGACTTTAAACATATTCATTCACATATTTGGTAGGCCTACCCTATACATAGACACATCATTAGAAAAGGCCAAGAAAAAACGACTATATTCCTTTTACTAAAAAAGCCTAAAATCTATCTCAGGAAACGAGACATAAGATTCAAGAAAAGTTGAATAGCTGTTATAAGAGACTTAACAAATACTGTTTAATAGTTGCTATAAGAGATTCCATAAAATAGTATTTGTTAAAGAGCAAATCAGTGGCAAGACAATATGTATAAATGGATTCAGAGACAGGAGACATCACCATTAGAGAAGTCTGTGTGGAGCAGCTGACAATTAAAGCAGGTTAATGCAAATTGCTCAAATTGGTGCAAAATGAGAGAGAATTATTGTCTAAGCCAAAGGAAAAGTTTTCAGGAAAACATACAATAACATCCTATAAGCATATATGCATGTATGTACATATATGAACACATACACACACAAAAGGAATTATTTCTGGATACGTTATGTACATCTCTGAGCACAGTGCCCGGCCTGTCATCAAACAGATAATAATTATTACTTCTTATTGCAGAAGCCATAAAGTTGTAGCCCATCAGATAAATTAAGTCCACATACATATTTTCTTTAGCCACAACTTTTCTCTCCATAACATATGAGCCAGCTTTTAAAAAGTGGAGGATTTCATAATTAAAAAAAAAAAAAATCTGAGTCTCTGGTTTCTCTTGAAAAGTACTGAAGATTTGCTATAACTGAGCCTGCATTTCCTTAACACCAATCTACTGGGACTGAATAGTTGCAGCTGCTTCCTTTAAACTTGACCTCAATCACAAAGGTCTCCACCAACTCACTCAGTGCTCTTAGATGTTGCATGCACTGGCTCCTACCTTGTGGAGTTTGGCATTTGCAACCCCTCAAGCTCTGGAAGAAAGCTCCATTTGCTTTAGTCTCCTGGGAGAGGAGAGACCCATCATGGCGGACCCATCAAGAAAATATCTGGGAGGTGAGTGATCAGGGAAGCTAATCCCTTTCAGAGTAGACCCATGAGATGACTTACAGTTTTCCTCAGCACTTTAAGTTCTGAAGGGCTAAATATGTGGCTCAGTGAAAAGATTAGCTGGTTCTAATCTATGTTTTGAGGGGGGAGGTTCCATTTCTATTGCCATTTGGTCCCCTCACGAAAAGGAGTGAGGAACTGAGTGTAGAGGTCCTAGTGAGAAAAAAGAGTGGACATTTAGAGGGAACGTACTCAGGTATCTCTTCAAAATCTAACTGGGGTAATAAGCAGCTTAATAGGCTGTAGAGTAAGGACTAAGACAGCAGTCCCAATTCCCTCTCATCTATAGGGTATACCTTAGGAGCACTGAAGGGACTCTATAGCCTAACACTGGGCAACTCTATTTTCCTTGATAACCTTAGTCAACACATGTACATTATTTGTCCCAAATGTTGAGATTCACTTCAGAGTTGGCCACATAAAAAAACACCCCCAAAGTAATAAAAATCACTTCTACAACTAAAAAGACTAAAAAATTCAATGAAATTCTCAAAATAAACAATAGCAATCCAGAACTGTGATATGTAAGATTCAACAGCGGAGCAGAACCAGAAGGAAGCATGTCTAGCAGCAGAATGAAAAGTTCAGATCTAGTATTGAGCTGTCATGCAGTTGTTCATATATGTATTTTAGGGAGAAGGGAAGAGAGTTAAATTAGTGAGGACAGAAGAGTAGAACTGGAACATAAGGCTGTCATAGCCTGCCAACAATCAGTGTTTATGGAGGAAGTTGTATTTTTGGGTTTGCCACTTATGTGACACAATAAAACCCTAACTTAATCAGACAAGTAATGTTATGAGCCCTGTCTGGTTCAGCCAAGTCTTCAGATATTTTCTCTCATTCAAAGATGATATCACATAGTACCTTTAACATTAAGAATTGTCGGAATATTATGATACAGGGATTTACTTTTCTTACCCCTTTTCTGCCTTGGTTACGCCTTTATAAAATAAATAGTCCCAATTCATGTGTTTGGTTATCACATGCTTAGTGGGGAGTCCAATTCCTAGTAAGGATGCAATATCACAATTATTATTCTTCATACAGCACTCCATCAAAAAATAATGCTTCTAAAAATTTTAAAATGGAAATTATATCTCCACAAAGTAATTTATGGTACTATATAATAAATTTTTTGTTTTTGTTTTTGCTCTCAGAGCAAATAGCATTATTCTTGTTTTTTATGTAAGAAATCTGAGGCAGGAATGTTTAGGTCGCTTAACCAAGGAGACGACAGGAGCATGGTAGAGCACAAACCAAGGCCCGGGACTTGTCTCACAATTCTATGATGACTTGTCTTTCCCTTTGTACTCAAATAAGGACCAAAAAGAAAGTATTCCCAAGAAACTGACACATAAAACTCCATGTGGTTATTTATATGACAGTTTCATTCTATGAAAGTGAACAGGGGGCACCTGGGTGGCTCAGTCGGTTAAGCGTCTGCCTTCAGCTCAGGTTATGATCCCAGGGTCCTGGGATCGAGTCCCGCGTCAGGCTCTTCACTCAGTGGGGAGTCTGCCTCCTTCTCCCCCTTTGCCCCTCCCCACTCATGCTCATTCCCTCTCTCTCTCAATGAATAAATAAAATCTTAAAAAAAAAGTGAACAGAAAACTGAAAAATTACCTCTGAACTGAATTGCTCATTGATAAAAGTGCTAAATTTTAATAAAGCATCATTTCCTTGCTTGTGTACAGGATGCTCTGAGGACCAATTTTAGGCAGTGAATGAATTAACCCTGTTTCACAAAGTCCTCTTTCCAAGCACTGTGATAATTGAGATATCAGTGTATGACACCTACCTTTGTGACAACTCATGAAGTTCAACTTTGATTTCTTTCTGGAAGGAATGAGAAAAATATTGGGGCCATTTTGGAATTTCCTGTGAATTGCGGGTGAATGAAAGTACTTACCCTTCTCCATGAAATATTCCCCCATTAAGAAGCCACCCTGTTAATGTGTCATATTCCATTCCTCTTTCCCCAAACTGTCTGACATGGAGCAACTCTTTTCTAAATACAAGCAAAGTTAATAACATGGTACTGTTTAATAAATACTAAAATTTTGGGGTCCATATCATATGCTACTATAAAAATGGCTTACACCTACAAATTCCTCTTTTTTAGACACAAAACAAGCTCTTAAAAGGTCTTAGAGCTTAACATATTAGCAAACACATTCTCAAATATTTCCATAAATATATTAAAAACCATTTCTTTAGAACAATGCTCTATAAATTAAGATGTATAGATCACATGTATTTCTCCCCAATTTTTATTTCCAGGCTGTTTTTCCTTTTATTTTCCTTAGAAATAGGTACTTCGAGCCTTTCCTGAATATAATAACAATATCAGGGAGTAACTGCCATTGTTTTATAGCTATTGGTTCTTGACTGTTTAAATTAGAATGAATTGGCTCAAAGTAGTGGTTTATTTTTTAAGTAAATTAAATATTCCTGATATCAATGACATATTACCAAAAGGAAATCCAAACTCCAGTTCTTACATGCCATTGTGAGTTACTTTTCAGTGGTGACTTGAAAGAAATTTTACTTTTTTTTAGAAAACATGTCGAGGTTTGATATTCTGGATCTATAGTTTTAGATGACATATAGTTTCAGTTCTACCTAATTTTTTTTTCAGTTCTAGCTTAAATTACTTCATGACATTTCTATTATTTAGATTTTAAAAACAACTATATAAAAGTAATTTCAGACATTAACATAGTAAAATTCAATTTTTATATTTTAATTTGATTTGATTGTAGTTGCTGTTTTTCAAAAAGTGGAGTGCTATACAGTTATATTTTCTTTGAAATACTTCTAAAATTAGAAAAATAGATATATTCTTTCTCAGTGCATGCACTTGCTCTTTATCCTGCCTCCTGCTCTTATTGGAATGTTTTTGTTATCTTCAATGATAGTCAACAGCTGTACTTTCTCACAGAACTTATTAGCAGCTGTGAAATGCTACTGTACCAAGTAGCAGCATTTGTTGGTGACTGTTGAGATATAATTACTGTGATAATGAAATTAATTCACAGGCTTCAGACAATCTTCAGTCAACATTTACTGGAACCTACTGCTTGCAAAGCACTGAATTCACCACACTAACAAAGCTTAATCTAACTGAAGAGACAGAACCTAGGTGCTCAATTACTTTTACTGCATACCAATGGGAACAAATTTATGCCATATAAACTGACTATTTAGGTCTGAAGTGTTACCAAATAGAAGACTGAAATAATCTGAAGGAGGAAAATGAGATGAGATTCCCATTTGGACCAGAACAGGGGACTGGTGATGAATCAAGGGCACCTGGGGATTAATTAGTTTAGGAAGGTAGTATAGAAAACATCAACAATAAGATTGAGGAATAATAACAAAGCACACATACTCTGATGCACTCTGGGCCCATATCTTCTTAGATGTCTACAAACCAAGAGAAAAGATGTATCCCAATAAGTCATTCTTAGACAGGAAAATGTCTTAATGGAAATGGAAATACCATAGCATAATCTCAGATTTGAAGTAGACTGAGCCATAAAATAATAACATCTAAAAATAACTAAAGGTAAAGCTAACACAATATTCACTAGTGAATGACTGAAAGCGTTTCCTCTAAGATCAGGATCAAGACAAAGATGCCCACTTTTGTCATTTCTACTCAACATAGTATTAGAAGTTCTAGCCATAGCAATTAGTCAAGAAAAAGGAAAAAAAGGTATCCAAATTGAAAAGAAAAAAGTAAAATGTTCTCTGTTCTCAGATAACATGTAGTAAACTCAAAATGCCACACACCAAAAAAACAAAATATACAAAAAACTATTAGAACTAATAAATGAATTCAGCAACGTTGCAGCATGCAAATCAATACACAAAATCACCTGCATTTTAATATATTAACAATGAAAAATCTCACTTCAGAGACGTATGTTCAAAATCATTTATTAATCCAAATTTATTATGCCAATTATCTGCTAGATGTTAGAATAACTTGCTCTGCTCTCAAAGAGTTCACACTTAATAAGAGTGTGTGGATACAATATGTGGAAACAATTATAAAATTATATGGAATATGCAGTAGGTATTACATGAGCACTGAATGGCACCTTGACTCAAACTGAGATGAGCAGGAAGACTTTACTGCGAAATTGACATCTGTGGTAAAGTCTTTACCAAAGAGACATGACTAATCAGGGACAAGAATAGAAAGTGTACAAGCTGGAAAACTCTCGGCTAAAATGATACAGGTGTGAGAAACAGCATGTTGCAAATAATGTGGTGTTCCTGGGCCATAGTTACATGTGTAGTTGTGTATGGTGGTTCGAGATAAAAATATTGTTCCTGTGTTATGGCCAAAAGTGTATGAAAACTAAGTAAAGACATTGGGACAGAAAACTACATAAAAGATGACCAATAGTAACAGCAAAGATGAAGAAGAAAGAATACATTCAAGAAATATTTGGGTGGTAAAATCCTTGGGACTTGGTAACTGATTGCGAAGAGGATGGAGAGCAGAGAAGAATTCAAGGAGGCCTCCTGACTGTCTCACTTTGGTGACTGAGTATGAATACATGGCCGTGCAACTAACTAAGCAAGAGTTTGAAGAAGAACAAACTGGTTGGGAGAAAACAGTGAGTTGGGGAAAAACAAAAAAGAGCTACCAAGAGGCCATTTCTTCAGTATGAATGTAGTTGTTTGCCCCACCAATTGCCCATTTGACAGCCAGAAGGCATATTTGCTGAGGGTACATGAAAGACTTGAGCAAGAAAAGAGTTCACTGGGCTCTCAATTGGCAAAATGCCTCTGAAGAAACTACATTCCCACATTTTTACCTTCTCTCCTCCCCATGACAAACAATGGTTCACTCTGAGACCCCTGGGAGAAATAAAGTCAACGATGAAGATATAGTGAGTATACTGAAAAATATCGAGTAATGAAGACGAGGTGATGAGCAATTTGTGGAAGAGAAAAATTCTCACGACAGTCCTGCAGAATCTTGCAAATATTTCACCTCGTCAGGCAATTCCTGTGGTGACTGATATGTGTGTCAAGGAAGGCCTACAGACTGCACCATACCGTGCTCTCAACTCTTACAGCTTCCTGGTAAATAAGACACTTACTCCTATCTTTATGTTTAACCACTTCCAGTAGGCAGAATATTATCACTTCCATCCCCACCTACTGATTCCACAGATATTAGGTTTTTCAAATGACTACACCATTCATGGACACCAGAGGCTACTATTACCATAGGAACTGAAGGCCTTAGAGACAACATGAGTGAGCAGTTGGCACTTTTCTGGTCGGTGAAGTCTAAACCTCTCCCAATTTATGTGATGTTCCAGGAATATTAGGTACTTCACCCACTTTTGCATTTTTTGTGAATTTAGGGAGCCAGTTCTTTTATCGAAGATCATTGAAGGAGGAAATGATAGATTGGCCCTTCTTCCCTAAACTTCTCTTTTTGTAAAGCCAACATTTTCACAAGGCTGCTGTGGCCAATTGGGCAAATAGCAGGGCAGATACATATTCTTGAAGTAATTGTTAGCATTAGCAGTAATTCATTAAAACGACAAGAACAATACCTCTCTAAGGTCAAAAATCTGCTTTGGTGATGGAATTTCAGTAATCAGCAGAGCAATGAATAATTTTTCTCTGCCTATGCCTCACCAGTTTCTCACTTAAAAGACTGATTCAGGGGATGCCTGGGTGGTACAGCGGGTTGAGCTCTGCCTTCAGCTCAAGTCATAATCCCAGGGTCCTGGGATCGAGTCCCACGTTGGGCTCCTTCCTCAGCAGGAAGCCTGCTTCTCCCTCTGCCTGCCACTCCCCCTGCTTGTGCCGTTTCTCTCTCTGACAAATAAAAAGACTGATTCAAATTGCTCACTTCCCATCAATACTGCTTGCTATCATAATATAAGTATCGCATCCATTGTTTATCAAATACAACCCAGTTTGGATGCTACTTCAGCCCTAGGCTCCTTAATAGGTGCTAATTTTTTCAGGTCTCTATAGCACTACCTAGCACTTTTGCAACCGAGAAACCAAATGAACTGACACAGATCATGGCTTGAGATATAAAAGAATATAGACCACCAGCTCAGAAATGTGAACATTTCTGATCAATATATAATAAAAGTTTTCATTTGCACTATTAGGAATGTCAAAAAAGAGGGGCCTGGTATCTCAGTCAGTTTAAGTGTCTGCCTTCAGCTCGAGTCATGATCCCAGAGTCCTGGGATCGGGCCCCACATCAGGCTCCTTGCTTAGCGGAGAGTCTGCTTCTCCTTCTCCCTCTGCTCCTCTCCCTGTTTGTGTTCTCTCTCTCTCTCTCTCTCATTCACTTCCTTTCTCAAGTGAATAAATTTTAAAAATCTTTACCAAAAAAAAGGAATGTCAAAAGAGATTTCATATATCATTGCACAAAAATCAATATATAAAACATTCCTGGAAGTTTTCTTTAAAGAGTAGCTATCAACCCCTATCAATAATCTCTTTTTCCATCATATTTATGCATTTTAACAGCAAACACAGAGCATCAGTTTAGCATAAGTTTCTTTATTCTTCCCCTGTATTTTTCTGATTTATAGCCTGGACCGGAATCTGGTAAAAATGATGGGCTCCCTACCTCATGCCAGGTGTTTCCCCTTGGAAATGACAGAAGAGACTTCTGATGTTCCTGTGGCTCCAGGGTAAAGGAACACTGAGGTTGGAGAAGGGTGAGATCTTTAGAGCTAGCCAATCAAGAGTCAAGGCAAGTAATGAGACAAGCTAAAGAAGGGCTCACAGTCACAAACTGTGGCTGGAGGCCAGTGGGAGACACACTTTTGAACACTACCCCAAGGAAATCATATATTACCTATCAGGAGACTAGTAACTACCAAAACAAAGTAGAGACCAGAAATATAACAGTAACCTGCAACAAGTTACAAAAGAAGATTTCTGTCTCCCTTTTCTCCTTCCACACCTCATTCAACAAAGAATCAAGGTCTTAAACTTAGAAAGAGAACAAATACCTCTGAGCCAGGCCATGACCCTTCTCTTCTGAGACCTCTTAGCCACAATCTCCATCAGAAATGGGAAAGATCAAGTCTAATTTTGATTACCAAAAGTCACCAAAGAGTTATGAAATCATTCAACATATTCAGATACACTAAATCTTAATTTACTATGGGTGTTAGGGGATGGCAATGTAGCAGAGCTGAAAGCAATGATAAGGAAAAGAATAGGTTTTTGTTTTAAGATTTTATTTATTTGAGAGAGAGAGAGAGAAAAGGCACAAGCAGGGGGGAAGGGTAGAGGGAGAAGCAGATTCCCCACCAAGCAGGAAGCCCGAAGCGGGACTTGATCCTAAGACCCTGGGATCATGACCTGAGTCAAAGGCAGATGCTTAAACGGACTGAGGCATGCAGTTTTTGTTTTTGTTTTTCTGAGAGAGAGAGAGAGAGAATGTCATGTCACAATGAAGAATACTGTAACAGATACTGAAGTCATACTGCCTGGGTTACAACCCCAGCCTGCAACTTACCAGCCATATGGTCACCAACACTTAACATCTTGGTATCTCAGTTTCTTCATTTTAAGATTGTAGATAATACTAGTACCTACCTCATAAAGTTGGTATAAGGATGAAACAAGCTACTGTATCTAAAATGGGAGGCATGAAGTATGTGCTATGTAAGCATTAGCTACTATATTATACCTCATTCGTCAGTGACATTTGATTAAATTTTAGCTTCAACTCTACACTTGAAAGTAAACTGAATTATTTAACTGTGCTTGCATTTATTCTTTATACATTACTATAATTTTTGAGAAAGGAAAAAACCCTACCAATTATAAGACCTTTCACTGATACTAGCTTTCCTTCCAATTGATCCCATAAGTTACATTCTTATTATAATAATTTTATTGACCTGCACTAATTAGAAATTGGATTAAAACTTTTTTTTTTTAAAATAACACTTTCCACCATAGAAGCCGATAGTTACTCTGTAAAGTAACAGGACAATGAAATCATAGCTGAAACCTAAAAGTTCATTTTTTTGTTATAATTTTAAGTACTCTTGCTATCTTACTAAATCAGATATGGACTTTTAAGTCATGCAACATTTGCCGTTTTGCTGCAATGTATCAAGAAACATCTTGTTTTTGGGGCGCCTGGGTGGCTCAGAGGTTAAAAGCCTCTGTCTTCGGCTCAGGTCATGATCTCAGGGTCCTGAGATCCGAGCCCCGCATTAGGCTCTCTGCTCAGTGGGGAGCCTGCTTCCCCCTCTCTCTCTGCCTGCCTCTCTGCCTACTTGTGATCTCTCTCTCTCTCTCTGTCAAATAAATAAATAAAATCTTTAAAAAAATCTTGTTTTTAATGGAATGAAACTATTTTTATTAATACCCAACACTCCTATTATCCTTTTCTTCTGATTTGTTATTTGTCCTTGAAATATATGGGGTTATAAACTATATTGCAAAAGGAGAAATTTGCTCTATTTCAAACTCCGAGAGAGAGAGCACAATTCAGGAAATACATTACTGCACATTCTCTTCCCATGCTTTACAAACTGCGTGTTTTAAACTCTGAATTTAGGAAAGCAGGTTATGGATGAAAGAAGGGACAGCCCAAATAACATGCTTAACCGTATGTCAATCTGGGGACATCAAACAGCTGTGTGGTGTTGCGATACCAAGTCTATCCCATTCACTACACTATTACAGGAAAGGGGGAAATTTCAGCAGCCCTGAGTTTATTTAGTTACAGAAAGTTTAGTGAACCTCAGTTCATGTTAAGGCCTGTTAACAGCAGGAAGAATCCAAATTTCTGCCACTCGAGGATGGGGAAGCCTGGTGACATTAATAGGATCCAGATCCCAGGCCAAACAACTGCGATCTTCCTTATCCACTCACTGTCCCACAGGGTGAGTGTGGTAAAGCTCTTCATTTTGCAGTGGTTTCCCCTCCTCCTCCATCTCTGATTTTCAACAGGGGAAAGGGAAAGGGAAAATAAGAGTAGAAGTCACCAGAAACTACTGTTCTAATTTAGCATTAGCAAGAATTTGTAAACCACTAAGCAGATAAAGCTAAGAGCTACTAACTGCAAACATAACCAAACAGTAACCTCTGTGACTGTTTAATGGAGGCCCTGATTAGAAACACAGAAGCCAGCAGCCTTTACTGGAAACCAGGGAGCAGTAACATATTCAGAGAGAAGGGCTATTAATAGGACTTGAGCACAAAATCAGCATTCTGGAAAGAGAGTCAGAGAGGCGATCATATATAGAAGGAGTAAGTATTAATCCAGCAATATGAAAACTGGTTGTAAAGTATCGACACTGATTATTATCCTAAAGTTAATGAACTAACACACTGGAATAAAGATGTAACATTTAGAAACACTCTCCTACTTTCATTTCACATGACTGTATGCAGATAGAGGTAGATTTGCTTTTTTTCTTCTTGTTGAAAATGTAGTTGTGTGTTGTTGTTTTTTTAAGATTTTATTTATTTGAGAGAGAGAGAGAGAGAGAATGAGAATGAGTAGGGTGAGGGGCAGAGGGAGAAGCAGACTCCCTGCAGAGCAGGAAGCCTGATTCAGGGCCTGATTCCCAGGACCCTGGGATCATGACCCGAGCTGAAGACAGACACTTAACCGACTGAGCCACCCAGGTGCTCCTAGTTTGGTGTTTAGAACTGCATGAATCACTGAAAAATCTTCTTTTGAATATCAGATTGGATGTTGCACAGTCAGCTCATAGCATCCTATTGGGCACATTTTGTTGTGGTTGTTGCGAAATGCATTGTCCACCCATTCAAAGAGCAAGTTCAAGTGCCCCCAGCAATATCTCATGGGAAACTACAGATACCACTTTCTACTTCAGGACTTAGAAATTCTGTCACTGATAACAAAATGGCCAAAATAGTCTCGTTGAAGGGTCTCTTACATTACTTAGACATAACAGTTTAATTTTTTGGTTTTCAAAGGTTTGATCTGAAAAATAATGTAGAATCTCAGTTTTCCTGGTGATCAAGAAAGTCCGTGTTAAAGACAGTAAGCGTTTCACGGAGCTTATAGTCTATACTATGCTGTCCAATAAAGTAGCCACTAGCCCCATGCTATTCACATTAAAATTCATTAAAATAAATAAAATGAAAAATTCAGCTTCTTAGTGGAACTAGTGATACTTCAAGTAGTCAGGAGCCCCGGGTGGCTAGTAGCGAGTGGCTAGTGTTTCGGGGCATGAAGCCAGATAGTACTTCTATCATCCTATTCTATATAGCAAGTCAACAGTTCAGAGAACTATATTTGTAGAAAAGAATAAACAGAAAATAAAAAAATACATTTCTTCTTTTTTGGTATTTTCAATTATTTTTCTAAACAATAAGTATTTTTTTTTAAAGATTTTATTTTTATTCACAGAGGGAACGATCACAAGTAGGCAGAGAGGCAGGCAGAAAAAGAGAGAGAAGCAGGCTCCCTGCTGGGCAGAGAGCCCAATGCGGGGCTTGATCCCAGGACCCTGAGATCATGACCTGAGCCAAAGGCAGAGGCTTTAACCCACTGAGCCACCCAGGCGCCCCTAAACAATAAGTATTCTTAAAAAGAGTATATTTCTCATATTGAAATTGTATACCATGTCTTACCCATGTAGCTTCTCCATTCGATATGCTTACGGTCCAAAGACGAAAATTTAATCAATTCCTATAAAATGATGTGTCCAATAAAGCTTTAAAATTGCATTTAAATTCAATGACACAACAAAAAAATAAGACTTTTCGGCTAGATTATTCTAAAGTGTAAGGTTTTCGTAGTAATCAGGTTAAATTAGAATAAATCTAAAGATGTCAGGTGCATAAGATAGAAGCAGCTATTTATTAATCACATTGATATTATGAAAAAATGTGCACCAAATCACTGGTTTGAGTATTTCAATGCTTTTTTTTCAGTATCAGTGCTAAATCAGTAGCAAATATTTCAAAATACTAACTCTTACAATGTGTTTTTACATAGAAGAAGCCCAAGATAAACTAGTTGATTTACGCTCTAAGAATTAAGGATTTTCGGTATTACTGAAATAGTATCAGCAGTGATAAATCTACGGAATTCCCCCTGGTCTCATGAGTGATTCAGTGAGTGCAACTTTTATTTGTCAAAAGCTATCAGGTCTGATTTCTCTCTTAGGATAGCCTCATTAAAAGAAAATCTGTATGTAAAGTCATGTGTATGCATCTATATACATATAGTCAGTCTTCACGAACACCGTTCAAAGAAAACCCTCTTTCTTTGAACATGTATGGTACCATTTCAAGCAAAGCTGAGTCTAAATGTATGAGGAGTTAATCTGATGCCTGTAATTTAGCGTGTTTGTGCTATGGTAGTAGAAAGGGACAGATCACTTAGTGGTTTCAGATGTTAGACTTTAATGAACCAGGATGGGTTTCCTTAGCATGACACCAGTTTATCTAGTTTATTAGCTTTGTAGTTTAAAAATTTATTATTCTTTTGTGCCTGCAAGCATTTTCATGACTTTCCCTCCTTTTGAAAAATGTTCCATTTGTTCTGCTATGTAGGAAAGAGTCCATTAAATACTGCTAAATTGCTAGAATTAGGTTCTTCCAATCATGATTCAATTTCTTTTAAATGTATTTAAGGGAACTAAAGGATCCAACCATGCAGGCCTATGTCAATTTTCATTAGAATTTCTCAGCACTTAATGAATAAGTACTCTATAGCACTCAGCTGATGAGAAAAGGGGACAAGGCACTTCGACTGCCTTTCAATATGAAACCAATGTTAGCATTTCTTATATCATAATACATGATCTCATATATTTTTAGCATTTATTTCAAATGGATTTTTAAAAGTAATCCATCAATTGTACTTTGAGCAAAGAGTACAATTTTAATAACATGAAACAAATATTTATTTTCTCTGGATCCAGATATATCGTCAGCCCCCACAATTTATACAGCTGTCTTGTAAGAAATTTCAGACTCACTGTCATGCTCACAACCCCAATCTGATGTGATTTTTATTCCTGAAATGCCTTTTTTTTTCTTAATTTCCCATGTGTGGCATGTGTGAACATTGCAACTAACTGAAAGCAACCATCCTACAAGGAGGCTGTCAGTTAAACTCTGACCAAATGTGTCTACCTACTTTTGAGGTGACTAGTCCGACCAACCAGAATCTTTTTTTCCCATTTATGAAAGAGAGAGACATATCAGTTAGTTGGCAATAGTGAACAAGGTAAACAGATGGAAAGTGGCCACTGCTTGTGCAATAGCTAACAGAATTGCCTTTGGGTCATTAGACCCACTCCGAAAGCCTATCTTGTTTTTAAACTAAGAAAGATGCCATAGTTGTTTGTCATGCCTCATTGAGACATTTAAGACACTTTCCCTGGGGGCGCCTGGGTGGTTCAGTGGACTAAAGCCTCTGCCTTGGGCTCAGGTGATGATCTCAGGGTCCTGGGATCGAGCCCCGCATCGGGCTCACTGCTCAGCGGGGAGCCTGCTTCCCCCTCTCTCTCTGCCTACCTCTGCCTACTTGTGATCTCTCTCTCTGTCAAATAAAGAAATAAAATCTTTAAGAAAAAAAAAAAGACACTTTCCCTGGTCTTCCCTTCCTATCCTTCCAACAAAACCTCCATTCTCTGAGGCAAACTGAATTTATTCTTACAACTTGAAAAATATCAAACTGGTAGGTTACTACATAAGCCCACTGGATATATTTTCATTGATTAAAATAGCCTTTTTGAAATTATGTGTGGTGATGGATGTTAAGTAGACGAGTTGTGATAACCATTTCACAATGTACGTACATGTTCAATCACGATGTTGTATACCCAAAACTAGTATGTCAATTAAGTCTTGATTTAAAAAAATTGTATTGCTTCAATTAATGATGACCACTGAGTAGAAGCAAGGGTATAATATGAAGTGCTAAGCTCCTGAAAATGTGATAATCGTACAAATTGGTTTACAAATTATCTTTCTCTTTTGGATTCAGACATAACTTTGTAAAGACTAAATTGAAAGGTGGAAAGATTATAGCTCTCTCTAGATAAGACCAGTCCTCATTGTGATTAGGTCTGTAAATTAACACACACACAGCCCAGTAGGTATTTCACGTGATAAAAAGCAGCACCAAAATGAGCTCACCAAAACAGAAGCAAAATAAATGAGGAGGGAATTTCCATTTCTCACAGTCTTGTTTCTCGAGGAAAAAAATTATTGTATTTTTAGACCCGTCCTCAAACAACTCTGACAATTTTATCCAGTTAGTTATACTTCTATTTCAAATTCAAAACAGGGAGGAAATAACTTATAGTCATCGTTGATTAGCTCAAAACATACAGATTCTGACAGGAGAGGAGGCATCACCCATTCGTCTCAATCTTCTATGTACAAGTGCTGCTCTAACCCCCTGCCTGTTCTTGGAAAGCGCCAAGATCTCCTCGAAGTCTCATTAGAATGTGTTTTCCTTCACCCCAATAAAAAGAGTTGAACTCTTCACTTAGGCACACCTTACAAAACAGTGACTTCAGATAAAGTCATTCCTCACACTTTGATAATTAGTTTGCAGTCTCGGTGCAGAAAGGGGAGACAGCCCAGTGTTAAATATTGGAAGACTTCCGCAGTTTTATATGTAACGTCAGAGAAGGAGGAACTCCCACACGAGGCCGCTCTCCTGGCTTTCATTATCACAGAGAGTTAATCAAAACCAGTTCAACCTCAGGCAAATATCACCCTAGGATGAAAGTACTAAGGAGGAATAAAACAGCTTAGTCACATGGATACTAATTAACCTCGAGAAAGCCCAAAGCAATACAAAATCTGACCTATTTATCTCTGAGACCTTTTTCCCTAACTCTCAATGAAACCAGAGGTGATACCAAATGCCTTCTCCATGATCAACCCTAGGCTCTGGTAGAGCAAAACCAAACAGGCAAGTGCCTGGGCTCCCTACGCCCTTTGGTCACACGAGGAGTTTTAACTATATACCTGCATAGCTTAATGCAGGGCACATTTGTTTTATCATGAGACAACACGCTGAAATGTTACAGTGCTATTGTTTAAAAACGTCAAGAGCGAAAGCACTGAATACAGTACGCAATCCAGATGGCAAATTCTCAAGGCATGAGACTGAAAGAGAACATTTTCTTAAGGGTTGTTTGGGTTTCTCAGTCATGCAGCTTCCTAGCTTGCTTTTACCTTTCAGCACGAGCAAGGCTTTAAACACAAAGAAAGCACTTAGGATAGCTGAGAAATAGGATTTGTTACAGGACTGCGCCACTCTTTTTAAAAACATCTTTATTCCTGCTGAAACGGCCTAGGCTATTTAAGTTCTTGTGTTGCACTGATCAATAATGAATAGAGCACCTGACAATAGCCTTATTTGCCTAACTTCCTACTGCATGCAAGCTAACACACACATTTATTATTTACATATAACGTATATCCCTCCACCATCTAAACTTTGCAGGATAAAGAATAACCGCTACACTAATTTGCAAAAGGTATTTACGTGTCATGGGCAACTGACAGAACAACCGGTTAGAGTACGGGCAAATAGCAAGGGAGCAAATGCAATTAATTTCCTTAATTAAAACATCTAGCCCTCTAACGATGCCAAATCGCATTTTAATCAAATAAACCCAGACCTTATAATTAAGGATGAGTACTTCAATTGCAGGATTTTAAGTAACTTAATTGTATATGGAAAATGTGGCCTGAAAATATAAACACAAGACAATTTGTTTTAGTCTTTTTGGTCAGCCTACTTAGGAGGATGAAAGTCTTATGTGTATTTGAGATTAGATATTAATTTGTGGCTCTTCCTAACAATATTCCATTAAGTGTTCTTGATTGTTCTTGCACAACAAACGACACTGCCTTCCTCCCAGTTTCATTTTTTTTTTTTTGAAATTTTTATTTATGTTGGTTCAAAATGCCTTTAGAAGTTGCCAAAATCTTTAACAGCCACCAGATTTTGACACAATAACCACTTCAGGGACTCCGTGATCACACAGTCCACCTACTTGTTCTAAATTCCTAAGATGAAGCAGCAGGTTCCAGCAGCTTCCAATATCACTAGTGGACTCTTCTTGAACCAGAGTCCATACTCATAAAATGTAAATTGGATAATAATTCTTAATGGCCCAAAACAACATTGGGGGGAACCTACCAGTAATAGGTCAGTCACACGAAAACTGCTGTGTTGTCTCGGTTTGGACCTCATCTGGGTTTGCACTTTGGCTCAGCAGACTTAAGAAGTCCTCATAGGCAACCATTACAGTTTCACTTGCTCGTTTGTTTTTCTTTTTTGATCACCAACGCACACACAAACATTCGTCTCAAGCCTAAAGCCCTAAAAAAAGCCATTCTTTAGCCAGTGAAGTTCTAATCTCATTTTATTATGTTGTCAGTGAGCTGCACAGAGATTTGCCTTAGCTTGTTCACATGATAGCAGGTAGATGAGAAGAAATAAAACGTACTGGTCTGTGAAAGCCAAATCAAAAAGCCAGATTGAAGGCATTCTCGAGTTACTCAGGTGAGGCCCTCAGTCCCTAGCTAGTGACCCAGCTAATGGTCAGAATGCCGCAGGTTCTGTTTGGACGACCCAAATGTTAAAACATGGTATTCAACTGTCTGCATAAATGGCTGAGAATTTCCCTTTTCTTTGTAAGCTTACTATACAATAAACAAAAGACTGGTATTTGATACTAACTAAACATCAGAGAAGGAACAGACATTAACACTGGATGAATGCATTCAAGACACAATCTGTATGTGGCATAGCACTCTAGGGTCCTACATTTCTTTAGCACAGATTTTTAATTGTCCTTGGTTGTAAACCTATTGTCAGTTATCAAAAAATATGTTTATTTACATAAATATCTAAGAATATAAAGTATCTGAAAATAGAGTAATTTTTTGGTACAGTGAAACTTCAGTGAAGTAAGAGAAAGTTGCAGCTTTTATTACTGATTAAAGTATTTGAGAGAAAGGGTCCATGATAATACTTTTCTAAGAAATATCTTTGGTGTTGTTAAAATAGTACCATTGTGTCTAAGAACACTGAATTCTACAGACTGATATTCTTTCTCTTCTCTCTCATAGAAAAACTGCTTCCTGCCTATCAAATAAATGCACGTTAATTTTTAAATTGAATTATGAAGACAAAAAATGTTTGTTCTTTGGATCTTTTCCTCTTATTTTCTTTTACAGGTGACTTTATAATTTCATCCATTTGAAAGATTTTAACTTTCAGGGAAAAGTTTACTCTGAAAGTTCATCATAATTAATATTTAATCATTAAATTTCAGAGTTAAATTTATTTCATATACCTACTTACCACTTTTAGAATAAGAAAGTCATCTGTGAAAAACAAAGTGTTGACTAGTAGTGCCATCTAGCATCATAAAGAAAAAGCTGTTTAACTGCTGTACAACACATTGGGAAATTTATCCAATCAGTTAATACACTACGTCTTTGCTCCATTTTCCAAGGGAAAATAAGCAGACATGATCAATTGGTGGAAATGTACACCAAACCTATTTAGAGATAATACACCATATAATATAAATGACAGTGTTTTTCAGAAGATACACTCAAGAGAGGTAATAGTGAGGTACAATTTCTGCTTTGCTAGCTGTCATGCCACCATTTTTTCCTCCAGTTTAAGAAAACATACTGGAATTCAAATGAATACAAATTTTAGTGTACTGAAATATCAGTACACTAGTGTACTGGAATAGTAATATTATTACTATTCCTCTCTTCTCTGGTTAGATTTATCTCAGGAACTGGATGAGGCTCAGTCTGCAAGTACAAGGTCTTAGCTCCCATTAAGCATGACTGGGAAATGTAAATATATTCTTGGCCTAACAGAACTGAGTAAGAGAATCTGCTATAATAAATACAGGAAGATTTGTCACAGATGGATAAAGTGATGATAATCTAACACATTTTCTATGTAATATTCATATATATTAAATTAAAATGTGATCAATTTATTTTTTGTGCCTCCAAACTTTAAATTCCAGTTTAACACAAGATATCATTAGCTGTCATGAACAACGTTGTCCCCAGTTTTAATTTGTCCCTTAAAATACAAGTTTTGATGTCAAAAATGAAATGTGTTTCAAATGTGTAATCCAAGCTTAAGCTAGTCTCAAACAAGTACTGTTGTTACTATAATGATTATTCATCCTCCCTTTTCCCAGAATCTGAGTTAGATATAATTGGAAAGGAGCTTGGTGAAGTTATAGAAAGAAAGGCTTCATATCACAACTTTCAAGTGGAAAACAAGCACTGAAACATCATGGAAGGAGAAGAGCTCTGCCTCAGAGGGTCATGCCAGGAGCTAGGCTTGCTTCGTGTGCATCCGTGGCTGCCTTGCCTTTCTCCTCCAGATGTTCAAGCATCTGCTATATGAATATACTTTATTAGTTCTGCTTTCTTACATGGAGCCACAATTCTCATTTTCAGCAATCAAAATAAGGAAATTTGGAGACAATGAGTGGTCTTTTTTCTGGACTCAGATTTAGACTGACTGAAAATGACCAATACACATCTTAGGGCCCCAGAAATGGGAGGAAGAGGCACCACCAGCAACTTTCCTAGAGTATGAGAATCCAGTATCTCAACCCTGACCTTCTTCTGTGATGATACTTATATGAGTAGAAATATAGACAGAATGAGAACACATTTGCCTTCATAATTGGCAGCCGTTTAAAATGCAAGATCTTCTTCTGTGTCCTTATAGGACAAGCATGAGGAGAAGCACTTGCATCTGGAAGTCAGAACCTTAAAAGCTGGTGTATTTGGCTTCATGAAATTCCACTTGCCTTTTTCTCCCTCTTCCCAAACCCCTGCTGATAAGATATAAAAAGAAGGATAAGAGATTTAAAACCAGGTGAATGGTCTGCTTGGGTAAGATTTTAGGAAGTTTATGTGTCTTTCATCTAACAGCAAGAAAGCTCAAGGATATAAGCCTGAAATCGAGAGCTACAGAATCAAATCGAGAGCTACAGAATCAAACTTCCTCAGTTTCCTACTATCAAGAGGCACTATGGAATAAACACTGATAGTAATTCAACTTGTAAGACGATGTTGACTGAGTTCTTAATGATTCTGCATGACTTTTGGCAGTTCTAGATGCCTGCAGAAGTATTAGAAGAAGTTTCGGAAGGCAGCCATGAAACAGTAGTGCATAGCTTAGATGAGTGTCTAGTTCATACAGCTCACTTAATTCTCAGGAACTTTTAAAGCAATTTGTGTAGGACTGAGGAGTAGCTGAATTTGAACTTGGTTGCCCACAAGTTTGATTATTATTGTGCCCATTAGGGCCAAGCAAGGATGAATTGGTAGAAACCATAGGTAATAGACATACTTTTTATGTTAAAAGTTAGAAGTCTCCAATGCAAATGTGGCTTCCTGAACTTGTATCAGTGGAGGTACTTAAATGAAGCATAGATGACCATTGGATTGGACTATTAGGGAAGAAATGTAGGCATGAGATGGGTATCTACAAGTTTTGGAACATTTTATTTTTCTATAATCATTCTTTTTTGAAAATACAATTTCAGTGTATTTGTATAACAGGTTTTCTATTCTGTGAATAGATTTTTTTTTTTTTAGGACGGAGCCATTTTAATAATTTTTACCTTTTGGGGAAGCATTGATGTCATAGCAAATCATTTCAGGAAAAAATCTCTAAGAAAGATTTATGGCTCTCTTTTCCCATTAGTGGATACTCTTATAGATAGAGCCTTAACATCATAAATACGGAATAAAATAATGTACATTTTACTTACAACTTTCACTACATTTTTGAGCTCTGTAATAGTTAAAGATGGCATCAAATTACATTCTCTGATTAATTCTATTTAATGAAATATTTGCTAGTTAACAGTGCTAAACAGTTTAGCATCTAGTTTAACCTTTGAGGTGCAAACTGTATCCAACAGAGTAAGAAATAGCCCATTTAGGGAATAGTAATATAAAAACTTCTGCTTTATCTTTCTTATTTCCCATATTTTTGGCCCATTGTAGAGAAACATTAGTCCATTAATGATAGATACAGATGGCGTCCATCTGGTATCCATCTTTAACTCTAGAAATGAAGGCATAAGGATACTCTGAAACATTAGACTTTCAAAATCAGATGTGATCTAACAGCTCAAGGAAAAAGTTATTTGATCCATTCTGATTTTTTTCCATATCCTTATCTAATATTACAAGATTGAGGATAATATTTTTTCCTGAAAATAAGAGTTGCATTTTTAAGCCCACAATGTTGTCCTACTCTAAGGCAGCTAACAAATATCAAAATCATTGGTATCAACCAATATTCCATTTATGGCTTATCTCAAAAATCCCTTGGTAATCACATGTGAGACATCTTCCAAAATTTTGTTTTTAGTATGTTAGCTCTTTGCATAAAGAAAATCAAATATCTCAGACATGAATCCAAATAATAGAAAAAAGGACAACTACTGCTTCACAAAATCTTATCCTGTATTGGGTCCTAAAGAAGAAAAATGATCATGTTTCTCATCAGAATTGCCAATAATCAGAATTAACATTTACATTATATCTGGTTTATTTTTCAAGACAGAAGATACCATGACAATGCCCTTTAGGGATATGGTTAGGATATAAGAAGGTTTCAAAAGCATTATAGGTGTTCCCAGAGGAAGTGTTAACATAAATACAAGGATATGCCATGCATTTAATAAGAAAAGCTGGCCTACATGTTTCAGAAAGAAAATAGAAACAGGAATAATTGCTTGAAATAAATACTTCTGTAAAGACAATGTATAAGAAGCAGAATATCAATAGCAACAATAACTTTAGTAAACTTGATGTTTTGAATAGCTAAAGGAAAAAAACGTTCTATTCTCTGACAGTGTAAATTTTTCAACTTGTCAGATTTTTATATATACTTCCTTACAAATATACTTCTTTTGAATATACTTATAAATATACTTCTTTTAACAATTTTACTAATTTAGAGATGCCACTACACTGTGTGTGTGTGTACTTTAATACTTCAAGTTCAAAAAAGCTAAAAGTTATTCGTATCATCTAATATTCTCATATGTCAAAAATATATAAAGGATTAATGTTTTTAGTCCTGTATCTGGTTTGTCACTATGTATGATGATTACATAAGTTATTTCTTATATTCTCACCACCTCCAGAAAACCCAAGAGATGGTGATAAGAAATTAAAGCATTAAAAAAAAATCTAAAGGTTTATTCGAGGGCTTTTAAAATCAACTACACCAAATTCCTTTAACTATTGCAGATTTCACTTATCTTAAAATTTGTACTGAAAGTGGCTTCTATATTTCTTCATGTGTTACTTTTACAGGTTATTTTCTGTTTATAAAATATTTAATCTACCAGAAGACACAAGTATAAATGCATTAATACAAATAAAAAATCATAAATTTTGAAATGCTCTATAATGGAAGAGACCTTAGAAACCATCTAGATTTTTCCCATCAAAAGTTAAGCTAGGGGCACCTGGGTGGCTCAGATGGTTGAGCATCTGTCTTCAACTCAGGTCATGATCTCCAGGTTCTGGGATCTAACCTATATCAGGGTCCCAGCTCAGCAGGGAGTCTGCTTCTTCCTCTCCCTCTGCCTTCCCCCCTGCTTGTGTTCTGTCTCTCTTTCTCTCTCTCACAAATGAATAAAAAAATTTAAAAAAAATTAAAAATAAAAAAATAAAAGTCAAGCTAAATATCTAAAATTTTGATTGTAGATGCTAGAAGTGTAGGAGAGAACAGGAAAGACCAATAAGCTAAATCCAAACACTTTGCTCATGAATAAAAACAAAGCAGAAACCCTGGATATTGTTCTCACCCAGGTTTTGATGACTTTGGGGAGACATTCCTTGGGTTCAGTACATATCCTTTTATAGATGAAAAAACTAAAATCCAAAAAGATTATGTGCCTAGTTCAAAGCCATACTGAAGACATACAGTATATTCTTTTACTCATGAACTTTGCATAACTGTGGAAAGAATGAAATATTATATTTTGATGGAAGACTTCAAAAATATGTACATAAACATTTCTCCATTAGCCTGTACTTCCTCTATGGCAATTGTGCTTAGGATAATAATTGCCATACAGCAAGTACTTAGTAAATATTTATTGAAAAAACAAAGAAAAATAAAAAAAAAAAAAGAAGAGAAGCATTGGGCCTTATAGTGAACACTTTTTTTTTTATAGTGAACACTTCTAATGAATACTGAAAATCTCTTGCATATTTCTTAATATTGATGAACCTGAATTATCAGGAAAAGATCCACTTTCAGGGTCCTTTTTTTTTTAACAGAAGAAACTTTATGGTATATCTAAGAAACATTTTTTTAAAATGCTTAAAAACTAAAGCTTATTCACTTAAATGTATAAAAAAATTATCTTTAAAGCCTATTATGTTGTAGATCTTCTGTAATGAAGCCAAAACAATGAAACATTATGATAAATGTCAAAGAATATGACAAATAATAATTTAAGAGATTATTGTAACAACTCCTCTTTCAAGTTTTAGATGCAAATACTGAAATTTTTTACTAACAACTGGCATTCTACATACCACATTGGGGGCTGGAAAACATTATTTTGCTATTTTTATTTTGATATTGCTTCTTGTTCTTCGGTTTGTTTGCTTACCAGGATAATAAACCACTTTATTTTAACTCAGTAACAGCAATTTCTAACTACTCATAGATATGTAGGATATGTAATGATTTATTACTTTTTAAAAAGGTAGTCATTAGCAAGACCCTTAATCTCAAAAATTTTGAAATTGAAGAAAGAAATGCTAAACAGATGGAAATGTGATTCCATTCTTAACTATAGTTTTATGAGGAATAAAAAGGCTTAAGAAAAAGAAGAGAAGAAGGACAAGAAAGAAGGAAGAAAACAATAGAGGAACAAATATCAGAACTCAGATTTCCATAAATTAATGTTATAATTAGAAGGGACACCTGGATAAGCTTCATTTATGAAAAATAAAAAAAAAGAATGAAAAGCAAGGAGGTAAAAAGGGGCAAAAAAACAAAAAACCTACATCCATAAATACAAAATAAGCTGAAAAAAAAAAAAAAAAAAGTCTTTGTGCAGTTGATTCCAGAATGTTTAAAGGCAAAGGTCCTCCAGGAAGGTTGCCTAGTTTCATGTCCCAAATCTGACTTTTTCTGGTTGAATGATCTGGTTGTATGATATTGGCAGGTGAAAAGACCTCCCTATACCTAACTTGATTCATCCCTAAAATGCGATAATAACGATACTCAACTGTTAAGATAGATATGAGGGCTAAATAAAATGATTAAAATATTTTAAAGCTTAAAAGTATTTAAACAGAGCTTAATGTCTGATAAATAATAAGCAGTAAATGATATTATTCTTATGCAATTTTCAACCTCAAAGGAAGCACTACCACAATACCGCCATTTTGAGACAAAAGAGAAGAAAGTTGTCACACAACTAACAAAGGGAATGATTCTAGATCCTGTGCTCCTAACCATTCACCAATTCAGCCTTTCAGAAACTGGCGATAACAGAGAAATCAACCCAGAGCCTGATATAGGCAAAATGCACACCGTATTTCTGATACATATTTGCAGATGTCATTGTGGCTATTGTTATGCCCAGATTTTGAGATCCCTAAAGACCACCAGGGAGCCGAGTCCAATGCAAAAGAGCCCTTTATTCAAGATAGCTTGAGCTCAGTCTCCCACACTCACCGTCACAGTGGCGTGGTGTATAGAAAGAGAGCAAATTTCCAAAAGCGCAACAGTTTTATAGGGGCCAGTGGCCAATGAGATCGTAACACACAGAAAGTTGCTTAGTAACTGTTTGAACTAGCCTATCACCCTGGCCAGAATTGGAGCACAAGCTTGGCAGGCAAAAGGCGGGGTTTATATTCTTTCCTGGTCAGGGGTTCCACATTCCTATTGGCTAACCCAAACCCAACCCACAAGCAGTCTGGGCCAATTAGCTCAAAGAAGGGCTGAGCCACACTCTGACCCTCCCAGAGGTGGGCCCTGTGGGGGGGGGCACACACAAGAAGGCAAGTGTAAGCAAAAGGAGCCAGCCCTGCTCTGCTTCTTCACTATGACAAGACAGTCCCTCTATATTTGCTACAATTTCCTTATCCCAGTTATTTACAGGATGACAACTGCATAACTGGAGCTCTACAGATTTGCTGAAAGTGAAGCTGAAGTCTCCAAGTGTGGGGAGCCTCAACTCTTGTTAAGAGCCTTTATATGAAAACTAGATCACCATCTGCCAGCAATGGCTTAGGAAAGAGATAGGGCTAGATGTCCCGAAAGATTGCTGGCAGCTCTAAAAGTTCTGAAAATCCTTTCAACCTTGGTTACATATAACCTCTGACTGAAGAGGAAAAAAAATTAACACTGAAAACCATATTGCAAAAGATTCCCCGGTTTTTAAAAGAACCAAGTCTTTTTAAAACATAAACACATTAATTGTAAGCAAATATACAACTGCTGACAAATTCATCTTATCTATCTTATCTAAAGCATTTCCAATCTCTAGTTGCTGAGAGTTAATAGGTCCTAGACTGTAAACATAAGAATAAAATAAACAAAAACTAATTGGAGAGCTTTTGAACACTTTTCAGACTTTTTACTAACCTAGGTGCCTTCTCCCTAAATTGAAGTTAATAAGATTTTACCAAAGAATCAAATCATCTTATGGTGCATCTACTCAATAGACATTTGTCTTTGTTCAGAAAATCACTTGGTGATGTTTGGACTATTTCCACCTGGTAGCCCTGCCCCCCACTAGGGCCAACTACTTCTTTTCGGAGCTGAAAAATGCCAATATTTAAGTTTATCAGCCTGATGGGGCCAAATCCATGCTGAGGGAGTTTTACCATCTGTTGGCTCCCTCCCTTCCCTGGTCACAGTGTGCTTAAGGGAAAGAAAACATGTGTAAGAGTGTGTTTTCAAAAGCAAAAGAGAATGAACTCTCAAATTAAATGCCCTTCAGAAACAAATTTATCCACTTGAGTTTTGCCCACTGCCTGGGGTGACTAAAAACCCAAACAGGATGTTTTTCTAAAAGGAGTAGCTGGCTTACCTTACTTTCTCATTATAAAGAGCAACCACCCACCTGGGTGTTACTGTTTTGCTCCAGAGGAAGAACAATTAAAATTCAATTTAGGTCACTCAAATCACCAAGTTGCAAAGTCCCTCCAAGAAGCCAACATTTCTCAGGTATCCCTGACAACTGTTCTGTACAACTTCTAACGTTTTTCCATGTCCTTCACAAGAGCCTCCATCGCAAAAACTGGCTATATTCTTTTGTCATCTTCTTAAGAACCATTTAGGGTTTGTGTTACCTTTAAGGTTAATTCCAAGCCCTGTTTCTGCAGAACTCTCCCAATAAGTACCTGCTAACCCTCTATAGCCTTCTCTAAGGTGGATGTTGTTATTGTCACTTGTAGAAAAAATAGAAGAGGTAGCAAGGGCAGATGGCTTGCCCTAAAACAAAGTAAATTAGGGAACCACACGCCAAACCTGGTACAAGATGGGAACCCCCCCCCACCCCCCGAGAAACACTTAGAAGAAAAAGTCCTTAAGATTTAGAATTTGGTCATAAGGCAGGATTCAGAATACACTCTGTGGTAGAAAGACAGATTTTCCCATCCTTTCTAATTTTATTTGTAATAATATTTTTTATTATTATAAAAATATTCCAGCTTTTATAAAGGCTTAGGAGAGGGCCTTCAGGCAATGGCATGAAGAGGCTGGCAAATTCTGTCTACAAAAAAAACCTGCCAGATTTTTAAGTCAGGAAAGCAGAAGTCTGAATCCTTGCCCGGGATGCTGCCATCACCATGACCCACCATCCCCCCAACCAATTCCCCCACCTCCCTGGCCCAGCCCAGTTCAGTCTGCAAAACTAGTAGTTTGACCAGAGTGAGTCTGTCCATGAACACGCAGAAAGATGCCTGAGGGGACAGCCAGAGGCTTGGGGTTGAGGGGACAGAAGTGTGCATTCCACTGAAAATAAACAGAGAAAACGCAGCTTTGCAGCCTAACGTTGCAATCTAGTTAGGAATCAATAGTGGACCCGCCAGAAATTTAATCAGGGATTCTATAAGTGAGAGAGCCACAGAAGTACTAGAAAAGTCTTGGCTGAGTAGAAAACTATGCACACAGGCAGGGAAACCCCCAGGAGTCCTGCAGAAAATAAAAGCCAAAGCAGATACCGGAACACTGACTGTGCTCCCAGAACAAGCACAGCTGTATTAGCGGAGGGTGGAGCCCTTACCGGGTTGAGGTGTGAGCACAATCTCCACCCAAAACACGGGGCTACGCAAATGCAAGGTGACCCTTAGGAAGCCCAGCTAAAAAAAAAAAGAAAGAGTAAAAACTGAACAGACACATCAACAGCCCTATACCACAGGGGATGTAGATTCTGTAGTTTAGTAACTCCAAGCAAATTATTACACAATGACAAAAAAACTCAGAAACAGAGATCAGGATTGATAGTTACTATAACATATTATTTACAATGTTCACTTTTCAACAAAAATATTAAAAGGCATATAAAGTGCCAGGGAAGGGAAACGCAGAAATAAAAGCAGTCGGGGCACCTGGGTGTTGCCTTGAGTTAAGCCTGAGACTTGATTTCAGCTCAGGTCAGGATCTAAGGGTTATGGGAGAGAGCCTGGTGTCAAGCTCTGCGCTCAGCAGGGAGTCTGCCCCCCCTTTCTCTGCCCCTCCCCCACCCATGCAGTTTTCTTTCTTCCTCTCTTTCAAATAAATAAGTAAATCTTTAAAAATAAATAATAAGAGTAGTCAATAGGCACTGACTCTTAGTGAGTCCAGATATTACATGTAGCAAAGATTTCAATGCAGTTATAAATATGTTCAAATAACTAAAAGAAAGTATGTTCAAAGAGTGAAAGAAAAATGTAATGACAAGGATTCAACAGATAGGATAGCTCAATGGATAGAGGCTACAAAAATGGAATTGCAGTATCCATTATTAGTAAGACTTAAAATGCCATTGTTTGATTTACCATGTTTTCTTGCTTAACTTGCTTTTGTAAACCTAAAATAGTATTTATAAATGAGCCCCTGAAATCTATTTTCAAATAATTGGTTTGTTTCAATCACAAATTTTTTTGTCATGAAGACTTTCAAGAGCATACAATCCTGTGGTTGAGGTAGGAAGGCAAGATTCCAAAATTTCACTCAAAAATATAAGATATTTTCCAAGGAAGCAATTAAAATAACAAAAACTCCTAACTTATAATACCACTAATGTTGTATTAATAGTACTTTTATCAGTAGTAGAAATCCATTCTGAAATACAGCTCAGGACACTGAGGATAGATCTAATACAGCTTCTAAAATGGAAGCAGGTACCTACTTGTTCACTTCATAAATGATACCAAGATCCAAAGAGTATAAATAACTTGTTTAGGTTTACACAAGGAATAGAAAAAATCAAAAGTAGAAATTAAATTTCCTGATTTCTAAATTTAGTGCTTCTAAGGTTGTTCTTGAAACTCAGGGTTTAGAATCTTTGTGATGTGATAAACACATTTACATTGAAAGTGCAGGTTACCAGTATGTTTAATATTATAAGTGTACAGACCTCAAGGTTTATTTTTTAAGTTAACACTTACTGATTCAGGACTATTCTATAACATTATATGTGTGTTATCATATTTGATTGTTTCATCAGGTATTTATCTCATTTACAAATGAGGAAACGAAGGTGCAGAGATGTTAAATAATTTATACAATGATAGAAATAATAGAAGAGTTAATATAAATCACAACTAATTATTTTGTGCATTTACTATGTGTCAAGTATTCTTCTAAGCATTTTATACATTTAATACATTTAATTCTACAACAAACCTGTGAGGTAGTTATTCTCAATTCCCACATTTTACAGATGAGAAAATGAATGCACAGAAAGGTTAAATAATTTTTTGAAAGTTACACAGCCAGCAAGTAATGGTGGCAGAAATTTGAATTCACACAGTATTTGAACCCAGTTGATACGGAGTCAGATTACATAGACATGCTCTTATCTACTATTCTCGCATTATAAAACCAGACTTTTAAATCACTACATTGAAAGGCCTACCATACCCCAGTATTTTTCCAGTAGTTATTGGTTCTCTCATGGCCCATAAAAATCAGCCACTAGAGTAAGTGGTTTGGGGTAAAATTAAGATGCTTTAATATTTGATGCTATGATAAAAGATCTCCTTGCTCTGAATTCTTCTAGTATCAGTGTCTATTACACTATTTTTTGAAACATAATCATCACTGATTTATTTACACAGACGAGACTGTGATTCCCATCCATCTGCAATAGGTCCTGGCTCTCTGTACAACCTGTATTTGTTCGGGAAGTTACTGAAGCACCGATTCACAGTAGTTATATAAAGATAGAAAAAATATTTTCAGGGACAATTTGATTACTTGCAATATATATTGAGCACAAGAAAAACAAGCTCCTCTTGTAAGGAAAAAAACCTCTATTTTCTATGGATGTGATAGTAATATTGAAGTGTATTCAAATACAATTTTTAAAGTTAAAATATGAAAGAAAACATGAATCATGGCAATATGAAAATTTTGATTAATTATATTCTATATTATGTTTACATAACATCCCTCCTTACCTCTAAAATTATTTTGGAGAATAAAAACAACTACTAATACCTAAAGGAAGAATGAGTTAATGGCAATACATTTGATTCTGAAGTAACAGAAGAGTTTTCAAACGTACTTAAGATATTGTTAGTAACTAATTTTGTGCATCTTAACTATTTATAACATGCATCAAATGGTCTTTTAAAGTATGCTATTCTTATCTATTATAACCTTTTCATTCTAGTCTGTCTGTATTTGCCCTAAGAATCCACATATTTCCTTTGCTACAGTTTTTCAATCCAGGGGTTATATATATATATATATATATATATACACATACACACACACACGTACATACATATATATGTATACACACACACACACACACACACACATTTATTTCCCATTATTTGTATCTTTCTTCCCTTCGATTCTTCCTTCTTACCCGAAAGACTGCACCCCTATTATTTTTATTGTTTAGACTTTTCAGAGAATAATGGTCATTGTCTACTGTGTTACTTTTTAAAAGAGTTTCACACATACATTCTTGCTCATTTTCATAAGAATCCTGTGAGATATGTATTATCATTCCCATTAATAATTAGGAAACAGACAGCCTTTAAAGTTAATTGAGTTGCCCAGAATCATTAGGCTGCAGGTAATAGATGTAAATCTTTAGTCCAAATATCTTAACTCCAAGCCACACTCTTTGTTCTAAACCATGATAGCAGGGAAGAGAAATTGCTTATTTACCTTATTAGACATTGACAACTACTATGTATTCTGGCCTTTAAACACAATGAGATCCAATTATTCAATTTAATACTTATTGATAGCCTACTATACAAAGCTGTATAATGTACAGTGAGCAAAGGAATTAAGAAAATAAAATTAAATGGAAGTTGGGAGAGGACAAGGGACTGTTTCACTAACAATGTGTCACCAGAACCAAGAAAAGTGCTGGGTAGCATATAAGGTGGTGTAAATATTTGTGGTCAAATTAAAGAAAATAAGCATTGAATAACACACAAAACTAAATTTTTAGGGTTTAAAAGCAAGGTGCAATGACATTAACAAAAAAGATGATAGGTCTGGAGGGAAGCAAAAGCACTCAAATTCTCATACTTTTTAAAGAACAGAAATATTGATCACCTTCAGGCTTTTTGGAAAATTAATAAGGTTGTGTGAATTAAGATATTTGAAATACTTAGAGAATGCATTAAAATGAATGAAATACCATGTATAACACTGAAATCAGAAGAAACAAGAAGATGACGAACACTCCATTAATTCAGAAATTTCAGAAAAAAGGGAAAAAAGACAGAGTCAATAAATAGATGAAAATAAGATGATTAAAGTAGGGGCACTCGGGTGGCTTAGTAAGTTAAGCGTCCTCCTTTGGTTCAGGTCATGATCTCAGGGTCCTGGGATTGGGCCCCACGTTGGGCTCCCTGCTCAGTGGGGACTCTGCTTCTCCCTCTCTCTCTGCTGCTCTCATGCCAACCCCCGCACATTCTCTCTCTCTCTCTCTCTCCCTCTCTCTCTCTCGGTCTCAAATAAATAAATAAAATACTTTTAAAGATGATAAAGTAAGTCTAAATATATCAGTGTTCATAATAAACAGGAAATAGGTCAGTGTGGTAGATTGTACTTCAATAAAAAAGAAAAGAAAAAAGAAAAAAATGGGTCAGTCTATGGGTAAGGAGGAATGTTTTAGGAGGATTTCCTTGGCTAAGCAGTTTGATATTCCCAATTCCGTGTGTGTGTGTATGTGTGTGTGTGTGTGTGTGAGAGAGAGAGAGAGAGAGTTAGAGATGGGGAATGCTAACCTTCATTCACTTATGCCTAAAGAAAGTTGGCTTCTAAGAGCTTAGAGATGCTTCCAAGAGCATCTCCTCTACCATGGAGAAATACCTGAAGGAGAAAGTAAAGTAATATTAGAGATCATTTTTTTATGCTTAATCTTTGAAAAGATTATAATAAATTTAAAAAGAAATTTCTGGAAAGATGGAGTAAAGAAAAATGAGTAAGAGCCAATAAATATTACATAGGGAAAAAGGAATATAACTACAGTTAGATAAAACCATAAATTAAAATATAAGGGAATTCTACAACCAACTTCATGCCAATAATTTTGAAATCTTAGATGAACAAATATGGCAATGGTCTACTCAATTTACTTTAGAGATTAGTATAAACATGATACTCAAAACAAAATTAAGTGCCAACTTTCCTTAGGTGCAAAAATTCTAAATAAAGTATTATCAAGTTTAATTCAGAAATGTTAATTAAAAAATCATGACCACATAGGTTTTCCAAATATGGGAAGGATGATTCTAAATTAGAAAATCCATGATTTTAAGATATTATATGAATGGATTAGGATGGAAAAATCCCATGACCTTGTAGATGTTTGCTATATAGAATTCAGTAAAATTACTCATGTGTGGTTAAGAAACAAAAACATCTTAATCAACTAGGAACAGAAACACTTAGAGTAAACATTGCATTTAATGGTGAAACTTTAGAACATTCCCAATAAAGTCAGGAAGGATTCTTTGAGGTACTAATTAGACCAAAAAAAGAGAAAAAAAAAGGTAAGAAAACTGGATTTAATGATGAAATAAAGAGGCATTTCCTTCTCTCAATAGGTCTATGAATGGGCAGCCCACACTCAATTCATATACAGACTTTCTATTGATGGCAATGGGATTAGTGTGAGGTTTAAGTACAAAACAAGCAATTGAGATGTACCCTTTGTTTAAATGATTTCCTATGAAAGATGTTGAAGAGGGACAAACAGGAGCTCTGTCATCCTGTTTGAAAGTCAAACCTTTATGTTTAAAACCTTATGAACTCTTTGGGTGATCAAACTTGTCACACTTATAAGTCAGGCAGGGTAACTAAGTCCTAAACATAAAAGTTTTTCAATTTTAAAAGCTTTCTTATGGTCATTAAACATTTCAGACAAATACTCATTATGAACTAATTGGTAGCAAATGTTCATTTGAAAACTTAAGCTGGCTTTGAGTTATAGTGGTTGGGTTTTGAGACTTAAAAACCAAAATAATGAGAAAAATTGTGAGCATCTTTTCATGCTTAAAAATTTCAATGAGCAAAATCCCTTGTCTTTCAGATGCCAACTCTGAATAAAGTGAGCCTTCTAATCCCAGATTTAAGGAAGCCTCTCTAAATTCGTTATATCACAAAGATAATTTCTTCTGATGTGTCTCCTCCCTTTTCTCCACTGTCATTCTCTAGATCTACTGAGACATGTTTGCAAAATTCTCCTTGAGTTTTGAAATCTTGAGGATTAGAAAGAGGCATTCTCTATAAAGATGCCTACCCATTCTTAGGATTCCTTTACTTTTTCCTGTTGTTCTATAGAAAAAAAATTTTGGAGCATTATGGTATGGACTAATCTAAGTATCTTAGTAATTTTCTTCTTATCTAGTAATACTAGATAACTTAGGCATCAAGATTTTTTTTTTGTTTCATTGATTCTATATTTATTTTTCTAGCATAACAAAATTTCACTTTTTTATCACATGGGAGGGGTAGAGAGATACAAGGGCCAAATTGTCTGATCACAAATGCATATTTTTTTACCCACATACAGTTTCCAATTACCACTTCCATGCTTTTCTCCTAGGCTTTTCTCTGCTACCCTATCATCACTTCCTTTAAATCCTGGATTAAAACACATTGTCATAAAGGTTTACTTTTTAATCAGCTTTATTTAAGCTGATTACTATTCTACATTCTTCCATTTAAAATCTAATTTATGATTCTGATTTTGAAATGATTGTCATATACATTGATTGGATACATTTTACTTCTGTATATTATACCTCAAGCTTGATATGAATTATGCTTTTTCTCTTTCCCTCTTTTATTCTCTTACCTTTTTTTCTTCTTTCCTCTCTGTGTCCCTCCCTTCTTCTGCTCCTTTCCAAACTGTCCTATTTCTAGAACTGTAGGATCTCTAGAAACATCTGCCCAATTACAAATCTAATTTTTATTGGGGTATATTATAAAATTGATTTGCTTACATGTGAAAGTTGGTCATAAATTATTTGGAGGCAACATAGGAAAAAGAAAAAGCTTCTAACTGGTCTGTTTCACAGTTTCGTTTTCATTACGTATGTGTTTGTATCTAGGTGAACAATATCGCCTACTGGTTAAACCACAGACTCTGATGCTATACCATGAGTGTTCAAACTCCAACCCAGCCACTTACCGGATGACTCCAGCTAAGTCACATGACCTCTCTTCCACTCAGTTTTTCTAACTGTAAAATGGGAAAAATTACAGCATCTACCTCATAGGACTGCTGTGATGATTAAGCTATTATATAGAGAGTACCTAACATAAACGCTATGTACGTTTGAACTATCACAGTTTCAGGGTCCTTTGTCCACATATCCAAACTAAAATAAACCCTGAAACAAAATGATCTTTCATGACTTATTTACAAGCACTGAGCTTAACTATCATTAGATCATTTTTGGTCCTTCTTTATCCTTCTCAGTGCAACTCTACTTACATTACTATGCAGAAATATTAAGGTATTTGGGGGCTGTTGGGTAGCTCAATCAGTTAAGCCTCCAACTCTTGGTTTCAGCTCAGGTCCTGATCTCAGGATCATGGTTTAGAGCCTCATGTTGGGCTCCGCGATCAGCACAGAGTTGGCTTGTGTTCCCCCTGCTCGTGCTCACGTGCAGTCTCTCTCTCAAATAAATAAATCAATAAATCTTTACCAAAAAAAAAAAAAGTATTAAGATATTTGATTCAGACCCTATAGGGGGATGCAACATTAAATTCAGTATACCAAACAGACGACCTCTCTAAATTCAAAGAAACTTACATTTGAAGCTTATCTCACTCCAAAAGAGTTATTTAAATAATTATATATTATCAAATCTTCTATTTCTGCCCTGATATAATAGCTGTTCAAATTATGAACTTATCCCTTGCATACTGTTTTGATACATGAGTTTGAATAAATAATTATTTCTATTTCTGAATGTATGCCACTCCAGAGCACCCTTCTTACCTTCTCATCTCTTGCGTCTTCCTTCCCTTTCCTGTTCACTTTATTTTATGCTCCTCCTATTGTCCTATCAATTAGGAATTGCAATCAGAGAGGGCTAACAGGAAACCTGACCAAGGAGGCTTGGCAATGAGTTTTTATTTCGCACTGTGCTGAGAAGCAGTAGTGGAAGAACAGTGAGTGGTTCCATACAGGCAGCGTCTTCACGGCGGCCGTGCCCGAGGGAAGGGGCAACCCCGGCAGATGACCTCTAATGACCTCTCATTCATCTGACCTATGCTATAGGCTCCTTCGTATAGCTGCAAGGAAGGTCAGGACACCTAGTTTTATGTTTAACAAATTTTAAAGCAGAGGCCACAAAGAATCTGTGGATCACAATGGACATTAAGTTAGCTATGAAGGGAATGTTTCCATTTCTTTATGTTTTCCTAGCACAATATGTCCATACTAGTACCTCTGGGCTGCTTTATTGAATGAAGACTTGCATCTTTTACCCTCCTCCCCTAATCAAATCTTCCAGCTCTTAACCTTGGGACCTTTTGTTACACATCCCGCCATGCACCAAGCTACATGCGGAACTCTCTTCCATCCTTAACACGCGGATTTAAGCAATGTATGTGAATAGCCATGATACTCCAGATAGAGAGAGTATCTGGAGATGTTTGTATAGAAGCATGAAGGAGGAGTAATTGCTCGTATTCATTCACTCCTTCACTAAGTCTCAAACTGAAGAAAAACATAGTCTTACGAAGGTAAAATGAAAGCATAACCTTCCTTATCTCAATAATCTCTTCTCCTCCCTTTTTATAAGCTTTACTCTAGGAAACTTCCATTTCTAACCAGTTAATCCTCTGTTCCTTCCCTGATCCTTCCTTGGGGCTGATGTGTCCTCAGCAACAAATAAAAAACTTAACAGGAGCAATCATCAAGTTTAGAAATACGATGAACCCATGAAGTATTTCCTCCAACATTCTTCCTTAAACTAGAAATCCACAAATAGCTTATTACCATATTACCAAATCCCACGATAGCTTCCTACTCCACTTACTTTACAGCTATTTCATCCATTTTTTCCAACAAACCTACTTTAAAGAGTTGGCCTTTTTTTTTTTATGACCACAAAAAGTCAAAGTTACAGAACATTAAGAAACTATCAGCATATATAAACCATCTAATTTTCTTTTTAGGATTACTTCTCCATGGTACTTTTCTGTGTTGAATTTAACTGCTATTGTGTCGATCAATTATTTTTATTTTCCCTGGGATTTTTTTCCTCTTTCCTCTTTGTTAGGCTAAATAGTTTGTCCTCGACAAATTCTTTTCCCCCATTACTTTTGGTGTTTATTTTTCTTATCTGATCCTAGCAGTCCCCATAGGATCACCATTCTAACATCTTTCTATACCCATAATTAGCCATTCAATCTCATTTTTCATTCTTTATTTCATAACGAGTACAAAATCTATAATTTGACCTCTATGTTTTGCCCCTGTAGCTACAAACCACCATTCATATGTCTAAGGAAATAAATTTAAAGCATGCTTTCAACATTACAATATATTCTATTCATGAATATTCACTAGTCACCATTACTTAACCTTTCTAGAAAATTCTAATACCTCACAGAATCATTAAAGCAAAAAGGATTCCTCTGAGGTCACCTAGGCCATGTCCTTATCTCTGGAATTAAACTATCCCAGAGTGATTAATTCTCATCCTTTTTAATATATAACAAAGAAAGAAACTCCTTTCAGTTCCTGTTTTTGTCTTCCAATTCCAAGACTCTAGAAGGATGTGGCAGTGAGGAGTTCAAGGTACTCCTACAGTTTGGATGTTAGGGTGCTGAAATCAGAACACTGGACTAAATAGGCATATGATTCTGACAATACCAAAAGCCTTCTAGGTTTCTTAAAACTGAGTGCTATTAGTGATAATGTCACTCCCCTTCTGTAAATAATATCAACAATAGTTGAAAACTAGTTCTTTTATTGAGTCAATTGACCAACCCAATTGATTAATATAAACTAATTGTCTTACTCATTTCATTACAGTTTTACATTTTTACTTCCATTTTGTACCCTAAGTGGGCTAAGTTGGTTGGTTTTGTCTCTCTGATATCACCAATTGGGCTGTCATTGCAGATAAAATGAAGTTACACAGAAAGATTAAGTTCTAAAGTTATCACATAAGGTAAAAATCAGAGATTTTTGCAAAGTTGCTATGAAAAAACCACACTCAAGATTGCTTTGCTGTCTCTTAAATCCATTTCCTCCTGTTTTTCTTCCAATATTGAGAGGATGCCCTACTTTTGTTTTATTTTGTTTTACCTGGATATCTGATAGGTTACATGTTTTGTTTTAGCTAGATATCTAATCTGTTACCTCTGTTTTAAGGCCAAGGGGCCATGATATACAAAAATTATAAAAATAACTTATGGCACTGGAATTTCGTAGCATGGCAAGATACTCAGTTTACAGACCCATATAAGAACAGAACAGAATGGGAGATTAGCAAAACCACTTCTACCTCCTGCTGCTTATAGCTGGACATTTGTACATATTTTTATTGAGAGGAATATCAGGCAGAATTGCCCACACTATAAATAATGGTAATAGTTATTACTACTATTATTATTTTGGTTGAGGGCATATAACTGAGTTCAAATAAATAAATGCACATGTAGTGTATTTTCACCATACTTCACTGAAATTGCTCATGCTAAAGTTGCCAATGTATTATTTGCAATTATTGAAACTCACTGATACAGTTGATAATACTGACATTGGTTTCTAGGATACCATTCTTTTCTGATTCTTCTGCTACTCTGGGTTAGCACTTACACTGAGTGATTATGGCTTTCTTTTCCTGAAACCAACTCTTAATTCTCCTTGTTTTCTTGATTCTCTTCTCCTTTACTTCTTTTACTTGCTCAATGTCGGTTACCATCTTGATTATCCTGATTCCCAGATGTATAATATTTAACCTAAGTTTTTGACTCATGTCTTATTGTTCACTTAACATGTCCACAGGCATCTTAAAACCAAGCTCATGATCTTTTCTCAAAACTTCTTCTATAACATCTTTTTTCCTATTAACAATTATATAGTTTGATCAATTTCTAAATCTATAAAATTCTAGCTTCCATTTATGGCATCAAACCCTATATAAAATTAGTCTCTACATTCTGTCAATGTCACTTCTTGAATATTTCTAAAATCTTTTCCCTCTCATGGCTATAACATAGTTCAAACCAACATGATTTCTTCCTTGGATTATGACAAGAGATTCCTCACTCATCTTCCTGGTACCAACTCTGTTCTCAGAAAGGCAGCTGCAATAATGACACCATGGTAATCTTTTAAAAATGTTTAATATAATACAGTTGTTATGGGTTGAATTGTGTCTCCCCAAAAATCATATGTTGAATTTCCCAACTCTCTGTACCTCAGATTGTGAATTTATGTGGCAACAGGGTCACTGCAGATGTGATTGGTTAAGATGAGGTCATATTGGAGTAGGGAGGGTCACTAGTCCATTATGACTGGTGTTCTTATAGAAAGGGGAAATTTGGACAGAGACATGTATACCGAGAGAATACCATATAAACATGAAGGTAGAGACAGAAGTTATACACCTATAGCCAAAAAATGCCAAAAATTCCTAGCAAACCACCAGAAACTAGGGAAAGGCCTAGAATAGAGTCACCTCACAGTTCTCAGAAAGAACCAATAGAGTGAACACCTCGATCTCAGATTTCTAGCCTCCAAAACTCAGAGACAATAAATTTCTGTTGTTTAATCCAGCCAGTTCATGGTACTTTGTTAGGGCAGATCTGGTAAATTAATACAACAATCATATATTTCTATACTTTGGATCTTTAAACTGTCCAATGGTACCTACTGTCTATGGTATCAAACAAACGTCTTGCCATTATATATACTATATAATATGATTTTGGCTGAATTTACTTACTTTTGCTTCTCATTGCCTTCCTGTTTATTGTACTTCACTTCTTTCATTATGTTATGCCCTTGTGTATTTTTACATATGATGGCCTTCCTTCCTGATGTTTTCCACCATCATTCACTGTGCATTCACTGTACAATTACTCACTACCCATTATGACACATCTTTGGTATCTCATTCTTTATGAATTACTTCAAGGCAGAGTTAGATTTCCATCCTCACTGTTTTTTAGATTTTTCTCCACTCTTCTTTTGTGGTGCTTATCAGGACATTTTTCAAACTTCACTGATTTTCTCTGCTCACCCACTCATCCCGCACACATTGAATTCTTTAAAGAAAGAGATTTTGATGCATTCATCTGGCACAGTGGAAACCAAAAAAATATTTTGAATAGACAAATAAGCCCAGTCATTCTTCAACCCACTCTCCACTCATTAAGAGACCCTTTCTCTTTCTTATCTTTCTAAATGTTCTATACATCCATTTTTTAGTTATTCTACTTTATACTTAAAAGACTGAATTTTTGTCATTATTTTGTTCTAATCAGATGGCATGTTTTCTTCGAAGTTGATATTTATTTACAAGCTAAGGAAAGAACATGTTATAAGTATAGTTTTAAAGTCCTACTGGACAAGATTCATAAATTTCTTAACATTCAATACAGAAAATCATTAGGCAAGAGAATCAAGTAAAATGGTTTTATCCTAGCAAATGTCTTTCCAACTCAGCTCTTTGGTTTAGAGCTTAATATCAAACTATACTTTACAGCCGTGGGAAATACTTGGGAGTTTAAAATAAAATTCAATAACCACACAATATTCTTCACTAGAAGTCTACGGCTATAGAAGAAATATTGTCAAATGGAAGGCAAAAGAGATACAAATTATCCAATATAGGATTCAATACTTGTTTAACAAATATTTGCCTTAGCAAATATAAGTGTGACAGTTAATGGACACAATTTTGGACATGGATAATAATATCCTTTTTTTAGAAAGAAATGTAATATAATCTCACTTGCCAATTTTTATATTAAATATCTTAACTGATTATACTGGATTTTAATATTCCACTCAATTTTCAGTCAGGATCACAGAATTCTAAGTCAGAAATGAGAACACAATTATCTAGTTAAAATCTTCATTTTTAGACTAGGTTGTAAGGCTCAAATAGGCACAATAAAATGTCCAAGTTTAGGTAGATATTTGGTGGATGGAGAAAGACTAGGACCCAGGTCTTCTGACTTCTTAAGCGTTCTTTCCATTCTACCAAATTGTCTCTATTGAAAGGAAAACCCAATAATCACGAAACTTAAAAATAAATACACTCTATCCTTTTGTTACACAAAGGATGTCCATATGCCATAAACTATTTCTTTCACATAAAAATATAAGTACCGTATCACACATTCCACTAATCTAAAGTTATATTATCCATGATAAGCAGCAAACGTGGAACTGGGAAGCATGTTTTTGTTGCTTCATGTCTCTTTAAAAAGTTATTTAAAGTAGTTTGAACTATAGTGTTTTCTTCTCAAAGTTCATATAGAAAGTAGACACTCTAAAACCACTTCACTGCATGTCCTTGTATACAACAGTCACTGTGGGATATAAACATGTGAAGGCATCATTAAAATGTTATGTATGAAAGTTCAAAGACCCACATCACTAAGAGATATAAAGACTTGCAATTTTCTGTTTCTCTATTGCTTATAATCTCAAATATGAAATCATTTATTCTCAGCATGTTGTTGAGGGCAGGAACATTTGTATCACTTGCATCTGGAAGATTACTTCACATATAGGAAATGATCAATAAATATTTGTGTGGTTTAAAAGGTTAACACTGGGGACAACACATCAGATCCTTTTTAGACTCAGATAAGGAATATATTATAAACACACTATAAAATAAAAGCTGTTGGCAATTCCTATAGAGACCTCTCCACCAGTAATTGTACACTATGGGTCTCTAGAATAACAATGCATACCAGTTATTATTTTGGGGCTATCAGCTCCAAGAAAAATGTGTTACAATTTGGCCACTATAGTTCATACTACCACCTGCTAAATCATTCACCAAAGCTGAATTTGCCTTTTGTTACCTGATCAATGTAATTCCCATACACAATATCCTTTAAGAAATAAATGTTCAAAATACTGTAGTTGAAAGTTTTGTATGAATTATGTTTTGTATTTTGTATTGTATTGTATCAAAGTATTGTAGTTGAAGTTAGAACTCCTAGATTCTGGTTCCAATTCTGTCACCAACAAACTACATAACTATAACAAGTTTATTGAACAACCCATACCCTGTGCAGTACAATCATTACAATTTTTTTGAACCTCTGATAAGATCTCTATTTCACATTAATTAATGATACTTTGCTGAGATCTTTCTGCTTCCTAGGTTTTTATGCAATACAAAGAGTCTTTGGCCACTAAGAATCATTTTTATATTACAAAATTTCATCCAATCCACTTTAAATGTCAATTCTCATCTCCCATCCAAATAAAAATCTGTACCTGCCTTCTAAGTCTAAGCCTAAACCACATCACAGAGGAGAGGAGCAACAAGGTCTGATCTTTTACTCTCTTACTTTTTCTAGATCTTCGATTCTGTTTTTGACTCACTCCTCTGCTTCTAGATATCCCTCCCCCCAACCCCCGGTATTGTGGGAAAGGAAAAAAGGGCTGGATTTAAAAAAAAACAGTCTTAAATATTTACCTTCTTAATGGGCAACCATAGGTGACTCCTATGGAGAGGCACCCAAATTCACTCTTTTGCGGAATATACTTATGGATTCTTTAAAGGTCTGTACAGAAAAAACCCACACTATTCACCCACCGATGTCCTATCTATTTTGCTATATCTATCATATTTTGCTAGGTTGTGTAGCAGCAACAAAGAGTCCCATATCTTAGGGGCTTAAAATAACAAAAGCTGCTATCTAAATTATATGCTCTCTGCTGGTTAACATCACTTCTTCCTGCCTCTTTACTCTGGGACTCAAAAGGAAGCAGTGGCCCTTCTCTGGGGCCTGTTGCCGCCATTACAGAACATATGATGATTCTTCAACTTTTAAGTGTGAAGTATTACATGCCTTTTCTGGTCACATTCCATGAGCAAAATGAGACATATAGAGAAGGCCTGGATAGGCTCCCACAGTTTGGAAAAGAAATATCTTTAATAAAACAGCCACCCCCTTAGTACTCCTTATACTCTGACCCCATTTATCTTCACTTCCAGGAAACACATTGTATAGCCTCCAACTCTTGACTGAGTTAGCCGCACACTGTCCTGCATGCTCTTGTCCTGTCATGGCTCCAACATGACTCCCATTCGCTACACTGACTTCCACACTGACATCTGTTCACATCTACTTGGCTCCTGGAATCTGTTTACGCCCTCCACTTGGCTCTGGAGTCATAAATTATTTACATGCCAAGTACGGGGAATGCATATTGGTTTTTCTGATGCCATCTCTTCTCCTTATTATTAGGAGCTGCTTTAGCCAGCTTCACAGAGTTAAAATTATCCAGGAATAAACAGGAACCAGGATATGTGTTCCTTCTGCCCTCGAGCTCAAGTATTAACTTCTCCAAAGTGCTTTCTTATGTGATCTACTCCGGTACCAGGAGGTAGGCCTAAAAGTTTCTGATGCTCAGCAAACATCCAACTAGGGAATAAGATGCCAGTGTTTCCTTGCTGAGGAAACCCTCAGTTTACTATTAGGGATTCTCTTGAATCCTTTTCTATGTAAGGGAGCAGCTGCCCTCTTTTCCTTAAAAAAAGAGAAAAGGTAGGATGTTACCACATTCCCCACTAAGCTAAAAACTCATGAAATAAATAAATTCATTCTTCATTAAGCTCCAGCCCGAGAGTCATCTTGAATATGAGAGTAGAAGGACACCACTGGCCACCTCTTCTTTAGTCCTAGAAGTAGTGTCTGGAATCTCCTCAAACTCCTTAGGATATGGAGATTTCTAATGCCTATTATCTATAACTTGAAAAATTCAGCTGAAATCTAGAGACAAGCACATACCCTTTAATATCCTTTTTACATCACCATAGACAAGTAAATTAACCTATATAAGACTTAATTTTCTCATGTGGGAAGGAGTACTATTAACTGTAGAACACTCTAAGTAGTATCAGAAGCAATAGGAAAAGTAGGGAGACACTTTGAACAAAAGGTGGGACACTGATCCTAGAGTACTTGCAAACTACTAACTAAGGATAGAACTTTCTGTAAAGCAGAAGACACACTGAAATATTTTTTTGCCTTCGTTTTAGAATGGCATTTCTGACAAAATGAAACATGCCTCCAACTGTACTGATCTGACATGTGGATCCCTGGTAGGTCAATTTTAAAGCATTTCCAATTTTGTGAAAACCATAATGCTTATACTTCAGAATTTTCCAGCCTCAACTACTCCTTTCACGTCATAAGAAGTCTATCCCATTTAAAATAAAGAAAAGATTTTAAATTAGGTCACAAAAGATTCAGAAAACTCTAAATTCAGTCCAGTTCTTTGAAACCACAACTGATGAAAAAAAAAATTTCTTTTGCCAACTTCAGTTAGTGTTACATTCTTAATTTCATTTAAATGTAGGTATTTTGTAATTTCCGTTTCCTCTCATAAAAAAAAACCTGAGAGGGATTATGGACGCAAAGATTCATAAATTAAATGTATCCTGTAGAAGTTAGTTTGGGCATCAGGGTTATGCTTTACGAATAGCACAAGGTAGATCCAATCTCATGCAGACACTCTGAACCTATCAACAAACGTCAGGTTGTATGCATAGCACATAGCTTTAAAAAGTTGATAGCTTACACATTAAGGCAATATGAAAGAAAAGAATCACCTTGCACTAGAAATGCATATAAAAATGTTTAGCTTATTTAACACATTGGTAATCTTATTTCAGTTTTTTAGAGGATTATTTTCCTCTTTTGAAACAAAATACTATAGTAAACTCACTTCTCAGTAATTAAATCTTGTTGATTTTAACATGCCTCTATGGCACCTTCCGAACTATGTGAAATTCTCTTTCAAGTATCAGTCAATGTTCTAACTCATCCCTGATGATCTCTGAGATACACAGACTATTCCACGAGACTCAGTAGCTACTCTTAAGGAATCAGTGCCTGTTAGGAACAGACTCTTAGTGTCACTTTGTTATCTTGAAAGCTGGTCCCTTCCCTAAGGTTCTTAATTTTTTGAAAACTTGTTGCTATTTCAACCAAAAAAGACTATTTTTTTAGTCTGGCAAGCTTATTAAAAAACAAGGGGAGCTATTGAAGAAATTGAAAAGCAATTGCAAACAACAGTTGGTAACTGGGACTTTCAGTTCTGTATTTGTTAATTTTTTGTGCTCTTTTCCTTGTGTACGTGGTGGTTCTGTTTTTTCTCCAATAAAACTTTTATTTAAAAAAAATAAAGTATCGGGCGCCTGGGTGGCTCAGTTGGTTATGCAACTGCCTTCGGCTCAGGTCATGATCCTGGAGTTCCAGGATCGAGTCCCACATCGGGCTCCCAGCTCCATGGGGAGTCTGCTTCTCCCTCTGACCTGCTCTCTCTCTCTCTCTCTCTCAGATAAATAAATAAATAAAATATTAAAAAAATAATAAAGTATCAGTCCTCAATTGAGGATAGATCAGTGTCTCATAAACACTAGAAAGTCCCACTGAAGCGCTGGAAGGAATTTTAGGAGTCAACCAGGAGCTCATGCAAAGGACTAGCAAAATAGGAAAAACAAAGCAAGAGGGAAGAATATGTATTTTTAATTAGCTGCCTCCACTTGCTGGCTGCATTTAATATTTGATAGTCCAAAAGCTATAATACTAGGAGTAAGTACTGGTCAAATTCATACATGAAGTTCAGTAGGTGAGAAGGCACTAAGACCACCTAAAAGAGTCCTACATTCCACTCATCTACTCATAGAGTTTCCCTAGGGATGGGGGAGAGGGGTAATTGGTAAAAAGACTCTGCTAGCCTTCTTTCAGAAGTAATAAAAAACTATGTTGGTAGCTTCAAGGTGATAAAATTAAAATTAAATGAATAAAATTAAAAGACCAAAATTAATGGGTTTTTATCTTTTGCTATATTGAAAAAGAAAACTACTTCCTGGGTAAAGAAGCAGCTGAAGCAAAAAATGGAAAGGGAAGAGGTTTTGAGAGGGCAAAGATAGATTAAAACAGGTCAAGTACAATTGAAGAATATTACACAAAGGAAGAAGGGAAAGAGCAGGAAATTTGATCCACTGGAGAAATCCTCTGGGAAGAGATGTATAATTTCTAGAAAGAAAGCAATATTCTCCCTTTCTGTGAAAAGACAGAGAGCTTCTAGAATTAGGAAACATGAAGAGCTTACTTACCAGACAAAGAAGAAAGACAAGAATGGAGATAGCCCTTTGTACAATCACGTGGACAATCATAGTCGTTTCCTCTTCTTGAAATGAAAACCATCATCTCCATTCAGAGTCCAATGGCACTTACCAATTTACTGGCCCAGTACCATACCTGGAATAAAAATCAGTCAATAAAAGTAGTTTGAAGATGAATAAATAAATGAATGGATCCTCTGGCTTACCATCACTTATTTATAATGTTGAATATGAATAAATGACATAAACAGAAGAAATTTGGGAAACAGCTCCAGGCGTTAGAGCTCTAAGCCAAAAAGGAAAGGATTTGTTGAAAGCATGGTCTTATCTACATTTCCATTTTAGAAGAGTTTGGGATTTTGTAGACAGAAAAAGGAATGGAAAAATAATGGTAAGCTAAATAAATAGAGATACAAAATTGTATCTGGTCCTGCACCGGGGATTATTCTGCCAAATTGATGAACACCTGGCTACAGAGTACATTGTACAGAATCATCTGGAAGTCTGCTAGGTTTATACTAACTTTAAAATCAAAGTCTAGGGGGAAAGAAAGCATAGTCAGATAAAACTATAAAACTGGATACAATGAAGGACATCACCCATTACAATAAAAAGTTATGCAATTGGTACAGACAAAAGAGTCCGTAGCTAAAAATGACTAAAAAGAGGGTCAAGAATTCTACTGTATATTCAAAGCCCAGACCATTAACAAAATTTAGAGTACAATTCAAGATAGAAAATCAGTAAGATTTATAATTTGAAAACATGATCATAACAATGAAAAGTACGTTGTTCTAGTAAAGCCTTAGAAGAAGACGATGTAGATGAACTTAACATGTCATGAAGATAAAAGCTTGTGTGGAACTCTTCAAGTCTGCTTTTGATAGCGTGAAAGGAAACATTTCAGTGAAGGACAAGGAGAGAGAAAACAAGGTAAAATGTTAGAAAGAATGTTCTACAGCCTAGTTACTGAAAGAAGGTCATGTTCTTTCTCTTAGAACAAGAGTAAGCCTAGATTCTGGAATTGTGCCTAGAGATGACCCAAAGGTAGGGGTCCAGGTCTAGTCACATCAGGAATAGTGTTTACCTAAGGAGGTAAAGGTCTTATAACTGGAGGAAAAAACCTAGATCTCATTTGAAAGGATAATAGTATTGAATAGCAGATTTAAAGATCAAGATAAGGCAGAAAATAGGAGTGGTTAGAAGCCGGAAGGATTAAGGGTGAGCTGGTATGTTGTGGAAAAGTTTGTGACAAGCAATTCACAATTAAAGCAACAGACAGAGAGCAAGAGAGTGTTTGGGTTACCCTCACAGGGGATGTTTAGTATATGAGACATGGGTGTGGACAGGAATATTAACAGGTGGTAGAGGCAGCAGCTTAAAAGATTCAGAGAATATCGACCTGGAAAAGAAGACAAATATAATGGAGTGGGAAATTTTCAGCCTTCCTGCAATCTGTTAAAAATTTCATTCTGTCACAAGTAACAGTGTTTTGACATTATTTAAAGCATAGATTTTAGAATCAAATAGGTTTAATTAGAAACCTGGCTCTGCAGGGCTATGTGATATTGGGTAAAAAATGAATCTCTACATTGGCTTCAAATTCCTTGCCTGTAAAATGAGAATTACAATGCTAACTGCATCTCTGTAGTATTAGGAAGATTAAATCAGAGGATAAATTTAAAGAGTTGTACTGATTACATAGTAATCCCTGTGTGACTGCTAGCCTACTCTTATTACTAAAATTCAGCTAAAAGTAAGGTAGCTGACAAATTTTTTATTTGCCTTGAAATACTGTATTTTTCTACCAAAAGTCTATCAACCCGATTCTTAAGAAAGACTTGGTTAGAGGGGTAGAAATGAGAAGACCTTTAGGGAAAGTTACTTTGCTCTGTCTTCTTAAAGCAGTGCTTCCCTAATTCAATGTACTTAAGGCATCTGAATGAGTTTTTAATAAGCACATCTGATTTAGTTGGCCTAAAATGGGGACCTGAGATTCTACCTTTCTAACAAGCTCCTAGTGATGCTAATGCTGCTGGTCCATATACCACATTGAGTAGAAAGGTCATAGAATGCCCAAAAATGAGTAAAGGACACATGGCAAGAAGTCAGACTTGTAACATGGATTTCAGGAAGGCGAATTTCAGAGGGAGAAGAACTCTTTCCTAGATCAGGCCCTAAGAAAAGATGGTTCAAATCCAAAAACCAGTGACATGAGATGTAGTTTTCAAAAAGAAATTCTGGCTCTATAATTTCAAATAATCCTGAAGAGGATTTCTATATAAACACAAGCATCAGCTTAAAAAAACAATTATATGGGATGCCTGAGTGGCTCAGTGGGTTAGAGCCTCTGCCTTTGGCTCAGGTCATGATCTCAGGGTCCTGGGATTGAGCCCCACATTGGGCTCTCTGCTCAGCAGGGAGCCTGCTTCCCCCTCTCTCTCTGCCTGCCTCTCTGCCTACTTGTGATCTCTCTCTTGTCGAATAAATAAAATCTTTAAAATATATATATACACATATATATATACACATATATATGCGTATATATATACAGAAAAGGAAAGAAGGAACAGAAATAAGAGAGAAGAGGTCTAGACCTCTAAAAATCATATAAGTGAATAATGAATTCTAAAATTTATTGAGGTTTCAAAAGCCACCTAAATTAATATTAAAGGTATTTTTATAGTGTGAAGAACACAGTGAAATAGGCCATCTATAAAAAATATTAACTTGTCAACAGATTATAAAAAGAACACCAAACTCCTCATTTCTTAGCTTGCTTCTAACCATGATCTATGATTCAGAAGTAGAAAATTAAAATAGGTACAAAGGACAAGAAGCTAGTTAGTGGTAGGACTATTGTATTATAGCACATAATTTCACTAAGTGAATTCAAATGTTTCTGTTTGAGTAGATTACACTTCATACTAATTAAAGATTGCTGAACAGAATCTTTGCAAAACCATGATGAACATAAAAGTTCTAGAAGATCCTAAGTGACCAAACATTGTCTTATTTGTTTTAATAGTGGTTTCCGTGAAGCACTAATAAACATGATGCTTATCCTTGGCTGGTTTTGAGACATATTTTTTACAAAGATAATTAATAAAGACAAAGTATTTTTTCCAATATTTTTCTTCTTTGTCCAATGGACTCCTATTCATCCTTAGAACCTATCCACATGTAACTTCCTTGGAGTAATTTCTCTTAGATAGAATTAGTTACATTCTCCATGTTCTAATTAATCTTAATAAAGTTTTGACTTTACTTAAAACTTAACTATACTTAACATTACATTTGGGTTACTTATTTGCATGTCTATTTTCCAATTTGACAGAGAATGGCTTATTTTTATCCTGAAAATCCTTATGTTCCGCACAGTACATGATACATACATAGCAGATGTTTACTAGAGGCTTCAAAATTGAAGTCCTCACACATAAAACATATACATCTAATTTTAGGCTGTGCATATAGAAATTTCACATCTAGAATAAGGGAGATGTAAGTCCCAGTCAACCAAGTGGTGCACAGACTGGGTTTCAGAAAATGCAGTTTATCCAAGTTTTAAGAGCATGGGCTCTGGAGCCCAGAAACCCTGAATTCCTGGCATTACCAGGTCTATCTATACTTGGGCAATCTGTTTTACCTCTCTGGCTCCCAGTTTTCATGTGGATTATAATAGTACTACTAAATAATGCTGCTAGAAGGATTAAAGGAAACAATATGTATTAAACACATAAAACAGTAGCTAGCACATGACAAGTGCTAGACATTAGCTATTGTTCTCACTGTTACTTGTTCTGGGTCCTGCACTTTCAGAATACCATCAATAAGGAACCCAGTCCAGAGACCAGTGACCAAGAAAACAAGATTCAAAACCATTTCATAAGGAAGGTTAAAATATCTGAAACTATCAGGCTGGAACTGAGATTTGAGAAGGGTGATAGGGACAAGAGACAGGATAGCTGCCTTCAAAAATGAAAGAATGAGTACCATCGATCTTGAACACTCATGAGAACAAAAATGGAACTAAAATTGGAAACCAAATAGGAGAAGACTTAGATTCAAAAGAAAACTTTTCTCAGTCAGAGTACGTAGAATGGAATGCCCAGAGGTATTTAAGCAGGATTTAGAGAAAATGCTGGGAGTGGTGAAAAGTACGAGACTGAATCACTGAATAGTGGGGAGGGCTAGGCTACCTGGTTCCTACAGTACTTGAGCTCTATTCCTTTTATGAAGAACTGAGGCCCAGAAAAATGACAAAAATTTGACGTTAGACACAGAATTCATTAGTGGCAGATCCTGGGCTAGAACCTAGTTTGCCAAATTCCCACTCTAGGCTTTTCTTTGGAAGTCCTCTACACAAAGAACTTCCCAGAACAGGTAGGGATGTCCTCCCAAGTATGAGTTAGAGGCGAGAGTGCAGGTGAGACAAAGAGAGCAAGAGCAAGAAAGAGCAAGGAAAGCAAACCATGTGGAATAAAGTCATTGAGGCTTACACAACGTCTGGGACTTCTCTGGCCACTTTTTGTATGTTATTCCTGTTACGAGTTTATTCGTATGTATACCTGATCACAGAGCACTATAAAATGTAAAGTTTAATGAGTATAGACTTTATAAACTTGAGAATGCCTTTGCCAGTTTTTCTCTCTAGGTCCCAAATTTTCATCTGAAAGACATGTATGCCAGGGTTCAAGTCAGTGGTCAGATAAATCTATTAATTCCTCTATGTATTTACCTATATAGATGTGATATTTAGGATTTCCAGCTAAAACATTTTGAAAAACACAAGCTTTTAATAAGTTCACTGGGGGATATGAAAGGTCTTCAGGATTGATGGTACCAACTGTGGGCTCAGACCTCTTCCATATTCAGTTCCTGAATTTAGGAAAACTGTTTAAGTTTTAGAATCTCAGCTTCCACCTCTGAAAAACAGAGATAACAATTGTATCTATGTCACAAAACCCTGAAAATTAAAATGATTCATGCTGAAGTACTATTTAGTTTTCAGAGCTTTTCTTTTTTTTTTTTTTTTCGATTTTTAAATGAGAAAAGATTGAAAGGTCTGAACAACTAGAAAATGTTACTTAAGCTAGAAAGGAACAAATAGTTAATTTAATACTATCCGGATGAAGCTTGTTGGTGTTGGGTCCAGGGGAATACCATGGACAGATGTTTTTCTACAGAGGAGTTTCTCTATAGCATTACAAAAACTCAGGATTGAAAGGAAGATCACAGGCCATTGAGGCCACCTGCCCAACTAATGCTCAAATAACCTCCCTCCACAGGGTCAACAGCCCTCTGCTTAGATATCTCAAGAGATATCATCCCATTTTACCTATACTTAACAGTCATAACAAAACTAAGTGAGAAAGACAAATTTCCTTCACATAAAACCCAACTGGCTTATACAAAAATTTATTTGTTGGTGCTGTCAATCCCCAGGATCTATCATCTCCCCCAGCGAATCTATTAAAAGTTTGGGCAATAAACTATATATTCCAATTAGGTTTTTTAATCAGCAGGTATTTTGTTCACCATGGGAAAAATAATGTTTTAGAAATTATTTTTATCCCCTACCTTCTCACAATGTTCAGTATTATGAATCTTCTTTGTTTTTCCTGTCATAAGAATATATGCCTTATGAGAGCAAAGTCTCTGTTCAAGGAGATACTCTCCTGTACCTAGAATAATACTGACATATAATTAGTCCTCAAATATTATTTGAAAACATGAATAAAAAGTGAATAAAAACATGAATGAAAATGAATAAGTTGGCAAGGGTGGTGGAAGGATAGCTTATGAAAACCACTTTAAATTACCAGATTTAAAAAATAAAAAAGGAACTTTTTAGAATAATGAAAATAAATCCCTGTTTATCTGAATTTCAACTTTATCTGGCAACTCTACATTTAGAAAAGAAAAAAGAAAAAAACCTAACGGCAAAAGTATGTGAAATCATCAATATTTCCCTAGGAAAAGGAAGAAATAAATTTTCTTCCAAGATTATATTGATAGATATAAGAAAACCACAATATACATGTTTAAAAAATAAAACAAAACTTAAAAAGAATCAAAAAAGATAAAGGCAAAGCTTCTTTAGAAACACAGTTTGGTTTTTAAAAATCTTGCTAGACTCCAAGAGATGTTGTGACCTATCCTATCCTGTGTGTGTGTGGGTGTGTTTTGGGATAAACCCTAAAACAGCTTTTAAGAGTTTCCTACACTTTGTCCTTCCCTACCTGAAGGTCATTACGAGAGAGTTATTGTTAGGTTGCAAGCATGGCCTGACTCTTTGGGTTTCAAAGTGGCCTTGACAGAATTATTACATTAAAAGTAAAATAAATATCAGTTCACAATGTCAAAACATCAAATAGCATTCTTTTACTCACTGACACTAATTGACAATTTTCTAAATATTAAGCCAACCCCTCATCTCCTAGGCTAATGACTCTTACTGAATCTTCCAGGCTCAACTTAGTAATTAAGAAAGTAAGAAAACATTTCTTGCTAATTACAAGTCTTCCTGATAATATCATAAATTCCAAGAATATTAGGACCCATATCTGAATTGTCTACCGTTTGTATACCCAGAGATTAGCATGGATCCTGGTATAAATAGGTATCCAATTGTTTATTGAATGAATCAAGTTTTAGGACAAAATAAAACATAAATTGGAGTGTCACCATCCTTTCTATCTTTATTAGCTGAATTCTCGTCAGTATGTTCTTCTGTTCCCTCACATCTTAACACTGATAATGATAAAATGACAACTCCGATGCCTCAGTTTCTTTATCTGAAATGAAAATAATAACGTACCTATCCCATGGTGTTTCTATAAAGATTAAAAGTGTTAATATATGAAAAGTATTGGGGACAATGCTTAGCACATAATGAATGTTATCTATCACCATTACCATTACCATTATCACTAGCTGCAGCAGCCTTATTTAAAGCTGGGCCTTTTTCTAATGAGAATTTCAGACTCTGGAGTTTATTGCCCTTATAGTTACTCCTCTGGTCAGAAGTCTGGTCTCTGGCTGGATGGACTCCTCTTTGGCATTTTAGAGGAAACATCACCCCTTCTGGAAGAACCTGGCCCCAAATCTGTTTCCTTGAAAATCAATGTCTCCCTTCTATGTTTTGATTGTTTTCCTTCCTTACCAACCTGCTTCTTTAGAATCGTCTCCTGAATGCTGATTACCACAGTTTAATTGTGCTGCCTGGTCCCCCCATTTTTCCTTTCATCCTAAAACCATATTGAAAGATCATTGTCTCAGCTGCTTTTAATCAGACTACATCAACTGAAAATAGAGAATGATTGCACAAACTGTTTTTTACAGTCCAGATCTGTTTGACACGGAATAGCATGTTTTAGACTATGTTGACTTTTTAACAGTTATATCTGAACTCCCTATCATCTATTGCTTGAATAGACCCAGATTAACAGACTCAGATTCAATGTTTACTATATGTTATGGCTTAAAATATCTAGTATAGTAAACTAGTTAATGTTCTTTCTGTATACACAATGTCTCTCAAGTTCTCTTGTACCAGCGTTGTATTAATAAGTATAATTAACATAAAACCCTTCCTAGCAACATTAATCTGTGGTTGCTTTATGAAGTTGCTAAAATTGCCTTCCTCCTTATTGTCAAAATTGCCCTCCTGAATCACCTTGCATAACGGTTAAATATGTAAGACTTTTCTATTGGGCTTTCTTGCTATAGAAACACAACTTCTTGATGAGATCATGTTCCACATTTGCCAGAAACTGATGTTTGATTCTCTCCTTGCTAGCTCCTGAAATCCAGGGATGGTGACACACACTCCAGTGGCCAACTTCACTTAAAATTCACTTACCCTTTAATTTGTCTCACACAGAATTATCCTTGTAATGAATATTCAAACATATGTAAATAAATGTTATTATTTTCTTAAATAGACTTTTTTAAAAAGATTTATTTATTTATTTGACAGAGAGAGAGACGGCGAGAGAGGGAACACAAGCAGGGGGAGTGGAAGAGGGAGAAGCAGGCTCCGCATGGAGCACTGTGTTCAATGTGGGGCTCCATCCCAGGACCCTGGAATCATGATCTGAGCCAAAGGCAGACAAGCGACATTGGAGTCACCCAGGTGCCCCATAAATAAATACTTTAATAAATTATTTTTCAGTGCTAATACAATTTTTATTTTTATAAAAATGTAACTACATCTCTTACCTCAGTGGCTCTCATCCTTGACTGGGCAGCATTTTCTGAATCCTTCCTAGGAAATGAATGGAAATTTTTATGGGTGGAAATATTATATTTTTTATATAAGCTTTATAAGACATTCTGATGTTCAGCCACGAGATTCTTCCCATTTCATATTAATTAAAAAATAATTCAACAAACTGGTAATATTATTATCTTATTAAACACTGAAAATAATAATGAAGATAACAAGATTAAAGAACAAAGCCAAAATCTAAATGATAAAAAGGCATATACCAGTTATATTCCTTTATACCCTAGCACATCATCTTACAATTGGGAACACCTTGTTCTTGAAAGTCTTGGTCTCTGGTGAGAAATGGTAGAATGGTAATGGAAAACTGCCTGTGATACTCTTCAAAATACCCTCTACATGAATAACATTAGAGTTCTTTGCTCTTTAAATGCCATTTTCTTTCTTTCTTTTTTTTTGTTGGTGTAAGTATCCTACTTGATGTTGATGAAAGGGGCAAACGATATACAGTCACATTATGTAAATGAGATTCTTTGAGTTAATTATTAGTAATAATTTGCAATGTGATGAACGGATGTATAAATTTGAATTTTAATATATTTTTATTTATATACTTTCAAAATAATTTGCAGCTTAAAGGAAAATAGAATATACAACTGCATTTTAGAATCTTTTTCTTAATCCCAAACATATTGCATACATTTTAAATAATGCTAGGCAGAACATATCATATCATGATGCTTCAATTATCCATTTTAATCTTAATAAAAAATTCAGAGAATTTGCAAATCAATATTTAACATGATTAAACAGATATATTCCCAAGTTGTTTTAGAGCCAAACTTTCAGGAATATCTTAGTAGGAGAAAATGTCCTTTCTTGGAAAGGTTGTACTCCCAGTTTAAATAACTGTGACTTTGAGTCATATAATATACATTAATATCTATGTGCCATAATAAAGAACTTAAAGTGGAATGTGTTCCGCTGATTCCTAATATCTATTCAAATATAAGTCATTAACTCAATTATTCAGGGGCCTATTTCCAGTTTATGAATTATTTATTTTCTTTGTTTTGAAAAGATTATTATAGCTGTTAGGGCCAAGATAATATTAAAGCTCCAGAACTTGATGATAATGCTCATGAGATATTTAAGCACGCAAGGGAGGCACTGATTACAAAGGCAAATACCCTGTAATTGAATGAAGAGCCTAAACAAAACGCTTCAGAATTTCAAAGACTCCTTCTATACGGATTATTGAACAATAGCATAAAATGAACTCTTTAAGAATCTCCATGTGGTTTTAGTTTGAAATGAAATATAACAGATACAAGTTTTATAAACATTAGATCTAGAAGGGTTTGATATCAAGAACTATAGCCATAACTTTTATTTGATGCCATGCAAACCAAACCAAATTTGTGGCCATTGCATGGGCTTGGCTGTCTTGCACCCATTAAATTCTAGGATGATTTAAGTTTTTCCAAAGAATATTATTTGTCCTTTCCCATGGATTAAAATATGGCATAAGCAGTGAATATAATAGGATTTAACCCACTATACAATAGATAAGTTTGAACTTGGTGCCAAAATATAAAAATTTGAGAAATTTGAGAGAGTCCAAAATGGTGGAGAAGTAGGAGACCTTAGTTTTGTCTGATCCCAGGAATTCAGCCAGATAGCTATCAAATCATTCTGAACACCTGTGAACTCAAGCAGAGACCTAAGAAAAGAATTGCTGCAATTCTACAGATTAAAAAGCCATTATTTTCTGCAAAGTAGGAGGTATGGAGAAGTGAATCTGAGTCGATATATCCGAAGATGAACCACGGGGGGAGGTTAGTCTCTGTAAGCTGGCTATCAGCAAATGATACAGCAGTGGAATACAAAATCATAACTTTTAGAAGTCTGCTCCAGTGAGGGACATTCCTGCCTAAAAGATGCTCAGGTGGTGAAGTGGGGGGGGGAATCCTGAGACAGTGTGGTCTCTAGATCCTCAGGGTCACAGGAAGACCGGGGGTGCCTGAGTGTGGAAGAGTTCCCAGGCATCAGAGTAGGGAAGCCAGCTGCAATCAGCAAGTCCAGGAGTGGGCTTTCAGCTCAAGGTTGCCAAATACTGTGAACCCTGGCATGGTTGGGCAATGGCTCTCTGAACAGGGGCCCAGTAAGTGCCAGGACTGGAGCAAAAACCTCCCTTTCTCCCCTGGTAGGAGTGGCTCAGGTGTGTACTGCACCTGCAGGGCTTGGAGACTCCAAACAGGATCGCATGCCTGAGAGAGAAATGGACCCTCACAGGCTAGGTGAGCACAGAGTGCAGCTGGAGACCAGAAAGACAGGAGAGATTGACTGCTCTACCCTGAGGGTGCACTGAGGAGTGGGGCCCTGAGCTTTCAGCTCTGGGGCTGGAGAGTTGGAGGCCACCATTTTCATTCTTATCCTCTAAAGTGGCAGGGAAGGCCTTCAGGAACAAAAGCCACATAGAACAATCCAGATCAATCACTTAGCCTGGCCCCCTGACAAGGGCGGTGCAATTCTGCCCAGGGCAAACACACCTGAGAATCAGCGTGACAGGTTCCTCCTGGAGAAGATCAGCAGAACATCTGGCCAAGACCGAGTTTACTGATCACACAGAACTGCAAAACTCCAGAGCTAGGGGAAAACAGTACATAGAATCCATGGTTTTTTTCCCCCACAACTCTTTAGTCTTTCAATTTTAACTTTTTTCTCTTTCTTTTTCAACCAATTTCTTATTTTATCATCTCTTTTTAAAAAAATCTTTTTCAATTTTCATCTTTACAGTTACATTCTATCTTTTCAATGCATTTAATTTTATTTTTGCATGTACATAAGTTTTTCATTCTTTACAATTTTGGGATATAGTTTTCTAACAAACAGACCAAAATACATACAGGATCCAGTGTATTGCTTTGTTCTGTTCACCTGTCTGATTATATTCCCTCTCTCTCTCTCTCTCTTTTTTGTTCTGGGTCTCTTCTGAATTGTTTAGTGTATATTTCTCTTGGGTTGTTGTCATTTCAATATTTTGCTCTTTTGTTCATTTCTTCTTTGGACAGAATGACAAGATGGAAGAAGTCACCTCAAAAAAGAAAACAAGAGGCAGTACTGACTGCTAGGGACCTAATCAGTATGGATATAAGTAAGATGTCAGAACAAGAGTTCAGAATAACAATTATAAAGATACTAGCTGGGCTCAAAAAAAAAGCATAGAAGAGAATCTCTTTCTGGAGAAATAAAAGAACTAAAATCTAATCAAGTTGAAATAAAAAACACTGTTAATGAGATGCAATAAAAAATGGAGACTCTAGTTGCTAGGATAAATGAGGATGAAGAGAGAATTAGTGATATAGAAGATAAAATGTTGGAGAATAAAGAAGGTGAGAAAAAGAGATAAACAACTACTGAATCATAAGGGGAGAATCTGAGAGATAAGTGATACCATAAAGTGAAACAATATTAGAATAATTAGGATCACAGAAGAAGGGGGAGCAGAAGGTATATTGGAGAAAATTAGACTGGAGAATTTCCCTAATCTGGGGAAGGAAACAGGCATTCAAGTCCAGGAGGCACAGAGAACCCTTCAAATTCAATAAAAATAGGTCAGCACCTTGACATGTAATAGTGCAAATCTCAGAGACAAAGAGAAAATCCTGATAGTAGGTAGGGAAAAGAGATCTGCAACCTACAAGGGTAGAAACATTAGACTGGCAGAAGACCTATCCACAGAGACCTGGCAGGCTAGAAAGGATTGGCACAATCTATTCAGGTTGCTAAATGAGAAATATATATAGCTAAGAATATTTATCCAGCAAGGAAGTCATGTCATTCAAAATAGGAGAGAAAGAAAGCCTCCAGGACAAACAAAAACTAAAAAAATCTGTAATCCTAAACGAGCCCTGCAAGAAATATTAAAGGGGATCCTTTAAGTGAAGAGAGAGCCCAAAAGTAATATAGACCAGAAAAGAACAGAGACAATATACAGAAATGGTGACTTTACAAGTAATACAATGGCACAAAATTCATCTCTTTCAATAGTTTCTCTGAATGTAAATGAGCTAAATGCCCCAATCAAAAGACACAGGGTATCAGTCTGGTTAAAAACAAAACAAAACAAAACAAACAAACAAACAACAAAAAAAAACAAGACCCATTGATATGCTGTCTGCAAGATACTCATTTTGGACCCAAAGATACTTCCAGATTAAAAGTGAGGAAGTGGAAAACCATTTATCATGCTAATGGACATCAAAAGAAAGGTGGCATCTTTATATCAAACAAATTAGATTTTAAACCAAAGACTGCGATAAGAGATGAGGAAGAACATGATATCATAATTAAAGGATCTACCCAAAAAGAAGATCTAACAATTGTAAAGATACCCCTAACATGGGAGTCATCAATTATATAAACCAATTAATAACAAAATTAAAGAAACACATTGATTATAATACAATAATAGCAGGGGACTTTAACACACCATTCACTGCAATAGACAGATCTAAGCAGAAGATCAACAAGGAAATGAGAGCTTTGAATGACACACTGGACCAGACGGACTTCACAGATATATTCAGAGCATTCCATCCTAAAGCAACAGAATACACATTCTTCTTGAGTGCACATGGAACATTCTCCAGAATAGATTATATACTGGGTCACAAATCAGGTCTCAACCAGTACCAAAAGATTGGGATCATTCCCTGCATATTTTCAGATCACAATGCTTTGAAACTTGAACTCAATCACAAGAGAAAATTTGGAAAGAACTCAAATACATGGAGGTTAAGGAGCATCCTACTAAAGAATGAATGGGTCATCCAGGAAATTAAAGAATTAACCAATTCATGGAAACAAATGAAAATGAAAACATACCTGTTCAAAACCTTTGGGATGCGGCAAAGGCAGTCCTAAAAGGGAAGTATATAGCAATATAGATCTTTCTCAAGAAATAAGAAAGATCTCAAATACACAACCTAACCTTACACCTAAACAAGCTGGAGAAAGAACATAAAATAAAGCCTTAACCCAGCAGGAGAAGAGGATTAATAAAGATTAGAGTCAATGAAATAGAAACTAAAAGAATAGTAGAACAAATCAATCAGGCCAGGAGCTGGTTCTTTGAATTAATAAGATTGATTACCCCTGACCAGACTTGTCAAAAAAAAAAAAAAAAAGAGAGAGAAAGGACCCAAGTAAATAAAATCATGAATGAAAGAGGAGAGATCACAACCAACACTGAAGAAATACATTTATAAGAACATATTATGAGCAACTATATGTCAATAAATAAGGCAATCTGGAAGAAATGGATGCATTCCTAGAGATGTATAAACTACCAAAACTGAACAAGGAAGGAATAGAATACCCGAACAGACCCATAACCAGCAAGGAAATTGAAGCAGTAATAACAGTCTTTCTACAAACAAGAGACCAGGGTTGGATGGCTTCTCAGGGGAATTCTACCAAACATTTAAAGAAGAATTATTACCTATTCTTCTAAAACTGTTTCAAAAAAATAGAAATGAAAGGAAAACTTCTAAACTCTATTAGGTCAGCATTACCTTGATCTCAAAACCAGACAAAGACCCCACCAAAAAGGAGAATTATAGACCAATATCCCTGATGGACATGGATGCAAAAATTCTCACTAAGATACTAGTCAGTAGGATCCAATGGTGCATTAAAAGGATTATTCACCATGACCAAGTGGGATTTATTCCTGGGCTGCAACATCCACAAATCAATCAATGTGATATACTATATGAATAAAAGAAAGGACAAGAACCGTATGGTCCTCTCAATTGATGCAGAAAAAGCACTTGATAAAGTACAGCCATCCATTCTTGATTAAAACTCTTCACAGTGTAGGGATAGAGGAAACACACCCCAATATCATAAAAGCCATATATGAAAACCCCACAGTGAATATCATTCTCAATGGGGAAAAACTGAGAGCTTTTCCCCTAAGGTCAGGAACATGGCAGGAATGTCCATTATCACCACTGCTGTTCAACATAGTACTAAAAGTCCTAGCCTAGGAATCAGACAACAAAAAGAAATAAATGGCATCTGAATCGGCAAAGAAGAAGTCAAACTCTTTTTTTGCAGATGACACGATACTCTCTTTGTGGACATTAGAGTTACTGCATGAGTGAAAACAAAACAAAACTATATACGCCCAGGCTCCTATTCTAGAATTTGGGTCAGTTGGTTTGGGGAGAGGTTCAAAATACGTTATCTTTTAATAAGTTCCCTAGATGACACTAATGTCCTCCAAAGTTGAGAACTTCTGATATAAATAACAGATTTTAGATCTAATAAATATATTTTATTGCATTACATGAAAAATATTTGTTTTTGCTAAAATGTTAATTCCTATAGGTCAATAAGAGGCTGGTAATTGACAAATTTACAATAAAGTCAATTCACTGTTTTTCAAGTGCTAGTGAAAGGCTCCCCTACACCATCTTCTTTCACACATTAATTGGTTAGACAGCTGAGGTTAGAAATACAGACAGTTGTCTCAGAATGTAACTTTTGTAAGTTATGTGTATTAGTCAAGGTTCTTCAGGGAAACTGAAATAGGATGTATGTGTGTATAAATTTGTATTTGTAAAATATATATTTATACATAATGTTTTTATGTACTTGGGGGCTTTTTAAATTACTAATTACAAAAAAAATAAATTACTAATTACAGATTTAAAGCTATGAAATGTGCATTTCTTGGCAAGTTACATAAGTGATTTTCTACTGATTCACATTTCCAATAAAAGCTTAAGGAAAAAGACAAAAATACAAAGGACAAGAAAAATACGGTAACAGCCTCAAAAAAAAGGATTTAGTAGCAGGAAGAAGTCTTCACGGTCAGTGTCCATCAACATTTAAAATTATCCAAATAGTACAAATGTTCAATTCAAATTGATGGCATGCTCTAAACTATTAATACTTGTCTCTTGAAGCTGAAAACTAGACGGGAGAAGGAAGAAGAGAGAAGGAGAGATTTTAAGGAATTGGTTTATAAAATTGTAGAGGTCGGTTAAGTCTAAAAAAAAAAAAAAAAAAAAAATCTGCAAGGTAGACAGCAGTCTGGAGACCCAGGGAAAAGTTGCCACTCTAGTTTGTAGACAGATTGAAAACAGGGTTTCCTCTTCATCAATCAGAGACTTCTGCCTTAGTTTTCTTAAGCCTTCAGCTGGTTGGATGAAGCCCACCCACATTATGGGGGGTGATCCACTTTCCTCAAAGTCTACTCATTTAAATGTTAATCTCATCTAAAAAACTACCTTCACAGCAACATGTAGAAGAGTATTTGACCTGGGTACCATGACTAGGTAGGTTGACATATATAATTAACCATCGCACTTTACTAACTACAACACAAAATGATGAAACGACTTGCTTTTTATGAAACAGAATTGCATTCACTTACTCATAAATTCAACTTCTTGGTTAACCATGTATTCTAACCAGCCAAATCAAGAATTGAAAAAAGAAACCATGGTTTCCTTTATTTCTAGATCTATGCTCCTTTCTTTATATTTTGCTGCCTTTAGGAGATGTTGTATTGAGAGATTCCGCTCAATCCAAGGTCTCTAGCATTAAAAAACTTACTTTTTTCTTTGCCTCTTCATTTTTCCATTTACTGAATTAATATTCACCTGAAAATCATGGACTTACTTTTTTAAAGGGACCCAGAAGTTAAAAACATCTTAAAGAACTATAGTACTTGAAGGTATAAGATTTGGAAGTTTGTTTATACTAACATGGCAGTTTTAAAAAATGGTTACAACTTTTTTTTTTGAAACTCCTCCTATCCAAAGGTAAAATCTATGTCTGTGGTGCATGAACAATGACTCTTGGAACACTGAAAAAATAAAATAATATTTAAAAAATAATAAAAAAATAAAATAAAATATATTGAAGGAAAAAAATCCATGTCCTCTTTCCTTGAATCTGGGAAGCCTTGTGTCTGCTTGAACAAATAGAATGACATTACATAATTTCAGACAAGGTCATGAAAGGCCTTGCAACTTCTGTCAGGTTTTCTTGGGATGATCACTCTGGGAGAGGCCAGATTTCAAATAAGAAATCTATTGTGCTTGTCTGAAATTGCCATACTGGAAAGGCCGCACAAAGGCATTAATGCAGACAGTCCCCACTGGGGCCAGCTGTCCTAGCTGTCACTGCCGCAGTGCCAAACGAATGAATGAAGTCATCTTAGACTCTACAGACCAGCCTATTGGCTGAACATCATTACATGACTTTATTTGATACCAAAAGGAGAAAAAGAACTGAGTTCTGCCTGAATTCCTCACTCACAGAATCCATGTGATATAATAAAACAGGGTTATTTTAAGTTTCTCAGTTTTTGTGATAGCCGGTTACACAGAAATACATTGGTAACAACTAGTAATCAAGATAAAGGACTATAACTAAGAGCTGAGACATTTATCTTTTCTCTTGAGTTAAATATAAGAGCCAACTTAAATGAAGCTGTTTAATACACGCTATCAGTTTTCATAAAGCTATATATTCTCTAGATAAGCCAGCACAGGGGTGATGATAATATCATTGTGTTCTGTTGGCTACTTACATCTGCTTTATTAAAGAGAGATACTTCAGAGAATACACATTAAAGACCATTTTTTTTTCTGTCTTACATCTGACTCATCCCCAATCAGCCCCATATCCACCTAATTGCACAAGAAATTCAGAGTAACTCTAGACCTCCCCCTTCCCTTCTATCAGCACAGTAAAACCTGTTGTGTCCACCTCTAAAATATTCTTCTAACTTACCCTCTTTTCTGCATCTCTGCCATCACCACCCCAGGCCACCATCATTTTTTGCTTGGTTTATGGCGGTAGCCCCCTAACTGGTTACATCACTTCCTCTCAGATCTTTTTCACTACTATGTTTAAAGCTCTCACTTTATTTTCATTATCTTTAGAATAAAACTCAATATCCTAAATTTATAATGAGTAAATAAGCCACAGATACCTAATGTACACCATAATTAATATAGACAATATTATATTCATTATAATCATCAAACTAGCTAAGAGACTAGAACTTAATTATTCCCTAAACTAAAAATGATATGTCATGTCATAGAGGCACTAATTACCACTTCAGTGGCATTCATTTTACAATATAGAAATATATCAATTTAAGATGTTGTACACCTTGAATTTACACAATGCTATATGTCAAATATATTCAATAACACACATACAACAAAACCAAAATGATTCAATATCCTCACCATGACCCATAAGATGTTTGATCTGGCCCTTACCAACACTGGCAATCTCATATCAAGCCATACCACTGTTTATATACCATGTTCTAACCACACCAGCTTTTTCCAAGCTCCTTGAACTTCCCAAGCTTTTTCCTGCCACAGTGTTTTTATGCTTGTTCTTCCCTTTGACTACAATGCTCTTCTCATGTTTGACTTCTCACTTTCACATTCCCTGATCTTCTCTATTAAAGGGCCCTTTTTATTTCCCTCATAATACTAATTTCAACATTTATGATCTCACTTATTAATTTTTATGCTATTTTCCTTACTGGCAAACAAGCCCCAGGCAGAGCCAGAGGTCTCATTTCTCTTAATCATCCATGTTATCACTCGTGCCTACCATTGTACATAAGCAGAACAGATGCTCAGTGAATATTTCTGAATACCTGAGTGATTGAATAGTAGTACTTCAAGTACTTGACACTTTACTCCATCTGTAAGTAATAGAATAATCTGAATGCCTAGAATTAGCTAAAGCATAGATTCTATTGCAGACTGCTGATCTACTTTAACTAGAGCACTTTCAATAAATATTTTCAGTTATCAACATAGCTGTCATACATCTATTGAGTCATACATCTGTTGAATGTCTGCTTTGTGCCTAATTACAGGATAGCATAATACAATGCACATATGCCTCACCAACTTATGACTCATCTTACATCACGTTAACATTAGTACTCAAATATTGTTATTTCCAACTCCCGTCTGCTTATTCAGGAACTCAAATGCCTTGATCCTCTCCCCCACTTCAGCAACGAGGGTCTTCTATGCACTTCAACATCAGCTAAACCATAGCTCCCCACTCTACTACTCCAAGCTCTACTTTTCACAATCACTGCTGGTTGGGTTATCTCATAAAAGCTTCCAAATCCATTAATGTGCCTATTCTTACCTTTTCACCTGCAACATTAATGCTCTCAGCCCTAACAGTACCACAATATGTCGGTAGCCTTTGCAGTGTTCCAGCTTACTATATTAGAAGAGGATAGGGTTCCATAGCTGGATGGGTTAAGGCATCTGTACTAGAAAGAATAGACTCACAATTATACCAAGTAGATTCAAAACTGTAAAAGGCTCAAAGCAATAAAAGCGCATTTCTTGATCATGTGATAGTACTAGGTGGGAGAACAAGTTGTTGGAATAGCCATCTACCATATGGTCATTCGGGGACCTAGATGTATGAAGGTTCTGCCATCTTCGGCAAGTGGCTTCCAAAGTTCCCTGGGAGAGGTCTCCATTATAGTACTAAGAAGGAGAAAAGAGCATGGAGTAGCACCATGTGGGATTTTATAAGCCAGTCCAGGAAGTAGCACTATCACTTCCTATCATACTCCATAGGATAACAAACTCAATCATGGTAATAACACATACTGACAAGAATAGCTGGGAAATGTGGTACCAACACGGGAAATCACTTTCCAATAATAATTCATAAGCTTTTAAAGGACAAAAGGCTATGCCTACCACAGCCCAGTTGTTGCAGAAAATAATAGACAGCTTTTCAGTCCCCACAAAGAGCACTTCATGTCCCTAGGATCAGCACATGCTTCTAGGATAGATTGGAACTGGTTTCAGGATGGGCACCACACCATATTCATACCTAGGATTCACTAAGATCTTTAATTCATTTGGCTAAACTTAAGAACTTCTGCAAGGGTTCAAGGTCCTCCTTGTACATTGGCTTTTGGAGCTTTCTTCTGAACCATAAGTTACATCTGTGGGTTTAATATTTTAGACAAAATACAGTTTTCCACTTCCAAGAAATTCATCAACCCTCAAAAGAAAATCACTAGGAGCAAATATATATTCTGACAGTCGGGTTGTTTAAAACTACCCACCAGTCATATCTCATGCCTCAAATCCAACCCTTCTGGGATCTTCGTCAGGAATTTGAGATGAGTCTAAACATTAGTAGGAATTTATCCTGGTAGGATTTGAGATGAGAATTTGAGATGAGCCTAAACATTGGTAGGAATATATATAGGAATAGGGACTAAAGAAAGAATTCTAGATGAGATGTAAAATTTGAGCAAAGACCAATGAGATTTTATTCATTCACTCACTCATTCACATTCAGTGATGTAGACATATGAAGAAGGTTCTGCCATCTTTTGCAAGTGGCTTCCAAGGTTCTATTTTATAAAATGAAATAATATTCTTTACACAAACTATAAACTACCTTATGGTAGGTGCTATTTGTTATTCTCTTGGTAATTTTCATAGAATTTACTACAAAACCTATTTCACTAAAAATTCAAAAGTCTAGGGACACCTGGGTGGGTCAGTCAAGTGTCTGCTTTTCGGTCAGGTCGTGATCCCAGTATGCTGGGATTGAGTCCTGCATCAGGCTCCTTGCTCAGTGGGAAGCCTGCTTCCCCCTCTGCCTGCCACTTTCCCTGCTTATGTTCTCTCTCTCTGTCTCAGACAATTAAATAAAAATAAAATCTTAAAAAAAAATTAAAAGTCTAGCTTAGAGTTCAAAAAAAATACTTGGAGGCTTTGGACTGTGATTTCATTGATGATCTTCTCTTAAAATCATAAAATTAGGACAAATGCAAATAGATGATAGGCATTTTCAGGATAAATTTAGGAAATAAACAACCAAACTAAGGCTGAAAATAGGATAATATATTTTAGAATTGTACCATAGGCAAGAATCCATGTTCATGAAACTCAATCTTCAGAAAACTGGTTAAACAATGACATTTGAGAAAATCAGTAAGGGGCAACTCTCCAATCTCCCTCTCTGAAGGAAAGCCTGGACAGGCCTGGCCTAGCTGGCTGGAATTTGAGGGGCCTCCTCAGAAGGTAGCAAAGCTCTTGCCTACATCTGTGGTTTATGGCTCCAGAATCCAAATATCACTTGTGTTCCAAGAAGAGATGCCAAGGGTCAATTTGTAGAAATGTGTACAAATGTGTTGTCAAACCAAGGAAGACATAGAGTCAAAGCCAAGACAGCCAAGAATCCAGGCAAGGCTACACCAAGAAACAATGGGTCAGAAATGGGAACTGGGAGGTAATGACCAGGATCTAATGATTTTGGCCATCCTTCTTTTAGGTGGTTTGTAAAGTAGAGCATGCCAATATATTAAATAGAACAGAACAGACAATGAGAAAATTGGCTTTAAAAAATTAGGATAAAAATTAATTCTACCAGAGAAGACTTCTAGGAATGTGAAATAAATGGTAACAAATGTAACTTGATTTGAAAAAAGCCCATAGATCTTGGCTTTTCCCAAACATATTCTTTATTGACTCAATTTTCAAAGAGACTTTTGAAATTTAACCACTAAAGCCATTGGTGGAAAATAATCAATTACTGAGAGTAGACCAACATAAAATCTGGGAACCCTGGCAAAACACTAAGTCATGTATCCTCTTTTGAAAGAGTTTAATTAGTTTTCACCTAACAAAGCAGAAGCCTAAAGAGTAAAGGTTTGATTATGACAGGGAGAAAATTTAATAGCAGTATTTTTTGAGTGTAACTTTCTTAGATTGGGTTTCCCTGAAATAGACCCAGCTACAAGAATTCATGTGCAAGTGATTTATGAAGCAAGCACTCCCAGGAAAAGCCAGTAAGGAGTGGGAGAAAGAGGACACGGGGAGGGGGGAAAGCCAAAGAAGAATGCAATTTCAGCAAAGCCCCCTGTCCCAGCAGCACAATAGCAGCCTGATTCCACTGGGGATCTCTGGAGTGTAGGCTGTACCTCAGAGTTATCCTGTCCCAGAGGAGGAGCTCTGCCTTTCACATCCCTGTGTTATACCAGACCAGCATTAGCTAGGAATCACCCTGTGCGGACATCAACACCAGGTACCTCTAGCTCTCTTCACAGGCAAGCAAAAGTAGTCTTCTTTTGAACAGTCACAGGTATAGGCTGTTGGAAGCCAAAGTGCAACACACCCAGGGTTGGAACTCCATGAAGGAATAAAAGGCATTTAGGGGGGAATCTGGGCAGAAGACTGATAATTCTGGTGGTGTCACAGATGATTTTAATTTATTTATGTAAACTTTATCCCATGAAGAATATTTTTACATGATACATGATTAAACATTCTTTTAGAAGAAAAAGCACCATTTATCATATCTGAAGCAACACAAGGAAATAAAAAGAGGAGAAAAATTGTATTCCCTAAGTCACCAAGGTTAAAGTCATTAGTTTTTTATTCTCAACGTCTTTACCCATATTAATGTAAACATATGGCCATGTAAGGTTTTTATTATAAATGGTAACAGCATACACAATATTTTTTCCTTGCCCACTTAAAAATATTACACAGCTGTCCTTTCAGATAAATACACACACACACAATTCATTTTCAAAGAAGAAAAAATATTCAATATGGATAATAAAAAATGAATTAAATTATTTCCCTCTAAATGATGAACATTAAAGATAATTCTGTTTCTATGTCACTGTAAATAATGTTAAACTAAAAACTTGTACACCTATGTCCTTATATGCTAGTTTTTTATTTCTAGGATAGATACTAAAAAGTGGGATTTCTGGGTCAAAGAGTATGTAGGTTTCTAATTTTAAAAGGTAAAGAGAAATTCAGTTGATGACCTTGCTTCCTATTTCACTGAGAAAACAGAAGCAATCATAGAAGAATCTTCACAAACTGCCTCAAATACATTTCCCACTGGCCAGTATCTGCATCATATACCATGTCTTTCCTCCAGTCATAAATGATCCACTCTCCTCTCTAAATCCAATGTCTCTGTCCATATACTGTCTCATTCCCTCCTTGCCTACTCAATGACATTGTTACTCTAGCAATGCTCTGTACTTTCTCTCTCCCACAGTAACTCAATTTTTCCATTTACTATTAATATATGTTAGGATATAACCACTTCTCACCAACTTTACTAACACAAATCTTTGGTCTAAGCTATCATTCTTCCCTGGATCATGTCCCTACCTGCCAAAATGATCTGTTTCTACCTTTGTTCCCTTATAATCTATTCTCAACACAGGAGTCAGAGACATTCTTAAGACTTATCAGGTCTCCACAGTGAAGATTCTCACTTCACTGGGATGTTAAAATCCTATTTGAATTTTTTAATCATCTCCAATGTCCTAATCCCTATATGGTCCCCCGCTTTCTTTAATAGCATTTATAACATTTAAATAAAATCTATAATTTACATATCCTAGATTAGGTTGGATATTTTGTACATTATTGTGAATCACATTCAATTCTCATCATTGCATTTTTGTCTTTATATTTTCCAAGAATATGAAAAATGTTTAAGAATTAGAAGGGTTTTTTGCGACAGACATCTAATATGCATCACCTACATTTGACCAGTAACATTGTACTGTGTTTGTGGTATCATGTTTCCTTCTCTTTCCTCATTCCATCCAGCCCATCATCTTATTTTTGATACACTTCACGGTAAACTGCAGAACTCAGGTTTAATTTTTACCTCACTGATGCCTGATGGTATTGGACACTTTTTCATGTGATTATTGTCCTTTCATACATCTTGTTTTATAAAATGTCTATTCAAATATTTTTCCCACTTTTAATTGGGTTATTTGTTTATTGAGTTACAGGGTTTCCTTCTATATCCTAATTAACACTTCTTTGTCAGATGTATGTTTTGTGTATATTTTCTCCCCATCTGTGGTTTGCCTATTCATTTTCTTAATTTTGTATTTTGACAAGCATAAGTTTTAACTTTTGATAAGTATAATTTATCAATTTTTGTAGTTACTGCTTTCTGTAACCTTAGAAACTTTTGCTTATACACACATGGTAAGAAAATTTTCCAACGTTTTTCTTTTTCTCCTGAAAGTTTGATGAATTAAGCTTTCGCATTTTGGTTAATAACTCATCTTGAATTAACTTTGTGTATAGTGAGGTAGGAGTTAAGCTATTTCTTTTTATTAATCAATACATTTTATTTTTAGAGCAATTTGAGGTTCATACCAAAACTGAGCGGAGGTACAGACAGCTCCTGTCAGAGTACTGTGCATTACCAGTTACCAGTCTCAGGGCAGGACTACAAATATTTCTGTCCACTAGATCTTAGTAGGAAAACACAACACAGCCAAGCCTTGGATGAACTAATACTTTACTTACATAAAGAAGAGACAGAGCAAAATCAGCTTCAATATTGGGTGTGACCCATGGCCAACAGGGCTCTCCCCACAGCCATTGCTGGACAGTTTGTTCACTTACATCCTTCTCTAGCCTTGGTAAAAGGACTCCCTTGTGGAGTCTGCAATACTTGAAACTGGGGGAATGTCTGAGGGCCAGTGACTTCCATGCTGAAGCAGAAGAAAGGAACACTTGTTGCTCTGGAAATAGGAAAAGATATTTTCAGACAAGGTGGTAAATCCCGTGCAGGCTGTGCGGTTCTTCGTCTGTTAGTGAGTTGCTGTTGCAGGCTCAAGGATCATTGTTTGACAGAAGAGTCGGGATCGAAAGACTGAATGCGTGAGACCGCATTCCTCAATAATTCCCATATACAGCCTGTCCCCACACATGCATAACCTACCCCCACTATCAACATCCTGCACCAGAGTGCTATATTTGTTACAATTGACACATTGTTATCAGCCAGAGTTCATAGTTTACATTAGGATTCACGCTTGGTTTGACAAATGTATAATGACATGTTTCCACTATTTATAGTACTGCACCATCCTTTCACTATCACAAAAATCCTCTGTGCTCTGTCCATTCATTTCTTCCTCCCACTCAAGACTGGTGACCACTAATTATTTTTACTGTCTTCATAGTATTGCCTTTTCTAGAATGTCATATGGTTGGACTCATACAGTACATACGAATCCATTTGGATTGGCTTCATCCCCTTAGTAATATGCATTTAAGTTTCCTCCATGTCCTTCATGGCTTGATAGAGCTCACTGCATTTTAGTGTTGAATAATATTCCATTCTCTGGATGTACTATAGTTTATTCACCCATTCACCAATGAAGTATGTCTTGAATGTTCCACAGTTTTGGCAGTTATGAATAAAGCTGCTATAAACATCTGTGTGTGGCGTTTTGTGTGAACATAAGTTTTTAAATTCATTTTAGTAAATACCAAGAAATATGACTATGATCATATGGTAAGCACAGGTTTAGTTTTTTAAGACACTGAATGTCTTCTAAAGTAGATATACCATTTTGCACTCCCATCAGCAATGAATCAGAGTTCCTGTAGTTCCACATCCTAGCCAGTATTTAGTGTTGTCAATATCCTGGATTTTGGCCATTCTAATAGGTGTGTAGTAGTATCTTTTTGTTTTAATTTGGAATTTTCTAGTAACATGATGTTGACCAACTTTTCATATATATACTTGCCCTCTGTATATCTTCTTTAGTGAGGTATCAAAGTCACTTGCCCATTTTTAAATTCAACTGTTCATTTTCTTATTGTTGAGTTTTAAAAGTTTTTTGTATATTTTGGATAATGGTTCTTAAACAGATGTGTCTTTTGAAAAAAATTTTCTCACAGTTTGTACTTGTCTACTTTTTCTCTTGACACTGTCTTTTGCAGAGCTTAAGTATGTAATTTTCATGAAGCCCAGCTTATTAATTCTTTCTTTCTTGGATCATGCCTTTAGTGTTGTTTCTAAAAAGTCATTGCTATATCCAAGGTCATCTAAGTTTTCTTCAATGTTATCGTCTAATATTTTTGTTTTACATTTAGGTCTATGATCCATTTTGAGTAAATTTTTGTGAAGGTGCAAAGTCTGCATCTGGATTAATTTTTTTGCATGTGGATGTCCAGTTGGTCCAGCGCCTTTTGTTGAAAAGACTATCTTTGCTCTATGTATTGTCTTTGCTCCTTTGTCAAGGATCAGTTCATAGTATTTATGTGGGTCTATCTTTGGGCTCTCTATTCTGTTCTATCTATCTATTTGTATATCCTTTCACCAATACCACACTGTCTTGATTACTGGTAGCTTTATCACAAGTCCTGAAGTCTGGTAGTGTCAGTCCTCCAACTGTTCTTCTCTTTCATTATTGTGTTGGCTGTTCTGGGCCTTTTACCTCTCTACATAAACTTTAGAACCAGCTTAATACCCACAAAATAAGCGGTGGAGATTTTAATTGGGATTGTATAGAATCTACAGATAAGGTTGGAGAAAACAGACATCATAATGATATTTAGCTTTCTTGTCCATGAACATGGAATATTTCTTCATTTATTAAGTTCTTGATTTAATTCATCAGAGTTTTGTAGACTTCCTCATATAGATCTTGTGCATACTTTATTAGTTTTATAGCTAAATATTTCATTTGATGGATGCTAATGTAAAGGTGTTTGTTTGTTTTTTTTTTAAGATTTTATTTATTTGAGAGAGAGGGCATGAGTGGGAGGCAGCAGGCTGAGGGAGAAGGAGAAGCAGACTCCCTGCTGAGCAGGATGCCTGATACAGGCTGGATCCCAGGACTCTGAGATCATGATCTGAGCCAAAGGTAGACGCTTAACTTGCTGAGCTACCCAGGCACTCCAGTAAATGTGTTTTTAATTTCAAATTCCACTTCTTTATTACTGGTATACAGAAAAGTTATTGACTTTTGTATATTAATCTTATATCCTGCAATCTTACTATAAATGCTTAAACTCTATGAGGTGTTTTTTGCTGTTTTTTTAAGTTTTTCTACATAGGGGCACCTGGGTGGCTCAGTCGGTTAAGCGTCTGCCTTCAGCTCAGGTCATGATCCTAGGGTCCTGGGTTCCAGCCCCACATCAGGCTCCCTCCTGAGCCAGGAGCCTGCTTCTCCCTCTCCTTCTGCCCCTCCACCTGACTTGTGCTTTTTCTTGTTCTATCTCAAATAAACACTAAAAAAAAAAAATTTTTTTTTTCTACATAGATAATTATGTCATCAGCTAAGAGGTTTCTTTCTTTCTTCCAATTCTATATACATCTTCTTTCCTTGGGTTATTTTGTTAGCTAGGACTGATTGTACAATAATGAAAAGCAATAGGTAAAAGACATCTTTGCCTTATTCCTGGCCCTAATGGGAAAGCTTTGAGTTTCTCACCATTAAGTATGATGTTAGCTGAAGGTGTTTTGTAGATGTTCTTTCTCAAATTTTAAAAGTTTTCCCTTCTCTTCCTAGTTTGATGAGCGTTTATACCCATGAATAGATGTTGGATTCTGTCAAGTACTTTCTCTACATCTACCTATATGACCATATGATTTTTCTTTATAGTCAGTTAATGTGATGGATTATATTAATTGCTTTTTTAATGTTCAACTAGTCTTACATGCCAGGGATAAATTTCACTTGTTCATGGTAAATGATTATTTTTATACATTGTTGGATTTGATTTGTTAATATTTTGTTAAATATATTTCAATGAATGATCATGGCAAATACTCTTTTCTTGTAATATCTTTGTCTTGTTTGGTATTAGGGTATGCTGGCCTCATAAAATGAGTTAGGGAATATTTCTCTATTTCTAGAGAAACAGATTGTTGAGAATATTATAATTTATTGCTTTAATGTTTGTAGGATTCACCAGTGAATCCATTTGGCCTGCTTCTTTCTGTTTGGGGAGGTTATTAATCATTGACTCAGCTTATTTAATAGATATAGGCATATTCAGATTGTCTGTTTATTCCTCTGTGGGTTCTGGCAGATTATGTCTTTTGAGAAATTGATCCATTTTATCTAGGTTATCAAATTTGGGGGCAGAGAGTTATTTATAATAGTCCTTTATTATCCTTTTATTATCCATTAGATCTGTAGTGATAAATCCTATTTCTGATATCAATAATTTTTGTTTGTTCTCATTTTTTAGTTAATGTGGCTAGAGACATATCAATTTCACTGATCTTTTCAAAGACCTAACTCTGGTTTTGTTCATTTTCAATTTCATTGACTTTTGCAGTATATTTATTTTTCCTCTTTAAATTTAATCTACTCATTTTTTACTTCCTAAAGTGGAAATTTAGATCTTAATTTTAGCTCTTTATTCTTTTCTAATATATATGTTCATGCTACAAATTTTCCTCTAAGCACTGCTTTCACTATATCCGCCAAATTTGTTAAGGTGTATTTTCAATTAATTCAAAATATTTTTAAATTTCTCTTGATATTTCTTTTTTGAACCATGTTTTATTTAGAAGTGTGTTGTTTAATCTCCAAGTACTTAGGGATTTTTACAGATAATTTTTACAGTTATTTTAGTTGTTACTGACTTTTAGTTTAATTTCACTTTAGCCTGAAAGCAGTTGTTGCATGATTTCTACTCTTTTAAATTTGTTAAGGTGTGTTTTATCACCCAGAATGTGATTTATTTGGGTGAATGGTCCATGCGAACTTGAGAAGAGTGTTTAGTCTGCTGTTGTTGGATGAAATAATCTATAGAAGTCAACTATATCTAGTTGAATGATGGTGCTGTTAAGTTCAACTATGTCCTTACTGATATTCTGTCTACTGGACCTGCCATTTCTGACAGAATGTTTTAAAAATCTTCCAAATAAAATAGTGAATTAATTTATTTCTCCTTGCAGTATGTCAGTTTTTGCCTCAAGTAGTTTGATGTTCTATTGTTAGGGACACACACATTCAAAATTATTATATCTTCTTGGAGTACTGACCCTTTTATCATTATGTAATGTCCAACTTTATCCCTGATAACTTTTCTTGCTCTGAAGTCCAATATAGCCACTCAGCTTTCTCTTGATTAGTGTTACCATGGTAGAACTTCCTTCATGGTAGAACTTACTTTTAATCTATGTGTATTTTAATATTTAAAGTGAGTTTTGTTTTTTGATCCAATCTGACCATCTGTATTTTAGTTGGTACATTCAAATCATTGACATGTAAGATCTTATTGATATAGTAGGATTAATATGTATGATATTTATTACTGTTTTTATTTGTTACTCTGTTCTTTGATCCTATTTTTGTCTTCCACATTTTTTTAATTGGCCTTTTTAATTGGCCTTGATATTTTGTGGCCTTGAGTATTTTATGATTCCATTTTCTTTTGTTAGCATATCAATCATATTTAGTGTTGTCCTATAGTTCACAATATACATTACAACTAATCTAAGTCCAATTTCAAATAACATTATACCACTTCACACATAGTGCAAATATCTTCTAATAATATTCCTAATTCCTCCCTCCTATACTTTGTATCATTGCTGTCATTCATTTCTCCTATAAATAGTATACATTAGCATACATATAATCAAATACAGAGGGGCTATTATTTTGGACTGTTATCTGTTACATCAATTAATAAGAAAAATAAAAAAATTACCTTCATTTATTCATTCTCTGATGTTCTTCCTTTTTTAATGTAGATCAGTTTTTTACCTACATCAGTTTCCTTTTCTCTGAAGAGTTCCTTTTAACATTTCTTATAAGGCAGATGTACTGACAACCAAGTCTCTCAGTTTTTGTTTGTGTGAAAAGGTCTCTTTCTTCCTCACTTCTGAAGGGTAATTTTTCAGGGTATATAATTTTATGTTGGCAGGTTTTTTTCTCTCAACATTTTAAAATATTTCACTCCATTCTCTTCTAGCTTATGTGGTTTCTGAGATGTCAGATGTCATTTTTATTTTTGTTCCTCTATAGGTATTTTTCCCTCTTGTTTCTTCCAAAATGAATTTTCTTAATCTCTGATTTTCAAAAGTTTAAATATAATATGCCTTAGTATACTTTGAGGCTCCTGAATCTGTGATTTGTCTTCTGACATTAATTGGGGGGGATTAATTATTGCTTCTGTTCCTTTCTCTCTTTTTTCCCTTCTGGTATTCCCTACGTGCATACGTTATACCTTCTACAGCTATCCCACTGTTTTTAGGTATTTTTTTCTGCTCAACATGAACATTCTGTTCAACATCTGAAAACATTTCATTCTTTTTTTCTCTTTGATTTTTAGTTTTAGAAGTTTCTATTGTCATGTCCTCAAGCTCAGTGATTCTTTTCTCAGCCATGTCCAGTCTATTAATGAGTTCATCAAAGGTATTCTTCATTTCCATTACAGTTTTATTGTTGGTGTTGTTCTCTAGCACTTATTTTTTATTTTGTTAGAATTTCCATCTCTCTACTTACATTTCCTGTCTGTTCTTGCATATAATTGATCAGAGTTTCAGTCACCCCACATGGTGCTCACTGTTGTCTGCTTCTCCCTTCATAGATACAAACTGTTGCAGTTCCAGACACCGCATCTACCTATGACAATGGCTGGCTGAAGAAAAGAGGCATCTCCTTATTTAACAGTAAGATTGCCAGAAGCCTTCTCTTATGCCAGAATTTTGTCATACGCCTATCCTAAATCTGATTACCAGCAAAGATAATGATATTATCTTAATAAAAAAATAATAAACATATTATGTTTGATTCAATGAGTTATATGGCCTTGAGGAGGAGGATGGGTTCATCAAATAAATTAGAGACGGTCATAACCGGAAAAGCTATGATCGTTCCCGGATAGGCAGCCAATAGCTTTTGCTACGTAAACCTCTGCATTGCAAAATACCAAGAGACATTTTTCACGTAGACTAAAATAGCAATAATAGGCCCCAGAATTGTGCAATGTGGTGCTGCTAAAATTAATTATGAAGTAATTTTATGGAAATAGTATTGGGAAATTTATAAACTAAAAATTGATTTATTTTTATCTAACTACATAGCCACTTAAATGACAGTGAGATTAGTGTTGGTTAAGAATTTAAGATATGAACACTCTAAGCATGGATATATAAGGAAAAAGGAGAAAAACATAGCTAGGGAAGTATATGGAGTGATATATAGTCATATTGAGAAAAAATATGGATAAAAGGATATCATCACATTAAGTTTCTGAAGAAGTCTATGGTAAGTTTTCTCAAAAAAAAAAAAAAAAAGTAAAGAAAGTATATTAAAAACAAGAATGCCTGGTAATAATGAAAGCAGTCTTCTCTGTTTAAAGAAGTACCTTAGAGAAGACATGACCAAAATAGTTAGGGATGAAGTCTAGTTAGTTTAAGAGTAAGACTGATATTAAAAATTAAGTCATCTTTCTACATAGATGAAAGGGAAAGCCAAGAATTATTTCCTTGGGATAAATTCCTAGAAATCACCTGATGAAAGATTATATCATTGTTCTGCTCATTCATGCAATTTTTGACAATTTCTTTTCAAAATTTTCTACTGACTCAGAACTTTCAGCTGCTGTTCATTCCCGTGTCTTTGGGGACTCTAAAATATTAAAAATATAAATAATCAAACAGAGTGGGCTCATCAGGGATGCTTATGGTTACTCTTGAGTTCTTATCTTGAATCAAATATCAGGGACTTGACCTCTAACCCCTTCCCATCCTAAAGCACCTAGATTTTTACCAGTCTTTTTACATTTAAGTTACATAAGATATTTAAAAAATCTATTAAGTCAGAGTTCCACTTAATTCACATTTGCATTTACTCACTATATTTCTTACTCTATTACTATCTTTCTTAAACAAAACAAAACAAAACAAAACCTGTCTTATACTGTTTTTGTTGCCATCGGTGGATATAATGAGAATAATGGGAAGTTAGGGTGCACAGCTTCTATAGGTTTTCTCACTAACTTGGTGGATAATTGGGTAAGTAATTTTTCCCAACTATAGGAAAAAAAAATGAAGAGAGAGTTTGGTATTATATAGGCATTTTTGTTCTATTATTCCATGATTCTAGAAAATAATTTGAATAACAAGATCCCATGTTCAATGTTAAGTATCATCCATTTTTCTATTGCCATGGTGAAGTGCTGCTAAAATACACCTTCATTATTCTGGGTCTCATATGTTAGAGAATTTTTTTTTTAAGATTTATTGATTTTTTTGAGAGTGAGCACAGAGGGAGAATGAGAGGGAGAAGCAGACTCCCCACTGAGCAGAGAGCCTGATGTGGAACTCGATCTTAGAACCCTGAGATCATGATCTGAGCTCAAGGGAGATACTTAACTGACTGAGCCACAGGGCACCCTATGTTAGAGAATTTTAAAGCCAAAAGTTATTTATCCCTTTTCCTAAATATTATCCCTAGGCCTCACAGCTGTTTGTGTCAGAATCAGAAATATAATCTACATGTCCTAACTTCCAGGTCTCATATGCTTCTCTCTTTTTTCACCTGAAAATGTAATAAATACACACCGACAAAATTCTGAATTGCTCCTTCCTCCCCATGTGAACACTGTAGATGATACTATCAGTGGAGATAATTAATACATAGGTTATCGAGCATTTGTCATTCCACATCTTATTTGTATCTGGACAGACTCAGCATCCAACAGTATGAAAGTCTTGAAAGTAAAGGCTGAGAAATTGTATAATTTTTCTATAAGAAACAGCTTCAGGAAATACACCTTTGTCAGAAAAAAAAAAAAAACCCGAATAACATTTAACAGCACATAGCATACACATCTGCTGAGGCAAAAACTGATTTGAGTTTCAAAATACTGTTCGATTTAAAACACATTACCTTCCCTTTTTATAAATTTTAAGGCCTTTTTAAATGAAAAATCATTAAAAATCTGCTGGTTAAAGATTACCTCCTTCCCAAACAAAAAGATGTTATTTTGTATTAGCTTTAATAATATCCACAGAGTAGTGCTGAAGATAAAATATTATCAGTAAATAGTGATGATTTATCTAAAGGGTCTTAAAATGCTGTCTCTTTTCCAAACTGTGTATGGGGCGCGGGGCAATCATTCCCATCTGTCCCACTCCCATCTAATCTTTCAGCCCCTTCCTTAGGAACCTCACACACTCTTAGACTTGAACACAGTGCCTCACCCACTTCTCTCCACAAAAGAGGAAAGTTCCTGAGCTCCAGCTCTCAGTCTTACAGCTGCTTTGATGCAAGACAGGAATCTAGATAGAAGCCCCTCCCTCCTGCCAGGGGCCCCTGTAGGGAACAGCCTCTGTGATAAAATATCTCACCTTTATCTCCTTCCTTCTCAACTATAATTTACTTCCAGCTTCTGCTCTTTCCTGTTAGGAGTTGAGGGATTCATAGTTTCCTCTTTATCCTCCACCAACATAATGCTAACCACAAATTTCCAATTTTCCCTAATAGTCACTTAGTGGGGTGGCTTTGAAAAATTCACTTGGTAATAAAGACAAGTCAAATAGGAAGGAAGAAAAAAAAAGATTCCCTCCAAATGACAGAAACAAATATTTTTAAGACAAAAAAAATTATGTAAATGAAACTGGCTCCCAAAACTTTACACAATTAATTTCTTCCTAAAACATTTGTCTGCTGTCATGTGGATACAGCCTTGTGTATTTTTCAGTAGGCCTAAAAGGGTAATGTTTATCAATAAAATGTTCCTAAGTACCAAAACTAATTATAATTTATATTGCTAAATCTGGAAATTGCTTTACTTAAAAAAAAAAAATCTGAGGTTTCTATCTTTACCAAATATGTGGCTTCCTTGCTGTCTGTATTTCATTTCCCTTGCTTATTTACCAAAAGATAAACTAGTCACATTTTCCCCTGGCTTTGCTTAGTTATAATTTTTTTAACCTCATGGACAATTTTATTTTAGACTTTGAGAATGGGTGATCCTGTCCTTAGGTTTACTGTGCTTGTTCCAATTTAAAATTTTACCCAATTTAAAAATGCATTAGCAGAAATTCAACTGACACACGCAAAATACAAAAACAGAGTTGAAAACGGCGGCAGAGTTTGTTCCCCAAATTCTAACTCTTAAGCAATGAGTAAATATGGATCTTTTTTTCTGTTGAAACCCCCTTTGTTCTCTAAAAACTGACTTGGCATCATCCCCCAGGTCTTTAGTGCACAGACTGGGTGCTGGAGTAAAGAATCTTCATCTAAGGAAGCTGGAAATACTCAGTGGGAATGTCCTCAAGTAGCTCAAAAAGGCTTTTTCTCCACTCATTGTGTAGAACCTATGTGCAGCCATCCAGCCCTAGGGTTCTATGCTAATAACCAAATGACACTTTATCTCTGCCCAAAGCTAGCTCAGGTGTCAAGTCTCTGTTCCAAGCGAAAGTAGGGGAAGAGTAACTTGACATATAGAGCACAGCCTCCAAGTTAGGGGGAAAAGCTCTCTTTCCTGTTACTGTGGTGGTATCAATAATCAAAGGGAAGAAGCAGTTGTGCAGCACAAGTGTCTGCATTTAGGAAAGGAATAAAGAAGCAGAGGACATGCTTTGGAGTATGAATTCAAAACCCAAAACTTTCTGGAAGAATAAAACCAGGCACCTGAAAGAGAAAAATACAAAAACATCAATGCAAAAAGAACCATTGTCCTTACTCTTAGGTCCTTCCAACACAGATCGCCCCAATTTTGACACTGACATTTCTGAAGTTCAAAGCACTCCACCTGGGTACCTGCCCAGCACTTTTCTATTCACAGGATAGTGGCGGAAGAGAAGGCCTGGCTTGGCCATCTGAACAGGCCACTTCACCTCCTTGGACTTCAGCCCCTATGTCTAAGGTCAATACTCCTTTCCGCTTCCCTCTCTTATTTGTCAGTGACAACGAACTCACATGTCTACTCTCATAGCACTGAAGTTTCTTTGATAAATCAAGTATTCAAAGTTGCCTTCCAATTACAACGGGCTACCCTCCCTGTTGTACAAAGCAATTCTTTTACTGGGATTATTTCTATCAATCTAGAAGCTGAGCTCTAGCACAGAGCGCACACAGCACCAATTCATATAAATAACATTAATCTTTTATAAGTAAATATCGAACTAGGGCAAAAGCTGTTTATATATTTGGAGGAAGGTGGTCTAAAGGTACAAATTTCCTGTTATAAATAGTTACCGGGGATATAATGAACAACATGATGACCACAGTTCATGCTCCTATATGATAATATAAGAAAGTTGTTACGAGAACATATCCTAGGAGTTCTCTCACAAGGAGAAATTTATTTTTTCTTTTCTTCTTTTTGTATCTATATGAGAGGATGGATGTTAACTAAACCTATTGTGGTGAGCATTCCACCATACATGTAGATCGAACCATCACACTGCATACCTTAAACGCATACAGTGATACATGTTAATTTTTTCTCAATAAAACTAGGGAGGAGGAAAAGAATGAAAATGGGCCATTTTAACTCTTGGCCATTTTCCTAATTGATGCTTTGGAGTTAAAAAAAATTATTTTTCAATCAATTCCAAATAATCTGACAGGCTTTATTTTTCAAAATTCAAAAAAAGACTAGATGTCTAAGAGGTACTCAAAGGGGTGTGTGTGTGTGTGTGTGTGTGTGTGTAAGAAATGGGTTAGGTAACTTCTCACAGTTATGTTTCTAATTACAGAAAATACAAGATTAAACCACTTCTTATATACACTTCCCTATTTTTAACCACAGCAAATATAGGTAAAACAGTAAAAACAACACTGGCTACATAAATAAATTCAGAAAACATTGCTATCTAGTGCTATAAAGTAGGAAGAATATACCCTAATCCATCCACCAATGAGCATGACTTTCGTTAAAGGCAAAGCAGTATTTCTCACAAGGTAGCCAAAAAAAAACTGTCTAAGCCCTTTCTCCCTCTGCCCATAAAATTTAAATATATCAAACCCAAATATCCAAACCTTGCTGACAACTGAAACAGGAATGTGGAAGCCAGAAAGGCAGAGACAAGGAGAAGCCGTTATAGATACTTGAGCAGAAAATTCCTTTTAAAATGACATATTTTTGAACTCTTATCCTGAGGCAGTCTCTTTATCACTTAGCTAGGATTCAAGCAAGTTATTGAAAAGCTCTCCTAATTTAGGGATAGTCTAGTATGTTCTCAACCACAAGGACATGCTCTTCTAAAGGCACAAGTTGGAATAAACTCTGAGAATTTTCCAAACAACATGCCTAACGCCCTGGAGATTATGAAATGTTTGCCCTCCCCGTCCCACAGCTTCAGCAGGGGCCACTGTTGTTCTTGCAAGTGTATTACATCTTCCAAGTATGTGAAGCTTTCTTGCAATCGGCTAGTTTAGTGCAGGCGTGGTAGCTCATCGCTACTGGCCCTGTCATGCTGGGCAGCTGGCTTCTTCTTCCCAGGCCACTGCCTCTTGCTCCTCCTGCTCCTCTGTTCCCCCTCCTCCTCTCCCTCCTCCACAACCTGTGAAGTAAGGGCAGAGGACTGGGAAAGTCTTTTCCGGCTATAAAGGTTCACAATTTTATCATCGTTCAGGCTGATAAGGGGAGAGAATAAAAGACAAAGGCTTTATTCGAGATTCCTTAAGCCCTGGGTTATATTCATTTCTGTAAGAAGTTATTTGTGAAATTTATGGAATTATCTGTACAGTGATCAATCAGTCCACTGATTGATCTATATACATAGTTTGCCCGGGGAGTGTTTGTACTGTACTCAGCTTTTATGCTAAGGCTAGCCACATCTCAGTTTTAAAGAATTGTCCTTGGAGGAAAACTAAGTAGGCCAGATAATAATACTATTTATCTCCCTCCTTCCTTTCTAACTAAACTATAAGTTCAATATAACAAATTTGCTCACAAAAATATTGACTTTAAAGATTAGGAAACATTTACATTTTTCATAGTAAATTGAAAAGAAGAAAAGTAATTTTAATATGGAGCTTTTACTACAGCTTTCCACAAATACGTGTTATTTATGAACATAATTTCTACTTAATTGAATTAATTTTCTGAAGTTATTTGTATGAAAGTATTTTATTGAACATTTAGCAATCAAAATGTTTTACTCTTTGATTTTGGGCATTAAAGTCATTCACTAAATTGAAAAAAACTCTCTGCAATAATCAATCAAAACTCAATACTAATACTATACTATAGTATAGATAGAAATACTATATATTTCTTGAGGACAAATGCCATGTGTCATTATCTTTTGTGTAGCTCAAAGAATATAGTATAACAAGCAAGCACTAGATGTTCCACAATGCACTTTGTAATTAAATTACAGTCCTCTGTTACCTTGTACACATACAAAATGTATTACTACACACTGGTCACTCACTGCAGAAGATGTACATTCTTGTCACTGTCCTGACTGTGACACAAAATTTATCCCAATTGATTGAGATGAAGAGACTTGTATAAAGTTACTAGTCAGAGAGGTATAGGTCAGTGAAATAAACAAGCAAGGAAAAATGATGGTAGACCAGTAATAGAGAGGAAATGTTACCATTCCTTGAGCCTAAAGGGCAAGGGGAGGAAATAATATTGCAGAGACTCCAGTGAAAGTTGGAGCCCTACAGGAGGGGTCATCCAGCAGGAAATGTGGATCTGGAAGAACGTGGCCACTGCCAGAAAAGTTATGGTCAATCAAAGAGGAGGAGAGGAAGAAATACCCAGAGTTCTCTCTCTCCTGGGCTCTGACCTTCTGCAGATCCCATTCTCCCACTGACAAAACCGATGGCAAGTCATTGTCCAAGGGACACTGGTGAGGCACAGGTGTCAGCACAGAGCTGAGCAGAAAAGGGCAGGAAATGGATCTGGGGACCAATCCAAGAAAAATCCAGTGCCACGAATATCACATTCTCCCAACACAATAATATTTCTAATAGTAATTATTGGAGAATTAATCTTTGTTGAAGTCTATTTCACAGAGGCAAAATTTGTCAAGGAGGGAGGATGGGTTTCAGGTCAAATTATATTTGATAATACATAAGTTTTAGTAGGAGGCACACAGAATAGTATATAGATTAGGGAACTCTTACTGGGAAGTAATTAAAATAAGCTGGAAAGCATAAAATAAGCATACAGATGTCTGAGAGCAGGAGGTAAAGAGAGCAAGTGAGGTTGAGTTGGCCAAAAAGATGCAGCCTGAATGCCCAGTCTGCAGAAGACCCTGTGAGGGATTATGTCAGGGACACGTATCGGAAAAGATTGAGTCCTGATCTGTGTGAAGCCCGAAAACAGAAGTCAGTTTCCTTCAAGCTCTTCTTGCAGACAGTAGGACAACCAGAAAAAAATTTCAGGGGCTCTTTTTTCTCCTCTCAAATCTCTCCATTCTCTTTCTGAGTCCTAAGATAACTTTATTTTGTTCCATGAATAAAGTTCATGGAACATATGGAATGTTCATCCATAACCATGAATAATAAAGTACCTAAAATCATTCACTCACTCATTCACTCATTCATTCATGCTTTTTACAAGGGATGTTGCTCTGTCTCATTTATTTGTAAAATCCCCCCCACGCACAATGTCCAGCTGGCACATGATAGGTTATCCATAAACATTAGTTAAATAAAAACAGGTTAAGTGAAAGGACGAAGAGAGAAATTTACTATAAATGTCTGTTGTGAGGCACGGCAACTTTAAAGACAAACAAAATGACCTGCCAATTGAATCACAAACATAAATGACCGCTATCAGAGGGTTTAAAATTCTGATCAAGGATATAGGACTAGGAAACCTAGAGGGCTTGAAGTGGAAGGAGGCACCGTTCTACAAAGGGACAGCTGGAAACACAGAAAACAAACCGAACTCTTCATACTTCACAGCTTTGTCAAGGGAAGGTTCTGTTTACCATCAGTTGGGAGGAGACAAATAGCAGCTTTGTGGAAATATGTTTCGTGTGTTTGGTGCCAATAGGCAGAGTTGAGTTTCCAAGAATTTTTGTGATTTATTGTATAATTTAAACATTCTTATATAGTTGTTTTTTTTTCCTTCAAAAGATCTTGGTCACTACCTTGGCCATTTTTCATTCTCAACAATAGATCATTAAGTCTGTCTGAAAGCTTGGGAATAGAAAATTTAATCTAGTGTCAAGTCTTGGAAAAAAAATTATTTAAGCCAATACTTAGGCTTTGAAATATCACACTGCTTTGTGAAAATTTAATCTTGGAATAGAGAAAGCAGAATCAAATTATAAATCTACTTTTTTAGAAGATGCCATGAATTTCCTGGAGAATTTACAGATTCAGATTATATAGAAAAAAAATTCTTGATTATTCTGAAAACACGTGGCATGCATTGCTTTCTATTGTGTTCATTTCAATTATTTGCCCTTTGCCAAATATACACATCAATATTTATTTGGCTAATCAACTAGTACCAAATAATTCAACACCAAGCTATTTTATTACTTTTCTCTGGCTAATCTATTTCAGCCAAGATATATTGCTTTTGCATAAGTAAAGCCTCCTAACCCCTTATCATTTCCACCCTGGCATCTCAGACAGAGTGATGAGCGGTCAGTGATAAGAAGAAGAGGAGCCGAGGGGGGAAAAGAGCAGACAGACAAGATAGGTGTTACCAAAAAAAATTAGGACAGCAGCCTACGGTTGTTAAAATTAGAACTCAGCATCGGATTCTAAACTCTGTTCTACCACTGTGTGACTTGGGCATCAGTTCATTCAGCTATAAAGTAAATGAGTTGGATTCAACTACTGCTAAGTTCTCCCCTGGCTCTCAAGTACTACGCTGCTCTCTGTGGTTCAAGACCTCTCTTCCTTTCAGTTGAAACCCCCTCTTAAAAAAAATAAGACATCACTATTTGCTTTGGCCCAAATGTCACGGACCACAAGCATCATCTCTAGCCACATCCTGGGAAGATCAGAACCCCCAACAATGCCTTAAGACTGGCATCTTCCTGGGTGCCTGGGGGGCTCAGCCGGTCAAGCGTCTGCCTTCAGCTCCAGTCATGATCCCAGAATCCTGGGATTCAGTCCTGCATGGGGCTCCCTGCTCTGTGGGGAGTCTGCTTCACTCTCTTTCTGCTCCTCCCCCTACTTGTGCGCACGTGCACACACTCTCTCTCTCTCCAGCGAATGCATAAAACGTAAAACAAAGCAAAACAAAACTCTGGCATCTCCCATATCCGAGAGGGAACATGGGCTGGAACACATAGTCACGAGGACTACCCCTGCAGACTGCAAAAATGAGGCCCGCACATGTCTACTTTGTAGAGCAGCCTGGCTGACTTTTGACCTGACTTCTTATTACTTGAAGCAGCTTACTGACACTGCCAATTACATCACACATAATCGAACACACATCTTGTAATTGAACCACAGATAGTGCCAAGCAACATAAAGAATCCAGGAAATACATACTTAAAATGTAAAGTGCTCACACAGAAGAGCTACCGAAGGATCTGGAAGTACATAGGCCAACGGCTTCTCTGAGGTTAAATAGTCACAGCTTGGGATTCTTCAGTGGCTGCTGAAGACTTGCTTTTAAAAGCCTCAGTAGCTTCTTAAGACATCACGTTAAAAAGGCCACATCTATTTCCTCCAATAAAGAGCTAGCCTAATATTACTGGGTATGCTTAGGACACAGAAATAAAGCATGCCTTCCAGAGGTTGGAAAAAAAGAAAAACAGCCTTTTAGAATTAGTTTAGGCACCACTCCAATCCGAACCGTGTACTGTCCTTTTCAATCGCTGCAGAGAAACAATTAATAAAGGAACCCATTAAGACCTGATTATTGCTGCTAAAAAAGGAAGGTAGAATTTCAGTCCTTTGAAGTAACTGAGAATGATTCAGGCCTCATTACAGAGATATAATCTACATTCATACATTTATGTTAGTGATTCAAATCTATTGGGAGAGATTGAATTCCGTTAAATAGTGCATCTTTCCTGTGGAACTTTTCTCAGGCTTTCTCGGGCTAACCTCAGAGGTGACCTAACAATGCAAAGCAGTGGAGTATTTAGGGATTCAACTGTGCTATAAAAGAAAGGCTGTACAGAAAAGAAAAAGAAGAATGAGATATAATCTAAAAAGCTACGTCAGCTTTTCCTTTGGGCTGTTTAGTAAATGCCCTTCCTGTCATCACGCGGTACAGAAGATCGGCAAAAGGCCTCTAGAAGTTTTAAACACTGCACCTGCTGCAAGTAGATTTTAAGATGGAAGCTTGACGATGTGTTTTTTTCCCATTACAAACAGAATAAAAATACAAAACTTCTCACAAAGATCTGAACAGCTTTCTCTGCTGGAGCAGAAAGTCCGTAGATGTGGGAGTGAGGCGGGTAGAGGGGAGACCACCTTCAGGGGAGGAGGGGGTGTCTACTGTGAGTTAAAAAAAAAAAAAAACTAAAAGGATCTCAAGCTGGCATCAATAGTGTTGATGCCCAGTGTAGAGAAACCTCAAAATTACAACTTCCTGTATTTTATAACTTTTCACAGCAGAATCTTCACTGTATGGTTTTGTCAGACATTAAAAAAACATGCAGTTTTAATTAGTTGTCAATTCAAACATTTGGATTCTACTGAACAACTGGACTGAAACTCAGGTCCCTTAGAAACACCGCTTTCTCTCAGGCATTTGTCAGGTCAGGTATAAAACTGTGAACTACAAAATTAAAATTAGCACAGTGATTTCATTTTTAAACATCCATGCTTTAATGAGAGAACAAAACTTTGAGCATACAAATGAAGTTTGGTCTTTACTTAAGTTTCCAATTAATGGCTACAGAAATCAAAACTAACTATATTAAACTTAAAAACCCAGTGTGCTATTCGCCACATTGTCAAAATCTTTTCAGTAAGCATTGCAATCGGTTATAAACAAATGCAATTAATATCCCGATTCTAGCATTACATGGTTCTATTTCAAGGACTCTGAACGCATAGGAAAATATAAGCGCATGCATGTAGTCATTTTTTTCAGGTCACTAAACAACATAATTGGGCAATCATTGCTAATGCCCATCTCTAAAGCTAGATTTTTTTTATTTCTCTGTATTTTCTCCTCTTCACAATGAAGACTGAGGTCAAATGCGCATTACATGGATTCTGGCTTGTTGTATATACAGAACCAGCTCTTCTGATGAGCGCCCTTCCAATTACAGTTACAGAGGTCAAATTCCCAAGCTCACCTTAAAGTGATTCTCCATCTTAGAATAGCAGTCTAAGCATTAAGTTGAACCATATGAAATTGCCACTTTGGAAGGTCAAAAAATACAAAATAGTGGCAATTTCATTCGCTTCAATGTAACACTAATGTCTCACCACCTTACAGAACATAAATATTTTACGCAGTTACATCTTCAGTTAGTCCTCCCAGTCAAGCCCTCCCTAGTACAGAGCAATTGTTGTAGTGAACCTCTAGGAACTATCTCTTACTCGGATCAGAACCGGTTATCACAGTTATTTGCCTCTTGCGCCTCCTAATTCTTGGCAAGGCTTCCTAGTCAGGGATTTGGTTCTATCTATACCTGGATTGTGAGTGTTGCTAGCGACGAGGTGAGTGTGGGAAAGAGGGAGACCTGGTAGTGCAGCTGTATCATAAAATAGAGTCCTCTCAACATTAAATGTAAGGACAGAAAAAAGACGACGCCCCTTTCATGGCAAAGTGCAAAGTAAATCGCATGGAAAACAGCGGAACAGTCGGCCAAATCGTGGCAATCTCAGGAAAGTGCGTTCGCTTTGAAGTGCAAGCGTGATTCAGGAAAGGACTCGTGCTAGCAATTAGAAATTGGTCTTCTTGGTCCCCCATTTCAGTTGTGCCAAAAGAGAGGCGACTTTTAACGGCGACGATAAATCTCCCTGAGCTTAAAAGGCAGAGAGGGCCAAAGTGTGAACTTTTTACTTCAGCAACGGAAGCGAGAAATCAGTGATTCATTAAAGCAGAGACCTCCTTGGAAGCTGGCAGAAGAGGAGGAAAAGAAGCTAATTATGTCTCCCTTTTCTGTGCGCACTCGGACCAGTTTATAATCTGCTGCTTTAGAGGGTTTATCCACAGCATCTTCTGCTTTCTCCCCCAGCCCTCCCCTCCTTCTAGGAGCTAGAGGGGGGAAAAAAACAGTCAGCCAAGCACCAAGCTCCAGGTGGCTCAGAAGTACTTCACTGCCAAAAGAAGGGGGGGAAACTCCTAAGCTGGAAAACAAGTGAGAAGGGGGCTCCCCGGAGGGGACTGGCTCAGGCTGGAAGACAGCAAACTTCGGAAAGCCGGAGGAGGCAGCTCGCGCTGGTGGCCAGCGCAGCCAGCATACGGCCACTCTCAGCAATTCGCCGGAGCTGGAGGCGCGGGGCGGAGGCTGCGGCCGCCGCGGGGCCACAGGGAAGGGACCCGGCAACCCCCAGCTCTGCGCGGAGGCATCGGGCTCTCTCCTCCTTGCTCCTTTGCTCTCCCCCCTCTCGGCCCCCTCCCCCTCCCTCTCCCTGGCGTTCCCAGCAGCCGAGGGTTTCAGATGTCCCACCGCCGTTTGACCCCCTCCCCCCCGCTTCTCCACCCCTGCAAATGAGGTTTGACCAGCAGAGGCAGGGCCCACCTCTGGCTTAGAATCACTGACATTTAGGCTCCAGGCTTCAACCTGTTTACAAGCGGGCTTTCCAAAGGAAGGGGGTCGGGGGGGAGGGAAATAGGGCCAAACAAAACACCAACCGCCATCTCCCCCAAACAAGAAGTGACTTTCTGGAGGCTTCAAATCAACAGGCACCACCAAAAAGAGAAAGCAAGAGGGGGAAGGAAACAACGGCGACCGGCAGCTTGCCTCCAGTTCTGACAACTCCAAAGGGACGCGCTTTTAGAACTGGCTAGCAGGCTGGGGCTCTGCGGAGAGGGACCAGAAGGTGCCAACCCCAGAGAGGCGCAGATATCTCCCCCAGCCTCACACCGCAACCTCTGCGGGTTTTGTTCACCGTGCTGTCATTTGTTTTTTAGACCTTTTTTTTTTTTGCATCTAACATGGTGAAGAAAGGAGTGAAGAAGAGAACAAAGTAACTCCTAGGGGAGTGAAGATCGCTGGTGACCAACACAACCACCGCCGCCACCACCAGCTCCTGCTACTGCGGCCACCCACGTCCACCATTCACCGGGAGACTCGAGAGGCGCACGGCAGTGGATCCGAGAAAGGAGCGAGGAGAGGCAGACGGCCCTTCCGAGGAGTTATGGATGTTGGTGCATTCACTTCTGGCCAGATCCGCGCCCAGAGGGAGCTAACCAGCGGCCGCCACCTCCAGCTGTCTCCTTGCCTCGCATCAGGTCTTACCCTTCCAGTATGTTCCTTCTGATGAGACAATTTCCAGTGCCGAGAGTTTCAGTACAATGTGGAAATGGATACTGACACATTGTGCCTCAGCCTTTCCCCACCTGCCTGGCTGCTGCTGCTGCTTCTTGTTGCTGTTCTTGGTGTCTTCCATCCCTGTCACCTGCCAAGCCCTTGGTCAGGACATGGTGTCACCAGAGGCCACCAACTCTTCTTCTTCCTCCTCCTCCTCCTCGTCCTCTTCCTCTTTCTCCTCTCCTGCCAGTGCGGGGAGGCATGTGCGGAGCTACAATCACCTCCAAGGAGACGTGCGCTGGAGAAAGCTATTCTCTTTTACCAAGTACTTTCTCAAGATTGAGAAGAACGGGAAGGTCAGCGGTACCAAGAAGGAGAACTGCCCATACAGTAAGTAACAAACGCGCGCTCCCCTCCTTCCAATTATCCACCCCCCACCCCACAAGGGGGGGAAATCTGTTCCAGATGTGGCCCGCTAAATATTTACGTCCCCAACCCCTGTAAAATGATTAAGTGGAATACTTTCACACTAAATCACTCCCCCCATACATTGTGCCGCCGCACCCCCCTCCCGTTGGCGCAGCTCCCTCCACACCCCCCACTCTTTGCCACCCTGTCTGTCTGCCCGGTCTGTCAGGCTTGTTATTCCCAGGACCAAGCAGGGCGCTGGAGAGCTGTTGCTGTGCCTGGGTGCCCCCTCTCCCTCTCCATAGCCCTTCCGCACCTCATCTCAATGTCCCCCTCCCTCCCTTCTGGAAATGGCTCAAGTAAACACATTTGGTTTCTTTTCGCTGGCAATCTTATTAAGAGTTTTGGGACAGTTTCCTCAAGCTGAAAATAATTATCCGCTGTCAATTATAGGGGCTTTATGGGAGCTTTATTTAAGAAAGAAAAGTCAATTCCGCTGGCTTCCAACCCCCATCTCTTTACCCCACTACCTATCTAGACAGGAGTGCAAACATTTTTCTGGTTTTGATTTTTTTTCCCCTCATGTTGGTTTGAGTGATTGCAGTCCATGAAGTTAGCTTTTCAGGCACCACCGCTGCGATTTGTCTTCTGCCTGCCTTCTCTCTTGGTAACATGATGCTCATGTCTGCATTGTCAATGGCATATGCGCTGCTTTGTGGTGTCCCGTTGTACTCGGTTCTTCTGAAACCTCTCATATTGCAGAGCCATACTACGACAGCACTGTAAACATCTGGGGCTGGATGCACACAGACCTCACACAAATTTCATTGTCATTCTTTTATTTTCAAAGTAAAAGTCGTAAGTCTGTTTCCATGGCTATAGTTTGTCCCACTGGATGAGGTTTTCTGCTCAGGATGAATTACACCCTCCTCTCCATCCCTGGATTTCTTTCCGTTTTCCTTTCTCTTTCCTTCTTTAGCTCTTTCTCTTCTTTCTCTCAAGACTGTGGGCTGGGTAGAGGGAGGGAGAACTAGAAGAGGAGAGGTGGATAATGTGTCTCTTCTTGAATCAGTCCAGCAAAGCCAGATTACTCTGTTGGCTTCCTCTCCTAGTTACTTTCAAGTGGTGAGACTTATTCACCCTCTATTGATTGCTCTTGGAAAGGATCCTGAGGCTATGTAATGGCACACTAAAGACAGTAGACAATGACATCTAAACATCTTTAATGGCCATTTAGCATTATCTCAGTGGTCCTTCCAAGTTACCCTTTATGTGTCAGTTGTTGGGGAATTTCTTGCCAACTAACTTAAATACGTGGGTTGGACATTCCGAGATACATTGGCCCAGGAAAGTATCTTGATACTAAGGGGAAAGACAGTTAATCAGAATTTAGTATTTTCTTTTTAAATAAAGATTTATAGGAATTAAGATAGATTTCTTATTTGGGGATCCACATATATTCAACATTAACTTCTGTTCCTCTTCAGCTGCTGCTTCCATTTACTAAAATTAGCAATACGTTTATAAGTAATAAAAGCACTTGTGAAAGTATTTTAAAGTGTTCCATCTTGTGTTTAATATAGAGAGGTTAAATAGTCCATTACCTATTTTTTTTCATTCTGATTCATAGAAAGTGGCTGAAATAATGTCATTTATGATTTTTTTTGTTTGAAAGTCATTTTGTTACCTGAATTTATTAGATACTGTGCATATATGTTATAGTTGTTGATTAAAATTGAATACCTTTGTTCATTTCTAAAACAAAATAGTCGTGTCATCCAGGTAGGATGATGGGGAAGAAGTAAGCTAAACACTTGCTAAAGAGTGAGATGGGATTTTAAAAAGAAAAAAAAAATCCCCATTGACTGAAACCTTTCTTTATATTTTTAGTTCATGGATATCAATATATTTTCAAAGTGTTAACCTTGAGCAAAATTCCATTTATTTTTTTTCTGACATTAATTTGATTTTGCTATTGATATATTTTAAGTGTCTTTATCATGTGATACAAGGACCAATCTATACTAGTTTATGTGACTGAAATTAATATTTTCTAAAATAATAATCGTGTGTGCTTATTTAATAAAATGATTGCCAAGGATCTACATAGAATTATATTTTTACAATAAGAATTATCTGTGAAGAGAAGAGTATATAATTTTTATTGCATAAAAACTAGTATGGAAAATTTCCATTCTAACTCTGTCCAAAATATAATCTCTCTTCCAAAATGATAAAGAATAGCAATAGCCCCTGTTAAAATATATCTTAGATAGTAATGCAATGTTAATCAGTGGTTGAAAATGAAAGGGGGTGGGGCTAATTATTACCCATAATAACTTAGGCTTTCCACGAACATCTGTATCAAGACGTAGCAAGTGAAAAGTAGAGGCTGAAAAGTCTTAATTTCACATGTGGCTGGGTAATCAGAACACTGCTACAATTTCCAGCTGAACTGATTCAGCTGAACTATATGGTATCATTAAGATATTGTCTCACTGTTGGATAATTACATGTGAACAAACTTTTGCCATGCCTACAGGGTAATCAGCCAGCCAGCCCACCAAATGGTAGCCTGCGAAATATTAGGGTTCTGAGGAGTGTCAGTTCCTTGTCCAAAAACCACTTTTCAGTAACATTTTCCTAAACAAGTTATTAATTATTCTCAATATACAAAGCTGTTCTTTTGAGGTTTGCTTATTTGAAGCTTAATTTTCTTTGTTACTTTTGACCCTAGTATTATTGCTGCTAAAACACAGTAAGAGCTTATCTAAGAGGTTACATGCTTGGCATGTCCTGGGTAATTAAACAACTGCTTTACTGGCTTTTTGCCAGCAAAATACTAACAAAAGGCAAGTAAGGAAATCATCCATGAGCATTGCAAAATCATTTTTAACTTCTACCTCCATAGCTGGTTCCCAGAAAATTGGATGGATCTAAAAATATTATATGTCTAGAGAAACTCTTCTCAACTTGGGTGATTATAAATTTTTTCTTTTTCTTTCTTTCTGTTGTCTTTTTTTTTTTTAGTGGAAGGGGGGTGGTTTTTGGTTTCCTTCTATGCCATTATATGAAAATAGAATAACGAGAGCAGAGATGAATTATGCTTCTTCAGCTAGAAGTCTAAGAAAGCTTGAATAATTTAGAATAGCTGTAGTGTATCTGTCATTAGATATGCTTAGGCTCATTTAAGTTTGTTTTATCATTCTTTACATCTAGAGCTTTGCCCTTGAAACATTACCACTCAGCTTCAGTTCTGGCCTCCTAGAAAGGCTGGATACAGCTGTTAGGTACCCTTGCAACTGGGACTGGGTAGACTTATTTCTGGATGTGAGTGGACTGTGGGCTTCTCCCATGGCTGTCACTTGTAGAAAAGGGGAGTTTAGTTAAAAGAAAATGTATCCCTAAACTTGACAGAGCTGAGAATGGCTATTGTCAAAACAGAAAGCCACAGTGCTGATGAGTCTGCAGGAGAAGAGTTCCGGAAACAATAGAGAAATCTGTATGTACTGTGTAGCATGTGCCTATTTCTTCAAATATATAGATCATTTAACACATAATGGTCCTATAATTTAGGTATAACTATCCACGTTTTTTCAAAGATGAAGCTGAAAAAAGGAAATTACCCAAGGTCATTCAACTGGAAATTGGCAGAGTCAGGTCAAGACCAAATCTATTTGGTTATATTATTTCTTTTACCTCCACTGTTGGCAATACTGACACCAATAATATTCTAATTAGATGCCTCAAAACTCTAAAAAACAAATTATCCAAAATCTTAATCACTCTTGCTATGAATACCAACAGTTCTTCAAGTTCAAACTGGAACAGTAGGAAATTGGGAGAGGAACAGAAATCAAACATGTTCGAGTTAGCCTCACTGCAGGTGGCTACATAGTATCAGACAAGGTTTTAGTTTATTCTCTAAGTGAAATATCTCTTTCAATATTTTGTTTGAGAATATATTTGCTTATGGAAACACAAAATACATGTACACAGATCTCATCTCTCTAACAGGGCATTAGAAATACATGGCCATTTAAGATAAATCCATGAATGTCATTGTATATAGTAATTGTTTACAGCTGAGGGCAAAATGTTTAATTGTTCCCATATGTAATAAAATAATTTTATTGTAAATACCAGTGTGAAATTGGGCTGTTGAAGAAACTTCTGATATATGACTCTAAAAAGGACAAAATCGTAGATATCTCAAGCTATATATATGTTAAGAAGGCTTTAAAATGAGTCTGCAAATCAAAAAGGTACTTTACCAAATATAAATGACAAATTACTGTCTAGAATTAAAGGTTTGCATTATTACTTCTAAATAAGGACTAGGACTTATTGTAGAAAGTTAAGTAGCATGAGAAAGTAATTGTTGAGGAAAATAGGGACTTGAACATCATCTCCTAATAAATATACAACGGATTTTTGGAATGAAAACCTATATACAACTGGTATCTTATTTAAGCTGTGGTCATTTCTAGAGTTTGGTTGCATAATTTATAACTGGCAGCACTTAACCAGGCGCACTGAGGATTTATGAAGGTGGAAGGCACTGTATTTAATGTTTACATGACACTGTCCTGTTACCTTCACCGCATTCCTACCATATGGACCCTCCACTTTGATGGCTTTATCATAAATCCATTAAAAATGCACAATTACAGAGTTTCCTCTTCATAAACCTGATTTATAACCTACCAGAAGAAACCAAAGAAAACAGTTGGCAGAAATTAAATGCCAATATTAGAGTATGAGAACTCAGAAACGCCAATTTGTAGGTAGGTCTTGGGTATTTCAGGAATCTATTAGGCAAGGCAAAGGTATGGACCATTCTTTAAAAACAGGTGTTATTAAAATGATGTTTAAGCACAGAATTTAAAAGAAAAATTGTGTCTTACAGAATGAAAGAAACCTCATTACATGTATATTTTCTTCTATATTTTTACTGTCTGGCTTAGAGCAAAAAGGCTTGTTCCAGTTCTTTTTTTTTTTTTTTTTAGTGTTTAATGAACTTATAGTAGAATATGAATGAGCACTTTAAATTCCTGCACAGTTACCTTAATGTGCAGAGGCAAACCCCATTTATTATCCAAATGTCTGACTTTCCACAAGCCAAAATGCTGGAAAAAGGCTGACAGCTCATTTGAAATGGAGCTAATGTTCCTCACATTTATGAGCTGCCTGTGAATATCTACATCTTTCCTAAGCCTTAAATGTCTGGATGCTTATCCAAAATTGTAGTACAAATGATATTTCTTTATTATGCTTCAGAAAGAAGAGTAATACATGTGTATTAGTTCAAAGTGATTTTAATCTATCTTAACATTAATTCTGTGAACTTTGCAATGAAGAGTAATTCAGATGACATTTTTAGTATTACTCTTCCAACATTTGTTAGCATTAAGAGTTGATACTTGCTTAATATAAGTAAGTAAAATATTAGCATTTCCCTCCTAGAATTTAAATTCTTTCAATTTTCCAGTAAGATGAGACATAAGATTTATGTTTATGTAATTTTAATACAGCTTTATCACAGTCTAGAAGATAATGAACCTCATTTTGTCTCAAGTCTTTTATGAAGAAATATCTTCATTTTTCATGGTATATTACAATGATTTAAGAACCATTTACATTTACCATTTGACCAGTGGTGTTTGTTACTTGGTTTTGCCAATCAAAAATACTTACTGTTCGGGCGCCTGGGTGGCACAGTTGGTTGAGCAACTGCCTTTGGCTCAGGTCATGATCCCGGAGTCCCGAGATCGAGTCCCACATCGGGCTCCCAGCTCCATGGGGAGTCCGCTTCTCACTCTGACCTTCTCCCTTCTCATGCTCTCTCTCATTCTCTCTCTTTCCTAATAAATAAATAAATAAATAAATAAATAAATAAATAAATAAAATCTTTAAAAAAAATACTTACTTTTCATAACTGGCACTGTTTGTTTTTTTTTTCCAGTGCCTGTTACCTTTATCTGTGCCCGTCAGTCAGGATGACAAGTGACAACCTAGAAATAGGCCTTTAAAGTTAGTGAAAGAAAATGTACCTGTGTCTTGGGAAGTCATCAGTGACATTCTGACCAAGAATTAATGAAGACAAAATGTCAATGCTTTATAGAATCAGTTTAAAACCAAATATTTAATCAGTACAGAGTTGACACAAATAGAAAGTTTCAAGATACCTAAAAGGGAGCTAGGTCACTCACCAAATAATGGCCTTAAAGGCTCCCCTGCCTTTAAATCAGGTCAGTTGTGTTCTTTCTTTGAACACTGTGTTCTAATTGGAACAATAAATCAAAGAAGACACTCAGAGTGGATTCCCATGTAGGGTGGACAACAGGACAGTGACTTTTTACTGCTGCTAACACGTGCATCCAATTACCATTTGAAAGATTCATAGTGCTGGCAGTAAAGCATTGCCTCATTTTATAGTTCACCTAATAATTCTTCAGCCTGAATCCATCCACCTTTACCTATACCTAATCTGTCAGTATGTGTGTTATCATTAATGAGGAATTTTCAAATGTTTGGCATGCTTTCTACAGTGAATGGTGATACTGAGCGATTAACGAAACATTTAATTTACCATAACAGAAGAGGCAAAGTATTGATTAAGGTGAATAATCCCTAACTTCAGGTAATTGTCAACTAAATATAACCTAATAACTGCACCACAACTTAATTATGAATAGTGTGGGTTAACTGCAACTCAATTCCAAATAGCAATGGCCAACTGCAAAATTGAGAACTTTTTTTAAAGGGCATTTTTCTATAATAATTATTTTCTTTCAAGCATCTGGTGTTAACATGCTTTACTGAAAAACATACGTGTTAGTTCATCCTTAATCTTTTTTGATGCATTGCCCCTGTTTGAGGATAACCCAATATAGTCACAGAGTCTCTACAATTCAAGGCTCATCAACTTCTAATAGTTCTGTCTTAAGGCATTTATTCACCTGAAATGTTAGCCATTTGTGGTAGCCCTGCCTCTGAGGCAATGTGAATACATGATGCTTTTTCAGTCCTTCATTATTTTCCTCCTCTTTTTCTTGTCCCCCACACCCCACTTTTCCTTGGTTTCCAAACCCTTTCCCTACCATTTAGGCCAGGGAAAGTCATCCATTATCATTGCTTAGCATGTAACATTGGAGCCAGCAGCCTCAACATCCAAGACAGATAGCTTATATTCAATGCATAAATGTCTTCAGCAATGTAAATTCCACATGCCCCATCAGGAGTCTTCTCATTTTGAATCTCCAATGAATTCTCCCTTATCCCAGCACTCGGGTCAATTTCTTATAGCCTTACCTTTAGTGAAATAGGCAAACCACAGATAAGTACCTTCTGCGAATGAATGCTGACTGATTACTAAATCATTCTGCAGTTTTCCCCAGATTAAATATTCTGTTTCCAATAACTCTCTTTGCAGGTTCATTTTACCTTTCTTTTAACTTGTTTTAGTACATGTAACACTTACTACCTCCTTTGTCAATTTCCCTACCTTTTTGTCTTTGTCTGGACACCTATGAGAGAAGGTGAAGATCATTTAGGGAATCAAATAACTATTTTTCTTCTATTTTAGTCATCATTTATTTCAAAGAAGATGAATGCTAACCATAAAGATCTTTACTTTTTCCAACCTTCACGATTTCCCTTAAATTACAAAGCTTCTCTGCACATCCCTGCCAAATGTAGCTTTTAAAAATAAAACCCATTTTCTTATTAATAATGGTTGTCCATTTGGAAAAAATGTAAAATACACATGCATATATATACTCCAGACTGACCAAATATAGAAATGCATATATCTTTGTTGGAAAAATATTAAGACACCGACAGGAGTTAGAATTTAAATTAATAGATACATGTGTGTTCCTATTTCTTTCAAGGAAGAGCCTTTTTGTAGTGACTGCTGAATTAAATTTATTTTTATTATATACAGAATTTGACTGATTGCTCTGTTACCATAATAATTAAAAGTCAAGCTTCTTTTTACAATTGATTTCAAATTAAAAGAAAAACAATTAGTTTCAAATTATATAGATATATAGATGTAGATATATTTCCAAAGCCTAAATTTCTTGGATTTATTAATAGAATTATTAAAAGAAAAATTAATATTTTGTAACATGGGGAAAATGGTGACACGTGATATTAATTTACAAACTACTTCTCATCTAAAGTGAGCTCTATTTACAATGTTATCAATAACAGTAATTACCAATATAGTAAACCAGAGTTCCAGGGCACTTTTTGGAATATCTCTGTAGAAGGCTATGATTCCACAAGTATGAAAAAAAAAAGTGCTAGGCATGTTGATCAGATTATGGAATAAAAACTTGATAAACAAAACTACAGAAGTGCTTTAAAGCTGAAGCAAGAGAGATGGTAAAGAACATATAATTAGAATGTTCGAAGCCAGAGGAAGAGCAGAAGAAGCCAGAGAGCATTTAGACACAGACTGTGGAAGGAGGAGGACATGCTTTTTACTGGAGTGATGGAGACAAGGGTTTTGAACTCCCAGGAAAGAGATCAAGCTAATGAGTAGCACTGCAAAAGGGCTGACATGACAAGAAAGGTGTGAGGGAAATATAACCCAAGCGCTGGGGCTTGACGGCATGTTAAATTAACTGAAATGAGAACCTATGATCTAAAAGGAATCCTACAGAAGTAATCGCAGCCACGGTATCCAAGAAAGAAAGGCTAAGTCCAGAGTTCCTGCTAAAGAGCCAGTAGGAAAGAGGGATTAAAAGTGTGGGCTTTGATTAAAAGCTATTACAAGTATGGCCCTGGATTGAAAATGCACTTTGAAGACACAGAAGTGGGTGTAGTTAAGGTTTTGAACGGCCAGACAACAGTGTATTTGTTGGGCAAGTTGTTATCAGTAAAACACTGACATTAACAATACCTTCCTCTTTCTTATATGGTAATGATTAAGGGAGATCATTCATTCATTCAGCAGAAATTGCCTGCTTTGTGTTGGATACTATAGTGTGACATGTATGTACAGTACTGACAAACGATGGTTTTGTTCTCATAGTCTAAAGATAGTGACAAAAAAAAGAGACAAAGAAAAACTAAGTAAACAAAGATGTGATGAAAAATTGGGGTAAATGCTATGGAAGAAACAAATAGTGTACTCTAAAAGGAAACAATTGGGAACTATTCTAAATTTCAGGGCTAAGAGGCATTTGAAGGTGGAAGGTTGGGGGTAGGAAGAGAATGGGGCGTGATGCCTCCTCCAAGAAGTACAGAATCAGCGCACTGAGCCTCGGGTTCGGTGAGAAGTTTGGAGAAGTCAGACTTAATGCATGGACTAGATTAATGGTGCCTTGTGCCTAATAAGGCCTCATCAAATGGGTATTATATAAAGAAAAATGTAATGATGATGCTTCCCTTTGTTTTAAGGAAAAGAATCAGGAAAGCAACTTGCAGATTATTTGCTTTAGTGGGAAGTAAAAATATTAGAACTGAAGAAAGAGGCAGAAATGAGGGATACACCTGGTATTTTTAGAAAAGGGAACTATTTGAATATCTGGACTTATTTAAGATTTGCAATTGTAGTGTTTATAATGCTCTATAGTTTGTGGGGAAAGAGCAAAGATCTGGTTTATTAAGAAACGAGTAGCAGATATTTGAAAATTGAAGATAATTTGAGGAGAGAAAGAAGATAAATGAATAAATGAATAAAAAATAAAATAACTCAATAAATAAAATGAATAAAAAATATCGAAAATAAAGAAGATAAATGAATTCAAGGATATATTGTAAAAGAAAAAAGGAAAACAAATGGACAAAATAGGTAACTGTGGAGACTGGAGGAAGGGCGATTACTGCAGAAAAGGCAAAAAAGGAAAAGTGACTCTAGGTGAAATATTTCAAGACAAACTATGCTTCAAGTTATTATATGGTTTTGAGCTAGGATTATCACAGATGCTCCGCTCTCAGTAAATTTTGTAGTTAAGGTCCTTGTTTCTCATCCCATGACTGTGATCTTTTTGGCCCATAGCCTGAAAGGGCTGACAATCTAGACAAAGAGACAGGAGATCTTCACGAGGGGTTGGAAGATCATAGAAGACATTTATATGAACCACCGAAGAAGCAGGGCAGAAACTAAGTGAACAGCAACCCACGGAATGCATGAGTGACATGGCCAGGATCACACCGAGGACAAGGACTCCAGCTAGATAGCGATAGGAAGAGAGCAGCAAGAATGTCCTAAAAGAGGGCACAGAACCTTACGTGAAGTTTCCAGGCAATATCAGGTAGGCAAAGGGTTGGAGCAGAGTTTACAGGCTGGAGCTACCTTATGAAACACAAAGTAAAATACACTAGAAAGTGTTGTCATGTGGAGGGGGGAGGGGATATATAAATACTCTTGTATTTGAGGACTTCACTTTTCTGCTAAAATATTACATTAACAGAGTTTTCATTTAAAATTGGCCTTCGTTATTTGTTTTACTTTTTGAAGTAAAGGAAAAACAAAGAGAAAGCAGAGAAATATTTTACAAGGCTCTATAAATTATAGTATAATAGACGTAACCTAAACATATTGAAATTCTAGCTTGATCAGCAAAACAAACCAAAACTCAAAACTGATTTTATACTGGGGACACGAAATAGTTCTTCTGATCCACCCCAAATGGCATGTTCTTTAGCACTCATCGTTAAACATAAAAATTTTAAATAGTCCCTACTGCAGAAGTTCTTAAAATATACATAGTGCTGGGAAGGGTTTTGTCATTCCTCAGCCGATTCCCGAAGGCAACTTCCCTCAACAGTATTTGCTCCTGTTGTGTATTTTTTTCTTGTTATTCCTGTTCTAAATTAGCTCAGACTTACCTGGTTTAGGTGATTAGGAAAAGAAACAAAGTAGATATAGTTCCTTTTCTTGCAAAAGAATATACTTAAATAATTTTAAAACAAACGAGGCGTAAGATACGGACAGCAAATATGCAGCTTGCACCCAAGACAAAGCCCATGAGCTTTGAGACCAACTTCTTGATATAGATCAGGGTTCCAAAGCTCGGCAGCTTGGTGGCCTCAGACAAATTACTGGGTCGTGATCTTTGCAACTATTAAGTGACGATAATAACATCACCCACCTCATCACCATTGGCAGAATAAGTTTGTAAACTTACAACTGAGACTATAACTGTGAAATTCTCAATACAGGGCTTGGCACATTTTAAGAGCTCAAAATGTTAGCTCTCATTACCACTTTATGTTAGGAATGCTGTGTTGATTTTTATTACCTCATTTTCTGAAACGATCCCTAAGTCATACCCTAATATAAGATTATACAGAAAATTGATTATCATTCTTAATGATAACTACTTTACTTCATTTTATAGTTTATAAGGCATTTTTATATGTTCATGAGTTGATTCTCAGAAAAATTCTATAAAATGGATAGTCATTGTTACTCCCATACTATATTTAGAGGAGAAAACCAAGTCTAAAAGTTATGGTGCCAGGCTTAAATGAGATAGTTAGCATAAGTGAGTCAGTATTCAAACCTAGGCCAGGCTCAGCCACAATGAGCTTCTGCCTTGGTGTGCTAACACAGTCTCACTATGTACCTCTTATACTGGCGTATTTTCAATGGCACCCTATTCACTCTCGAAGGCCAGTTTGTTCTGTGTAAGGCACGAAAACCTACACAAGCTAGTTCCCATTAAATACTTTAATTTCTTCACAATGTCCTTAGAACAAGAGCTACATTCCTTAACAGGTCCTTAAGGCCCTCAGTATTTCTTCCCTACTGATTCCTCATCCCATTTCTTACTATACTCCCCATTACAGACATACTGAGTAGATGTTAGTTCCAGAACATTCCTTGCCCCCTCATGTCCAGACCTTGTACATACAACTGGGTCTAGATGGAGTGATGTTTTTCCCCTTGCCCCTAGCACTTCTTCCTTCCAAAATCCTGAGAGATGTCATCTCTAGGAGGCCTTCCTAAACACTCCCCAAACACTATATCTCTAGTATTTTAACACACTCTCACACGTGATTAGTTTACTCATCTAGTTTCCTCATACACAGAAAGCCTGTTGAGTGTAAGGACTGTACATATTACACTGACCTTCACCTGCAAGCTGTCAATACAGAGTCTGGCATATAATGTGTCCTTTCTATATATTTACTAGGTAAAAATTGTTTTTAACTGCTTATCCTCTATCCAAATCACTTAGACTCGTTGGTTCTGTCACTTTGTCTGGAAAGCATGATTAATACACCACCTACCCAAAAAGATGTGGTTGAAGTAAATTATCTTTTAAAATTACATTAGGTTCTAGGTTCTACAGTTTTAAGAACTCAGAAAATGTTAGGCCCATCATTACTTAACTGAATGTTAAGTACTCCAATTCATACAAAGTTCTGATTGGAAATATTATGTAATCCTTGAAATGGACCCATATTTCTCCAGTTTTCCTAAAGTTATTATTGACTATGATCAGTAGATATAAATGATGACTTTATTCTCTTTTAAAATTGATGCTGGCTATGAGATACTTTTTCTTTCAGTATTTGGTAACATAATTTGGTAACAATTAAGAAATGAGCAATTCTTAGTAACTCATTTAGAGAAGAAGAACGTACTGCAAAGAATGGGAGTAAAAACATATGGTTCATCGTCTTAGTTGGTCAAAACATTTGCTGTGCAATCTCAGGCATGCCATTTACTTTAACCTGACCTCAGACACCTCATCTACATCTACAAAAGGAGTGCAATGAACTAAATTATTATTAAAATATTTTTATTCAGTACACTCATTGCCAGATTAAGGACCAGACTCTGCAAGCTTACCAATGGTAGGACTATAACAACTATGATATGCTGAATAATAGCCACCCAAAGATATGAAGTCTTAATCCTTAGAGCCTGTGAATGCTACTTTTTATGATAAAATTTCTGCAAGTGTGATTGAGTTAAGGGTCTGTAGATGAAGAGATAATCCTACATTATCCAGACAGGCCTTACATGCTGTCACTTGTTCTTATTATAAAAGACAGACAAAGGGAGATCAGACACACACAGAAGGCAGTTCAGTAACAGAAATAGAAAAAAAAGAGACTTAAGGATGTGATGATTTGGTTTTGAAGATGAATGAAGGAGATGTGAGCCAAGGAATTTTGCTGTAGAAGCTGGAAGAGGAGAGAGAGTCTCCCCCAGAGCCTATGGAAGGAACTTGGCCATTCTGACACCTTCACTTGAGCTCAGTCAAATGGATATTAGGCTTCTGGCCTCAGACTGTGAAATAATCAAATAATATTGCCTTAAGACATCAACTTTGTAGTAATTTGTTACAGCAGCCAAAGGAAACTAATACTGATTGGATACCTCAGATAGGGTGCTGCTATCACAAATACCTAAAAGTGTGGAAGTGTCTTTGAAATTGGATAATGGGAAGAATTTTGAGACACATGATGAAGAAAACCTAGGTTGTCTTAAATAGACTTCTGCAGAAATACAGACATTAAAAGCACTCTGGCAAGGGCTCAGAAGGAGGTAAAGAACAGAGTAGAGAAAGCCTATGCTATCTTAGAGAATACATATCTCTTCACAAACAGAATATTGGTAGAAATATGAATATGAGAAGTGATTCTGATGACAGCTAGAGGAAATGGGGAGCATGTTATTGGAAACAGGAGGGAAGATAGTCCTTGTCATATGGGGGCAGACACTTAGCTGAGCTGTGTATTACAGTCATGTGGAAGTAGAACTTGTATGTGGTGAACTTGCAAAGGTAACTGCGGGGAATTCCAAGAAAAGTGTTGAAGGTGCAGCCTAGTTTCTTGCTACTTTAATAAAATGTGAGAGGAAAGAGATAAAGTGAAGAAAGAAATATTAATAAAAACAAAACCAGAACTTGATGATTTGGGAAATCCTCAGCCTATCCAGGTGGCAAAAGATGTGAAGTTAGGAGCTACACTGATAAGGAAGTGTGCTCCACAGAAAAGGCCCAGGTGGTGGGAATGGCTGGCGAGCCTTAATCTAGTGCTGCAGGGATTAGCCAAGTGACTGATAGGCTCCCTCAGTCATCTCAACAGAAGCTAGGAATAGAGATTATAAAAAGAGGATCTGAGGAAGACCCTCCAACTACCAACATGGATGCCTATTACATACACGGGAGACCCACAAAGTTTTGAGAATGTTATATCAGCAGAAACACTGCTGGCTTGGACTGCAAGAGACAAGAGTTGGATAAAATGAAGGAAAGCTGACAGATTCCCACAACTGTACAGGCTGATAAAACTATTTGGCTACAGACACATGCTAGTTTAAAAAAAGGGGGGGGGAGGTGGGGAGAAGGATCACCAGGATCACCATGAGGGCAGAGCCGCAGGCACAGAAGGCAGAACCACAGGTGTAGAGGCAGACACCCTAACCATAGGCACAGGGGCAAGACCCAAAAGCTATGGAGGACTGTTCTAAGGCACTGAAATCTACAGGAATTTGCCCTGCAAGATTTTGCAATTGGTTGGGACTGGTGACACCCTCTTCCTTCCACTTTCCCTTTTTTGTAATGGAAATGTCTGTAACTGCTATCCTATGCCTGTCCCACCATTGTATTTTGGGAAGAGATACATTATTTTCTGGTTTTACAGATTTAGAGATAGAGAAGAATTTTGCCCCAGGATGGAGCATACTCAGTGTCTTACCACCTCTGATTTAGATCATGTAGATGATGAGACTTGGGATTTCTTAACTGATGATATTTAAATGAGATTCTGGACAGGAGTTTGTGTTGTATGTAAACTTTGGGGGATGTTGGGATAGGGTGAATGTAGTTTACATAAGAGATGGATGTGAATTTTGTGGGTCCAGAAGGTGGTATGGTATGCTGAATGATGGTCATCCAAAGACATTGGGTCCTAACACCTGGAACCTCTGGATGTTACCATATATAGTGTTTTTGGAGCTGTGACTAATGCAATGATTTTGAGGTAAGGACATTATTCTAAATTATCAAAGCAGGCCCTAATACCATCACAAATGTCTTTATGAAACAGAGGCAGAGGGAGATTGGACGTACACAGAGAGGGCAGAGGGTGATTTGATGATGGAAGCAGAGAGAAGGTTTGAAGATCCTGTACTACTGGCTCTGAGGACGAAGGAAGGGCCATGAGCCAAGGAATGCGGCTCGATAACCTGGAAAAGACAATGTATGGTTTCTCCCCTAGAGAGCCCTCAGAAGGGATGTGACCCTGCCAACATTTTATTTCAGCCCTGTGAAACTGAGATTGGACTCCTGAAGCTCTGGTCCCCAGAACTGTTAGAAAATAAATTTCTGCTGTTTACAGCCACCAACTTTGTGGTAATTTCTTAGAGCAGCCCGAAGAAACTAAGACAGTCACCTATGGCCATTTTATGTGGCCCAAATTAGGGATAATTTGACAAAAACAGTATCTTATCATGGAAAGTACTACGCGTGAATTCAGGTGTAAGTGCGAACACTTTATCCACCTCTTAATTGTGTAACTGAGATAAGTGTCTAGATTCTTTATCTGATCAATGAAGAGTAAAATAATTTCTGTAAAAATATCTAGCCAACTATCAAGCTTATACCAGAACCTCAAATTTTAGTTGAATCTAAATTGACAATGAGTTTAAACAACCATATATCTGTAAAACATTGTTTAAAAAATATAATTTATTTGCACATAGTAGCTTGATTGGTGGGTACTACTAGGGCAGAGGAAGGGCTTTGTTTGGTGCAGAACTATGGTCTGATTTTCCATTGGGTTATAAATTCAGGATTAAGGAGTATCTGTTCTCTTCCTCCTCACTGGTCCAAGAGCCACACTCCTGAAGGTACATGGGAACCTTTCCAACTTAAAGAGGCCCTTTTAGAGTTAAAGGTGATGGAAGATCTATTTAATAAATGGATAATTAATATAATTAAAATGTAAGCAAGTGGTACTTTCCAAAGTATTTCAATGTCTCAATATGTTGAAGCCACATTTGCTGTCTTTGAAACTATACCCTGCATCCTCTATCCTCTGTCACTGTGGATAAAATTCATGTAACATCCTAGTTTAAGCTTTTCACATCACAGAAATGTTTCCATAATGGTGCAACTCTCCTAAAATTTATTATCATGACTGCTTATATCACTCAAATTGTTAAAGCCTGGAAAAAAGCATAATTCTAAAACTGGCATTTCCTCTTATACCAAATTAGTTCCTTTCACAGTAATAGGGGCTATGAAGTTGCAGGCAGGGGATATGTGCTTCATTGTCATGTCTTAGGGTAATGGGGCTTTTTCCCCAAGCTTAGGCTGATGGTGACATCTCCTAAGCTGGAGTGTGATGGAGCTCACTCCTTTTTCTCCTTCATACTCAGAGTTGCCAGAGTGCTGGGGCTGTAGTAATTTGAAAAGAGAGGGAATGGTGGTGATATTGGGAAAGGGGGTGCAATTAGGAATAGGAATGTCATGCAAGGGAACTGAGTAAAAGATCTGATCCACAATTATCTTGAGCACAATGAGCATGCTAGTGATGAGGATCAATCTTACCATCCATAGTAGCGTTTGAAGATTTTTACTTGTAGTCTCTGGGACTGAGCAAATAGCATAGGTCCCTACAAATCTATAGGAGGCTTCTGAAACATGCTGAGCAATACAACACCAGTTGTCAGCTCTGACTTGAGAGGCAGCCCGTACCTATTTCTCTTAGGAAAAATAAGATTCCTTCTAATAAGTACATAGAACAGACATCTGGAGCAAAAAGAGCAAGAGAGGCCAGATTTGAAATAGCTAGTAATAATAAGCAATGTTAAGTATTTCTCAGAGTTGGGCCTCTGGATGGACCATGTGACCACAATGAACTAGGGTGTTGGTTCAAAATGTGAATGGTACAAATCCTCTTCCCAGAAGGACTGCACTGCATAGGGGTAGGGGAATCTGGTAAGAGGTACATACCCAGGAATCTGAACTTTAATAAATACCTCAAGTGATTCTTAGTGCCAACAAACCTCCAAAAAAAAATCAAATTAAGGATGATGCTAAGTTAGATGTGGAGGTGCGGAGACAAAAGGCCAAAGGTATCTTGAGCTTGGAATAATCTAAAAAACTTGGCAGAATGAGTTTCATACTCACACTGCGTGTTTGCATATTTTCCATTTTTGTACATGTTCTGGGAATGGGGAAAGTGCCAGTATATTTTGTAAAGAGAAAGTAATTTTAAAAGTGAGTTAAAACATATGCTGATGTGTAAATACTTTCTGGCTGGTGGAAGTTATTGATAAATATGAGGTGAGGTCAGTTCTCAGCTCACTGTGTGAAAGTTCGAGGCACGCGTGCCAAGTCTGGGGTGAGGGGAGAGACGACGCAACACCTGTGTGAAGCCGGCTGTCTTCTCCCCGTGTCGGAGCGCCCTGCCACTGCTATTTATGAGCAAGAGCTGGGGGTACTACATCAAATGACAATTGTGTAAACAAACTTTCAGCGATTCAGGGCTCCTCCCCACTTGTTTTGTTATTGTTATTATTTTGAAGCCACAGGAATCTGTGTACAAGCACCCTAATCCCAAGAGTGTTAGCAGGAATGGAAACCTCCAAGTGATCACTTGAGTTTGCTGCACAGTTTCCAAAGCTAAAATCCTGAAAAAAGAATACTGATGAGAGTCTAGAGTTTCTTGAAAATGATCTTTCAAACCCCAGCAGCTCTTTAATGGCTTAGGCATTATCGAGAGGAATTCCTCTCTGTTGTGAGGCTTTCTTTCTTTCAGTTGTGGAAATTCTCTGAGCACCAGTTCCCATATATGACCCTTCTTTCAGGTGATTCGGACTGGCAGGCACTACAGTGAAGGCTGTGTGATATGTCCACCTTGGGTGTTCCATGAGTATGCAAATGGTGGGTTCCCTTCTCGTTCAGGGACATTTCTTTATTCCTACAAAAGACATCTTGGACCAGATTTACAGCCCAAATAACTTACAGAATGTCTCCTGCAAAGTTATAAGGAATATGAATATGAATCTGGAAATACTAATAAAAAATCAACAATTAGCACACCCTTTGATACATCTTTTTTCCCATGTTTATTTCTTCTTATACAGTTCTTCTTTATTTTTTTTCCCCACGTTTATTTCTTTTTCCCATATATATTTTCTTTGTACTGAAAGCTTCAAGGTCATTTAATAAGATGAGCCAGAATATGTCCATCTGAGTTGAGCTATACATAATCATAATTTATTAGTCAAGATGATTACTGTACTGACCAACCTAAAGTAGTATGGTTGGGTTTTTCACAATCCAAAAAGACTTCATGGGGCTTAAAATTATTTGTTATATCCTGCTGTGCTCCATGAGGTATTTGGCCAAAGGTGTTTTTGCCCTAATGTCCTGTGTTCCAAAGAAGGCATCAAATTTTTTCAATTTTTAAAAAAATATCTTATTGAACACTGCTGATTTTATTCACCAGAAATATGCCATCCATAAATTGTTATATTATTTTCCCTTTGGATGACAAGGATTACAGAATAAAAGCATCCTGTTCTGGACCTTCCTAGTATCCCATGGCTTTTTTCGGTGACTGACACTTTAATTGAATTAACGTTTTCAACTAGTAATAGTAACATTTTGTCATATAGTAAAACGAGAAAGATACTAGAAAAAGAAAAGTGACTTAGAGAAAGTTGTATTCTTAATTTCATTCTTATTTTACCTTAAACATAATAAACACTCAACAATACTCTTACAATCTCTTAGATTAACTGCCTGGAAAATCCTTATTTTCCTATGTTGATCACTGAAAGTGTTTGGAGGCAGTTCAGTTTTAATCAACATACAGGTTTTTCACGTCCCACTCATTGTTTATCATTTTGGATATCGACAGAATCCACTGAATACACAGGTAAAGTTTTATTTAAAAAACGATCTGACAACAATTTTATTAGGCAACATTGAATGATTGATGTAAACTGGGGGAATAGAATAGTCTTAACTACTGATACCTAGGTTCTGGAGTTGTAGATATTGTTTCAATTCTGTTTTTAGAATGGGATAAAAGAATAACAGCTAATGGCATGAAATGCTTAATTAGTTCTAAATACTTCACATGTGTACTCATTTAATCTTCAAACCCCTGGGGAGTGAATACTAGTGGTGTCACCCCAACTTGCAGATGGGGAAATCTAAAGGTGTTAGGAGGCTGAGCAATTTCACAGCAGTCTTAACAGTTGATAAGAGGTGGAGCTGGGACTCAAACCCAGGTAGAGTGGCCCCAGTGAGCATGCGCTTAATCGGTATGCTGCGGCACCCTTCCATAGGATACAACATACAACCAGTCTGATTTGAAATCCTTTAGTCAAGCAGAGGCAAGCTGTCAGTATGGGACATTAGGAAATTAAACTTGGTAGCTGGAGCTTTATGCAGTGTTCTATGCTTTCTTGACCCAACTTTGCCTACTAAAGACCAAAGAAGATCTCTTCTTGCTATCTACCGATTTGTACCTGCAACTTCAAAAGGCTGATCACTTTTGTCTTGATACTCACAATGACTAAAACAGAAACAGGGCAAAAAAATATATGTACTTTTCCAGCAGTAAACTTTTTAAAGAATGATAAACTGGAAATGTTTTAAAAAATAAAGTTTTACAGTACGAATTTATTTTTCTATCAGTTCTTTACATCTAAATTCTTTATGTCATTTACATACTATCAAAGATGTACTTTTGACCTAATCGCCTATGAGGAAAAAATATTTTGTTTTCATGCGGTTTGGGAAATATTTATCTTGAAGCCAAACTGCCCAAAGATATATTCTTTCACTAAGAAAGCAAAATTTTAAGAGTTCACTTTTCCCTTTTTATTTAATGTCCTCATAGTTTCCAAGTTCAAGACTTGAAGTATTCTCTTTACTAAAGAAGAAAGTCATTCATATTAAACCCCTACACCTACATGTAGTCATTTTTAAATCCAAAAGAGAACTTTAAAATGATCCAAATATTGAATCAAATAAAAGATTTACTCCCCTGTTTTAGCAAATGTCTTCCCTAATGAATTTCAACCAAACTAACCTAGACTTACGTTTTGGCATACCTCATGCAAATGGTAGATGTGCTTTCTGCTTTTGAAGGCAAATTGATATTCACAAATCATATGTCACAAGCCACTAAAAGTGTCAGAATCCCACAGCAGGCCCTTGGTGGCTTGTTAATCTCCCCTGTTTAAAGGAAACAGACTAATTCACTTAAATCTAATGAAAGCCATGCCTGCTCTAGCCCGGTCCCTCAGAGTGTCAGCCCATGCAAGTCCTGCCTTCTTTCTTCACCTCCTTCTTTCCTGGCTCTGACAATTAAACATGAAACTAAGAAGCAATGATCTCCTTAATGTTGCCATGTCTGACTTATTTCAGATGTCACATACGCACAAAATATTGAATGGGTTTTTTTCTCATTGAAAATACATACAAGAAGGTACCCCCACCCACCTTTCACCATCGTTCTCTCCACAAAGCTTAAAAGATAAACTAGGATGCTAAACGGAGGGACCAGATATATAAGTAACCTTTTGCCCTCATTATTCTATTTGGCTTCCATTAGGGGAGGAAGGAAAAAATAAAATAGTACAAAATAGGAAATAATTGATACAGAGGTGTGAGAATGAACTTTTAGAGCAGATTGGCTAAAACCTGGAAATATGATCCGAATGATGGAAGAGTTGTTTACAAAAGTACCAAGTTACAGGTATTGGTGTAATGTTGAAAGAAGGGAGGGAAAGAATTTCTCTTAATTTTACACACCCAGAAATTGTCCAACTGTAGTCAATCATGCCCAAGCTACATTATTTTTCACCATTTCTCTTTTTTGCATTTTTTTTGACACTTTGAAAGAGGAGCTAAGTGTTCTCTTTTTGCTCAAATCCACACAACCCTCACTCTTTTGGCAAATTACACCTATCGTTAGCTTCCCCCTTCCAGTGTTGGGTATTTTACTCTTTTAATAGCATTATCTATAGGTGGTGCTCCAAGTTGAAACTAAATGCAACACATGGTAAGGTGAGAGTTTTCTATCAAGTACCTTAGTGACAAAGGAAGGGATCTGGGACCAGGATGAAAAGAGATCTTTACTTTTAACATATGTCCTAATCAAGCTTAAAGTCATAAGAGTGAAAATCTGGAGTGAGGACATTTAAAAGGAAAAACAATTTTCATTGCAAGCATACTGTACATGTTAGTCATGGCTCAGTGGAGTAGAAATTTTATGGAGCAAGAAGGGGGAGGTGCAAGAAGAAGGTTTTGAATTTCCTTCCAAATGTATTATTACAGAATCAGGATTTATGGGGGGAAAAAAGGAAGACAATAATGAAAAGGAAGCTTTTTTATTTGGCAAATTATCTGAGAACCGAATTGACCACCAGTAAAGGGATGTGAAGAGACCAAAAGAAGACAATTAACTGAAGGGCTCCCAATGTGGCAATGTCTGGAATCCCACAAGACAACCTGCCAGAGACTGCTGACGTTAATCTTGGGGCATAAAGTCTGAGTGGAGGCTGCAGGAACGGAAGGAGCTTTCAGAGGTCATTTAGGTCACCTCCCCTCTCTCTCCACAAACCACACTCTTTGTCATTTTAGATATCTTAACCCATACTGATATTTAAAAATTATCCTAACTGGAAAATCTACAGTTCTCACAAATAGCCAATTCTAGCTTTGAATATTCTTTCTACCTATCTACCTATCTATCGATTAAAGTTTTTCATGTATATATACATGATATATATTTCATGTACATATATATATATATATATATATATACATGAAGAAAGAATACATGAAAAACTTCCATATATATATGTACACATATATATATAAAAAACTTTAACTTAAGCCTCTGATTCTCTCATCGTGGTTCATTTTGTCTTGGTTTCTCCTGAGTAATAACTGAGTCTAAGTAACCTAATTAAAATTATTACATTTTCCATTTATTTCTGTCTTTTTCAATTCTTTTTGTTAATGCCTTAGCAGCTTTCATTGTACAGTCATTCATTTCCTTCGTTAAATGTATTCCTTAGTATTTTATTGGTTTTGATGCTATTGTTAATGGGATTGTTCTCTTATTTCTTTTTTAAATAATTGGTTGTTAGTGTGCAGAAACATGACTGCTTATGTTGATTTTGTATCCTGCAACTTTACTTTTTCCACATAAAAACCATCTATAGAAAACCATACACAGAGATTATACTGTCCTAATTCTACCTTGACTTCCTTAAATCAAAAGGATTCACAAAATGCTTGAATTCATTTGGATACTTTATTTGGCTTAGAGGACACGTTCACATTGATGATCTTATTTGATTTTCACAACAGCTCGTTTAATTAAGCAGGGTAGGTGATAATATCTTCATTATATGTATGAAAAAACTAATCATATTGCACTTAAACTAGAATTCTCTTCTTCTGATTTCTAATTAATAATCTTTCTGCTGCACTCTTCTATTTCTCCTAGATCAGGCTTTCTTAGCCACAGCACTGTTGATATTTTGGGTCAGATAATGCTTTGTGGGAAGCTGTCCTGTGCCTTATAGGATGGTTAGCAATGCCCATGATCTCTCTTCACTAGATGCCAACAATAGTCCTATCCCAGTTGTAACAACAAAAAATTGTCATTGTCACAGGCATTGACAACCAGATCAGATCTGGAGAATAACAGTATTCAATTCCTACTAGGTATCCTGAAATTTCCTAAATGTAAGATGTGTATTTTCCTGTTAATATATGTGGGATTGCTGAGTTGTCACCTTTTTGATCACAAGGGTGTCTATTCACTCGCAGAGGATAGAATCTACCACCTTCCCTTTATCCTTCTGAGGCTTTCAGTTTCCCATCAAAAGGTCATTTTCCATCTTTCCTTTAGAAAGAGTCACAGTAAGAAATGTTCTTTTTCTTTTTTTCTCTTAAAAGTTTAAATTCCAAAAGTAGAAAATGTACCTTAGATAAATAAGCTTAGAAATCTCTTAGCCACCTAAACCCTGGTCTACAGCCAAGATCTGCCTTGAAGTCTTCTTTATTTTTTATTTATTTTGTTTCATTTTTGAATTCTTCTTTATTTTTTATAGTATTCTCTGAAGCCGAGAGCTTCTGAAATATATAGTGAGTTTTACAATGCGATTAAAATATAAAGAAATCATTTTATTACCAGTCAAGTTGTTGCCTCATTACCATGTAATCCAGGGCTATCTTATTTGTGTAGTTGGGGGTACATGGAAGAGCTGGAGAGAAAAATTATGTAGAAAACATTTATCTGGAGAAACCAAGAAAATAACTAATGAGAACAAAAAGAATGAATAAGATTTCCCATAGATCAAAAGTGTATGAAAATTATGAGGGATTGTAAGTAGACATGTAGACAGTGATATTCCATTTTCTAATTTAATAAATTTCTTAATGACATAGAACATACACTAAGTTGCTAAAAACTATTTTCTTCATGTTGTAAAGAGGGTCTCATTAATCAGTGAGGAAAGATATTGTCAGTGACCTTACTGGGAAGTCACATTAAAAGTGACAAATCCTTCACACTTTATTTTCACTTTTCAACAAGCATAACTTCTTTGGTGCTTCTTGGGTGTCTGAGATAATTTGTGTCAAACCTCATACTCTGAAATTTGCTTGGTTCAAATTCTCACGGAAAATTTATGGCAGTCAAGCTTTACTTGAAATGTCTTTAACCTTACAGCCTATAGATTTTCTAAGTGCTACTGATTCCAAGAATACCTAATGGCTGAATCTTACTGGTTCCCTAATAATTTTCTTTCCTTATGAATGCTTAAATATTTGTTTCATTACTACTATTTAAGTTTCCTGGTACATTCACAATTAGCTATTAAAAGAGAATTGTGTTTAACTGAGATTCAGTAGTTATTCCAATGCAAGTTTTTACTTAAGGAGCCATTATCTTTTCTATTACAAGCTGAAAACTATAGTAATAGTGTATTATATGATGGGCATTTAGAGATCTGAAGCAAGTGAAACAGATTATTTAATTAACATGTCATTTTTAGGTAAATTATCTTTTTCTCTTGTTTCTCTCCCAACTGAACTCCAGGAAAATTGGTATTGTTGTGGAATATCAGACAAGTTACAGAGCACACTTGCTCAGGAGTATATTCATTATTTAGCAAATACCGAGTACCTACTACATTCTAGGCTCTGTGAAATATTTTGGGGACAACAAAATTAGTCACTGCTATCTCCCACATGGAGCTCACAATTTAGAACCAGAGACAGACATCGGCATAATTATATAGTACATTAAGAACAAAAGAAAAGTGCAGTGAAGGCACAAAAAGAGAGGAGGGTTAAGCCTGCCTTGGTCTGAATGTCTTGGGCAGGAACACACAGAGATGCGTGATGGCAATTCATGTTTCTCCAGGGAAGAATCTCTTCAGCAGAGAAGATAGGCTATATGGAATATCTCCAAGAGGTTAGGGAAATTGTGAATAGAGGCAGAGTAGCACACACAAGGCAAAGAGGAATACAATGCAGATTTATTCTCTAGCACATAGCATCCATTTTTACTCTAGGGTCTCTCTATATGGGAGAGAGATTATGACAAAATGGATAAAGAACCAGCTGCTGTGAGTTTAATGTCAAATATGAAGAAATATTAGAATAGTTGCTATGCTATATGCTGGGCTATAGGTGCCTTACACATGTGTTGGTTAATTCTATCAAAAATAGTATGGAACAGATGGGTATTTTTTCATTTTTCAGAAGAATTAAAAGATAATTTATTGAAGTTGATGAGGATGGTGAATAGCAGAGCCCTAATGCCACGTTAGGTTTGCTTAGATCCAATCATTATAGAATACTGTCCCTCTGCTATGTGTGTTATCTGGCTGAGTAAGATTTTTTAGAGAGTATAGTCTCCTCAGAAGACTTTCAGAAATGGCAGCAGAAGGCATAATGGCACAGAATTTGGACAAAAAAAACACAGATAGCCTTTCTGGTAAAGGGAGCAATTGTGAGAGCGGTAGGAGGTAGTTTTGGGTGTGTGTATTTGAGAGGAAGACTTTTTGCAAATGCAGATATAAGTGAGTGAAAAATGACATCGAGGTGCTCAGGAGATGGAAACTACAAAACTGCTGAGCAGACAAACTGAAATCAGTGAACATTCAAGTAAACTTACGGAAAGTATCAAATGCCGATTTATTAAGTGCAACATAATAATGAGTTTGTAAGGCACAAAGAATCTCTAGAAGCCCAATATCTCTAAGTTTTGCCGGACTATGCAAGACAGACTTCTCTCTCCTCGCTGGCTCAGCTCCTAAACAGAGCTATTATCTGGAGAGATAATTCCAGATGCTCACACCCCTTCCAAATTCTTATTTGAAGATCAGTCATCTGGAGTGGAACTCTTACTCTCCAATGGGTTTTCCGAGTGATGCACCAAGATTTGCTCTCCTAATTAACACTATGGGTCATCTCCATGCACCCAGTAGTTCTTGGAGACTGTCAGATTTCTCAAATCTATGACACTGCCCCTGGGAAGGATGGACCCCTTGAGTGGCCTTCAAATGCCTCAGCATTAAAATAGAAGTCTCTCATGAGTGTCTGAAAAATCTCAGCTGTTATTTCTCCAACATAAAAAATTTTTGAACTCAGAAAGCAATAAACTACAAACTAAGAAGGCCCAGAGAGCTTCTGGGGGACAGCAGAAGCTGTTTTTAGCTGAACTAGCAAACTCTGATTGTCATCATTCCAGTCAAGATTTCAACACTGAAGAATAATCTTGATACAGTTGCCTCTGCAAGGCGACTCTTTCCATTTAAAAGTTTTATCACTGCTTGTAAGTACAATGCCTTTTTATATCGACATTTCAGGGCACTTTGGTTTGTACTCTATATTGGGTCAATGAGATAACTAGGAGGACATTTCATTCAGAAAAAGTGTCAGTTCGGAAAATTGGAAATTCACCCATGTTTTCATCAGCATCAGTCCTCCTTAGAAGACCAAATCTTGAAATATCATTAAGACAGAATATTTTCTAGATAAGGTTATGCTCTTAATATTCTTTGACAATAAGTCAATGGGCAATAGGGTTTTGAGAAGTGTCTTTCTACTTTTTGTGGTAGTGATAATGATTGTCATCATGTGCTGAAAACATTAAGTACCTGTGGCAAAACACAAAGTGACACAAGAGTCCAGGCCCCAAGCTTAAGAGTCTTACAATCTAATTTGGGAGACAAGGTTGGTAGTATAGCTGTCAGAATGTATAAAATTTCCTAATTACTCAATACAAATGGAATGGTATGTAAAGTCGATACAGAGGCAGGAAGGAAGAAGCCCTGGGGGCTTGAGAAATGCTCTTTATTTTTTTTAAATTATTTATTTATTTGACAGAGAGAGAGATCACAAGTAGACAGAGAGGCAGGCAGAGAGAGCGGGGGAAGCAGGCTCCCTGCCGAGCAGAGAGCCCGATGCGGGGCTCCATCCCAGGACCCTGAGATCATGACTTGAGCCGAAGGCAGAGGCTTCAACTCACTGAGCCACCCAGGCACCCCGAGAAATGCTTTTTAAAGGAAGAACACAATCTAGAAAAGTGACTGAGATGGCAAGGAATTCAGTATGGTGGCCATGGCTTAAAATAGGACTCTGACTAGTATACTGTGTTCTGGGATCCAAGACCAGATGCTTGTGGCAGAATGAATGACTGCCCTAAGGAAGAGAACGTAAGATATTAGCAGGAAAAGCTATACTGACATATCAAAAGCCATCAGAATATCTTAAATGTCAGCCCCAATAGGAAACTCCAATTAATACATTAAATGTCTTACCCTACAAAACTACTTCTCTTGATGAAGTATATTTTAAACAACAAAGTCTGTTTTAATTAAAGATGAGTCTTATGTGGTTAAGATAATGTCATTTTACAGTGGAATAATTTGTAACATTTGGAATTCAAAATCCTCCAAACGTGTCTTGGCAAATGTCATCCCATGAAATCATGATATGTCATTATGAGCCAAAGTGTTGAACGAACACTGGTCAATACAAAGCCTTTTTGTGGTTTCTAAGACTTGAGGATTTGGGATGATTTTAAGGCAAACTCTAAGGGTTCATAAAAGGATACAGATACTCCAAAAAGAAAATTTATTCCAGGGAAATAGTATTTTCTAAACAATCACAAGGCTAAATACAGATTCCAAATTTTTAAGTTGGAATTGGGTTTTCCAGTCCGGTCAGATTCGACCACAATTACCTAGCCAGCACAAACTACCTTAACTAAGGGACAAGGTAATCAACCATTAAAGAGTATCTGCCATATGCAAATAATTTACATGTGCTATTGTACAGGTCCCTACTGAAATGTCCAATGAACAACTGGACATCCCTCCGATGTAGCCTACACAAATGGCCCAAAGAAGGTATTTCTAACCTAGAGTTCTCTTCTCACCAGTAAAGTGGAAAGTTTTTGTGAGTTCCCTGAAACGCTGTATAATAAAAAATGCCAGATGATAGAATAATTAAGGATTATTTTCTCAGGAGATCCAATATGTCATGTCAGTGTCTGAATATACATCTGATTTTTTGCCATCCATCCATCCAGTGTGTGTCAATATAATTTTTCCTTACAAAATCCATGATGTAAAAATGTGCCAGTTCCAAGCATACCTAATAGCAGGAAGAAAACTCTAAAGACTTCACTAGCACAAAACTAAATCTAAGCACTCTGCAAGGTACTCTGCACAGTTCAAAAGAAGTACAAGATGGTGCCCCCACCTTTACAAGACTTTAAATCCTGCTAGGGGGCTCTCATTAGGGTATAATCAACAGCTGAAAGACTTAAGCCTTTGTGCATATTGAGGTTTTCAGGGTTGGGCCTGTGTATATTGCATCACATAGAAAGAAAAAAATGTACCAGTGTCTTTCTTGGTGAATATCATTTTGAAATTTTATATTTTGGGAAACAAATCCTATTAATTATTTAATTTCCATTTTTTCTTGGCTTTTAAAATAGATGTCAATTTAAGATACAATGTACTAGCTTTTAGCGTTCTCATGGGTAGAGCATGTACCATTAAAACTGATGTGTGGAGATAATATGCACCACATGGTTTCTTACTGTCTATATGTCTGGCTTTAATCACAGATCTTCATGAAATGTTGCAATCCTGGGGTGAGCTAGCTGTGAGATTCTTCAGGGGTACAGGCTGAGCTGTGGATTATAGGTGAAACTGCATTACGAGGCTACTGAGGTTAATTATGTCTGAAAGTTTCCTGTACAATCCACATCAGTTGACAGTCTGTGCATGCTACATAAACAATCTGGAGGGAGTCCTTTATTAGCAGAGTAAGAAAGCAGCTAGCTGTCTGTGTTCTATAAAGTCCTTTTGGTTTTTAGAGATTTTGACTCAAATAGCCCTCTGTTTGCTTAATGTATGTTTATTCAAATCTCTCCTTATTAAGCCAAATAACAAAGAGCCAAGAGGATCAAAATATTGAATCTATATTCTCAGTCTCAAAGGAGACATCTTAATTTAAGATCATGTGCCCCAGGAGAGCAGTTTCCAGTGCACTGGGAAAGCATCCCAGTGTTGACCCAAAACTCCATAGTCTGTGCTGGAGTCCTGCTGGGAGGCTTCCTAACCTGAAGAACTTTTATAAAGAAGTTAGCAGACAAGCACAGGTTAAATGTCTCCTCCCCTAGGTATGCTGTGTCTTATTTATTGGAACTTCTCCCATGTGGAAGTCTCCTAATTCTCCATGAGTCACAATCCTCTTATCTGTGACACTCTTTCAGTGTCCAGCAACAGTAACAACAACAACGACTCAAGGGCAGAAACATGCAGGGGGCCCCATAGTCTAAGGTGGCCTGGAAACGCTTTTGTCTTCCATCAAGTCTCCTGACTTTGCAGTCACTCAGCCTTTGGAATACATCAGCTCCATGTTTCCTCCGGCTGTTTCATCATCTTATCATCTGGTGGGTATAGAACTTCTGGAGGAGACAGAGGGAAATGTAGAATTCCTACAGGTCTTCTGAATGCCCGCCGTAGCAGAAAAGGTAGGAAGCTTGTGGGTCCTGAAGATCTTGTAAGAAAAAAGGTACTGGGCTCATAAAGAGAATCCTATATTTACCAAGATGTGGAGAAAGGAGAATTTTTCCCTCAGTTGGCATCTTTGTCATTACACTGCCTAAGTACCTTACTAAGAGAGGTCCAAGAGCACAATGGCTAAGATCAAGGACACTGTTCCACTCTGTTTGAATCATGGCTTCACCACTTAGCATGTGACCTCAGACACATTAACTAAACCTCAGATGCCTGTTATCTCTCAGTCAAATAGGATACCAAGAGAATCTCACTTATAGGACTATTTGATGGTTAAATGACTTGCTACATTGTGTCATCTGGTAACTGTTCAAATTTCAACTGGAAATGATCAATCCCATCCATTTCTCTGACATCATTGGTAGTCATTTGCATATAAATTTTTAAATCTGGAAACTAATGGGAAAAGAAACACACACAGATTACAAGATATCTAATTTTGTATCCCAGTACTAGTGAACTGTGTGACTATGCAATTGCTTGATCTTTTTGGGTTCAGGTTTTCTCAGCTATAACATGAGGAGTTTGAAGTAGGTTACTTCCATGGCCCCTTTCAGGTCTAACGTCAAATTATTCCAATCCTAGAGTTCTGTTGTTGCCAAGTCAAAATAACTCATCATGTTTCCAAATTGCATTAGACTGTTTTTCACCAAACCTTAGGAAATCATAGGTAGTGTTAGCGATCTAAATGGCATCCCTCACCTACACATATACATATATATTTTTTCTTTGTAACGATTCTTCTAAAAGTTTTGGCATTTGGAGCAGGAAGAAGTGAAACATTAGATTTTTGAAAGCAAAGTATATTGCAGGGAAAGGGTTATAAGGTCACCCAGTTACTCTGAAGTGTGTAATTCTTTTCTCTCTCACCTCATTCTTGGTTCTTCAGAGTAGCAGTTGAGTAATATTGTATCAGTTTGATAAGGGCTCCCTTGCCCTTCCTAACAACTAAAACCATCCTGGACACCTTTTCATGGACACTCCCTCCATTAAAGCATCAGAGAACTTTAGAACTGCTTTTAAAAATAGCAGATAAATTAATGATTTTCTTGAGAAATATTTTTCATGAGAAGAATCTGACCAAGAAAGGGTTGATAATGCTGTATAAGATCCTTACACTGAATAAAGACATGGAGCATTTCGGCCTCCAGAAACACGTTTAGGAAATATCCATGAGACACTGATATTAGAAGAGGAACAGACACAAACTCCACAACATTTGGCTGCCAGTAAAGAGCTCGTTTTGTTTACATTATTACTCTCCAAAGAAGACAAGATGAGATTGTCATTATCCAAATGTTGTCCAGTGTTTTCCAACTCAGTTCCTGAGCTAAAGTAAAAGATTGCCAAAAATCATGTTTACAACATTGAATGCATTGTGTAATAAAGTGTTAGGTAGATCAGCTAATAAAATTAGTTCTTTTAGACTTAAATCTAAGTTGAATTTGGGACTAATTCTCTTCCCCAAAGGGAACAGAGAGAGTTGATTTTCTGATAAACTGAAACATATCCAACTTTTTGTTAATAATAAGGGGTGAGATCCCTTATCTAGATATTGCCCATGGGAACCACTCTTTTTCAGTGGGAGAAGTTGGCCAATCTCAACTGAATTGCTAATGGTCATCTTTCTAATTGATTTTGGTTCTCAAATTTGTTAAAATGAAGTTGGCAAAGAATATTCTTTATTGTCCCTCTTGGCTGACCTATGGACTCTGAGTTGGAATGGAGTTGGTAAAAGTTTAGAAATGGAACTGAAATTATATCCTTAGATTCCCATCATTAATTTCCTAGGGGAGACTGTAACAACTTCACCTCCCACCCTTTCCTGACACTGAGAGTTGTAGGATCAGCATTCCCTTGTTAAAGCATTAGTGGATCAGGCCTCTCGGGAAAAGCACTGATGTGCTTTGAATATTTGACCCAAAGTACCACTCAGGATAATTCATCTCAATTTATTCTACTTATAAAATGCAGATTAGGAAAACTGAATCATGATGCTTTAAAATAAGTGCACCCTGTTCTTAAAATAGCCATGTGGAGTCATACATAAGAAGTCTTCTCTGCGGTGGTGTACTTACTGTTATTTGAGTGTTGCTCAAGTATTCCAGAAGAACAAGGGCCATTGGAATCTCCTTATTTTTATGATACCTTTGTAAACTAACAATTAGTCATCCATTAACGTTGAAGCTCAGAAACCTGAGATGCTGATTAGTTCTCTACTTTCTTAGCAAAAGATACCATTTTAGTGTGGATTGTAAATATGGAGCAGAATATATTTACGCTTTTGAGCCCTCAGTAAGCTTCCCTGTGTTACTCAAGACTATTCATATCAGAGCCTTGTAAGCTATTTTTTCCTTCAGTTCAGTCTTTTAATATGTCCAAAACAAAGTCATTATTCCATGTAGAAAGGGAATATACTTTGACTTTTCTATAAATACTCCCTTTAGAAGATCATTTGTAGTATTAGGTTGGGGCTGCATATATTAGAATGTTTTGGCAGATGCTAAAGATTCCAGGAGCTAATGACTACAGTTCCCAAATCGGTTGTCTTCTTCCCTACCCCACTTTCCCAATGCTAGATACAAGTTAACTCAGTGTTCTTGTTAACCCTATTTTCCCATTCATGCCGTTTCAACTGTAGTTCTACAGCATATGGAGTATAGTTTAGAGATGGGGTAGATGTAAAGAGCATAAAGTCACTGCCTTTTTAAGATCTGAGTTTACATCAATACTGCCTAGCCAGAGAGCAAGCCTAATGAAGGAAAAGGGAACTGGTATTACTATGTTAGTGAATCATAAAACCTAATAAAACCAAGATCCAACCAAAGCCGCCTCTGGGAGTGAGGTTTTAGGGAGCAGGCAGGAATGTGCACTAATTATCGGATTGTTAATACGTTACATGTGTTTTGGAGAAGAGATAGTGTGACTCAGGGCAGGCAGTAGCTGACCCAGTAGCCCTGGGTTTTAGCTATCACAGATTTAGTATTAAAACACCAGTTGCATTATAATTTTTCTAATGGAACAAATTCCTATACGTCCCCTGGTGCTACCACCAAACATCCTATCACTTTCAGAGATTTTAACATTGATATGAGGACTAGGGTCCATCTGGACACCTTCTCAACAGGATAGAAAGTTTAGATATGTATGTTAGAGGATGTTTAAAAAGTTTTGCCATGACAATGAACAAAACTTCGAGGGCTCTCAAGTTCTTCATGAGCAGTTAGATGCAAGAGTAAAGTGGTTATTTGACTTAAAGTCAATGTAATTGCCCTTAAATATGAGGTAGCTGGAGAGTCAGGGAAGACATTTTAAATATAACATAGTACATATTATATGTTTAATAAGCACTTCTAATTAAAAACATACCTTGCTCTAATTAAAAATATACCTATACTCTTGCTCATCAATATGAGAAATATCATCAATTACAATACTAAGGCAACATATATGCTAGATTAAAACATTTTGGTGTAGTTTTTTTTTTCAAAGCAAAACCCTCAAACAATCCAACTAAAAAATGACTACACCAAAATGTCGAGAACATCAACATTGAACATGTCACCCACACTCTCTAATTTCCACTTAAGAGTTTAACTTGAAAAGGAAATTTAAATGTCAAGAGAGCGCAGTTTAAGAACCTTATATATTCTTGTTAAGCAGTAGGTCTGTATACTTCTTAAAAAAAAAAAGCAGCGGGAGCGGGGGTGCTTTCTAACATTCAAAAGGTAAGGTAGATCTAACATACTCTAATTCACCTAAACTAAGAAGAATCCCAGAGTTACAGCTTCTTATTCACTACCTTACTCTGTGCTTTGCTTTATTATTTAGTTGTATTACTACCAGAGCAAGAGACAAAAATAGAGGGGACCATCTTCAAATTACTTATGAAATAGGTGCATTTGTTACAAATCATTTCATTTCAGAGATGGAAATACATGAGCTAGCTGGGTAAACCAGAAGTACTCTTTCAAGTGTAGCTGCTTTCTAGCAAGGAAAATAAGAGCTGTTTTTTATGATAAATGGCTGAGTTTTCTTTCCCTAATGATGACTTAGTAGACAGTTGGCTTACTCTTTAAGCTAATAGGAAGAGACTGTAAAGCCCCCACAAATTTCCTTACCTTCCAGCTTCTTTTCCTAAAGAACAATTTTCCAGATACATCCAATTTTACTAACGGGATCTTCCTACTTTAGAAGGTATCTGAGAAGCTCTTTGTAAAGTACCCTCAGAATTTCTTTTCTTTATTATTTCTACCCAATTACCAAAGGATTTGATGCAATTAAAAAAATACAAATGCAAAGCACCACCACTAAAATAAGGAAATAAGAATATAAATTACATAATAAGGGTTTTTGTTGCAATAGTTTCATTAGAAACTATGATAGAGGTTGCTATTAAGCATAACATTTAGCTCTAAGCTTATTGAATGTAAAGAGAAAAATAGAACAATGAAATAGTTCTCAACAACAAAAAAGTAAAATGAACAACTACAGTGAGATCATCTGGACAGTCAAAAATATATCCTTGGCAAGAGATTCTTTCATGGATCCTAAAGAGAGAATGACTCACAGAAATGGAAACTGGTATTAACTAAGAAGAGCGTATTGACCAGACACTGTTTTAGGTACCTACATGATTTAATTCATAAATACTACAAGATCTCTGTGAAATGATCAGGTTTAACTCTATAGGAAAGATAAGCACACCGAACCTACATGATTTAATTCTACCTACACATGGTGCTATGTCACATTAAAGGAACTTTTTTTTTTTTAATTTCAAGACATGTTTTCTAAGTATCTCATCCATTCTTGTTACAAACCTAGGATATAATAAGAAGCAGCCTTAAAGTTTATTTTTAATAGTAACAAAACAACTTCTGTTAGCATTTATTGAGCACGCACTATACATCAACTCATATAAACCTCAGAAAATCGCTTGTTAGGTACTTTAATATCTGTATTTTACTGATGAAGAAAAAGAGCCATAGAAAGATCAACTTTCCCCCATCCCCACAATTACAAAACCTAGAATCTTCCCAGGGTAATATGTAGATCATGTATTGTAGTGATCTAAACTAACACCTGTGTGCATCTTAGAATACTTTGATATTCATGGGCTTTCGACTGCCAATCTCAAGAATCTGTTATCTCAAAGTTCGGACGGGAGCTGGGAAGGAGTCAGGCAAAGCTTCTGAAATGAATGGCTGCTATTTTATTCCCAAAATGTAACAGCCTGGCTCGCACACTGGCCCAGATACGGGTCATGCCAAATCTGCATTAGTGGTGCCTTCTGGAGATATGGAAGGTCAGGCATGAGTTCCCTCTATGGCAGCTTTTGCATTGTATACAAAGCAGCTTTTTTATTGAACCCTTGAGTTCTGACAATAGATTGCAGTACACTCTGTATTTGTGCATCAGAAGCTTTAGAAAAGTCCCTCAGAGCCAAAGCCCTCACCCCATTAACTAGGTCAGTGGCGTGCTGTTGTGTTTGTTCAATCAGCCCCAAGGCTGTGAACAGTGCTGGATGACAGTCACCCTCTCACATGTCACTGTGTCTCCAAATGTGCTCCTCTTTCATGGAATATGATTCTGGTTATTTTTGGCCCTTCTTAGCCTGAGATGGAATCACTAATAATAGGATGATTGATTGATTCTACAAATATCCACTAGCTTCTAAATTTTACTACTGATGTCACAGTTCTCAGTTGTTAGAAAATTCACAACTTAGAGTACAAAATAATAAGGCATAAATCCATAAATATTTAACTCTAGATTGTATCTGTGTATGTGCGTGTGTATTTAATTTGATGAAAGGAACATGCCCATTGTGCATCTTTTAGTACAAATTATTAGGCTGAGTCATGTACTTTTAACTATATTCCTCTAAATCTTATCCATGAAATTACATGGTTCAGTCCAGTACCTCCAAATAACAAACTATTAGTAATAGCAAAGTAGCAATGAAAATGTTAGCAAAGAAATTAGTCAGTGGTGACCTGGATGTCCTCTTTCCTTAAGAAGGTGATTCCAGGAGCGCCTGAGTGGCACAGTGGGTTAAACGACTGACTTTTGGTTTCAGCTCAGGTTATGATCTCAGGGTCATGAGATTGAGCTCCACATCAGGCTCCACGCTCAGTGCAGAGTCTGTTTGAGACTTTCTCTCCCTCTCCCCCTCTCTCTCTGTCCCTCCAACTCACATGTGTGTGGGCTCTCTCTCTCTGTGTCTCTTGGAAGGAAGGAAGGAAGGAAGGAAGGAAGGAAGGAAGGAAGGAAAGAAGGAGAAGGGAAGGAGAAGGGAAGGGAAGGAGAAGGGAAGGAGAAGGGAAGGGAAGGAAAGGGAAGGGAAGGGAAGGGAAAGGAAGGGAAGGGAAAGGAGGAAGGAAGGAAGGAAGGAAGGAAGGAAGGAAGGAAAGAAAAAAGAGTGATTCCAATAATGAGCTGCCCTGAAAAACACCTACTTATGGTTTTCAGAAGGAAAACACACATTGTAGCATGTTTCTCTTTAATTAAGCACAGTGTTTATGATCATCTGACTCAAGTTTTACTTGTAATTCCCAAATCCTCAGAGATTTTTCTGTTGTTAAATATTTGGAAAACCATGTAACTTTAAAAACAAAGTAGATTATATTAAATAAGATAAATCAGAGAACATGACCTGTCTTTTATCAAGCACAGCCCCGAAGCATAAATAATATGAGATTGAATCACTGATTTCATTTTATCTAGTATCTATCTGTTCATTTATTGTTGAATGATAAAGCACTTTTTTATGTAAAAAAATTGGAAGACACTATCATGTCTTTTAACCATGCCTCATGCAGCTGATTAGTGCATTTTGAGAAAGATAAATAAAAACTCCTATCATGGATATGAGTTTCTCTCTTTTGAGAGAAAATAAGAGTATTTAAAACCCAAGAGAATTTAAATTTTAACATGGGCTAAACTGAATTAGCTTATGTTTATTGATTTCACAATGCCAAAGAAAGCAATCTGACCTGACCCGAGATAACCAACGGATATTCACCTATTTTAAGTACTTTCTAAATTCTTAGCTGCGATATAATACATATAAGTTTTCATTGGGCATTACTTTCTAAGCCATCTAATGATGCAAATATAAATACTTTTCTCAACATGGAAGTTACTAAAAATCAATATTCCTCTGAAAAAATAACCTCACTGCCATCTAAAGCATGAATCAAAACCAAGAATGACCACAGTGATTTTATAAGCTCTTTGTTAAACTCAGGTACTCATTTTTCCCTTGTAATGAAACATGAATATAGGGAAAGTATTCTTCATTTAAAAAAACTGAACATTTTAAACTGAATATATGCCTTGAATTATATGATATATCATTTAAGAGCACATATTATATATACTCACTTATGCATCTCATATGTGTATGTTATCTATATGTTTATCCACACATAACTTTCTCATTGCTAATAGTATTGTATGTCCATTGTTAGAAATATGTAAGATAAAGAGGTAATAAAATAATTATTCAAACTTTCACTACCCAGAGGTGACTGCTGTTCTATGGTCAATTTCCTTTTATTATTTTCTCTATGTCTATGATTACAAAATTCTATATTATGTGGATATTCCTAGTGGATTTTATGTTGCACATAGTACATTTTATCTTGATTTTGGTTTTATTTTTTCCTCATAGACACTTTTTCATATTGTTAAAAATATTTATAAATAGTAGCTTAAGACTCCTGTAAGATTCTGACTTGTAGCTGTATCATAATTTACTTAACCATTTACATATCATATATCTATTATACATAGTTAGGAAATACATATATATCATTACTAAAATACTCAAAATAATCATATTATTTTAATATTCTTTTTATTCCAATCTCTCAGATAAATAAATGAGACTTAGTTTTCCCACAGCTGATAGATGACAAAACTAGGATTGCTTGTATGATTCCAAATGCTATGCTCTCAGCAACTCAATTCCACTGTTTTTAAATAATCACCTAGAAGCCAACCTTTGAGGTAAAAGAGTTCTCAAATTTTTAAAGTTACTGACACATATTCCCAAGTAGCTTTCTAATGTTTTCAAAAGATATTTAACGAGAGCAAAATTAGAATACCAAACTATTTTCAAAACAAAGTATGAATCAAAATGATACGACATATCCACCTAGACAAAGTCTAACTTGATTCCAAAATAGAGGTTACATTCTTGCAAGGGAAATAACAGAACCTCACCAAAGGTAGTGAGATACAGATACATATAAGCACAGATACACACACAGTATGATTTTTCTCAGGAAAGAATTGCCATTTTACAAGAGTAAGGCCATGAAGACATGGTCTGTAAAACAATGTTAAAAAAGGTGAGATAGCTAAATTACTTTGCATGTGAACTTAATAGAAATCTGGCTGCTAAGGTAAGTAGCAAGAGAAGTGAAAAGCTTGAAGAAATGAAGAGGAGGTGAAACAAAATAGGAGGCAAAAGATTACTGACATAACTGGATAGTGAGAATTTTGCTCATAATGGAAAGTAGGAGGAGGGAAGAGTGGGATTGAAGTATCCTGGAAAATAAGCACATCTTTTTTTAATCTTAAATTATTTACACTGCTATGACCTGTATCCCCTCCCTAGCTGCAGACGTGAAAGGAAGCCCACTACATACATGACGACTTGCACGAGTTTAGGGGAAAACATTACAGAAAAGGAACCCAGTTTCACAATGCAATCAGTGTAGTGCATCAGGAAGAGAAGATTCATGGAAAGGGAGTTTGAAATTGACACATAAGATTGAGGGTTTAGCACAAGCAAGGATTTAGAGACAGAGGTGACGAAGAGAAGCAAAACTCATCACTTCCCAGCATCCTCCCCAAGCAGGGTTGCCAGAAAAAATACAGGACTTTCAGTTAAATATGGATTTTCTTTATATCTCAGAAGACAGGGCAAGCTCTAATATGCATAGTGTCAGAATGATTGTAAAACACAAATCCCATGTTAAGTAACTTCTATGGTCTGAATGTTTGTGTCCTGTCAAGATTCCCATGTTGAAATCTTAAATTCCAAAGTTGGTGGTATTAGCAGGTGGGACCTTTTGGGAGGTGATTAGGTCATAAAAGTGGAGCCCTCAGGAATGGGAGTAGTGCTTATAAAAGAGATTCACAGAGCTCCCTTCCACCCTGTGAAAACACAAGAAGTCTGTAACCCGGAAAAGGACTCTCACTCCCATTCTAGCACCCTAATCTAGGACTTCCAATCTCCAGAACCAAGAGCAACGAATGTCTGTTTATAAGCCACCTAGTCTGGTATTTGGTTATAGCAGCTGAGCAGGTCAAGACAGGACCCTGTTTCTGTCCCTAGTTCTGTTTCCATCATGATAGGACTATTCGACCAGCAAGTTTTATTAATATTAGCTTTAATACCTAGATTTTATCCTACTATTGATTTCATAAAAGAAAATTACACTTTTAATAACTCACTGCTTGCTCACCTCTAAAGGCACAACTCTTTACAACAACTAAGACATTTCCTTAAGGAAATTCTGCAAGCCTAGCAGTGCCTTGGTAACTACTTCACCTGTGGTTCAACTAAAAGACAGGTAGAATCTTTGGGATCTATTAACTATCCTCATATTTGTGAAATATTTTCACTCAGACGGGTTCCATTTACACTTTATGCCACATTATGACAGCCCTAAGAAAAACAACATACTGCAGAATGGTTGTATGGAAGACTCCCATACTTACATACTAAATTTAATAAAAATATGGTCCCAACAAAAATAAAATCATAGTATCAGACACTAAAAGTAATTGTCCTATAGAAGAAAAATGGAAGAAAGAAATTGTTCTTCCATAGGAAAAATAAAAGTCTTGAACCAGAGACGTTGAGTTCCATCCATCATTACAATGGACTCCTGCTATAAAGGCATGAGTTTAATTAACAATTAATTAACAATTATTGATGGAGCACTTACTATCTGCTACAACTAGAATTTGTGCTCTGTGAGAAGGTCACAAAGTAAGTCACAGTCCCTGAAACCAATTCCATGTATTCATATAGCAATCAAAGTATGGGTAAGATATAAAAGGTATGTCAAAAAAGGAGTGATTCTCAGCAAGAGAAGGAAGATTGCCAAGGGTGACTCATCAAACAAAGCATACCTTCAGGTTTTTGAAGAATACATAAGGGTTTACCAAACATAAAAGGGAAGTGTTCAAACCAGCCTAAGATGTGTGAATACTGCAAGTACTTCAGTATTACTTGAGTGTAAGATAGGAGGTAAGGAAGGCCAGTGAGGCAGAAGTCACCATATCATTAAGGGATTCTCATGCCATACACCAACGTGTTTTAAGCAGTAGTGTGTAACGTGAACATCTCTTAGATGGTGACATGAAGGAGAGTAGGAGTAGTCCAAGGAGGATAAACAGACATACTATGACACAGGCCTAACTTCAGCAAGAAGCAGAAGGGATGGATTCGTCCATTTATCCTATTTTTTTTCTTCAAGCATTTATTGCACCTGGGTCTGACTCTAAAATCAACACAGTATCTCTTTATAGAATAGATCAAAAGGAGAAATTGCAAGAATGACTATGTTACAAAGAGTGCCCAAAAGAATAGGAGCAAAATCCAGAGAGTGTGATATCCCAGAAGACAAAGGAGAAAACTGTTTTCAAAAGTATGGAAGAATAGCTACTTCAAACGCCACTGACAAGAGACTTAGATGAGAAGAGACCATTGAAACTTAGCAATGTGAGAATTGTTGGTGCCGAATGAAAAGGTGCCAAATGGAAGCCCAGTCCTTTTGAGCTGAGGAAGAGGATAAAAAGTGAGACAAGCAGACAACTTATATTTTGCTGAGACAGGGAGGAAAAAAATGGAGAGAAACTTGGGAAAAACCCAAGATCAAATGTAGGTTGCTTTTCTCACACCTCTCAGAATGACTAAAGTCAAAAAGATAAGAAACAGAAAATGTTGACAAGGATGTGGAGAAAAAAAGGAACCCTCATGCACTGTTGGTGAGAATGCAAACTGGTACAGTCACTGTGGAAAACAGTACGGAAGTTCTTCAAAAAGTTAAAAATAGAGCTACCTTATGATCCAGTAATCACACTACTGGGTATTTACCCAAAGAACACAAAAATATTTTCTATAATAGCCAAACTATGGAAGCATCCCAAGTGTCCATCAATAGAAGGATAAAGAAAAAGTGGTGTGTGTGTGTACACACACACACACACACACACACACACACACACACAATGGAATATTATTTAGCCATAAAAAAGAATGAAATCTTGCCATTTGCAATGACACAGATAGAGTTAGAGAGTATAATTCTAGGAGAAAAAAGTCAGAGAAAGACAAATAGCATATGATTTCATTCATATGTGGAATTTAAGAAACAAAACAAAGGAAAACTCTCTTAACTATAGAGGGCAAACTGACGGTTACCAGAGGGGAGGTAGGTGGGGGGATGGGGTACAAAGAGGTGATGGGGATTAAAGAATACATTTATTATGATGAGCACTGAGCAACCTATTGAATTATTGAATCAGTATGTTGTACCATCTGAAACATAAGATTGTAAACTATCCTGGAATTAAAATGAAAAAACTTAATAAAATTTAAAAAAATACTTGAAATCTAGTGGGGGGAAAAAGGTAGGTTGTTTTTAAGATGAGAGATACCCAAACATATTGCAGAGAATAATCCTGGGTTGAAATTGATGGTGGTAGTTGCCATTTGCTTGAGCTAACATGAATGGAATTTTAATAATAATGGGAATTTTAGTGTATTAATAGTCTTACAAACAGAAGAATAAAATAGGGTTGAAATTTGATATCTTGGGAAATACAATCTTGGTTCAGTTTTATTTTACTTGTTTTTCCTCAATGTATCTTCAAATAGAAACTTCTCATTTTCTCATTCTATTATTCATCTTTTTTTTCAATAAAACAAACTGTCAGTAATTCCCAATCTTTTGGCACTTGAAGGCCATTTTAAAGGTTAAGATATTTTGCAGACTCCTACATAGAATCACTATAATTACCTAATGATAAAAAGCTAGTATGAATGCATTAAAATAAATTTGATCATTTTATCACTACAAAATATTCACATGCTTGGGAAATGATGCATATTCAGGTTATTGGCCATGTGTAATGTAACCACTTATCATAATAACTGAAATCCTTAAGGTACCCATGGCCACAGATTGAAGGTGCTCATACAATATGAAAAGAAGGGAGCCAGCAAGTAACTGTAATTACTACTGTAGCCTGAACCAGGGAAGTTGCTAGGAGTATACAAGTGCTTTTATCCAAATTCAAAAAGTTATTTTTCAGATGAGATCCTTTGAAAGTCCGAACACTTCCTTCCCTTTACTGACCCCTAGAAACCACTGACCCAGTACATACCAAAATCAGAACAATGCTAAAATAGTTATTATTAGCAAATGTTTCACAGAAAATCATCTTAAGGGAAAACCTGTATTCTCTAATACTAAGTATTGGAAATACAAAATATTTTTATTCCTGGAAGCAGAAGTAGGTCAGGGAGTTGGAAAAAAAAATAGGAAAACTCTATTTTGGTAAAAAGAAAAATTATTGCCCAATTATAACTCCACTTTAATCTGACATTTTTACTGTGTTTGATTTACATTTAGGGAGCAAAAACATTCATTGAACCTTTTTAAAAATTTCAAATGGTTTTATAGCAACTTAGTGAAAAGTACAATTGCTCCAAATGCTGTTTTGCAAACAGGTTGTCTTGAATGGAACATGGTACTGTCATCTACCTGAGTGTACCCTCATACAGGGATACAGTTTCCATACCCCCAAAACTGGACTGTGAGGATGGCCCACATTCAAGAACTTGGGCTGGGAAAGAAGCAGACACCGTACTGTGTTGTCACGCATGTGCCCTTCTCTTGTTCTCTATGGACGTCCCTTTGTTGGCTCGCTGCCCAGATTTCCAAGAGAAATCCTGTCCTCTTGGTTGGTCCTCTTGGTCCCTATGTCTGGATTCACATCTGTCCAACTCTCCTGTTCCTTAATCTACAGCTTCCCCCTGAACTGTCTGCATGCAGGATTTTTTACTCACCCAGAGGAAACAGTGACACCCTTAAGTTTGCAGACAACACTGAACTCTAAGGAGAAACACTCCTTAGCTTAAATTATTGAAATATCTCCAAGTGTGTAACTGACTGTTTTAAAATGTAGATGAACTTTAATGTGGGCAATGTTACAAAGAATTTTTATTTCCTTTATTCTAAGGGTCCCTTAGCTCCCTCCTGCTACCTGTGTTTTACTAGACTGCTTGACCTAGAGCTGGCAGTCAGTAAATATTTTGAATAATGGATTCTGCTTTCTCCATAAAACCTTCCGTCACTTTCCAAATCCAAAATCCTTGTTCCCTTCAACTTGTTGAAGTTATTGTTTGTACTATAACCTATATATTCACAGATGGATTTGTGACCACTGTATTGAACATTTATTAACTTTTCACAAATTGTTTTGCCCCTTGACAGGATGCGCCTAATGCAGTGTTAAGTGAATTTTCGTGACTGAACTAAGAGCAAGGTCTAGATTGCTAGAGTGTGACTACTACTTCCTGCAGTAAATGATTCACGGTACTTGACAGGCAGTCATTGATTTGTCTGTGATGTTTATGAAATCAAATTTAAAACTAAAAGGATATAATTTCATAGACAACTAAGGAATAAATAGCAATATGTGGTACAGACTGAAAATACGCCTCTACTAGCTTCCAAATAGGATTAACTTCATACACATCAAAGGAACAATGGCGTTATTAAGGGATACACATCTAGTTTTTAAAGCTTATGTTAGAAAAGACAGGGCTGCCTTCTTACCTCTGCCTCTATAGTCACGAAATGATATTTCTGCAAAGCCTACTGGGTTAGAATACAGAAGTAAAAATAGCCATTATTGGTTAAACATTTTCCATGTATTAAACAATTTATTCCTTATATGAACCTTATGATGTAGGGTCCTTATATGAATCTTATGATATAGGGTTGTTTAGCATCGCTTAAAATAATAAAAGGTAGAACTGCGTTCAGGTCTGATTTTAAATTCTATGGTCAATCCACTGTCCTGTAATTACTTCCCCATCGCTTCCGATCAAATGTAGTCATGTTTCTGTTCTTACAATTGGGTCCTACAATAGCAGTGCTGAGCGACCCTGATAGTTCTCTGATTAAGGTCTTCAAATGTTGGTGTGAAATATCTTCTAAGACAATCCCCTTATCATGGGGGTGGTCTGAAATTATAAAGCTTTTATTGTTTTGACCAATGTCTTGTCATTTTATGTCTTCCCTCCTTCCCTCCCTTTCCTCCCTCTCTTTTTCTTTTCCTCCTTTCCTCCCCCGTCTCTCTCTGTATCATCTATCTACCCACCTGAATATGTGAAATTGTGAGCCATATTATGTTGGCCTTTCACTGTAATCAATAAATCAGATCCATGACCTAATAGGTAGAACTGAGTGATAGAGTTTTACTTTAAATTCTTGTTCCTGTCTAAGAATTCCTTAAAAGCTTAAGGAAAAACATGGAGGACACTGGGAGAAGGAAAAGAAGGGTGAATTGGGGAAAATCAGAGGGGGAGATGAAGTTAAGAGAGACTGGACTCTGAGAAACAAACTGAGGGTTTTGGAGGGGAGAGGGGGACCTGGTGGTGGGTATTGAGAAGGGTACCTATTGCACAGAACACTGGGTGTGGTGCATGAACAATGAATCTTGGAACACTGAAAAAATAAAATTAAATTAAAAAAAAAAAAAAAAGCTAATTCTAGGGCACCTGGGTGGCTCAGTTGGTTGGGTGACTGCCTTTGGCTCAGGTTATGATCCCGGAGTTCCGGGATCGAGTCCCCCATCAGGCTCCCAGCTCCATGGGGAGTCTGCTTCTGCCTCTGACCTTCTCTCCTCTCATGCTTCTCTCTCTCTCTCTCAAATAAATAAAAATCTTTAAAAAAAAAAAAGCTAACTCTGAGCAATTTTTATTTAGCCCAGTATTTATTATACACATCAAATTCCAAGAAGACATGTTCAATGATTCTACATAATATAAACAGGAAAGAAGCAAATTCCATTATAAAACCTTACACTATCAGGCATCTGGGTGGCTCAGTTGGTTAAGCATCTGCCTTGGGCTCAGGTCATGAGTCCAGGACCCTGGGATCTGACCACTTGGGGCTCCCTGCTCCTGCTCCTTGGGGAGCCTGCTTCTCTCCTTCCCTCTCCTGCTGCTGCTCCCCCTGCTTGTGCTCTCTCACTCCTTCTCTCCTTCTCTCTAATTAATAAGCAATTTTTAAAAAATAAAACCTTACACTATCATATTTATTTGATTAATACATATTTATTGCCATTTATTTCACCAACTCATGTGCAAACTTTCACTCTGGAACCCAGACATCAGACAGACTCCAAAGATGGTAAAAAATAGAAACAAATAATTGATTAGGATAAATTTTTCTATTAGGTAGACAGTGATATAAATCAGATCATCACAGAAGTCCACCCTAATTTAGAATACTTCTCATGTTAATCTAGGATATTTATAGGGAAGTGGATTCTTTTTCTCCTGGGCTGATTTTACCTTTGACTTCATCTTTTCCTTTTTCTTTTGAATAGAGGAAAATATATAAAATCCTAATTCTCTTTTCTTTTTTTTTTTAATTTATCCAATGTGGTAGATTCTAGTTCTTAGAAAGAAGACTAACTGTGTATCAAAAACAGCTATCCTATTGAAGCCTAAATTCTCAAAAGGCATTCTCTTTCAGAATTTAATGTCTGCCAACACTTTTCAGTCATAAAGTGAAAGATACGGGCTAGCAATCATTTATATTAATGTCCTTAGAATAATGAAAAGTAAAACTATAACACTGGCAAAAGACAACACCTAATGCCATCGTTATATAGAAATAATTAACTGTGTCCTGTGATTAACTGTCTCTTAAAGCCTGCATATGTCACGTTCTTAAACTTTCAAACTTTTATTATGTCTCATAATACTGTGTTATTAGGTCAGTGCTGGGTGTTTTTTAAAAGAATTAAAGGAAAGTATCAAGAAGTTGAAAAGAGAGGCACTTTATGGGTACAAGGGTAGATTTCAAAGGTTTATGACTCTCACTCAAGTTCATAGCTCTTAGGCAATCCTTGATGGGATTGGGAAAGAAACAAGCCCAAGGAATGATATTCCTGTTCTTTGGGCTGCTTTCATGTCACCTTCCAAATCTGTGTTGATGCATACTCTTGCTTTTTTCCTCCACCCACTACTTCAGCTTCATCTGCTACTATTATTTTCTATATATTCTTCTCTTCTTTATTGCCACTCCTCCTTAACTATCTAAAGTAGTTCCACTCCTCCTTAAGTATCTAAAGTAGTTAATGCATGGGAAGTGGAAAACTTCATGGTCACTTTGGCAGTAGTGGCAATTGGTAAGGGGAAAAGATCATGACTATATTCTAAAATTCTTCATTCCTAGTCTTCCATAAATTCTGATTTCTTACCATTTTCTGTCCTATTAACCTAATAGTGAAGAAAACAAATGTAAAGTTAAGGGAAATGAACAAAGTTGCACTTACTTTAAAGAGGAATATAAGAAGGAGACCTAAGGCTTCAGAAGCAAGAGATGGATGTTGATAGGAGCATTAAAAATAATGGGGGCAGATGGCCTGAACTGGCTGGTAGTCCTTTGTTCAAGATAATAAAAAGTCTGAAGAAGGGGGAGAATTCAGTCAAAAGTGAGAAGGTGAGAAGCTTAAGAGCAAAGAGCAGAAAGCAAGATGTTAAAGATAGGGGTCAAATGGCAAGAGGAAAACTTTAAGATAAGAGGACACCATTCAAAGAATTTCAAAGTGGGAAAAGAATAAATAAGTGAAAATTTCTCAGCATGGGCCTAACAGGTCTCTGTTTCACATGCAGTGTGTTGATAGGAGGTTATCACTGCATTTCAGATAATTAGCAAATACACATGAAAAACTCTCTTGCTAGGATAAAACATAGCCCATTCATATAAAGAAGGATAATTTCTCTTATAGGTTGCTGTATACTAAAGTTTTATTTTTATTTTGTGTTTTTCCTATTTTCCTTAACCCCACATTTCTTTAATATACTGTAGGAAAGAAATATCATTTCCACACAAAATTTAAACCCCAGATAGATGGATTACAGTATGTGTAACATTTTTGAGGGGTGGGTTAATTTACACTTGTGTGTACTACCGAATTCTAAAATATCTAACTATTCTGATCATCACATTGCAACACTTAAAACTTAAGATGTACAAACTTCAGATGAAAATAACTAAACAAAATTTTTAAAAATTCTTTATGCTTGGATTTTAATCTCTGTTTTGAGACCGAGTCAATATTTTAGAAGTTTTCAAAAAATACCCTCTTTGAATCATATTCATTGTTTGTGTTTAGAAAGGAAAATGGTAAAAGGAAAGGAACTTTTTAAAATTAAATATACTTGGTGTTAAATGAACAGAAAATTAGATTCATTGATTTGGCTTTACATGAACCTCTATCCACACTCTGACATTTGTAATAAACCCTTTCAAATCATTATTAAGTAGCTAGTTAGGTAATTTCAATCTAAATATAGTTTGCTATTCTAAATTAATTTTCTACCTTATAACATTCCTCATTGGAAAAAAAATAAAATTTCTCTATTATTTTTCTTTGATACTTGAAATCACAAATAGCTAATGAAATAGAGTAACTCAGCTATAGGGGCATTTCTGATAAATAAAGTTACAGATAAACTTTACATTGTAATTCAAAGCGAAGAGAGGCTTTTGTTACAACTTAGCCTCTTCATAATAAATGTTTCTTTGAACTTGTGCTGCAATGAGAGAAGGCAAGGGGAAAGCTCTGCTGATCTTTTAAACACATCAAAGCTTGGGAAGCCAAACATGCTGGACAGGTGCTTTTGTCGATCTGAATGGTATCTGGCCCCCATCTTTCTACAGAAATAGGGCATTTATCTCCTCTCAATGGCAAACAGGAGCTCCCATCACTTCAGGAACTCTAGGAGGTCTACGCAGAGCTTCATAATTTCTATGTTTTTTCGTATCTCTCTACTTTGATGATCAAGAAATCTTTTCTGACTGCATGGCACTGAGAAAAAACTGTTCAAAGTACTGGCTATGGAAAATATAGAAGATTAAAAAGGGAAAAGAAAATCACCAATAAGGCTATCACTCAGAAATTATCAGAGTTATTTTAGATTATCTTCCTCCTTTCTGATAACTATAAGTAATATATAAGATATGTACTGAATAGTAGCATTTAGAGGATTGTGATCATACAGTATCATATTTAGAGCTTACATTACTAGCAAATCCTATCACTAAATGATGCTATTTCTAACATTATTCTGACATATTTTCTATGATTGCCAATGGAAATATAACAATATATAATATGATAGAATAATAATTTATTTAACACTTATGTTTAGTTGGACATTTGGATTGTTTTCCATTGTTGTTATTACATATAATGATTTCAGTGTACTTTTTAATGTATCAATCTATTTTTGTCATTCCTGAATTTTTTTTGTACAGATTTCTTTCTTTTTTTTTAAAGATTTTATTTATTTGTGGCGCCTCGGTGGCTTGGTGGGTTAAAGCCTCTGCCGTCAGCTCAGGTCATGATCTCAGGCTCCTGGGATTGAGCCCCGTATTGGGCTCTCTGCTCAGCGGACAAATAAATAAATAAAATCTTTAAAAAAAAAAAAGATTTTTTTTGACAGAAATCACAAGTAGGCTGAGAGGCAGGCAGAGAAAGAGGGGGAAGCAGACTCCCTGCTGAGCAGACAGCCCGATTCGGGGCTTGATCCCAGGACCCTAAGATCATGATCTGAGCCGAAGGCAGAGGCTTTAATCCACTGAGCCACCCAGGTGCCACTGTACAGATTTCTAAAAGTGAAATTATTTGGTTAAAGGATTTAACGGTTTTAAGGTTATTCCAGTAAGTTGCTTAATTGTTTTAAAATGTTCCAATTTACACACCTATCACCAGTTTACCAACCCATACCAACATTGGCTATCATTAGTTCTTTTTATCTTAGCTAATTTGATGAGCAAAAATTTTCTTGTTTTAATTCGAATTTCTTTTATTAATTAAGGGGATATTTTATATGCCTAAACCCTGTATTTTTCTTTTGAGTTGTATTTTTTATGTCATTTGCCTAATTTTCTGTGGAATTTTAATTCTTTTTCATTGATTTACGTGAACTCTCAATGGACTGGGGTTAGTTTCCTTGTCAAATTTATAGTAGAAATGTTCTCTTTTTAAATCTTTTGTTTATTATGTATAGAATAATATATCGAATCATTAATTTTTTATATTCAAATCTATCATTTTCACTTTGAGAGTATGTTTTCTCATGCTCCAGGACCAGATTATTTCCCTATTATTTTTATATATGATTACATAATGGTATTGTTGTTCAAAGTTAATGCTTTCATTAACTCAGACTGTAACACCAGTTTCAGGACAGGATCTGATCACCCCCCGTTACATAAATATTTAGGTAAATGTCCAGCATCCTATAATGAATCGTCCATTTTTCATGCTATCTGGATCATAAACTGTATTTGACATACTAATTATTTATTATTTTCTTACACTATGTCTAATTCCAATTTATTTTAAAAGCATGTAAAGATAAAGGACAAAATAAAGGTAAAATGTCATAAAGAAAAAGTAATAATTGAAATTGTAGATGGAGTTAAAAATGAGTTAACACACATTTTTTACCTTCAAACATAATTATTCAAGGAATGGACTGTAAATAGTGTCTTTTGGGTTTTCAAGCGCTAGTGAGAATAGACAAGTTGAGTATGTTACGGGATTCAGGACTCACAAGCATAAAAAAACTACAGATTATCTGTATGAAATTAAAAATTACAGATTATCTGCTTGATGAAACCATAATGAAGGATACTGTTATATGGTACAATGCATTCTTTATTATATTTTTGTAATAAATAGAGCAACACCAAAAGAGGTATCTATTTTTTACTAATGTGCTACTTTCGAGCCCATAGTTTTGGCCTTCTGGTAAGTTTAATTTAAAATTAATAGTTTTAAAAATCATACTTATAAGAATGGATCCTATATCCCTCAAAATTTTCAATACTGTTATGATTTTTAAAGATATTATGTAGCCATAAATTCAGTAATATTCTGAGAAGTCCTTGCAGTGCCTCTAATGTATACAAACAGTTGAGGGCAGAACAAGGATTAACAATTTGAAGAGTCAGGATAGAAATGACATTTTCATGAGTAAACTGAGAAGTGACAAAAGGTCATGTCATATTTCCAAAAGAAGTCCACACTCCCTCTGCTTGACAGAAATGTTTATATGTAGGAAAACTAGTGTCCCAGCTGTCATCCCATCCATTAATCTTTGTGCCACTGTCACATTGTTGAAATTATTATATCTGAATGATGCATTTTATTACCTGATAGAAAATGTTTTCCTCAAAATTACATATTTTTAAAAGTAAAATTTTGCTTTTTTCAACTATTTATTTTTCCCAATGAGATATAAGACTGTTTTACTAAGTTAAAATATCAAAATTGTGTCAAGTACATAATAAATGAAAAATGAAATGTTTACAATATTCGTAACCCTTTATATTCATCCTTTTGTATCTCTCAATATTTTATAAGTTTCTTCCTATAAAGTCCTGCATATTTTGCTCATGATTGTATCTTATTTTTTATTTCTTATGATTTATAAATAGATTATTTTCAAATAGTGGTAGGCATATAGAAAAACTATCAATTTTAAATATCTTGTATTGAACCAACTTAAAGAACCATTAAGGTTTTCAGTAGATTATTTGGGCATTGTAGTTAGGTAATCCTATTACCCAAAGGCAATGATAGTATGGCCTCCTCTTTTCAATACTTATCCTTCTAATTTCTATTCATGTTGTACTTCATCAACCTGAATTTCTTGGTTAATATTTTTTTTAATTTTTATTTTTAATTAATCTCCACATCCAATATGGGGCTCGAATCCACAATACCAAGACCGAGAGTTTCATGATCCACTGACTGAGCCAGCCAAGCACCAACTTAGTTAATATTAAATACTAGCTGTATCAGAAAGTGTAGTTACCCAATATTGACTTATGTTTGAATTTCTGGATAAATTTCATTTAATCACAATGGCATCTTCCTATAGTGTATTATTGAATCTGACTAATATGTTTTTAAGATGCAATGGTAGCTTTCTCTTTGTGTTATCTTCATCATATTTCAGGGTCAGTGGTATACTTTTTCTTTTCCAAAATAAAATAGAATCATTAACATAGCATGGGCTTACATGGTTCAGAAAGTTAAATAATATTCATAATTACAACCATTACATTGTTAGGACTAGAGAAATTGTTGACAATAGCAGTGGTAGTAAAGGTAGTATTCTATCTTATCTAAGATAGATTCTTTTCTCACTTTGAGTCATGTGATGAAGAACATAGGTTCTAAGGATATTTGAAGATCACCTTAGTATTGAGGTCATTATTCATTACTAACATTCACTAATTATATTCTGATATTTTAATATTAAAGAATATAAATAAATTGAGTTATTAAAGTAGGCTGCATATGTAAAACACTATATTCTATAATGTGTTTTCAGAATTATTTTTTTTCATTTTCACAATCTGTACTTTTCCAACATGTATAGTCAACAGGGAGGAAAACAGTAAATTAAAGCTAAATATATAGACAACGTCTAAGCATATATCTTCACTACTATGTAAATTTATATGAAAGATTTGTTGTCCATGATTAGCTTCCATGTATTAAACAATAAACTAATATGAAATAAAGAGAACCACATTGATATCCATTAATGAAGCTCAAGTTGTAATCAACAAATAAATTTAGCATGCTGAAAGTTATATTTGGCATGTAGCTTTGGGATCATAAAATCAGAATGTTTCCTCCCAGGAGAATTCCCAAGAAGACTGTTTACATTTTCTTTTCATAAGGCATACTGAATATGAAAGATTTTTTTTAATTACATACCAAGACATATACTAAGCAGAATACTAGCTGTGAAACAGGACTAAGGATACAGTCAAAACTAAAGATTTTAAATTATCAAAATTATCAAAACTTCTTGATACAAAAAAGAGATCTGGAGACTTTTCTAATCTAATAGTGCTTGCTTGAGGGAAAGTGAGGTAGGTCATTTTTTCTCATGAGGATGCATGAGTGTCTCTTGGTGAACGACTATTGATCATTGTATTGTTTTGACTCACGTATTCCCACTTGTACACAAAAGTCCTTATAACCTGGTGGTTAGAAAAAGACAAGCTATTCTGATCTTTATGATTCTCTTGCTGTTACTTACCCTTCCTTATGTTTAAGTTAAATTCCGAGTCTGGCACAAATGAAAGAGAAAAGTTCTGTGCTACAGAAATTTTCTAACACTCAGTTATTTCCTCTCAGTGTTTATAATTAATTTCCACCCAGCCTTCCTGAGGTTGGTTTATGACCAGAATATTTATTTGTCAGCTGATTGAACAATGTCGGGCATCAGTTTTCTTGTTCTCCTGTCATTACCATCTCGGGCAGAAGCTACTTTGCACAGCATCATTTTTCTAGAGCTAGTAGAAAGAACATTATGCTAGGGTTGGAAACACCTAGCTAACCACTGCTGTATAAAGTAATTCATTTAATTATGGTATACATCCAGGCTGTCCAATCCAAATTACTGACATTCTTCAATATATCCTCTAAAGGCACTTCTATTGATAAGCATCTAAGGCATTTCTGAGTGTAGTTTTTGTGTGAAGTGATTATATTCCCTGACATAGTTGGAATGATAATGTGGCAAGCATTTCTTTTCAGTGAATCAGAAGAAAACTCTGGTTGGTATTGGGTTTCAAGAAATCTTTGCAGATGATTTCTAAGAATATTCAAAACATGCCTGACAAAAGGCTAGAAGCAGTAGTACTTTTCAAAGAGATTCTCATTCTAGACTGCAGGGATAATATGGCAAAAGGGAGAAGACAGGGAGCCCAAAGTTATAGACAAAACAAGAGGGCATTTAAATCCTCCTTCAGAAACATGATATGGGGCATCACAAAGTTTCAAGACAATGATATTTACTGGAAGCAGAATGCTAGGAAGATGACTCTGGAATAACAGCATTAGTGTAAGGAAGTGGTGCCCTTTCTAGCGGTAGGAGCCAAAGAAATGATATTCACTTCTTTGTACCATGTGACCATTTGCTTCTGAAAAGAAAGCAAGGCCCAGAAGAGTTAGAGAGTGAAAGCTCCGATGAAGGAATAGGAAGTCAGACCTAAAAAAACAGATGAGAGGGTCAGTCTCTGCCTTCTCTCCTCCTGCCAGCTCTTCCCTCTTCCTACAGTCAACTCCCACACATAAAATACAAATGTAGAGATAGTGGGATCCAGACACACATCATTTATCATTCAAACTGGCAGTCTTAGCATCATCTCCTCCCAGCGCACCAGAGAGGCAGCTGCTGAGGATACTGAAATCAAATCACACAGAGGGTAAGCACTCACTCACTTCATCTGTTAGTCAACTGGAGTTAACATTTTGAAACCCAATGAATGCAACATAATCTAGCAGTTAAGAACCTACACATTTGATGTCTCATTAGAGTTTGGACCTTGGACCTCGACTCTGATCTTTCTCAATTTCAGCTTCCATATATACATACTAGGGCCATCAAGGTGAGGACCGCAGTGTGCTTGGCACAGGGTCAAGTACAAGTGCTTTGGACACAGATATAATTTTTTCCTGCTAAACTTAAGACTATTCTTGCATCTGGAAAGTAATCCCACTCTGCAAGAGTTCAGTGCATCTGAACATATGTACTCTTTGTTCCATCAACTCAGCTTCCTTCTGTAATAAATATTATGGGGATTACTCTCTGCCTAGACTGATTCTAATGTGTTTTTACATAATTGGAGGACTGTCTTCCAAATTAGGTTGAATTAGTTCTGATTTTCTGTAGGCCTACCTATCTTTTAATTAAAATATAATAAACTATCAGTGGTACCCTAAATCTTAATGTAGATAGTTATATTAAGCCTAGACTTAGAAACTTTCTAGAGATGGCTAGCGATCAAGAGCAATGTGGCTTTGCCAAATGAGCCCTTTCAATCTGGTGGACTTGTTTTCCTCTCCTCCTCCTCCTCCTCCTCCTCCTTACCCTTCACTCCTTCTACCTCCTGCCCCTTTCTTCTCCTTCCTTTTCATCTTTTACTAACTACAAACTTTCTTCTCAGCACACTCTGAATGGTTTCCTTCCTTACTTGAACAAATCATGTGCCAAAGAACGCTCATCATTTAAACTCTTCCTAGTCAAAGTGTGGTTCTAGGACCAGCAGCAATGAAATCCCCTGGAAATTTGTAATGCAGATGATAAGCCCCCCTCCCCCCACCTCACCTGATTAGTTTGAGCCTCCCTCTCTCAACCTATCCTGTGGGTGAGCTAGGGAAGATACGGTTTCACCCACTAGAGGGCAGTAGGACATGTGCACCACTAAGCACTAGGTTTACTTCCCAAGCATGATTAAAAGTTCTTTTAAGAATCACCTGCAGTTGGGTGCCTGGGTGGCTCGGTGGGTTAAAGCCTCTGCCTTTGGCTAGGTCATGATCTCAGGGTCCTGGCATCGAGCCCCGCATCGGGCTCTCTGCTCAGCAGGTAGTCTTCTGTCCCACCCCCCACCCCCCTACCCCACCTGCCTCTCTGCCTACTTGTGATTTCTCTCTGTCAAAAAAAAAAAAAAAAAAATCACCTGGAGTTGCCAAAGGGATAGTATACTTAGTTCCTTTAAAGGAAAAAACCACAAAGTCAAACCAGGTTACACAGAGAAATTCAACATGTGAGATTAATGAAAGAAGCTGTTCATGGTACCAGTGTAGTAGAAAATCGGGTGCCAAATCCTAAATTGTATTTTTGGCTTTTGTTCATAGATCGTAGAATTCTAAAGTTGGAAAAGACTTTGATAATCACCTCTGGGGCAACCTCCTTATTTTCCAGATGAGGAAGGAGACTGAGGGTTTACCGGGCTCTTCCAAATTCATTTAGCTCACAATCTGCCAAGCCAAAGCTGAACTACTATCAACAGACTCCCTACCAACAGTAAAACATTTTTAACAAAACACTAAGCATATCTCTGTAGTATTCTGTGGTACAATGGAGTTCATACTTGTGCTTTACACATATGTTGGATTTAGCACTGTTAGTTGTTTCTCAAGAGGGAGGCATTTGTACTTTTTTTCTTCAGTTATTTATATTCAACAGCACTACCATCAGAAACAAACCTAGATGTCTCCAGCTCTAGCCCCAAAGTGTCCACATGTAAGTATCAACCAATCATTAAGTATTGAGTAACCATAATAGTCATGGCACTGTCTCACATTCCTTTCAGCATGATGCTAGCATGATTTCTGCTCTTGGTGGTCTTTGGTTATGTGGGTTATTATAGCTTGGCTGGTAACTGTTTCTAATTCTCAGTCCCATATGGTTTTTTGCATGCAAAATGGAATCAACAACATTGTGTCAGACCCAGAGATACAGAAGGTGATGAAAACTGAGCTGGTAGAATCTCATTCATCTATGACGTTGGCAAGGCTTTACAGAGAAAGGAACCCCAATTGCACATACAACACCCTCAGTACGACTTGCTCACATGTCTTCAAAATGACCTTTCAAAGAATGTTTTAAATGTCAGTGCTTTTTTAGAAAACATTGAATCAAACATAGAAATCGCATGAGAACAATTTCTGAGTCTCTAATTAAAAGCACAAAGCTACATTTTCAATTTCCTCTTCCTTTTTCTCTTATCAATGCAATTATTTAATAAAAACTAAAATCACATAAAATTAGTAGGCATAAGCATTGGGATGTGGATGGATATTTATGCAAGCAGTTTCTTAGAGTCTCAGTTACTGGGCAAAGCTCCAAGATAAAAAAAAAAAATGTAGAAACAAAGTCTTAGTGGGGAGACCCCAGAAAGAAAGAAGCTCCAAATAAGTACATATATTTTTAAGAAAAGATCTAATCTTCCTTAATTTCTATATTGACAAAAAAAAGTAAATCTAGCTCCCAAATAAATTTTTCAGGGTCACCTCCCATTCACCCATGTCTCTTTTGACCTTTAGCTATCCTGTATAAATGATGTCAATACCAACCTTAATCATTTTACCAGTCATAACTATTTATAGTGTTACCCACAAGATCATTTTTAATGATCAGAATATGAATGCAAAATATAACCACTAGGATCGAATCAGTTTGAATAAAAGATCCAAGTACAGTTTTTCCTATTTTATACTAAACAGACAATAATCTTCGCAAAAATTGGCAATGTCTAATTAACTGAGATAATAATCCCTAACCTACAAGCAATTTAAATTATTTTGATATTTTTCTGATAGACCAGGTTATACGCTCTTTCTATAGGGTCTGTGTTTTCCCTACCATAACAACAGTAGAACAACCATTAAAAAAACAGTAGCATTTAATAAACCTTATTTTTAGCATTCACATAAAAATGTGTATGCAGTTATTTTAGAAGAATATTACCATTTGGACTTAGGCTATCTATTTCATCTGAGAATATTCTTTCTTTTTTTTCCATTATAATAAAAGAACAGCTCTCAATTATTGCTAGTAATATTAGTGGCATACTCATGTTTATATCTCAAATATGCTTTTAATTTTCTGAAGCAGAGGCAAATTGCTGGTGATATCTTAATGTTTAGAGGTAGTTAATGCCAAAAGGCTTGGACCTGATCTTAAACTGAATATTTCCCAGATGTGTGGTAGGGTGAAAGGTGGAGCAACTAACAGAAACCAACTTCCTATTCATGTTAGACCTACTTAGGAGAATTTTAGGTAAGGATTAATTAGACAATGAGACTTTATAAGCAGTCAACCTCACAGCCCTCAGAGATAAAAGCTGAGGACCTGCTCAGTTGTAACATAAGCCATATGTTGAAAAAGACAAGTATCAACTACCACTGTCTCCTTGCACCTTGTTGATAATGCCTTTTTAGTCAACTTTCTTTTGAAAATCCAATACTTGGGGAAACGTTGAAAAGCTATTGACTAAAGGATTAAAGAACTTGCAGTTTTTGAGTAAGTGTCAGCTATTGAAGTAGTAAAAATATATGCAAAACATTTAACTCCTGCAGATGAGCTCATAAATATAAAAGGACAGCTTAAGAATGACAAGAGGAAACTGCTATTAATGTAGCTTATCCTAGGCCAGCTTTGTACTAGCAGTAAACCCCGGGGACGCTAAGGCTCTAAAAACTCTATGTCTCCGTGGGAAGCCAGGCTGCCTATTTCAGGAGGAATTTTGGCACAAATTCACAGTTGTCTGTCCAGATTCAGTAGAGACTAAAGATGAACTGGAACAAGATCTTGCCAGTTATCCATTCTGAAGGGCTGGATTCTTTAGCTTGACAAGACTTTGCCACCTAAAACAGCTGTTTTGTGTTGGGGACTAGAGGGTGATTTTGCCAGGACTACTTAGAAGGCCTGAGCCATAGATGTCAAAACAAATGTTTCTGATGTTGAGTGTATGCTCCTTCTGTGATGTTTTTCACACTTATCATGCAAATATGAGTGCTGGTTGAGGGTGGAGGTGTTGATGAAGACAGTGATGTCCAGCTAAAAGCCTATCATCAAAATACGCCAACCAATTAGGAAGAGATCTGTTTCAACAAACATAATAAAAACTAGACTTGGTAGAGTCAAAAGAAATCCATGAGATATACTTATTTGCTAAAAGTAAGAGCAAAACCTTCATCTGCAATATTAATTCTTCACATATAGTGACAAGTTATTCTGGATAGGAATCTACCTGAAATAATTTTCCTTATATGGTTTACTTCTCCTTAAACTTTTAAAAAGTATTTATTAACATAGGTGAGATTGTCAGCCTATGGTCAGAATTAGGGGAAATATACAGAATCTGTCTGAGAAAGGACTTGCAAAGAAAATAACTACATATTTTTTCTGCTTCTAATAAATTTGTCCAAAAAAAAAAAAAATGTCTGTTTAAAGACTTTGTGTGTCAATACTTCACTTTAATTTAAAAGTCAAAAATACCTCTGACTTTCCAAGGTGATTACCCTACATCATAGCTGGCTAGCAAGGGCAACTGAAAAAAGGAAACTATCAGGTTTCAATAAGTAGTACACTCCTCACTCTACAGGGGTGCCAGTATTTTTGGAAGAGTTGAATGAAGGTGAAAGAAGATAAAACATGAACACAATGGTCAGGTAGAGGCATTTAACAGGATTGTGTGCACACCCCTTGAAGTTTGTGAGTGGGAAGCCAGCTACGCAAATGTCTCTGAAGTGTTCTTTTTGGAAATCAAATTTGTGTAACTGGACAAGACATGTGGCACAAGTCTGTGCAATTAGATCACAAGCGCCTCCTACCACAAACATAATTATTAGCGGCTGTTTTTGCTGAATGGCAGGTTAGAGAAACAATAAAAAGAGGAGTTGATGATGATGGAAGAGGAAGGGCGTGAAATGATGGTAGTCTTTTAGGAGCTTTTAAGTCTCCACATAAAGAAAAGACTCTGTCATCCTCTCTGAACTTAAAGTGTTGACTGAGAAAGCAAAAAGGCTGTTTGTAGGGTAGAGGAATAAAGATAGGATCTCCCACCACGTCAGAAAGCTGTTAAGCACACAAGGTGAAAACATCCCTCAGGGTTTTAGAGTCAACAAGTTAACTGTTTATATTTGGACATTTGCAGCAGACCTCATTACCTTAACATCCTTGACCAAGTTTCTGAGGCAAAGGACCTCTAGGATGTAGACTGAGATACTAGACTTTATGGTTGGGGGACTTTTTTTTTTAAGCTTTTCAAATAGGTTCTTATGACTCCACTCCAATGTAAGGAGAGAGAATAAAGTGGTCCTTTTGTTGTGGTTGAAGCAAGCAGAATTTAGTAGGAAATGATTGGGCAGAATAATTCCGCACTTAGGGTTGGAACTTCATTTTATTCTTTCTCTTCCTATACCACGCAAATCACAGTGGCTCTTTTTATGCCCGTAGGTGGCTCTACCCAGTAAACATGGAATATTTTTAAAATATTCTCGTAGGGTAATATTTGGTAATCAGTCTCTCGAGGTAACACATTATTTTTGAGTTGAATATATATACACAAAATGAATGTGAGGGATCAGTCTCGGGGTCAGTCAGAGACCATGCTGAGGATAGAAGACAAATTGGGGCAGTGGAGGGGGAGGACACTCTGCATTCCTGTCTGCCCTGGAAGGGGAGAATGAACTGGCTTTGGATTTTACCCGAGTACTCAGGCTTGCATTGGCCTGAATTAAATTAAAAAGGAATACCTGCCAATAGCTTCCCTTCCTTTCCTCTTTCCAGAGGAAAATAAGTTGGCCAAAGTTGAAACAGGTACTTTGCTCATGAATTTATTCAGATTAATTAATTAATTTGTTCCGTGATTATATACTGGGCATCTGCTGTGGGCAAGGTACTGATAGAGCAGATGTGACCCATAGGGAGAAACAGAAGAGTCATGCTTTCAATAAACTCAGGGCGAATGGGGACTCCTCCCACCTCTAGCCAAATTCACTCTACTCATTCTTCACCATAGTTCTCATTTCTGCCAAATGATCCAAGATCAGAGTTTTGAAAGGATCTTAAATCTGCAAACTGAACATTTCTCCTTGATAATAAGTCTACTTTTATCAATGCATCAAGAATTAGGTTCGGCTACAGAGTAGCTGTAACCTATGCATAGATAAAAATTGCTTAATAGAGTTCCATTCCTGAGCCCCATTTCCATGCTGCCATAGTTTAATCAATCTTTGTGAGCTTTTTCAGGGCATGTCTATTTTTATGTATTTAATTTGTTTAGTGTTTACAACAGTATTTTAACCGGTTTGTTTGTATAAGACAGATGTGCATATTTCTATTCATCTATTTAATAACACTGACCAAGAAATGTATACTGTCTTTTGGGTTCTGAATTTCTGGGTCTGTTTTGGTAAAATATGGAGACTTTAAATATATCTCCTTCTAAAATTAAATTATGTCACCAGATTTGAAATCTCTTTGGACATCATCTGTAAAGCTTCTTATATGAAAACAAACAGCTTACTTTGAATCCTACCCAAGAATAATCTACACTGAAATATTTCAAAGTTTGTACTAAATTAAATTATATTACAATCAGAGTTTTCTTTTGGTCATCTAGAATTAGTAGGAGAGGAGGAAACATTTGCAATAGAAATCAAATAGTGTGAACTGACTGTATGTTACTTGTTCTTCATAGATACTTAATTAATTACTAACCTCACTTGGTAAAAGGCCAACCCCTTTATTTTTTGTAGAATTGTATTTTGCCATTTTAATGGCAATTTGACAAATTATTTTCAAATTTCTAACTTCTGTTTTCCCTATATCATATCTATGCACCAAAATTTTAATCACCATAAATTATTAAAAATTATCTTAATTCAGTTGAATTTAATCATTATTTGACAATATTGTATAAACTAGTCTGAATTGAGCAAGTCAGCACAAATTCTTTCTTGAAGTTGATTATATGAATTCAATAATATTAATTGAGTCTTCTAGGGAAATGTTTTCAGATTTTGATAAATTAAGATAAGTGGAAACATTTCTTCAAAACATAATATTGTGGAGTTTTATCTGGCATAACTGAGGTATACTACAAAAAAGCTTAAGATAACTTTTCTTTGAATATTATTTTTCCCCCCAGTTTTTAAAGTTTTTAACAATTTGGGTTAAAATGTGAATTGAGTAAAGTGAAACATTTGTGGTATGCATGGTTTGGATCATGTCAGTTCAATCATTTTATTTCTCTCCATGTTTCTCCTCTGTTAACTTTTAGGTTTTGATTTTCTCTTTATTTTTTTCTATAATCTGGATCCCAGAAATAATATATAATTAAGAACTCAAGTATATAGTAGTTGTAACTTATCTTCTAGTCTTAAATGTTAAACTTTGAGCATGTTTTATTTAGAAAACTTTACTAAGACTTGCACAGAGAGGAATATAAAATAACACTTGTCTAAAATATACATATATATTTCTCCACTTAATTGCCTCTCAGCATTTTTTTTAGGCTCTCCAAAGTGTTCCTGTTGATCACCTGGGACCACCACCTACATATAATCTTCCCTTATAAGCCATCAGTTTTTATTTTCAAACTTGGATCACATAGATCATGTTTTCTCTTAAAAGATATGTGCACTTTCTCAAGAGCATACTGTTTTATTTTTCTTAAAAGATTTACTTATTTATTTGAGAGACAGGGAGGGAGAGAGAAAGCACGAGTGGGAGGGGCAAAGGGAGAGGGAGAAAGAATCCCAAGCAGACTCTGTGCTGAGTGTGGAGCTCAATGCAGGGCTCAACCTCCTGACCCTGAGATCCCAACCCAGGTGGACACCAAGAGTTGGTCGCTCAGCCCACTGCACCATCCACATGCCCCAAGAGCATATTATTTTAAACCAAACTAAGCATTGGTTTTTAAATAAGATGTGCTATTGAGGTAACTCTTGGTAATCATCCACCATGGGGAAACAGATATAATGTACCAAAAAGAATTCTTCTTGTCTAATATTTTCTTTATAGCTAGCTATTAACTCAAGATATAATGAAAACAACAAAAATATTCAGTAAGAGTTTAAAAATCATACATAGCATTCCATTTCTCATGTATAATGACAAAGAGCAATAAAGGATATGCATTGGGTTCTAATATCAATCCTTAGTTTCATCTCACAAGAGAAGGAATAATATCCCCCCATCCTCTGCCATCCCACATGTAGCTAAGGTAACAGTATCTGTTCTTAGAACATCTCCTCTCTTCCCATGTTGCTTTTCTGATGTTGCCTATGCTAGAATGTCAGACTCTTACATGGAGTTTTAATCTTTGTTTTTATGCTGTCTCCAAATACCAATTTTAAGTACCAAGAAAACCCTTTATATTAATTTCTGTGAAAGTATTCCTTCCAATATGCTTTGTACAATACTGTATATCTCCTTCACTTTGTGATCCGAAATGAATGTATGATGCTGTCTTCTATTTCCAGCCTAAGAGATCTGTTTCCTTTGCCGGTTGTTCGTTGTGGCAGTGGCAGGGCAGTTCCATGGACTCTGGGGATACAGAATCACTTTAACCTTGGTGTATGGCCAAAAGGGGCAATCTTCAGTCCAGAAGGCCATGAGCTTCCCATCTTGATTAAGTCCTCTTTTCAGCAGAAGCCAGAATTCCTCATCGCCAATATCATGAGTCACAGAAATATATAGTTTCGTAAACGGTAAATGTTTTGTTTTGGACAGTATATATGAACAGGTGAACTGTCTCTCCACACAGTTAAATAAAAATACATATACTAATAGTAGTATTTATATTTCTTAGCAAGTATCATAATTACCCACTATTTAAGTATCGATGAAAAGAATCTTTGAAAGAGTTAAGAATAAAATTATAAATTATTTCATACCATGTTGAAAGCTTAGAAAATTTACAATATATGTGTTCAAAGTGAGCCTGAGTTTGAATCCTAAAACTTGTTCTACTTTAAGTATTTTAAACTACTTAGAGCTGTTCATGCTTAGCTAATTTGTAAACTCTTCAGTGCATCAAGTAAGACTTTTTCTTGCCAGAAACCCCACATCAAGATGTGTTCTACGAACCCACTTTATTTTTTTCATTAAATTGAAGAGAAAAGATAGTCTATATTATATGTAATTATATTAAGGAAATTCATAAAAACTTAAGTAAATGTGGTAGACATGTTATAGGAATGTCTTTAGGGTAAGTATCTATACTGATATGGTGCTCACTTAGTGAACTATGCCATGAAGTAATTGCTCCACACCCCTCTGATGGCGTTTAAGTTTTCCTTCCTTTATAAATAAAATGCAGTGGTCAAGCCCAACTAGAATGAATTATTTCTGGGTAATGAACAAGATAAATTAGTCTATAAAACATTAAGTAGATATAAATTTTTTGCCTGGCTGCCAACAGTTTGTAAATGTTATAGGAACCTCATGGTCTAGTATAAAGAACATGGACTATTTCAGTACTAAGTAATCTAGAGGTGCTTGGTAAGCTCCTCAATGTCCCTGGACCTCCTAGTGTCATCTACTACAGAAGAGAATAAGAGATGAATCAGACAATTGTTAGATTTTGCCAAGCCCTCTCTGACTCTACGATTTACTAAAACCTAAATTTTTCTTAAGCCTTATATGATCTAAACTTTTATCACTAAAAAAAATAAGACCAGGTTTTCTTATTTAGTAATTTTAGTTGATTTTGAGGCTTTGAAGTCTGTGCTTTAAATTAGACTGATCAGAAATTTAGATTGAACATAGAACACTTCTCAAAATAATCTATAATAACTTGGGAGTTCTTTTGGTGGGGTTGAGGAGGTATTACAACTGACATTCCTGCAAACACCTACTTATCACAGTGGATCTAACTTAGAAAGTTAGACTTTTGGTGGACTTTTACTAGAACATAACACATTTCTAGTACCATTTTGTATTCTCCATAGATTTTTTTCCAATAGCACAAACATTGCAGTGATTGTCCCTTACTTTTGCACGGTTAGTATTTAACACCCTTCCTATACAGAATAGCAGACTTTCCTTCTCTCCATGGCTCAAGTGAAGAGACACAGGCCACATGAGGATTCTGTCAGGTTTGTTTCCCCAAATGTGAAATGCAGGAGGCATAATAAGATAAGGCCAAAGTTGGGTATGGCTAGGATGCCCTGGTAAGAAACTAGGATTTCTAATTTTCTAAACTTTTTCCTGAAGAATTGATTTTACTTAAAAAATGGGGGGGGGAACTATAAATAGCTTTATGACTTTATAAAAAATATATTTTCTGGTACAGAAATGCTTACGTTTCAGGAAGAAATATTTTCAGTAACTACTCTCAGCTTTACCCATGGCCTTCTTACCATTCAAATGCATTGTACTGGGCTTTTCTGAGGGTATCTTCAGCCTCCTCTTCTAAACTCTTCTGTTTTATGCTATTCCCTACAATTCATCCCATTGTAAAATGAGATCCAATATCAGTTATCCTGGGTCACAGCAGATGACACAAACACGTAAGCATTCCAGCTTGTTTGTTTTCAGACTGCTGGTGGTGGGAGTAGGGGTATGGTTCCCATTTCTAGGGACACACAAGCTTTTCTAAGTCTTTACTTCATGCAAAGTTAGCCATACCATCTTTTCTCGCTTTGCAAGTTAGTTAAATTCATATCAACACTTACTGTGGACAATTCTCAAAAATTCCAAATAAACTTCCATCCTTACAAACATTTCATCTATGTCTTGTCTATGGGCATGCCACCCTGAACACACCCGATCTCATCTAATCTATGTCTCACTGTGAATATATCCTAAAAACACAGAAGGTAATGTTTGAAAGCATGGTACTATTAAAATGTTGATAACTAATTATTTCCTGAAATAATTCAATAAAGTTAAGTGGATAAAAGACAATCTCTGGAGAGGGAAAAAATAGAAAGAAATTGTCACATTGACTAAATCTATTGATCTAGCACAGTACCAAGAAGAGACACATTAAATGACCATCTGCATATATTTGTTGACTAATGATCAACATGGAAGACTCCAGCATCACATCTCATTTGCAATTAAAAATGCAGTAGAAAATTAATCTTTAATACACTTTCACAATTAATTTACAACTGAGGCTACTGTCACTAAAATTGTGTTGTTAGCTTCCGATACTTTTCATGGTAGGTCATTGACAATGGTTAAATTATAATTCTGGTCCATTAAATATAGCCTTAAATTGAGAAATGTCTTAGAATCTGCCACTATATTCCTCAATAAGGCCAAGCTAATGATTGTGTTTATCCTTGAAGCACCCGTTGAAATGTAAAAGGTCATTCTGGTCTTTAGCAAATTGAGAAAAAAACCTATCTTCTTATATAGATATGGTAAGAATTTTCTGCTAACGTAGGTCCTGTTTCTGTCTGCAATTCTAAATGAATGTCAAGGGTATCTGAAAGAACTGTGGATGATGGAGAAACTAAATCGCTCTGATGCACTATGCATTATGCTGAAAGGGCATCTGGGATCTAAAATGGTACAAGGTGGGCCAGAACTAGATTCATGATTAGCCCACTCTGGTATCCTCTTTTTAAAAGTGGTGAGGTCATTCTAGAACAAGTATATGCACTGAACTCTGGGTGGAGAATATGGGATCAAATGAATCCCCACTGATTTGTAGCAATTTCTTGGCCCTCAGTGTAACTTCAAAGAGGCCACATGGTCCCTTAATTTTTTAGAGTGTTGACACAATTAGCCCTATGAAAATTCTATGTAAAATACTTAAGGGGAGTAACTGAAGGCACTTAAGTATCAACCAACATTTCCTCATTCTTAGTGAGGAGAAGAAAACAAAGATTATGATAATCTTATGCAAATCTTTACAAAAAAACCGTCTATAGACAAAAATGAGGTGTATTTGTACACAAATTCCAAATCCACATAATTATAGTTAGGTAGATGCTGAATCCCACACCTATCAAAAATACACAAAAGAAAAACCTAGTGCTTCTTTCCACATTCTTTAAAATTTTTTCATTGATTAATTAAATTAATGATAAGCTTATTAATGATAAGCTGCTGCCATTTTTTGTGTCTATTCCTGTTTGTGGTTCTGCTTCTCCGCACATGTTTCTGTCAATGCTTTTTCATATCAAAGGCTTTCTCTGTCTCTGAATCATAGTGTATAGAACACTGTGTGGTCTATGGACCAGCAGAATCAGCATTTCCTGGGAAATGGTAGAAATTCAAATTCTCTGGCCCCACCCCAGATCTACTAAATCAAAAATCTCAGCAATCTGTATTTAAATAAACCTTCCAGATGATTGTAATGCAGGCTCAAGTTTGGGAACCACTGGTATGAAAAACTGGCGAAATCCCCACCATCCTGATTCAGCAGACAGTAAATACCTATTGAATACCCACTGCTCCAGAGTCTATGCAACCTGTGAGTTGTAGGCAATTAGCTCCAAATTGCAAATAAAGAAACCGAATTATAAATGACCTATTCAAGGTCATAAGGCCGGTTAAGTAACAAAGCTGATACATAAAGCTAAGTTCTTCTGCTCTTTTAGAGCTATTTCCTTCCCATCTACACCTAAACCTCTCCATTAATTTTGTCACATAATATATGACTTTGATGTTCCCTTTAAAAATTTGTGTGTGCATATGTGTCTGTGAAGTTATTAGCTACCCTGTGTGTTTGTGTGTGTGTGTGTGTGTGCATGTGCATGACTGAGAGACAGACACAGACGGTGGGGGGCAGGGTGGAGAGAAATGAAATGGAAAAATAAGTAGATAACACAAAAAATAAAATTAGTATAACAAATGTTGCTGTCCACTCACTCTCAATATACAGCAATTAGATATATTTTGACATTGTTTCAAGACAGTTAACTTAAAGTCTAGAGGCACTTTTTGAAATTGTTGAAGGTCAAGCAAATATGCAATCCCAAACATGTCTGCTTAAGCCAAGAAATACTAACATATTTCTGTTACCCCTCAGCTATGTGCTCTCCTTTCCCAGTCTTCAAAAACCCATTCTCTTCTTCCTTTTTGCATTCACCACTCATGGACTATTTTGCTGGGCACATGCTACCTATGAATTTGGTGACATTTTCCTACTCCATAAACTCTGTGAAATTTTTTGAACTCATGTAACTGTCTAGCAAACAAACAGCAGCAGATGCTTGTTAAAGGTGATCAGATCAACTACTGCAGTAAGGGAGAGAAACTACAATATTAATTGAGATTGACTCCAACTAAGACAAAGGTGATTGAGGTTTTTAAAGGAGAACAAAGAGGGACTACAGGAAAGTGGAGAAGGTAATTAAAAAAAAGAGAGAGAAAGATGAGAGACTGTGGAAATGAAATTTACAGAAGGGAGTAGGTAGGGAATTACTGAAAATGGTTTGGGAAGGTGGGTTGAGAAAATGTATAATTTGTAAATGGACAGCATTGCATTTTCTTAAGACTCAGCATGAGACCTGAGGTCACCTTTAGGGACAGAGCCTAGTGCAGGTGAAAGACAAGCTTAAGTTTTGTCAAGACTGTTAGCATAGTATTCAGGAAGATCCTTTGTGATGTGTGAGAGTTCAGCAGTTCACCTAATGTGTTGGGGCTTCAATTAATTTAACTCTATTTCACATTAAAGATAAATAAAAGTATTATTTGAAATATTCTTAATTATCATGATGAAAATTATTTAGATATTGAAAACTGGTATGTATTTTTTCTGGACATGACCTTATAAACCTAGAATCTACTGGACTCCTAGAAGTAAGTAGCATTTCACTGTCAAAAACCATGAGTGGAGTCATGTTTTCAACAAATTCAAGGGTTATCAGTGAACTACCAGCTGAAATAATAATTGCTGTGTAACTTTTTTCACACGAGTCTTTGTGAGGCAAAATTATACCCCATTAGATCATCTGCAAATTATCACAATTTTTATAACATAGGAAAATTATTACATGTTTTATCATAGATATAAAATATAAAACTAATGTAGCTTGTTCTAGACATAAACCTAAATATTTTTGGTTCCCCAGAATTCTGCACCACATATGTGTAGAACGTCACTCCCTGGAATATAATGGAGAACCTATCAAAAAGAGATCCTAGGATTTCTACACAAAACCTCATATTCTGTACTCAGAAAAAAACACCACCAAGCTTTGCCTATGATTTTGACTCAGTTCTAACCAGATTTCATCTTAAAACATCAGTTTGTTTCAATGGAGGTACTCAGAAGCTCTTTAGCGCATTCTCCGTTCATAGCAGAGAAAGTCACTAGAGATAATATTGCTGTCCGTTAGTCATCAAGAAAAGCATAACATATTTATTAGTAATCTCCATAAATGAAAAAGAAGTGAACGAACTTGGAGATCGAAGTGTCACATTATTTTTTAAATAAATAATGTCCAAGGAGCTGCAAAACTTTAGTCACCTAGAAAATTAATCTACATGGAAGTTAACTGCTTTGTGCTGACTCATCAGTATGCTTCTCTAAAATACTTCTGAAATCTAAAAATCAAGTGTTTGCTAAAATATGGAGAAGAATTCAAAACAGATAAAATGGTCATCATTGCCTTTTTTTATTTTGCTATATTTAACTTTTTTCAACAAAGCCTGATTTAGTGGAAAGAGAATGGGCCTTGGATCCAAATACCAAATCTACCATACCCTAGGTGAATGTATGTTCATCAATTCATTTAATTTCTCCCAAGGCCCAATTTTGACATGCGAGGAACATAATGCTTACCAGATATATTTTACGAGACTCAGATATGAATATTAAAGTATATGATACAGGACAGTTACTCTGCATCATTCTTGATTTTTGTGCTAGTACTGTCTTTAAATTCAACTTACCCCAATTGGTGCTTTTCTTTAAAGATTTTATTTATTTATTTTAACAGAGAGAGAACACAAGCAGGCAGAGAGGCAGGCAGAGGCAGAGAGAGGAGCAGGCTCCCTGTGGAGCAAGGAGCCCGATGCGGGACTCGATCCCAGGACACTAGGATCATGACCTGAGCCAAAGGCAGCTGCTTAACCAACTGAGCCACCCTGGCGCCCCCAATTGGTGCTTTTCTTAACCAAGAATGTTGCCATAAGACCTCATACTCTAGATAGCTTTTCTGATCCATGTTTGAGACTTCTTTTCTCACGATTTTAATAATACATAGTTGAAGAGACATACATATATTATTTAGAAAATGTAAAGTAGTTTCAGATTTGTAATAATTGTTTATAAATAACAAATATTTATTTTTTTTGTAATCCAGTGACTTTTTCTTTAAAGTATGCTCATTTGCGCATTTCCTTTTACTTTCATTTTCATTTTATTTGGATGTAGAGTTATTATTTCAAAGTTTTAATTTGACCATACTATCAAAGGAAAAAAATTCTGAGGGCACCTGGGGTGGCTCACCTAGTTAAGCTTCTGCCGTCAGCTCAAGTCATGATCCTGGCATCCTAGGTTCGAGCCCCATGTCGGGCTCCCTGCTCAGCGGGAAGTCTGCTTCATCCTGTCCCTCTGCCCCTCTGCCTGTTTGTGCTCTGTCTCTGTCTTTATCTCTCTCTCAAATAAATAAAATAAAAATCTTAAACAAAAAATTTTAAAAAAGAAAAAATCTGTATTTAATCAATACTGAGTATTCTTTAACTCAGCCAGATGCTGACTGATCACTCATGGATTCATTCGATAAAATAACTCATTCAATAAAAATATGTTAAGCATGTATTATGAACTATATATGTATGCCCTGTCCTAATAAAAAGAAGAAGAAGAAGACCACTGCAATTGCTACAGCTCTTGAGAAAGATACACACTTATAAAGATATGATCTATGATGACTCTCAAGACCACATTTGGAGTCATTTAGCCCCACACTCTAGAGTATGGCCACATAATCTCTGAGGTGTATAGTGTAAATGTGATAACACCTCTGGGGAGTTCCATAGGCTTTTTTATATTAGGATATAATATAATATAATATAATATAATATAATATAATATAATATAATATAATATATGTGGGACACCTAACAACAGCTCATGAGAAAGAGATTTAGTTTAGAGAAGTTAGGATTTATGTATTACATTATGCTAATCATAATACATTTCAGTACATTAACTAAAACTAACTACGTAGCATTATAATTTTGAGTAAAAATTTTAGAACAAAATAATAGATATGATTGATTCTGAATTCATGAGGCTCTGACATTTCCTGAGCTGCTTCCAAGTTTCACAAACAAGTTTTTGAAAAGTACATTCCTCACCCAGGACAGCACCATGGCTACTCAATGAAGTACAACTTATACTTTTACTGAGTGGTCCCCATGTTGTACGATTGGTAGGGAGAGCCAACCATAGCTCAGATAAACACTGAATCCTTTTCCCTCCCCCATGCCTATCTTTACTCCTTCACTTTTCTCGGCATAGACTATCCCTCTCAGCTTTCAAATTCTCACTTACTAAAATCCTACCCCTGAAAGGTTCACCTCAAACATCAATCATCTTCTTCTGAACAACAACTTCACTATTTAAAACCAAGATAATGTATTTTCTCACTCATGGACCTCTTAGAATATTTTCTTTGTACTTTAATTACTTTAACTATATGTGTCCATATTCTACCCAACTTTAAAACTCCTTAAAGGTAAGGACTGTGTCTTATTTATCTGTATGCTCCACAGTAAGAACTAACACAAATCCTACACGTTCATGCTTAATACATTATTTAATTTACTCAAAGAATCTCTAGGATTTACATATTCATGTTTTATTTATTTAGGAGAGGATGATGGGATTTTGCATTTGTATTTTACATCTAGCTTTCCCCCATCTATATCCCTTTAATAAAAATTTTACTTGACTTTTACTTTCTCCATGAAAAAAATGTTTAAGGAGAAAGTTATCACACTGGCCAATAGTTTCTTTATTCTAATAGCCCAAAGAGAGAAGTAGTCTTGGTCCAGCGTGATTGCCAGGGAGAAAATGAGTCAGATGCTTCTCTTCTGGAGAAGGATGAGAAGCATAAACTGGGAAAGAAACTTGTGAATGGCCCTCCTCAGATTAACTACTCAATGATTCATCAAAACATAACTCATGCCTTGGCAAGTTACAAGATGATTTACATGAAAATTGTGACTTCTAAGTTATTTCCATTTGGATTTCATCAGTTTGCAAAATCCTCCCCATTACTATGGTGATGATCCATTCTTAGGTAGAATGTGCCCATTAACAGAAGCTGATTTATGTCGCAATCACTTGTAATGTTGATAATCAAACTTTATCTTTTAGGATTTCAAATATAATTCAAAATAAACTTTACCATTTGCTATTATTTACTTATATAAATTTGCCAAATATTGGATCTTTCCAACATGTTTTTTTAAAGTTATGTATTTTTAGATAAGATACTTCCTATTTGCCAAAATTCTTAGTATTTGTACAAGATGGTTGATACCTTGAGTCTTACTTTACTCCCTAACCTCACTTCTCATGACTTCTTGCCTTTTTCCTCTTTCTCTAGTTGGTAAATCAAACATGATTTTTCTGAAAATACCACACTGTTTCACATTAATGCTTTTATTTTCATGTCTTCCCACCTTTCTGCCCTGGATGCTTCTTCTTCAACCTTCAAAACCCAATTCAAGTTTCATCTCCAAATAGTAAGTCTGCCTTGGAGCCCCAGCCAATATGAACTATATTTATTTTTGCCTCTTATGTCTTCTATCTTAGCTCTTACTATCTCGCCTCTTATGTCTTCTATCTTAGCTCTTACTATCACTTAATATGTCTTATTGTAATTCTCGTGTATTTGTCTTTTACTCCCAATACAGCATAGATTTTGCTCAAGGAAAGCCATAACTTGCTTGGCTTTATGTTACCATTTCCTAAAAGAGTAGCCTTCTCCCCTTATGTTTTTGAATTAAACTGCCCAAAAGTTCTTAAACAGATTTAGAATACCACCTGGCACATTCATCTTTAAAGATATATCAAAACTGATGTGGTTAAGACTTAATGTAAATAATAGAATGTCACTGCAAGAATATGTCTTCAAACTTAGAAAATATCTGATTTATATGAACGAGAAATATAATTTATGTTCCTTTTCATTAATGATACAATTTTCAGGTGTTAGTGTCTTCAAGTAACAAAACAATACTTTATAACTTTTGAGATAATTGTAGATTCACAAAAATTGTAGGAAATACAGAAAAATCTATACACCTTTCACTTACTTTCACCTAGGAGGTCTTCCTTCAATTAGCATTTAATTTTGCATCAAAATATACAAATACAGAATGCTAAGTTATTAGTCTAACAACCATCAAGTAAAATTCCGGTTCTCTTTTTCAAAAATAAGCAAACTTGATCATCCTTATCAAAGAACAGAGAACATTGGAAAGATTCCTTATTTAAAAAAATGGACAAGTGCTCTACACTTGAGCCCCTCAGAAAGTTACTTTCACAGTAACAGATGTTTATAATAAAGACAGTCATTGTTCATTACCACAAAATTATCAGAATATACTTTACTGACACACCCAAAAAATTCTTTTCAGAATTTGAAAAAACCTTAAATCATCTAGGTCTTCCCACTTTCTATTTTGAAGCACAGTGAACTTTTTCATACTAGTCTTAACTGGTTGCAGAATGGGAAAATGGTTAATTGATGAATGAATTCTTTGAATCCTGAGTTCCCATTTTGTGCAAAGCAGAAAAACCCAGGGGTTTCCAAGCTAAATATGATACATCGTGTGCAGTGCACTCTCAGAAATGATTGGTCAAGGACTGAGTAATATTTGTATCACGTTTTTCCTTTTGTCACCTTCAAAAATCTTGTTTTATTCTTTGCTAAAATCATCCTTCAATCTTTTCATTCTAACAATTTTTGGTTACAAAAGCATACATAGAGAACAGCTGCAATTTACTGACAGGGCTTTTTTCTTAGGCAAAGTAAATACTGGCCTAAATATTTTGCCCAAGATTTCAACCTCCTGCCTTGTTCTGTGTCTTCTAACCTGTGACATAAAGTACTTTAAATTCCCTTCCCTGATACTTAGACATTTTCTTCTGTGGCATGCCTACTAAAGACTATTATGTTGATGAGTTATTTTGTCAGGTGATTTTCCAACAGGACTCCCTTGGGAGAATGGGAAGGAGCGGGGAGACATGATAGAGAGGCAAATAGACATTAATGGCCAAACAGTCTGAAAGCTAGAAGCTCAGGTGTTGGATCCATTACTGGCCTCTGTCACTTTAGCATCTTATGTGTGAGTTATACAATCTCATATCCTCTGTTTTCCATCTGTAATTAAGAATAGCAATACCTTCTTAGAGGACTATTGTGAAAATTAATAAGTATTTTTAAAAATGCAAATAAACAACTGTATTTGCTTGTACTTTGAAGGCAAAGTAAAATATCGACCGCTTTCCCTATAGTTTCCTACAGACTTTCAGAAAAAATTGCCTTTAGATGCACAATCAAAACATGCATATTAGGGAAAAAGTTCTCTTGTCTATCAGTTACAAATTCCCTCAGTTTTCCATTCTTTCTAGAGACAAAAAAAAAAAAAAGCCTTTATAAATGCTGATGGATACTGGATATTCTCCCAAACCAGACTAGTGATTTTGTTATTTTAAAGACAATGTGGATGTTGGGATTAGTCTTTCTGTATCACAGAATGTCAACACATTTTCCAAAACTGAATTTATCAGTTAAATGTAGCCAAGAGATTTAGTTTATCTAAGTGTCCTACAAAGGAGAAATAGTTTACCACTGTTTTTACAGATTGAGGCAAATCTGACATATTATTGACATATGCTATGGATTTAATTTAATACCACAGTACAGATGTGTGCTCTGATAAGTTTTTGTGAAATCTAGGCTAAGATAGAGTTGTTTCAATATTTATGGGGTTGAAAATGCAGAGTTAGCAAAGGAAGCATTTTAATTAAAACAATATTTTTCCTTATATGCTCAGGGTAAAATATAAGGGAATTCTTTTAAAAACTTATTACTTGTTTCAATATAGTTCTTGGGTTTTTAGGCACACCAAAAGAGATTTGGTTTTTCCCCAATTTTTAATTTTTAAAATTTTTATTTTTAAAGATTTATTTGAGAGAGAGAGAGAGAGAGAGAACATGGTGGGGGGAAGGGAAGGAGAAGAGGGAGAAGGAAAAAGAGAATCTCAGGCAGACTCCTTGAGGAGTGCAGAGCCTGAAACAGGGCTCAATCTCACACTATCCTGTGATCATGACCTGACGGGAAATCAAGAATCATTTGCTTAACAGACTGAACCACCCAGGTGGCCCCAGTTTCTTAAATCTACTAATTTTAGAACTATCACAAATTAAAACTCAATAGTTCTGATTTTTTCTTTCTTTCACCTAAATGTATGTGACCCCTTAAGTTTATCTTTTTTTTTTTTAATTGTATGTTTTAGGTATCCTAGAGATAACTTCAGTGGAAATCGGAGTTGTTGCCGTCAAAGCTATTAACAGCAACTATTATTTAGCCATGAACAAGAAGGGGAAACTCTATGGCTCAGTAAGTATTCTGCTTTAGTTTTCCAAGTCCACTGCAGTAAATCATAACCAGAGTTTTGGAATGTTTCCCTCAGACACTGAAGAGCTTTGTTATCATTCTATTGCTAGGAAATAGAGCCACGGTGGGCTGGTCACCAGAGTTTCAAGGGCTGGCAAAAAAGCTCTTGCAACTCTGTAATTTCCTCTGTTGTTCACCCATCAGTCTACCACACAGGCTGTTGCTGGCATTCGTCAGTCAATGCTCTGGACTCTTAACGGGTCAGACTCTCACGGAAGCATCTGGTCAGATTGGCACGGGTACTGCAGACAACTTGGAGAAGAATCACTGAAAACAAAGATCTTAAATTGAGTAGGACACCATACGCTGTATGTGTTTTAAACCTGAAGATAAAACAGGGCCTTGGTATTTTGTATTCTGCTAAAATAGGAGATGGGGACACAGATCAAGAAATTCACCATTTGTGTGCCTTCATTCAACTCCATAACTTTACTTACCTAGACAACAGTCATTAATTCACTGATGCAGCTGGAATCCAGCCAATGCTTTGGGTACATACATCTCTGTGTTTCACAGCAAGAATTAAGGAATATCACTTCAAAATGTATAAATAACCTTATTTTGTCCATTAGCATAAGAACAATTGAACTGCTTACCCAGAGCCAGCAGCTCCCAAACTTGATCACAATCACTGGGAAGATTAAAACACACTTCTAGATTTTTTTTATATATTAAAGCTGTGATAAGATCTAAGAATCTGCATTTCTAACAAGGTTCCAGGTGTTCCTGATGCAACACTTTGATAACCCAACTTAAGGCCCACTGGTCCGATTATACAATAGTCTTGTATTTCATTTGTATCAGGTCCACTTGTAACTGGGGAGTTGGGCACACTGTGGGCCAGTCCCCTTCTCTAGGATAGGGCGGTTTGCACGGCCCTTTTGCACGGCAGGGGAAGGGAGGTGGTTAAAGCAATTTAAAATTTTTCCATTATGTGCAGTTCTGCTCCTGAGACCAGGAGAGTAATGAGCCATTTTAAAAAGTGGTACCATTCAGGGGTTCACAGCATATTCACTTTTGAGGCATTTTTTATTTATTTTCTTGAATGAACATGCCTGAACCCCTCCATAACCTATTATCAGAATCAGTGGGCAAGAGGACCAGGTTTATGTTCTTTGCACAGATACTAAAACACTTAGTCAAAACTAAAGCTTTAAAGTAAAGCCAGATCACACGAATTTAGATTGAGAGAAAAAAGGTAACCAATTTTAACTGCAATAAAAGATTGAAATAACTTTTAGTTGATAGAGTATACCTCTTTAAAAAGGTGACGTCAGAGAGAAATGGAGAATTCTTAAATGAACAGTGTCATAAAAATATTTAATAACCTTCTTCCTCTATCCCAACACAACTCACATACTGTGCCTCTGCTTCTTACTGAACTCTAAGATGTATGAATTATTTCATCCCATTTCTGTTTCTAAAGTAGATAGATGCCCATTGCTTTCTATCATAGCACCTCCATTTAGTTATCTGCAATGAGATTTGCGAGAAATTCTCTCGTGATTGTGTTTCTTATTGACGGTCTTCCCCCAATATATTGTGAGCTTAAATTGGACAGGGGATTCTTTGTCCCACACTATACCCTCAGCACCCAGATCCATCCAGAGCAGAGCCCCAAGACCGTTTTTTGGGTTTTTTTGACTTTCATACTGATGATTCACCTAAATGCTACAAACACGTAGATTCCTAGGTCCCTCCTCCAGAGATTCTGATAATTTGAGCTAAGTTGTAAATACTAAAAAAAAAAAAAAAAACACCTGAGATTAGGAGTCTGCTACCGGTGTACCTCACTTTGAGACATTGTTCTAGGGGCACCTGGGTGGTTCAGTCAGTTGAGCAAATGACTGTGGGTTTCAAGTCAGGTCATAATCTCAGGGTATTGAGTTCGAGCCTGGCTTCAGGTTCCACACTCAGCGGGAGTCTTCTTGAGACTCTCGCACGCATACTCTCTCTCTCTCTCTCTCTTTCTCTCTCTCCCTAACAAATCTTAATTGCTCTATGAATTTATTTTGGGAAGGAAAAGTAAGTATCTAGTGCTACTTTTCTATACACAGCTCTGTTGCAAATATAAAATCATCTCAAATAACCCCAATTCTCCCAGTCTCTAAACTGCACCCTCTTTATTAGAATGAGTATCATTATTCACATAAAAAATCATCTCTGCTTTGACGCCATATAGTTTTAGACAAAATATGTTTGCGATGGTTCTATAATGTTCAAAATGATTATCTAGTTCACAGAAACCCAGACACTTAAATATACACATATTCAGGAATTGAGAATTTAGTAAAAAAAAAAATTAAATCCCAAGGTGAGAAAAACTATTTGAACTGCCCAGGAGAGGCCAACTAAAAGATCCCTACAGTACCCTTGGTTTGGATTGGAAAACGTAGAACCAGAAGAGCAAAAGCCCCTATTCCTTAGTTTCTTATCTGCTTTAGTGTGGATATAAAAGAAGAAGGACATTTCTAAAACCAGAGTTTCGAGATTAGTGGTTACTCTTCATCAGTAACTCCAGAGTGAGATATTGGATTTATGGAATGAAGGAAACATCAATTCTTGTCCCAAAGATCTCCTTTAAAACACATGGCCACTTGAAACAAAGCCAAAGGACTATTGCTATAGAGTGGAATTTCCCAGGATCAAAGTCTCAGGTTTATACAATAAAGCCAATGATAGTCACCATGTTTGTAATTTCTTTGGTATGGTACTTCACAAAGCAAGGCATTCCATGTCCTAGTTTTCAATTATTTCTAGACCTAAGAGTAAATCTATTAAAATTCCAAGTTATGGAAAATTGTATAATATCTATAAAATAGAGAAATCTAGTATTTGTAAAAAAGGAAGACATCCCCCCCACACTCCTCCCTGGTCTCTTGGTTATCTAGAATGATTGTGATTTTGCTATAAGACCTGATTTCTTGCCAATATGAGTGTATTTATAGGTAAGGTGTTATAGGTAAGGTGTGCAAACTTGATAAGCCCAAGCTTTTGCTGTAATTCTCTTTTTCCCATGAGATCCCTGGTCATTACTCTAGGGGGAAAAAAAGGATTATAACACTATTCTTTGTCACTGACTTAACACAAATACTGTTAGAGGAACATTTGCTTCTCGACCATCATTCTAGGCATTTAAGCCATGTCATAGTCAAAACACACCAGCTTTTTAAAAGGCCCCTAAGATGTGGTTATGATGACCAATTAAAATGAATCATGAGCCTTCAAACACAGACTCTGTTTTGTGGTTGCGAGTTTTACTCTTCTATTGTTGACACAGCGCATTAAGTACACAATTCATGCACAAAAGGCAGCAGCAAACAAAACTCCTGAACTGGAGTTCTCTGGATGGTGTGTGTCAAATGGAAGTAAGTATCATCATCACAGGAATAAAAGATTTTATTTTTCCCTTGCAGAAAGAATTTAACAATGACTGTAAGCTGAAGGAGAGGATAGAAGAAAATGGATACAATACATATGCATCCTTTAACTGGCAGCACAATGGGAGGCAAATGTACGTGGCATTGAATGGAAAAGGAGCTCCTAGGAGAGGACAGAAAACCCGAAGGAAAAACACCTCAGCTCATTTTCTTCCGATGGTGGTACACTCATAGAGGAAGGCAATGTTTGTGGATGCAGCAGAACCAAAGGTTCTTTTGCCAGGACTAGTTGGTATTCTTCACGAAGACAGTAGCTCAAAAGTCAGAGACACATTGCAGATGTCTGCTCACTTCAAAGAAAGGAAGTCATTGAAGGTTTTGTACTCACTGCTGACATATGATGTTCTTTTAATTAGTTCTGTGTCATGCCTTATAATCGAGATATAGGCAGATTAAATGGGAGGGAAGTCACTCCTAAGCGAACAACCTTGTGGCTGGGTTTTTGGTGAAGTTTTTTTTTTTTCTGTTCTTGTTTTTTAACCTCTGAGATAGAACTTAAAGGACATGGGACAATCTGTTGAATGATATTCGGGAAAGTTATTTATGGAATACGAACTCGTATCAAAGACTCTCATTGCTCATGCAAGCCTAATGATTCAATGAGCAGTAAGACATGCAAGCATTTACTGGAAAGCACTTGGGTCACGTTATATGCACAACCAAAGGCGCTTTGGGCATGTCATCACGGAAGAGTTGGATAAGATTTAAAAAGTGTAAACATGTTAGTGTAAAACTGTTCTAACAAAACAAATAGTACGGTATACTTGTGCATTCTGCCTTCATCCCTTTCTATTTCGTTCTAAGTTATTTATTTAATAGGATGTTAAATATCTTTTGGGGTTTTAAAGAATATCCTCAGCAGTTGCCCTCTGATTTACCTTTTCTTTTTCTTCAGCACACCACATGCATGTTCATGACAAAGTGTTTTTAAAACTTGGCAAACACTTCAAGAATAGGAGAGGAGCTAGGGAAGCAGGGTGAGAGCCCCATGTGCTGTTGGTTAACTTAATATCACTTCTGCAACAAGAACCATCAACAATAAATATGACAGTGCTGTGGCATGGCTTGATGAGCGATATCTGCCTTCGTTTAAAAACATCTATGACTCCTAAGGCTTCCTTTCATAAGAAATAGACCAGAAGGCCAAAGTCTTCTCTTTCAATACACCAGCGGGGCTCCAAGAATATACTAAAAGAAGGAAAACTGTTAAATAAATTTTAGTAGCCCAGCCTCATTATTTACCAACAATTTTTTGCCATGTGTCACGGTGGTAAGTGATGAAGAGGCTGTCTGCATATATAAGAACCCTTTATAAGTCCCACATAGTGCATCTCCCCCAAAGGAATTATCAAGGAATTTGAAGTGTAACTCTCCCAGGGGCTTAAACTGAGCAACTATATCCTGGTATATGTGTAACCGTATACTGAAACCTGTTCGAGCTGTATGATCTAGTCTTTATAAAACCAAATAAAACTTATTTTCTGTCGGTTTAAAGAGCTTTGGAAGACTCCATCATGTAATCATATCAAAATTCATTGTTAGAGCAGGTATAGAAAACAATACATAAGAGTATACCAGTCATCATCACATTGTATTCCAGTAAATAAATACATAAGCCTTATTTGCAGTGTCTGTAGTGATTTTTTTAAAAAAGTGTAGAAAAATACTATTTGTTTTAAATACTTTAAGTGATAACTAGAAGATTATATTGATGCTGCAGTTTTATCTTCATATTTCTTGTTTTGAAAGGTCTGTTTATTTTTATTGTTCGGACACAGTATTTTGGTACAAGGGAAAGACTCACTAAATGTGTCTTTTTACTAAAGTTTAACCTCTAGAAAGGTCGGTGTTTTGTGATCCTCTCTTATAACTTGTGTCAATGCTTAACCAGCACTTCCAGTTAATCTGTTATTTAAGAATTAGTTTTATTAAGAAACTTTCCCATAAAGTCATCCCATTAAAAGGTCTTTTTTTTTGTTCATTCCTTAAAAAAGTTGAGATTTCAAAAGGTATGCATTTGCAGCAGAGAGTTTTGGCTTATGGCTAAAGTTGCATGTCCTGGCACTTGGCTTCCAACTTGCTTCTTAACAAATCAGATTCTAAAAGTGTTTAATTTTTGTGGTTGGAATCTGTATGTGAAAACGTAATTGGTAACTGAGTCTGAGACTTGTAATGTATTGCTATCAGAACTAGATTATCTTTGTTCTTTTATTTTAAAATAATAATTGCACCTGACACATGAACACAGACCACCCAAAACCAAAATTAAATGTTTGGTAAGACAAATATAGGATTAGATGACTACACGAACAGCAAACGGGGCACAAACTGGATTCGTATTTCACACAGCCATTTAGATTACCGAGGAGACTGTGTGTAAACAGGCATCATTATCGAACTCCAAACACTAAAACAGCTTCTAGCAAAATATACCAAAGCTTGCAGAAGCCAAAAATAGAAAACATCTCCCTCATCCCCCGTACCCTAACACCACACACACACACACACACACACACACACACACACAAAGATAAGGACAGAAACAGTTTGGTAAAGAGAAAGGAGATTCTCTTGCATTTAAAAATGGCATCTTTGCTTGATATTGAGATTGAATTCTGGTCCCCCTCGCAGCTGGATTGTGCTACTGAAGGGAAAGCACTTCCAGCCCTGAATATTGTATATTAAAAAAAAAATCATCATGATTTTGGGAGCTCAACCTCTGCAGGAAGTGTGGCCCCCGGCCACGATGTCAAGGTGCATCAGCCACAAATGTGTGTCCATCTGAGTGTTGGTTCTGAGGAGACTCCTCCTAAAGATATAGAATCCCTCCCTTCTCCTACCTCCCAAAAAAGCTGAACAGTGTATAGTATGTTACATTTAAATAAATCAATAAAAATGCTGGGAAAAGAAAATAAAAATATTGTCCTTGTTTGTTTTATTAGCCTATACGGAACTATACCTGCTAATAAAAAGAGAAGCTCAAGTGCTCTATGCATGGCAGCTTGTGGTGAAATGCCCCATAGTCCCAAACAACAACAAAAGAAAAAAAAATCATTCAAACATTTGTGAGTTTTCTTTAATGTTTTACATGTGTGAGTGAGCTATCCTTACTCTAATAACAACCAAATGCTTTAGATTTTTCCTAAGTATTCAGGTCCACCTAGTTTACACAGTGGATAAAGAAGGATGAATTGAAAACAAGGATGGCTTGTGAAACAATGAAAGACTTTTGGAGGAAAGCCAGGAGGCTGCAAACTCTGATTTTAAGGGGAGAGAGTAGACCAATGAATTGGATTTGAAAAGGAGAGACAAAAGTATATAGTTATGCAAGCTGGGTCTGGGGCCCAAGCAAGGTAATGGACACTAGCTAAATTGATCAGCATTAATGCTGTACAGTTCCAATAATTTGGATGTTATTAATTCAGGATTTATGATTATGCAGCAAAAATATAATTTACCTTGTCCTTATCAGTGAAGGCTCTAGCTGGTTCAAACTTTGTTTAAATAAAAATATCTGTAGAAAACCATGAAATACTTTCAGTACCTAGTGCATTAGAAGTAAACCATTTAATGCAAACAAATACCATGTTGATTAAGAATTCTTGTCTGTTTCACTTGACAGGACTTTTGCAACTTAAACAAAGCAGTTAAGAAAAAAAGAGGAGTATTTTGGAAGGATAATGGAAAGAAATGGGCAGGTCTGAGTTCCACTAGATCCAGGACATGAAGCAACTAAACTTTGCCTCCTCCCAGCACTAGTTTCCTCTCAGCTCTGACTGGCTTTATTTGCTGGGCTAGTGCTTGCAACCAATTTACATCTTTCCAACTCTTAAAATCCAAAACCTCTTTTTCTCAAGATCCCCATATGGAAACATCCTAGGTGTGACTATTATTGGCCAGGACTGGATAGCACCCCAACCTCTAGAGCAAACAGTCTGACAAGGCATAGGGATGTCGGATTGGCCAGGTTTGGGTCATGTGACCATAGAGCAGCAAGGTGCAGGTTTTGGCAGCCCACACAATTGGAAGAAATGAAGAACAGTGTACCAAGAGAAGGGCAGTGCTGGACAGAGGCAAAACAAATATGGTTCTTAGTTACACTTACTTAAATGAGACCACTGATACAAACACATACCATTTTCCAAAACACATATTGTTTAAGCTTATATTTTTCGCTAATTCTAATTAGCCTTCACCTAATTTGTTCAAATCAGAGACATCTCACGATGTTTTTCTTTTATGCATTTTTTTTGAGGGAAAGATTGTATTTGTTTTGTTTTGTTTTATTTGTTTTAAAGTCAAGAGAAGGGCCTTGAATATAGCCAGGATCACTATAATCCTGCAGACTTTATGGAATAAAAATTGAGATGAATGAAAGTTTTCACTAAATCAAAAGGTAATCCTACTAAATATCAACCTATACCATATTGACATCAAAAGTATTTCTTTACCTCAAAAGTATGTACCAGTATTTTCAAGTGTATGAACATGTAGAAAAAATCTGCAAATCAAATGCCATTCATTTTTTTAATGTAGAATAAAAAGAAAAGAAAAAAAACCTGTTTTATGTCTTCTAATATGTCTTGTATACATTCACTATGAGACAAAAGAAAACTTTATAACATGCATTTCTGTCTTTTGCTGATTATAAGAAAACACAAAATACCCCTGCAAGTGAATAATCTACTGAAAACACCTTTACAAACTCCATGTATTAGCTAAAGTGGAATAATCATGATCAAACTAATGAGATCAAGGGAATTGGTTTCATTCCTAAGTGGCTAATAATGAATATTTCCATGTGGCTGCTCCATGATATCAGCTAAGGGCAACAATTCTATACTCAAAGAGAAAAGCCATATGTCAACCATATATGCATGTGGCATGTATTATCTTACACATTTTTATTATCCTCCACAAAAGAGCCTATGTTCATTTTTTAATATAGGCAATTGCATCCTCTAGAGATGAGCACACCAAATGAAAAATCAAAACATCCCATGTTCCTCATTACAGCTGTAAATTGAACATATGCCTTCATACAACTTAGGCAGTGACCCCAGCTGTAGAATAACCAACTACAGTGAAGTCTCAACCCTCCTAAAGTTTGTTTTTAATTACCCTATACACATCATGAATGACTAAATAATCTTACAATTTTCTAAATTAGTTATCATTTCTGTGCTCAATTTAAGCTGCTGACAATGCAAATATTCCCAGCTCTTTCAAGGAGCAGTAAATTAAAATCAGTGTTTCATAGGTATTGTAAATCAAAAAAAGACTGCCTTTTATGGTTAAGGGAGGCATTCAGGTTAGAGGTCGTTTATCAATTCAATTCAACAATAAAAATATTTTAACATCAGGTATTTAACCACCAGACTTTTTCATACCCATTGTTTTCAGTGACATGATGAATATTTTTAGGCATTAATAATATTTAAGCTAGTATGTGTAAAAATGATATGAGAAAAAAATCTGGTTTTTAGGAAGCTTTCCAACTAACAGAAGAAAAACACTGGAAAATGACATTGCAAATAAGTTACAAACAATATCTTATTTGTTTTCCTGATAAATTGATATTAAGTATAAAATGCATGTTATAATGCAAGTTTAACCTCATGAAGGAAACAAATGATATTTAATAGGATTTTTAATAGTATATTTAAAGTCAGATTGGATAATTTTCCCTTTCATCTTACCCTAGGAGAAAGATCTGCACTCCATCCTCTAAAATCTCCTAAGAAATAGTCAAATTACCATGTATCAACCACAACATTTTCTCTTTTTCCTCATTCTTAACTCCAGGTGATATTAAATAGCTATGTGAGATCTATTTCCTTATTAAACTCACAAAAAGACAGACTTTATTTAGACCTGTACCTGCCTTCAGTTGCTTCATACGAGTAAAGACTCCATAGTAATGTTAGTAGTGATTGTTGGAGGCCTCTAATATTGGGTGCCTGGAGCTGGTATTTTTTGCCTTTCTGGTTTTATTTATTGTTTCACTTCTATTTCTCTCTCTGTTTAGAAATATTCCCTAGTGATAATATTCGTGCTTCCTAATCACTGAAATCATTCACTCTTACTTTTGAGAAGAAAAGAAAATCAAAATTGAAACATAGGACCTCTTAGAGGTTGTAGTCAAATAGCGCCCCCCCATCTTAGAATGTAGTCTTATTAGGAAATACAGCCAGCCTTGGGGCGCCTGGGTGGCTCAGTCCTTAAGCATCTGCCTTTGGCTCAGGTCATGATTTCAGGGTCCTAGAATAGAGTGCTGCATCAGGCTCCCTGCTCAGCCAAAAGCCTGCTTCTCCCTCCCCCATTTCCCCTGCTTCTGTTCCCTTTCACTGTATCTCTGCCAAATAAATAAATAAAATCTTTAAAAAAATTTTTTTTTTAAAAAGGAAATACAGTCTTTGCAGATGTAATTAGTTAAGACCAAGTTAAACCAGAGTGGATGCCTAACCTAGCATTCCTTGTGTCCTGATAAAAAAAGGAAACTTGGACATAGACATGCACATAGGGAGAACACCATATGAATACAAAGACCAAGACTGGGGTGAGGACAATAGCCAAACTATGGAAAGAACCTAGATTTCCATCAACAGATGAATGGATAAAGAAGATGTGGTATACACACACACACACACACACACACACACACACACACACACACACACACAATGGAATACTATGCAGCCATCAAGAGAAATGAAATCTTGCCATTTGCAACGACGTGGATGGAACTAGAGAGTATTATGCTGAGCGAAATAAGTCAGTCAGAGAAAGACAATTATCACATGATCTCTCTGATATGAAGAATTTGAGAGGCAGGGCAGGGGGTTGTGGGGGGGTGGGAGAGGGAAATGAAACAAGATGGGATCAGGAGAGAGACAAACCATAAGAGACTGCTAAACTCACGAAACAAACTAAGGGTTGCTGGGGGGTGGGAAGTAGGTGGCCGGGTTATGGACATTGGGGAGGGTATGTGCTATGGTAAGTGTTGTGAAATGCGTAAGCCTGATGATTCACAGACATGTACCCTGGGGCAAATAATACATTATATGTCAATAAAAAAATTAAAATTAAAATTAAAAAAAAAAGACTGGGATGAGGAATCTACAGGCCAAGCAACACCCAGGATCACCAGCAAACCACCAAAAGCTCTTCACTCACAGCCTTCAGAAGGAACCAATCCTGCCAACACCCTCATTTCAGACTTCTAGCCTTCCATACAGTGAGACAATGAAATTCTGTTGTTTAATCCACCCAGTCTGTGGTACTTTGTTATGGGAGCCCTGGGAAAAATATAGAGTCTGTCATATAAGAACCACAGAACTCACAGTTAGGAGGATGTCTGACACACCTGGAATCATAATGTTTTCACATGAACACCCAGAATTGTTTGACACCAACCATTACATCAAACAATCCTAACCAACTCCTAAGCCACGGTGGCACCGCAAATTCTAATGCATGGTTTTGCTCAATAAATCTTTACTGAACCCGTAGGTTTTTGGAGTCTCCCTACAATGTCATACCTTCCCCCAAATTTTGTAGTTTGCTCAATGCCCCCAAATATAATAGATTCAAAAAATGACACTTGACCAAAGTCTCAAAATGCTACTTAGATGAAACTGATGTAAGCCAGAAAACTTAGCGAGGAACAGACATACTTTCAGGAGTTCTGATATTTTTAATCTTGACCTTCCTTGTTTACTAGAGGAACAACAAAAACAATCAAGTTAGGACATACAAATATAAGTATACATATGGTAGCCCCCATTAATTCCTGATAATTTATGACAATTTTAGGAATTAACATCTCATATGTGAAATATTTATAATTAGACTATGAGACAGGATTATAAAATAATGGAATTGGCTAATATATTAAAATTTATACATCTAATGAATATTGCCCACTTCAGAGAACATTAGGCGACCATATTTATATTAATAATATTCTTCATCTTATAAATCAAATGTTCTCAGTTCCTACCTCCTTTCAAGGGCATGATTTGATGCAAGTGACTTTGTTTTATCCCACCCACAGCAGTTTACACCAAAGACGGGTACCTGGGCTCATACTCATTCACAATCCTAGCTTCCATTTTGTAGTCTTAACTTTCCCAGTAGAATTACACAATTAGCTTTTGAGCCGGTTCCTATGATCCTACAGTAGTACAACCATAAAACGGGTAGCTAAAATGGGTACCCCAGTCTCCAAAAACCTTAGTAAATCCATCCGGAACCAACAATGTATAAAACAAGGAAATGTTTGTGTTAAGTACCCAAAACTACAAGGATCTTCTGTAAATACACTCACATTTGCCAACCTGTTTCTCCTAATTTGTTTATTCCTCCTCCTTTGATCATTTACCATCTGAACTTCCATCTTCTTATGTACAACTAGTAATCAAATAAGCAAGAAGCCAGCATCAAAATAGACATCTGCTATGGAAATAAAATGACTCCCGGATAACCCAGCGCTAAGTCAGTGCTGCATACAACCACCGGAGCACTCAACATGCAAAATATCACAGTTTGGTTCCGGGATACAATGTAGCCCCATCATGGGAAAACTTGTTCAAGATTTGTGTCCTGTATCAAATGCAATAAATCAGCTGAAAGGTTGAGCTCCCTCATTCTGCTTTTATACCCTAACTTTATAAATGATAAGACCGAGGTTCAGTTTCTTTACCAGAGGTCAGTGCGAGGTAACGAATGCAGGTCTCCTGATTCCAAAATCACTCTTCCCTCCGTTATATGGACACTTTGCCCAGAAAGAAAGAAATGAGGACCACACCATTTATAGCCCAATGTTTATGTTTTATTTCAATGTACGTCTAAGGATAATGAAGGTGTTTCCTTTAGTGACACATCTCTCTTAATGGAATAGCATACACTTTTGAATCAGAGAGAGATCATTTGTAATCCTAGCTCTTCCACTCTCTGGCAGTGTAAACTTACAAAAGTTATCCCATTTAAGATAAAAATGAATGAACAAAAACTTGAATAATAATTCCTAACATTTGGGACAGTGGTAAGGATTGAACATTCACATTAGTTAACTGTTTTGTACAATTACTGGCAAACAATAAGTGCTCAATACATATTGACTTCCTGCCCTCTCATTGGTCGATTGGTGATATTTATAAAACATTTCCTAATGTGCTAAAATAATGACTGGGTCACATTCAAATCTCTAGTTACTCAAGAAAACTACTTTATTACACAGATTTCAGGTTTAATTCATGTATTATGTCTTTCTTCTCCAGAAAATCTTTTTCTGACCATTGACTAGTTCATCAGTGTATATTAAAATCATGCTTCTCTCAGCACTGTTGATTACTGGGCTCTGGGCCAGCTCATGAGGAGGTACTTTGGTTCTGAAGTATAATTTTCTCCCTTGGAAAAATGGGCTTTCGGAGGCATTAGAATGAAGGAGGCACAGATAATATAAAAAGAACATATGCATGGACATAGCTTTCTTACTTCAGATATGGAGGTGCCATTGTTTATGGAAAGTCTGGTTTAAGAACCAAGAGGGACTGACATTCACTTGGACGAATAAGCACCACGGGTACCAGGGTTTCTAGTCAAATTTTAGACGCTTTAGTATAAAGCGTTTTAGCTGTATTTTGGCTTTTCTTCCACAATCGAAAGCCTCGCTTTCCTAGAAAGTGCAAGTGATAACTAACCAACCCACGTTGAATAGGGGTACAAAAAAAACACACGAAAATATTTTTCATATCTCCACTGTGTAGTCACCTGCTTTCTGTTACGTTTCATCCTTTTGCAATTAAATTGGTAAATGAGGGAAACTATGCCTATCAATCCTCTGTTTCCAAGCAAACAGTTAGCTTTTAGAATCCTGCATATTTAATGGATGGTACACTGCCCAGATTCCCTTTTCAGGACATAGGCACTCATTCTCTAGGTGCTAAAGGCAAGTTGCATGCCACCCCAGCCCCCTGCTGTGACAGCACATCCAAAGACAGCTCAGTGTCAGGTAAAAGCCGTGTGCCTTGCTCAGTCGGGAATAAGGGGCATCCCTTATTTGACGGGTCATCCCTGTGGGATCAGCTCAGACATCTGTTGTGACATCATCTCAAATGAACTTTTTTTTCCCCTCTGCCTAGAGCTGTTTACTTCATCTCTCACAGGTGTTCATTCTAAGAGCACTCCCCCATAAACTTCCGACATGCAAATCTCCATCACAGAGTCTGTTTCCTTTGGAACTAGTTCTAAGACTTCCTGTTAAGAACTGTTTGTTTTTAAGGTAGGTACTATTTGATAAAACTGTAGCAAAACAACTAGCCCTTCTTCTGAATGATGGCTGCCTCTGTTTTTAACTCAAGTAACATGTGAGTTTAATAAGTCCACTGGAGAAACTTAAGGACACACACACAATACTTCCTAGGAACAAATTAATGGGGAAAGCAGCCATTTCTAGGACTGGCTTAGACAGAGTCAACAGCATAAGTGATTAAGAACGGGTTTCCCAATCTAGTTCCAGGATATGAACTAGACGCCCATGGGCACTAAGCTAAGTGCAAAAATCATGCAGAGGCAAAATGGCAGTTGTCTAAATATCCTTCCCTTTTTATTTTATGAAAGAACCAGCAGAGAGAACTTATGATAGATGCAGTTCTGTTGTGGAAAACCTAAAGGTTAGAAAAGTATACTCAGACATTTTTAAAAGGAATATTCCTAAATGTTCCCTTACAGGGAAAAAAAAGTCAGTATTGAATGAAAGATGTGTAAGTATATGAAATTCACTGTAAGAGAGCTCATTTCAGTTTACCATGAGTCCAGAAAGCAAAGGATACTAGTTTCAAAACGAAGAAAAGTTCCAGAGCAGCTCCTCCAAACAGTTTCTAAGTATTTGTATTTTTGTAAAGAAATTCACTGATAACAATTTGCTATTATTTTTCCCCGATGTGCTATGTTGAAATTCCATTACGGAGAGCCTCAAACATCATTATCCAGGACAATTCCCTATTATTATGTTGGAAATGGAACTTAATTTTAGGTTTTCAATTCCAAGTTCTAAGTGGGAACTAAATGTCACAGAACAAAATGTCACGCAATGAGATCGGATACTCAAATATGTGACAGTAACCAGATGTTTCCCTAACAATTACCACATAGCAAAACCAGTCAAAGAAATGAGGTACAGTGCTTCCCACGAGTCAGAGGACTTCCACATTGTTATGGGGCATTTGCCAGTTTATATTCTGATGAACATACCCTGAGTTGCCTCTAAAGAAATACAGAATATAAAATATGGTTATTTCTGTGAAAGACTTTTTTAAAGAAACTTCTCAAAGAAGTCTCAAACAGGGCAACTTATAGTATTGACAATAAAATCCAGGTTCTCATTAAAATATGAAGTAGACAGAAATAGGTTCCTAATCATTCAACTAAAATCCTTTCATCATCATCCCTGCCCTAACACTCTCCCATTAACTACTTTGCCATTTGTGAGGCATGAGAAGAGGCAAAAATAAATGGGATTTAGGAGACAGATGTTCAGCTCAAGAGATGAAGAAGCAAAATTAGAGCAGACCAAAGAATACGCTGAGTATCCACCTTGGATACTATTTACGTCCAGATCCTGAGTCTCAGTCCTTGGACTGGCCTCAACATTAACATAAAATTGCAAGTTTCAGGGAGCAAGTGATTTGTTTTAAAACTGATACCCCTTTAGCCTCTTGATATACAGTTTTAACACTGTTGGAAAGTGGTGGCCAGTAGTGAAACCAAAGATGAAAAGCAGAAACATTCTTCAAGTCCAATGGAGACAGATACCTAAATGTCCATGAGACAATGGTAAATATTAGTTTAAGGGATTTATTAGTTTAATGGATTCGAGAAAATATTTCAATAACCCAAGTCAGAAATAGGATATAGGGAATATACAGCCTTTTGATATAAAAACAAACTTAGATTAAAACAAATCTTAGAGATAGTCATATGATATAACAATTTTAACCCAAGAAAACATAAAATACATTTAATTCACCTTGTATGTGCAATGTTTCTTTTCTGGAGGCTCTCAAGAATTATATAAACTAATATATTTGTATTGATATGTATGAGTTTAACATAGGACAGGAAGACAATTTGGGAAGTGTTTAAGTTCTAAAATTTATCCTTGAACAACTTTTTCAAAAATCTCACTCTTCATTATATCTAAGATATCCCTGGGCACGAAACTAAGGGTTGCTGGGAGGTGAGGGGGTAGGGATATGGACATTGGGGAGGGTATGTGCTATGGCAAATGCTGTGAAATGTGTAAGCCTGATGATTCAAAAACATGTACCCTGGGGCAAATAATACATTATATGTTAATAAAAAATAAAAAAAATTTTAAAAAAAGATATCCCTGGGCAGCTAAAACACAATATAATATATGTTGGGTGTTTTTTTTTTAATTCTGATCTTGTTAGTAAATCTTAAAATATAAAAGAATACAGTGTCCCTCTTTATCTACTTTCACAAAAACAATCTTTGATGAAATTTGCATTTGTCTTCAGCTGCCTTGATATGCAAAATGCAAGAAACAGGTGACTGTATCAATTTAGAGATAAAAAGGCCAAGATCTTTCTACGATTTTGTGCAAATTTTAACATGGTACATTTGTTTTAACTGCTGAATGGCATTCCATTTTGTGAAAGTAACATTATTCATTTACTCATCTATCCTCAAACTGATGCACATATAAGGTTGTTCCTAAATTTTTATAACCACTGATGCAGTGAAACATCTCATAGAAATCCCTTGGTGTCCAAGGTCAAAAGGCCTCTTCAGTGTATAACTGGAGATGGACTCCAGGGTTTTATCACCTTTGAACTTTCCCACCTATTGTCCAGTTGCTCTCCAAAAGAAAAACTTTTCATTTTAATATGGTTAGTGCTTTCATGTCATTTTAAAGAGATTCTTCCCCATCTTAATGTTATAAAGATTTTCTTATAATTTTTCTAAACGTTTTGAGGATTTTGTTCATATTTAGATTTTCTTTTTGTTTCTTTTCTCCAAATATATTTATCTTTTCAGTGTTACAAGATTAATTGTTCATACATCACACCCTGTGCTCCATGCAATACATGCCCTCCTCAATACCCACCACCAGGTTCGCCCAACCTCCCGCCCCCTCCCCTTCAAAACCCTCAGTTTGTTGCTCAGAGTCCACAGTCTCTCATGGTTCATCGCCCCCTCCAATTTCCCCCCATTCACCCGTCCCTTCCTCCTCACAATGTCTTCCATGTTTTTCCTTATGCTCCACACGTGAGACCATAATTGACTCTCTCCGCTTGACTTATTTCACTCCACATAATCTCTTCTAGTCCTGTCCATGTTGATACAAAAGTTGGATATTCATCCTTTCTGATGGAGGCATAATATTCCATTGTATAGATATACCACACCTTCCTTATCCATTCATCTGTTGAAGGGCATTTTGGTTCTTTCCGTTTGGTGACTGTGACCATTGCTGCTATGAACATTGGGGTACATGTGGCCCTTCTTTGTACTGCATCTGCTTCTTTGGGGTAAATACCCAGTAGTGCAATTGCAGGGTCATAGGGTAGCTCTATTTTTAATTTCTTGAGGAATCTCCACATTGTTTTCCAAAGTGGCTGCACCAACTTCCATTCCCACCAACATGTGAAATTTGTTTTTGTTATAGTGTAGGGTACAGATAAAACTTTATATGGACAGTAATTGGTCTCCCTATTTATTTTTAGGTCCACCCTTGTCATATATATAGGGTGACCATATATATTTTTTCATCCAAACCAAAGAGTTTTCAAAATTAAAGGAGGAATTGTTACTAATAATGCTCAGACAAGCATAAGCAAAAACTGTCAAGGCAAGCTGGGATATATAATTATTTTACTCATAATCCAAATTCAAATATGTGTGTGGGTCCATTTTTGACTACTTGGTTTCCTCTGTTAAAGCTTATCTATTCTTACAGCTGCAACACACAATTTTAGTGATGAGTTTATAATGTCATAGTTTCAGGCCAGTTTTAACAAAATGTTAACACATGATCTTACAGTATAAAACTATTTCATATAAAATTCAGATGGGGGCCACCTGAGTGGCTCAGTCGGTTAAGCATCTACCTTCGGCTCAGGTCAATATCCCGGGGTCTTGAGACTGAGCCCCACATTGAGCTCCCTGATGAGCAGGGAGTCTGCTTCTTCCCCCTCTGCCCCTCTACCTTGCTTATGTGTGCTCTCTCTTTCTCTCGCTCTATCTCAAATATATAAAATCTTTAAAAAAATAAAGTTCAGATTGGGAACAGTTACTATCAGCACATAACACCAAGAAAGATTAATATGCAGAATGTATCAAGAACTCCTACACATTTCTATGAAAATAAAGAAACCACTTCACATCCATCAAAATAGGAAATACTGAAAATTCTGGTAACACTAAGTGTTGAAGAAGATTTGGTGAAATGGATAATCTTAGATACTGCTGGTGTCGTATCAAACAAAGAGGAAAAAAGGAGAACAATCTACTTACCTTCTTCACCAGAAATGTTCCAAAATGTTTCATACCTCTTTTTATTTTATAGGAGTTTTCAAATCAACTCCTCTTGTTCCTCTGAAAACTATTTGGTTTCATCTGAGTAGTTTTTCTGCTCTTAACCGCTTACAGAGGAGAGCATCAGTGAATTTAAAGTACTGACAATATTGCTTTATTGCACTAAGGGATACACGTGCTTTACTACACTAAGGGAAAGGAATGGGTAGAACATATGGGACAATGGACAGCCCGCGGTGGAAAGATGCGGGGGGAACTGTGATGTGAGTGACGGAGTTCAGGTGCCTCAAGTTGTCCTCTAGGATCATGGTGGTCATTATTTTTTAAACTCTTAAACTTATATTTTGAGATACTTACAGATTTCACATGCAGTTGTAAAAAATAAAAGAGCAAGAGCCTGTGAATCCTTGAGCTAATTTCCTCCCTGGTAACATCTTGCAAAACTGTAATAGATGATTACAACCTGGATACTCGGATGAAGAGAGTTGACATATAGGACGTTCTTATTACCACAAGCATCCCTTATATTGCTGTTTATAGCCACACCCACTTCCTCCTCACCCCCCTGCCCTTAACATCTGGCAACCATTAATATGTTTTCTATTTCTATGGTTTTGTCATTTCAAGAATGTGATATAATGAAATCATATAGCATGCAACCTTTTGGAAGCAAGGAGAAAGGAAGAGAGGGGGTAGGGAAGGAGAAGAGAAATAAGAAGCATCATTTTAGGATTTTGACGGAACTGTTAAAAATGCATAGCCTAATTAGGGAGAATTTTTTTTTTCTTGAGTTGTCTCCTTCTCTTGTTTCAATCAGCTCCTACTTCTCCTCATGCATTTGGGTTTCCTCCTTTGTAATTGCATCCCTGCCAGCTGTTCTGACAAATTTGGCGAAGGGAACAGTCTGATATTCTAAACTCATGTAGCATGATTTAGGAGTACACCTGGAAGGGCTCTGCTACATGAGTTTAGAATATCAGACTGTTTCCTTCGCCAAATTTGTCAGAACAGCTGACATAGGCCAATATTTCAATGACTGTGCTGGTTACTATTTCTTTCAGTTGCCAGCCCATGATCTAGACTTGGTAACTGAGAATTTGTTTCTTGCTGAAACTCTGAACATGCCTTTTACCATTTCCTCCACACTCACTCATCTCCACCACATTGTTCCCACTGCTTCTGAAATACACAGGCATAAGGGCACCTCAGGACCTTTGCGCTTGCTGGTCCTCCTTTGTGGGACTCTTCCTCCAGGTACCTATATGGCTAATTCACTCACTTCAATCAGGTCTCTGCTTAAAGGTCACTTCTCAGAAAGGCCATTCCTAACTATTCTATATAAAATATTTTTGTATAGGAATTCATTTTTATGCCTGGCCCTTTATACAATCTAACATATTGTATATTTGTGTGTTTATTCTCCACCAGTATTTAAGGTCCATGAGAATAGATTCCTTTTGTTCACAGTTACATCCCCAAAACTTAGACTACCTCCTGGCACATAGTTGGCAAGCAAACATTTGTTGGGCAAATGAACAAATAAATAATAAAAGGAATTTTCACCCCTTCAAATGCTTATCTATCCCTAGTGATGGGACACAGGGAGACCTTACTGCTGCCTACTTTTAAGGCAGGAATTCAGAGAAAAAAGTATGGGAAGAAAATCACAGAAATAATAGCAAAACAAAGAAGAGAACACAAGTTTCAGGATCCAAAGCTTAAACTCAAGCTCTCCCATGAATTCTGACCATTCTCTACTTTTACATTATTATCTAAATGTTATTATTTGAAATTCTTGCCTCTGTTCAGTCCAGTAGAAATTTCACAGACAAAACTTTTTTAACATAAAATTTATAGCAGGAGTTGGCTTCCTCAAATCAGATCTAAATTACCCCAAGAACAAGGCTTTCCCCAATGTATTTTGGCATTTCCCCTCCTGGCTCCAGTCAGATCCCAGAAGCCAAAAGGTGTTCCAAAGTGAAAAGTAACAGGAAGAAAAAATTAACCAAACTCTCGAAGCTCCAAAACTATTGGTTTCAAGTTGCATTTGCATTTTCGTATGGATTAGTCATGAGAGATGAAGGGAACGGTTATTATTCAGTCTGAGCATTCTTTGAGATAATTTCTTTTGTTAAGTTTTACTTGGAGTTTCTTTGTTTAAATCTCCCCTGTTTCTTGCTGACAATTCATTTTTAACAAGGTTCAACTTCACGTATATTTAGGTAATTTTCTTAACGGGAGCCAGAACACATTTAACATAATCAGGATGGACCTAATTAAATGGAGGACAGATGTCGATCTTTCCAAAATACATAAAAAAGTTGTAAGATTTCTTTTTAATTGAGCATGAAATATGCACCAGATTTATTGCCACCTATGTAGAGTTACAGGTTCAGTAAGTGTATGTCATAGGGTCTACATACATACACAACAGTTTTCAAAGATACAGGAAAATAAAAAATAATCACTTGTAGAAAATATTTTACATGTAGTTGTTATGTAGGTCAGGCTAAAACCAAACTTACCAAGTTTGAGAAGGAACTATCTTCCATTCCTTCCAGTAGTATAAAAGTACATTCACTGTCCAATGATGAAAATCATTACCATTTCTTGCCTCTTCTAATTCCTGATCCCCTCCGTGCCTGAGGTAAAGTAACAACACACTTTTCCATAAACTATTTCACAGGTTTATGAAAGAACTGGCCTGAACAATCTCAGTGTAGTAGAGATAATATGGGTATTGGAGTCTGACATACCTGTGTTCAAATTTTGGCTTATTCATTTAGTTGAAGTTAAAGGAAGTTTACTTGTGATAAAATAGGGATTGTAATTCTCTCCTCGAAGGTTATTATAAAGATCGGAACAATGCATACAAAGCTCCTAGCACAGCTTCTGGATTACAGAAAAAGCTCAATAAATGCAAAACCAATTGAATTCTGAAATGAAACCTTAAAGGTTCTTACTGATATTTGTTTCAAATAAAAAAGTGACTTGATCCCTAAATTTTTCAAGCCTAGCTTCAAAATTCTCCTCTTTATATTTTGTTTAAAATTTGAAAATACAGAGCAAAGTGTTCTTCCTTCTTATAACCTCATTATAGAGCTTTTAGGGTTTTATAATAAAGTGAATTTTGGTCAAAATATACAATTCCATAAAAAATGTATTTGTACATATTCTAGGTTCTTTACCAAGGGCTCTGAGGTTGTAACAATTAAGGACTCATAATCTCTGAGATGGCAGCAATATAAAAGGAATCCTGGACAAGTAGATAAATAATTTTGCACAAAATAGGTAATAATATAGAAATATATTACAGAAAAGACTGTGTAAATTCTGGATTATGGAGAAAATGTATTCAAATTTGGCTATTCAAAACAGGGTAAAGTTTGAACAGGTGATATAGGTAAATAGAAAGAGGAGAAGCAGAAAGCCAAATAAATAGTACCATCAAAGGGAGAAGAAGGATACTAAGGAAAGAGGTTGCTGAGATAATCAATGCCTGGTTTCTCATTAATAGTTTTATCACATATGGATGTACTCCTAAGCAACTTACTGTTCAGTGTAACTTACTTTTGAAACTTATATGAAAGAAACCAAACTGTATGTATTTTGTAAATTTTTCCCAAATGTGGGTTTGAGACTCATCCATGTTGAGAAATTGGCTGCAGGATGATAGGATACTTTATGTGGAAAACCCAAAATACTCTACTCCAAAACTTCTAGAACTCATAGAGGAACTCAGTAAAGTGTCAGGATATAAAATCAATGCACAGAAATCAGCTGCATTTCTATACACCAACAGCAAGACAGAAGAAAGAGAAAGTAAGGAGTCAACCCCATTTACAATTGCACCCAAAACCATAAGATACCTATGAATAAACCTAACCAAAGAGGCAAAGAATCTGTACTCAGAAAACTATAAAGTACTCATGAAAGAAATTGAGGACACGAAGAAATGGAAAAATGTTCCATGCTCATGGATTAGAAGAACAAATATTGTGAAAATGTCTATGCTACCTAAAGCAATCTACACATTTAATGCAGTCCCTATAAAAATACCATCAATTTTTTCCAAATAAATGGAACAAATAATCCTAAAATTTATATGGAACCAGAAAAAACCCCGAATAGCCACAGGAATGTTGAAAAAGAAAACCAAAGTCGGCGGCATCACAATTCCAGACTTCAAACTCTATTACAAAGCTGTCATCATCAAGACAGTATGGTACTGGCATAAAAACAAACATAGATCAATGGAACAGAATAGAGAGCCCAGAAATGGACCCCAAACTCTATGGTCAACTCATCTTCAATAAAGCAGGAAAGAATGTCCAAAGGAAAAAAGACAGTCTCTTCAATAAATAGTGTTGGGAAAATTAGACAACCACATGCAGAATGAAACTGGACCATTTCCTTACACCACACACACAAATAGACTCAAAATGGATGAAAGACCTCAATGTGAGACAGGAATCCAGCAAAATCCTTGAGGAGAACACAGGCAGCAACCTCTTCGACCTCAGCTGCAGCAACTTCTTCCTAGAAACATACATCACCAAAGGCAAAGAAAGCAAGGGCAAAAATGAACTACTGGGACTTCATCAAGATCAAAAGCTTTTGCACAGCAAAGGAAAAAAATCAACAAAACCAAAAGACAACTGACAGAATGGGAGAAGATATTTGCAAAAGACATATCAGATAAAGGGCTAGTATCCAAAATCTATAAAGAATTGATCAAACTCAACACCCAAAGAACAAATAATACAATCAAGAAATGGGCAGAAGACATGAACAGACATTTCTGCAAAGAAGACATCCAAATGGCCAACAGACACTGAAAAAGTGTTCAACGTCACTCAGCATCAGGGAAATATAAATCAAAACCACAGTGAGATACCACCTCACCCCAGTCAGAATGGCTAAAGTTAACAAGTCAGGAAACGACAGGTATTGGCAAGGATGCAGAGAAAGGGGAACCCTCTTACACTGTTGGTGGGAATGCAAGCTGGTGCAGCCACTCTGGAAAACAGTACAGAGGTTCCTCGAAAAGTTGAAAATAGAGCTACTCTATGACCCAGCAATTGTACTACTGGGTCTTTACCCCAAAGATACAAATGTAGTGATCCAAAGGGGCACCTCACCCAAATGTTTATAGAAGTAATGTCCACAATAGCCAAATTATGGAAAGGACCTGTATGTCCATCAACAGATGAATGGATAAAGAAGATGTGGTGTATATATACAATGGAAAACAATGCAGCCATCAAAAAACCTGAAATCTTACCATTTGCAATGACATGGATGGAACTAGAAGGTATTATGCTAAGCGAAATAATCAGAGAAAGACAATCATTATATGATCTCTCTGCTATGAGGAATTTGAGAGGCAGGGCAAGGGGTCATGGGGGGAAGGGAGGGGAAAAAATGAAACAAGATGGGACCAGGGAAAAAGACAAACCATAAGAGACTCTTAATCTCAGGAAACAAACTGAGGGTTGCTGGGGTTGTGGGGGAGGGATAAGGTGGCTGGGTTATGGACATTGGGGAGGGTATGTGCTATGGTGTTCCTATTCCAACACATTCTCACCAACACGTTGTATTTTTAGAACTTTAAAAAAATATTCTAGTGACCTGGTGATATGAAATGGTAACTCACTATTACCATTAATACTCATGAAAGTAAAAGTTAGTTAATAAAGATGAGTATTTCATAGGTTTGTAGGTCACTTCTAGCATAAGGTATGTCCTAGGTAACTGTTTCTTAAATTAATGAATAAAGAAAAATCAAATAGCATTATGTGAATTCTATCAAATCATGAATAGTATTACAGTAAGAGCCAACTCTTTTTCTGAGGGTACGAAGAATTTTGAAAACCAAACCCATGTTATTTGGAAAGTGTTACTATATATCTTTTAGGGTTGTAGCTGATTCTGTACAAACAAAGTAGAATGGTATGTTTCTTATTTAACTCCAATTTTTCTTATCATTTGAGCTGGATCTATAGGACAACTTGCTTCTAATTAGAGTAATGCTTCCATAACACTAGCTTGCCCTTAAATTTCTCAAATTGTTTGATAAGCAATTTAAAATTAGACTTATTAATCATTATTTAACAGATCTGTAGTTACAGATCACAGGAATATTTAAAAATCATGACCACAGATCAGTTGTAACTGCCTGCTTTACATCCACTATAGAACCACCCTAAATGTTCTTAAACATAGGTTCCACCATGGTGACCTTATTTCAGGTTTCTGAATGTGCCATGACCTTTGTACCTCCAGGTCTTTAAATATGTGGTTCTGTTATTAATTCTTCCACCAGTTTCTGCGTCCATGATTTCTTGGGCTCTACATATCAAAAAATCATCTTTTTTAATATTGACATTAACCCACTGTGGTAGATGCTTACAATCATTTCCTCCTTCCTCTTTTCACACAATTATATTCTACTTTATCACTCTTCCTCGCTATTCTTTGAATTGATAAAAATCATGTAGAAAGTTGTTATTTAAAAATAATATTTTTCAGATTATCTTTACATGTTTTAACAATATCCACAGAGTCCAAGAAGCCAATGGATATTTTTCTTACTAAAGACATATGTTAAAATAAAATTAATGGTGTAGTCATCAGAATCTTTTGTTTGTTCTTCAACATTTATGAATAGTTATCATATATTTGCCAGTGTAAATTTTATATATATATTACATATATCTTTTTAGGATGAATATTTTCACAATTATATATTAACTATTTGAGATAATCCCATTTGGGTTTTTCCACTTAATATAATAGTTTAAATAAAGAAGAAAATGTTTAATTCACCATTCCTATAAAGGTAGTAAAAAATAAATAATTTCCAGAAAAGAAATAAAAGAATCAAGTTAATAGAATCATACCAACACCAAAGTAAGTATTTTTACTTATCCAAGTGTGATAATATCATTCTATATAAGAAAATAAAGTTTCTTTCCTGAAGCCAAAACAACTTTTTCGGTGAGCCCTTTCCCTTCCATAAAATGAGGAGTGTAAGATTATTTCTTAGAACTTTCCATTTTGGTTTTCTATTTGCTTCCCTTTGAAAGAGTGTGCCATTTCCCAGGTTTTAAACATTCTAATTCAGCCATGTCTATAGAGTTTAATATTAGAAACATAGTATTTTGGAAGGGTATGTATCTAGTATTTTCAACCTTATGCTCTACACATTTTTCTAGACATAAAAGATCAGTTCTGCACGCGAGAGGCAGAAACGTTTCAAATTCTATTCTCCTGCTTCCAACATTCAAATTCTTCCCCTAGATTATAAGGAAGGCTGGAAAACCTTGGGGGTACTTCATCACCTGTCTTTTTGCAGGGAATGTTTCCCGTCACTTTGAGGAATTACTGGGGTTGCCTTCTCTAAGACACTAGTCATTCTACACAAGGAGTTGAACTAGCATTTCAATTTTGTTCCAAGAACATCAAGCTTTCCCTTCACCTTACAGAGTTCCTTCCATGATGAATAACTTGGGTATTTTGAAAACACAGTATGTTATCCTATGAGTAAAGGGATATTATAAAGACAGAGAGACTAGAGATCTAGCTCTCTCTTGCCTGGAGTACTTAATGTGACGTGATGTGTTGCATTGAAGGGTCTTCAAATTGGCCACCTTTATATCCTCTTCTCAGAATACTAACCCATTTAATATATTCCTGACAATTAATTTAGTGAAACAATCTTTTTAATCTGATTCTAGTCATTTTTTCAAATTTTTGAATGTTTGGTATTTCACTCCAAATTACTGAAAACTACCAGTTAGAGCTTGATATGGAATTAGTTATTGATTTTATTTAACATTTGATAATATGAGTATAGATACTGAAGAAACAATATTCTTCGTACATTCTCATTATGTCAATACATCTTGTTAAAGTGTTTTGTTACTGTGATCTTCCTTTGTGTGTCAATTAAAACAGTTTACACACACACACACACACACACACACACACACACACTTGCATAAGGAAGCAAATCCTATGAGTTGGACAAAATCTACTCTGTATGTTCTCTAATAATTCCCACTTAAGTAATTTAATAATTCCCACTTAAGAAATCCAAAAATTTCTTGGATTTTTACTTTACTTTACAATGCTGATGTTTTCCCAATTCTGTAAGGAATTTTATTAATTTTATTATTTCAAGTTACCAAATAACTTTGATGGTTAGCATATATCTTTGTGTTTTTGTGTTTGTATTGGACAACATTCCTACCATAGGTGAGTAGTCTATAAAATGAATTCAGAAACCGGCTATAAGCCATTCCAGCATAACTTGGGCCTGTGAATCCTAGGGGAAAACATAATTCAGCTTCATCCCGATAGCTTGTAGAGTAATTAGGACCCTTAGGTTTGGAATTTCACCTAATCAATTCCATTCGCTACTCAGAATTCAAAAATGTTATTTTTCTTGTAACCTCTCTCACACTGTGATATGAGATGAATACAATACAGTTCACCTTTGACCAAAATTAAGACAACCCACTACTGTAGGGCAAATATCAGCTAAGTACCTCTATGGATTTGACAGTAAGCATTTTTGTCTGATGATCAACTACTTCTCTTTTAAGAGGCTCTTCAGGGGTGCCTGGGTAGCTTAGTGGGTTAAAGCCTCTGCCTTTGCCTCAGGTCATGATCCCAGGGTTCTGGGATCGAGCCCGCATCAGGCTCTCTGCTTGGCGGGGAGCCTGCTTCCCCCTCTCTCTCTGCCTACTTGTGACCTCTCTCTCTCTCTCTGTCAAATAAGTAAATAAAAGTCTTTTTTAAAAAAAAGAGGTTCTCCAACTATTTCTATTTAGAAATATGCCTAAATAACCCATTTCTATTTCCTAAAATTGATCTAAGGGGCATTAAGAATGGTAAGACTGAGAGCAGCAAATTGAAAACCTACTGTCTCATCCCAGCCACTAGTTTTTGTTTGGTTTTGCTTTTTAGACATTTATTCCTAGCCAGGGTAATGCTGTGAAGGAAGTATATGACAATTTTCTATATTAATGGAACTAGTGGTCTTGCTAGGAATAAAAGAAATGGAGACAAGACTTACAGCTGTGAAACAGAAATTTACAAGTGAATCAGCCTCTCCGCCCAGTGCTGGTACCCCAACTAGAATGCACAAGGCATGGCAACAGGGACCTTGGCTGTCTTACTCAGCTCTTTCCTCAGGGCCTGAAACAGTGCCTGGTACACAGTAACAACCACCTCTGTGGTCTGGACTGTCACTGATCATCACCTTGATTATGAATGTGGCAACATGTGAAAAAAAAAAAAAAAAAGGAGCGTTCATTTGACCTGAAGTGCTTGGAAAGGCTCCTTGGAGCGAGCAGGATCTGAATGATCAAGTGCATCTTTGATTCTTACAGAGCCATTAACTCGGAACTAATGAACATCTGTAGCAACTGATAAAGAACACTCCTCAACTATACTCCACTGATGTCCAAATCCTACACCACATTTGAAAACCATTTCTTCTGCCAGCACTACTACTACTGTAGTGATACCAGTAATACTAGGTAACTTTTAACATGCTTAATTTTGAAATATTTCCCCCCATGCTACCAGTAATATTAGGTAACTTTTAACATGCTTAATTTTAACATGTTAATTTCCCCCCATATTTCATGGGGGGAAATATTTCTGGTATACAAAAATTCTATTATTTCATTTAATATTTTTGAACTCCATCATCACCAGGTGTGATAAGGTGCTGAGAGTATAAATATGAGTGAGACATGGTTCGTTCCTCAAGGACCTCAAAATCCAGTATGGTTAAAATGTAATTCCCATACTGAATAATAAATGCTATAGTAGAAAGCAGAGAGGCCCGAAATTATTGGGAACCAACTGTGTTCCAAGCTTAGGATCAAGGAATATTCCTTGGCTTTCCGTGATCTTGCAAGTTAGGTTCCATAATACCTAATGTTAAATCTGAGAATTCTCTGTTCACAGAGACAGAACATTTCCCAAAACAAGAACTGGTATTCCTGGGATCCATCCTTCATTGTGCTGAATACCCTATACTACAAGCTGTACCTCACTCCCCAACTCCCATTAAACTCCACTGATTACCCCAGAGTATGTTGCCCCTTCCATTTGTCTCTGTGCTACCCATCTTTCTCTGATCCCCTGACACGAGGTAAAAGAAATGCATAATTATCCAAGCTTAGATAAGATAAGCTTAGGTAAGATGTTTTTAGAGTCCTAAAATTTCTTCTCATCTTCTCATTCTTTCCATTATAAATGAAACCATATAATTTGATATGGTGACCTCATATTTTGTGTTTTAAGAAATGCAAAACTGCTGTTGGGTTATGGGAAACCTAAGGCACCACTCAAGCTGATTGAAATAGTGTTTTACTGAAGAGGCAATGAACTCAAAAGGAATATGTTTCCAAAGCTATCGCACGGCTTTGGGCAATTTAGATGCATCCCTCTTTGACCACACAAGAGCCTTCCATCCAAAAAAGTAATTTCAAAGTGATATTTTCCCTTAAATCTCCTAGATGGTTCAAATATTTAAATTCATCTGTAAAAACCCATAAGGACTTATATATATTTCTATTGGTTTTAGCTGAATCGAAAGCACAAGGTTGTAGGTTTTAAAAAAATGCACTCTGCTAACTAGACCCCCAAACTTAAATTGTGAGTTCAAAACAAGCTTGTAAAAACTAATAGATGCCATTTATGTGTCCTAAGTCTTGCCTCTGATTTTATAAAATTCTTTTTCCAATGGCATCATTCATATAAAAGTAATGTTTGTTTCAAGTTTTTCCCTCTTTTCCACATTTGTGGTAATTATTCATTCCTAGCTATTAATATCATAATACAGAAAGCGTACTTCTCTGAACAATGGTGTGCCTACTGAGGCTGGGAAAACATAAGAATTTGCTTACAAAGAATTAGCTACCAAAGCAAATAAACTGGTTTTGAACTACACAAACTGCCCAAAAATGTTTCTGGGCTTTTTGACCCTGTTTTTCCCTTGGGTAAAGAACTCAAGGACATGAATACCAATGCTGACATAAAGTTCTTAGACTTCACTTACTGAACTCTCACTTTTGCTTGTTTCTAAAATGATGCTACCCCTCCAGACTGTTAACAACAATCTAATACAAACCTTTAAGGTCAATCTCACTTTCTTCCACTCGAGTACAGTTTAAAGTCATTTTGACAGAAGAGAATAGCAGGAGCTAACATATCATTTACTTTTCTGGCAACATTTCATATTTTAAATGCTTTACATATTTATATTCTTATCTGAAACAAAGAAGTAGGAACTAGAATTGTGCATGACATTCACAGAACAATGACAGGTTCAGGTCATGTGATGACAACTGTCTTTTATATAGATTCTCTCTCTGACAGCAGAATGAAAAGGCAACCTTAACTTGTGAATAGAGAACTAATCTGAGTATTTTATTGCCCGTGTATTTGAAGATTCTGTTTCTTCTGGACTGACGAGTTCTTAGAAATAATTCCATGTAATTTGCCTCACTTTGCTTCCTACACAATTATTTAAGTATCCTGGTTCACTGTCTCAAATGTACCACCTTCTCAAACATTTGAAGAATATTTGAGACAAATATTTGAACAAACAAATAATGTATACTGAAAAACAGGGAAAAATAAAAATCACATCCTGATGGAATATATAATGGCCCTCTAAAATAACTACTTAACCCGCAAATGGGTCACTTTTAGTGTGTCTACCTTTCTACGAAACTGACTGCAGAAATACCAGATGTTTTTACTTAGGTCACTGTGGTGGCCTGAAAATAATTATTTCCTCTTTTGAGGGCCTTGCAGACATGTGGCAGAGAAAAAAATATTCAATGCCTCGTAGCTCTGGTAGAGACACACATAATGGTACATCTATCATCAAGGCAGCTAGGAAGAAACACCTTGGCAGCTTATGAACATAGCAGTGCCGTATTATATAATGTGCCTTGTAAAACAGAGGCCAAAAAATCTTTATTAAGGAGACAGTCATCCACCATGTTTCAAGTCAATGTTTTATGAAAAAAATTTAACATTTAAGTTAAAAGTAAATAAAAGCTGAACCATATCCAGACCACATCTATGCTTCACTTGCAAGTTATTACCTATTAATAGGTTCACCCTGAAAGCAATTCAGAAAGACAGACACTTTTTTATGAAATTCACAGTGATACGTTGGGTTCCAAGAGATCTGAAGGTCTTTTCAACTGTCACCTTCAACAGGATTGTTCAGGAAATCTTTCGTTTTTTTTGGTCCCTTCTTTATAACTTATTAAGCATATGTTTCTGGGTGATGAGATGCCATGATGCAGATCACATGCCTTTTCTGTCCACAAATTATTTGAACTCAACCAAAGCTATTTCAGATCTATTGTTGAAAACAACAGTTCTTGTCAATCTGTGTTGCATATAACAACTGCTGAGTTGTGAGTGCCTCATCAAAGATTTGAAATAACACCAAGAGTATGTTGAACCTTGAGAAGTCCAGACCAATGAAAAAATTATTTTCTTTGAGGGGCTGTGAAAATGCAGATCAAATCCTGACCAATCTTTTTAATAACATCCTTTATATGGAAAAGTAAGTTAAATTTACTAAAGTAATGACTTTCCAGTCATTAAACTCCACTCTAGATTTTTGTTCAACTTCAAATTGTTCATACTAGTATGTAGCAATACAATTGATTTTTATATTTAGACCTGGTATTCTCTGACCTTGCTAAACTCAAATTTTAAGTCTAATACCATTTTTGTAGGTTCTGTGTACATTCTTTAAAGACAATCATGCCATCTATAAATAGAGTCCATTTTATTCCTTTCTCTCCATTCTGCATGGCATTTATTTATTTACCTATTCACTTCCCTTGTTGCACTGGTTAGGACTTCCAACATAATGAATGTAAAATTGAAGTGAGATGAGAGTAAGCATGCTTTCTTCTCTCCCAATCTTAAGGGGAAAGAATTTGGTCTTTCACAATGAAGTATTATGTTAATCTATTAATATAGTATAGGAGGGGAGAAGATTTTATTGGGTTGAGAAAGTAATTTTTAGTTTGTCAAGAATTTTATCATGAATGGTTGTTGAATTTTGTCAAAAGTTTCTTCTGTATAAATATGATCGTATGGATTTTCTTCTTTAATTATTGATAACCTTTTTCTTTTTTTTTTTTAAAGATTTTGTTTATTTATTTGACAGAGAGAGAGAAATCCCAAGTAGGCAGAGAGGCAGGTGGAGAGAGATGGGAAAGCGGGCTCCCTGCCGAGATCACGACCTGAGCCGAAGGCAGAGGCTTTAACCCACTGAGCCACCCAGGTGTCCCTAATTATTGATATCCTAATTGCATTGATTTTGAGTACTGAACCAGCCTTGCTTTTCCACGATAAATCCCACTCGATCTTGGTGTCATAACATTTTCTTAAAATTGTTGACCCTAATTTGATTATATTTAGTAAGGATCTTTGTAACTGTTTTCATGAGAAATACCAGTCTACGGTTTTCTTTTCCTGTACTGTCTTTGTCTGATTTTGTTAAAAGGCTGACTTGGGCATCTGGTTGGCTCAGTCAGTTAAGCATCTACCTTTGGCTCAGGTCATGATCCCAGGGTCACGGGATTGAGTCCCACATTGGTCTCCCTGCTTGGTAGGGAGTCTGCTTCTCCCTCTCCCTCTACTCCTTCCCTCTGCTCATGCATGCTCTCTTGGTCAAATGAATAAAATATTTGAAAAAATAATGACAAAAAATAAAACATTTAAGGGACTTTCATTTATCCTTCACTACTGAAGGATAATTTTGCTGGATATAGAATTCTAGGTGAGTTTTTCTTTCAACACTTTAAATAATTCAGTCCCCTTTCTCCTGGCTTGCATGATTTCTGATGAGAAGTCTGTCGTACTTCTTGTTTCTTTATAGGTAAGGGGTTTCATTCCCTCTGACTTTTTCATTACCTCAAAATTTTCTTTTAGCCTTGATTTTCTGCAATTTGAAAAGGACATATCCTAGGGGTATAGATCTATATATTTTTTAATCCTGCTTGGCTATAAGTATCTGGAGTCATCAATCTCTTCACATTTGGGGACAGTGGTTTTCCCTATGACTTCAGTCTTCAGTAGGTTCAACAAAAATCAGTGATTTTTAGTTTGTTCTGATCTTTTCTTGTTATAAGGACAGGAATGATGACTTCTAAGCTCTTTACATGTCAGAGCTGAAGCCAGAAGTCTTAGGGGCCTTTTAAAATCCAACTGGATTGGGTTGTTGCCAGGAATTTGTTTTTTTGTTTTTTGATTTTTTTTTTTTACTTCCCTGAATGACTATAATGTGTAGCCAGTATTAACAGCCACTTCCTTAGATCTTTAGATCTTAAAACATTTCTAAATTATGTCACTATTTAAGTCACTTAGTAACAGATAATGTGAAATACCCTATTTATAATTTTCTTCTTGACAAATGTTACATGGCATATTCATTTAATAGCATTTTTCTATGAAGATCATTGTACAATGTGAGAGCACAGTCATGGCACCTTTGAGCTTAATCCTGCATGTCAGAACCAATCTTCCACTTCTACTTAGTACAATCATCTATCACCCCCTAAAAATGCACTCACACCTGGGATAAATGACTCCTGATCAGTCACCTTTCACATATGAGCCTTGCTATCATCCTAGAGAACTTCAAAATCCATACAAAACAAACAAATAAAAAAAATAATCTCTAGTCTTATAGATCTATGACTTCCGGAAGTCCTGAGAACTTTACTTCTACTCCTCTTAAGAGCCAACCATATGGTTCCCCTCTTTACCTTAACTGCTCTCAATAACACTTAGCAATATTGCTCACTCTGTCCTTGATAATGCATTCTCCCCATTCCTGTCAATATTTTGGCATCTCTTCTTTTTGGCTATTGTTTCTTATTCTCTTTCATAAAGTTTTCTTCTTTCATTCTCACACTAATTGTTTGTGTCTTTCAGCATTGCTCTTCTTCCATATGTCTTTGTTTTCTAAACCCTTCCCACGGGGTTATTTTTTTTTATCAACAATTTTATCAACATTTTTGGCTTCAATTGTCATCCCTCAATGAAACCAAAGAACTATGTGTCCACCTTCTCTAAGAAAACATGTTTAAAAGTAGGTATCCACACTATTTTGGCTGTATATATTTTATATGTATCATAATTTGAAGGTACATAGTTGGAATCATTTTCATTTTTTAATTACATATGATAATTTAAAATCTATTCTTTTGCAAAAGTTTCAAAAAGCCATCAAATTCAACAAGAGCCTACCACCAAAAAAAAAAAAAATTAGCATTAGTAGTCTAAGCAAGGGATATGTCATTTCTAACTGATCAACTAAATTTTAATCATCACCATACTGCTCCAGCACACATATAAGAAGTAATATTTGTTATCTGAGGAGAGTTACAATTGCCATCAATTACTTGCTCTTATTTTCTGTGTAAAGGTCTAGTCTCCTGAACTATACAGTAATCTTCTCCCCCTTTGCAGAAAGACTTAGGTGTTTCACTTCTTTAGGATAAAGCTTCCAGAATAATGAAACTCAAACTGAGTTAGCAACAAGATTATAGTGCCTTATCACCAGTTGCATTTATAAACTGCCCAGATGCTTCTGTTACAAACCACAGTAGCTCAGTCTGGCCCAATGTTGAAGACCTAGTAGTGCCTGATAGGTAATTGTTAATTGATTGATGTCTACCCAAAATGGCTACAAATTTGACTCCACATTTAATATATAGAAAAAGATGACAGTTTTCTAATAGGTAAGACAGTTACTTTGGTGTTTTACTTTGCTTTTGCTTTTATTTCCTCTTTAGCAATTTGACTTTGGATGCAAATAGGGTAACTTTCTTGCATTAATGGGATTGTTATCCCTCAATTTTCTTTGAAATAAGAAGCTTAGAGTTATTTTATGAACACGTGATCTACAAACCCTCCAAAAACTATCATTAGTTTATAGGATATTTCCCTTTTTATAAAATAATTATTTATTCATGGTTATTCAGCATACATCATGATTGTCATCTATGACTTCTACTGTTCCTTCCATTTTTTCTAAATAAAGTCATATTATCATCATTAAACATCATTTACATAATGATTGTATCTAGATACTATATCAAATATGGAAGAACATAAAATCTAGATTCCAACACCAATCATGAACCATGCTGAATCATGAACCAGAGGACACACAGTTTGAGAAGCAAGATGAGACAGAGCCTTAAATTTAGCCCCTAAGCACAGTAAGATGTTTAGTGGGCCATTATTTTCACAGTCCATCACAATAAGTAGCTTTGCCATATTTGCTTTATAGAGAACATTTTATCCACCCCATAAAAATATTTTTCCCCTCCCCTCTTCAAGCAAAGGTTGATAATCAGAAATTGAATTTTACTAAGTGTAAGAATATCCCAGTTCACTGAGATTAGAAGCTCTCATTTGCAAGAGTCCATTGTGGCTTAAGGGAAACTTCTCTAACACTCTCCAGCATAATATATTGCTACTGCTTTGACTTTCATTCACCAAATAACTCCATTAATTACGAGCAACCAGACTTCACTTCCTTACGATGTTTTGTGCACCTGGTTTGCAGACGGGATGTAGTAACAGAAGCCGACACAGCACACCCAGACCACAGTACAGGCCAGAATGTTGGCTACTCTCAACTAATTTTATGTGTCTGTGGAAAACAGAGCTTTGGAATTCAACCAGCTGAAATTACTGTTTGCTATTTCTCTACTCAACACCAACATTGCTCTGTACAAAGTCAGAACAAGGAAAGTGAATTTTCAAGATGGTGATCAAGTCATCATTTACTTGCAGAACTATTCAAATAACAATGGATTCATATGTTGAAATAGAATCCAATAATTTGGATCTTTGTCATTGACTTTGCATATTAAGAGCATGATATCTTTCTAGTAATAATTTCACAATGAAGGCTGAGGGCTCCTCTGGAAAAACAAACAAAAAATGCCGTAATATACTGCATTCTTATTCATCATTTATGTCTGTATTAGTTCAGGAAGTTGAATGTCTACTTAAAATAAGTCTTAAAATGCCTTCTCTGCATGTGGCATGAGCTCCATGCCTGTAATATGCCCAATAAATATTTGAGGGGAAGAACAATGCTTTGTTTTTATTGTGAAATCAGACTCTCTTCCCTCCTATTTCTCTCACATTAACATGTTTTGCCATATCCAGTGATGGTTTTCTGATAAGAAACTAGCCACAGAAACTGTCTTTGAACCTTACCTTCCTACAATATTTCCAATAAAAACTCCAAATAAAAGTGTTGACGGTGTTCTAGGGAACTGTCCCAAGACCAGGTATGTAGGGAGTAAAGAGCAAGCTGTCTAGGAGGGTACGGGAAGAGTACATTCCCCACTTTGACTAGGGGGTTATAGTGTACTAAAGATACAGATGGGGAAAAAACCATAGCATAATTCCTTAACGGTCTCCAGCACAGCTGAGTTATAGCTGTTAACTACAGACCACTTTTAGGTACTTTACAAAAATGCTTATGCTAACTTCAACATTCTAAAGTAAAATGCAAAAAGATGTACTCTTGAGATGTATATGCTCTCTATGAACTCCAAGGACCTCGATTTAGGGAGGCCTAGGATCACAAAAACCAATGCAGGGCTGCCTTCAGGACCACTTACCACCCAGGTAAGAACCAGAATCTTTCCATAATTATAACACACTATTTGAACCAAATTTCTTTTCTTTCCCATAATGTTATCAAGAAAAATGGAATGAGGAAATTGACTTTGTGAGAGGACCAAGGGGAAGGGGCAAGCTTGATAAAAATATTTAAAGCTACAGAAAACTGGAAATCTAAATTTTTTTTTCTCTCTTAAGGATATGGTTACTTCATTTTAATTAAATGGGACTTGGCTCCAAAAAAGATTTAATATTCTAAATTTTTTCTAAAGTAAGAACAAATATGAAGGTAGAAAAGTTGCTGGACTATACAACAAAATGAAATCTACAACAGCATTTCCTCTAATAATGATTTCATCATTGAAGAAATAATTGGAATTTTTCTTCCAGAGTACAGACTTTGATAGAAACGTCAAAAGATTTTTGTTAACTTTATCTTTTAATCTTAGTCTTTGTGGCAATTATTCCCAGACCTTATTGTGGTTTCCTGCACAAAATTATACCCTTAAGCAAAGCAGCCTTACATTTACTACGGGCCCAGGACAATAAAAAGTCAACAGCAGGAGAAAATATGTTTTATATGTTCAGTTAACTTTACACAGAACTGGAAAATATTGGCAAGTGGTACTTAATTATGTTATTCTAGTTTCTTTAATATATATAAAAATTGCCAACCCAAATGGAGATTATTAATTTCTGGTTATGTAGAGATAGAATAACTATTTCTATTATTAAAGCCTTCAAATAATAGCCCCTGTATTTAAGACTTTTAAAATCTCCCCCTATTCAATTTATAGCATTATCATTTATTTTTAACTTAAATTATCTTCAAATATAAAATGAAGGAGAAGTGATTCATTTGAAGTGATTTTATTTGATTTTCTCAAAATAAAATCACCTAAAAATATAAATGAGACCTAATTTCTTTAGCAAGTTGATTTGGGACTTGTATTAGTCTAATATCATTTGGGTAGAGATCTTCCCATTGGTGGTAGAGTACATATACAATAGTTATATATTGCTATATAATGAATTACTCCTAAATGTGGCTGCTTTAAATAACAAACATTTATTTTTTTTACAGTCTTAGTGAGCCATAAATTCAGGGGTGGCTTCACTGAGCAGTCCCTGCTCAGGTTCTCTCATGAGATGACAGGCAAGATGACAGCCAGGGCTACAGTCCATCTGATGCTTGGCTGGGGCTGGGGGATTGGTTTCCAAAATTACTCGTTTTCATGCTTACTGGCAAGAGGCCTCAGTTCCTTGCTGGTTGTCAGCAGGAAGCATCAGGTCCTTGCACATAGGTTTTTCCACAGGGCTTCTCGAGCGTCCTTACAAAATGGCAGCTGGCTTTCCCCAAAGCAAGTCATATTAAGAAAGCAGGAAACCATAATGTCTTATCACCTAGCTTCAGAAGTCACACTCCATCATTTCCACAATATTCTATAGGTTACACAAGTTATCTCTGTTCCATGTGGGAGGAAACTATACCAGGATGTGATTACCAGGAGGTAGAGATGGTTCAGATGAGCTATACCAATTGTGTCCAGAAAAGAAGGAAGAAGGAAGAAGAAGAGAAGGAGAAGGAAAGAAGAAATAAGAGGAAGGGAGAAAGAAAGAGGAGACAAAGAACAACAACACGACAACAAAAAGAAAAATCCCCACACACATGAAAAGATGGGACTGCAAGGTCATAGACAGTAAGAATTTCAGAGCACGACTAGTTGGCACATTTTTAGTATTAAAACATTTCTGGGAAATAGCTGCACAAAAGCTACTCCACTTTAAAATAAAATGCAAATGTAAGTGACCAAAACCTGGTGGGATTCTAGGCATGTACCTGCCTTTTATTCAATTATTTTAATTTCAATTATCAAATCTTTCAGTAATCGATACTTATTATGATTGCTGCTTGGATTTACTACTCCCTCTAAGCACTAAGAAGACAGAGAATAACATTTATAACAAGGATCTCATGAAATTTTGCCAACAGAAATCTAAATTAAATGATATAAATAATAATTTGTTATTTTTATAATAAATTTTATAATAAATTTAATAAATTTATAATAACTTTTTATAATAAATATTTGTTATCATTTGAGTTGTAAGCTGACACCAATGGTTGCTATCAGCCTGTGGCTATGTAACTAAAAGGTAAGATTTGTAAACTGCAATTTGACTTTGTACATATATAAAGGAAATCTATGCTGGAAATGCCATATGTGTATCCTATGTGTAAACCTACATGAAACAGAGACCATACGGAAGTATAAATAAAAAGCATTTTTGCAGTTTCTCAAAGTCCTATTGGATGACTGACCCATTGGTCCTACTTTTTTGACAAGAAATCTTCAAAGGAAACATTATGTAACCTGGATTGGTTTTATTTCCTCACTACTGACTTCCTAGTTACACTCAAGGACGTTTACCCTCCAGAATGAAAATGAACTCCTAATGGAGTTCAATAGTCTCCCCCGCCATCCAGGAAATGACACAGAGAAACTTATTAGTCGTGAGGTCAAACACTTTATTTGTTCAATGTCTGCGCATGGTAACAGATGGCCAGAAAACCCACAGCCTTAAGTTAGAAATAGACATTAGCCAGAAGTGAATGTAAGTGCAGAAGATGGTAAATGAGCACAGGAAGAAGAAGGAAGAAGAAGGAGGAGGAAGGAGGAAGTGGGAGAGAGAAGGAGAAGGAGGAGGAGGAAGGAGGAAGGAAGAAAGAAGAAGATGATGCTGATGAAGGAGGAGGAGGAGGAGGAGAGGCGGTGGTGGCGAATGGGCTGAAGGAGAGGAGAAACAACAGAAAGGATAAGCTGAGTGTACATGGAGCTAGGAATGTATTATACAACTTCAGGTGGGAAAAATACAAAAACAGAACAAAGAAAAAACCAGAGAGAGAAAGAGACAAAGAAAGAAGGAAGAGAAAAAAGAAAATCAAGGGTACAGAAGAAGAGACAAAGAAAGGCTTTATTAGAATTAGCATCAAGCACAGCAGGCGCCCAGAAACATACTGCAGAACATCAAGTACAAGCAGAGATACTTTGACCCGACCACAGACACAAAAGAAGAGAACCTCGGCATTACAGTTGGCTCTTGAGTCAGAAGTGAGGAGTAGAGTTAGAGACAAATCTAGGTTTATATTTAGGGAGTGCTCAGCCCCATAGAGAAGGACAACTTTTAGGTCTGTATTGGGGGTAGGGGTAGGAGGAGGTTGGGAGGAGCTGGGGGTAAAAATGTGGCACAAAAAGTCAGGAGATTCCAAATGGCATCAGGTGTCACAATGGAGCAAAGGAGGTTGGAGAACAGAGGCCAGACCAGTTCTAAAGATTATACTCTTGGTAGTTTATTTTCCTAGACACAAATGACAGAGCACCAGTACAAAAATCACCTAATGGCACAGGCAGCTTATCACAAGAAGATGACCCATTAATCAAGAAACCATGAGTCAAACACTAATTATCCATGACACAGGAGACTATAGGACTCATAATGCCAAGGTGGCTTTACTGAAATCCTTAATTTGCGAAGTTCCATATATGGAGTTACCTTCATATATGCAGCACATTACCAGACACTCCAAGGATTCTAAACGGGCAATTCTTTTCACTCGAATTTCTTACTTCCTTCTGACTTAAAAATGTAAGAAAAAAGTAATGCTACCTTTGGGCATTTTTAGTAGGAGGCTAAACAAATATGAGTGGGGTTTAAGCGTGTAGCAATCAAGGATGTGGCTCAAAATATAGAGGTGGAATAAACTGAGAGCCAAGTAGCTCTACAAATCTGTGGTTCTATTGACCACATTAGAGTATCAATTTATATAAACAGTGCACTTTTAATCTTTTGAAGTACATCCACATATTTTCCATATTCCATCTCATATCCTTACAACGGTCCTAGGGTAAGCTGGATAGGTATAATTATATCTGTTCCTTTAGCTGGAGAAGTAGACTCACAGAGAATAAATGGCTTGTATAAGCTGGTAAGTAACAAAGCTATGGCATACAAGAACCCTGAGTCCCAGTATGGTTTGTCTCATCCAGACCATGCTTCTGGAACTTGAAAACAAATTACCAGGAATCTTGCTCAATTATAGATTCTAATGTAGTAGTTCTAGGGTGGGACCTAGGATTTTGCATTTCTTACAGGCTCCCAGGTGATACCAATGCTACTGGTCTATAGTTCTAAATCAGACTGGATCTAATTCAGTAATCTCTTAATTTATAGCTCTCCATCAAGTATCTTTTAAAATATGGATTCAAGAGCCTTATCTCAGGACCTTCAGTAGGTCTGGTGCAGAACAATGACCTCTGCATTGTCTTTAAAGTTTCATAAAAGATTCTGATTAATAACAAGGGCTGAGAATATTTTCACAATTATAAAATATAGCACCTGTACCGCACATTTAAAAATCTCCAAGCAAGTATTTCACTGCAATTATTAGGAACTCTAGTTCCATCCTAATTCACCACAAGATAAATTTTTCAAACATTTGTTCATACTGAACTCTTTCAGATTTCTATCTCTCATCTTTTGATCTTGAGATTTTCATTTCTCTAACTTCCAAGGTACAAAATATCTCACAACTCTATACTGTCACGAGATGTCAGTTTCACTCATTTTGTTTAAAATAACATCGCTTACAAATTTCAATCCCTATTTTCTTTGACCTTTTAAGATGCCTATGGTTCTTGGAGAACTTATTGTCAGATGTAATTTTCATTATAAGGCACATTTTAGAGGTCTGTACAGAGAGATAAGGATGAAGTGTCCAAGATATAAAAATCATTTCAAGAATTACATTTTGGACGGTGAAAAAAACTAATATCTGAGTGACAACTAAAGAGATGGCCACCTTATTGCACAGTTAAGCTTCCCAAGTGAGCACACAGCAAAGACTGGTTGAGATAAGAGGAAGCACTGATAGAAGGCATTAGAAAGGATGTGCCAAGCTTATCTTGCATGTGGTCTTTGTGAGTTTGCTAAACTAGCAAGTTATCTTACAGAGTTTCCACTCACTGATTCGACGTACAAGTTAAGAGCAGTCTAAGGAGGCACACAGCTTTCTTTTCTTTATCAGGATGACCTTAACTTTCAACTGCCAAACTCCCCTATGGCCCATGTCACTCTTCATATAAAAGCAAACAAAGGTGGTGGTCATAGGCTACAGATTCTGGAAGAAAAGTCCAGGCAACTGAGAGTTCTCCCACCCACAATCTCAATTTATTAATGTTACTGCTTTGGGGTATTAATGGGGTAATGTAAACCAGAGCTGCCTTCCTAGTTTACATGTTCTTAATATCATAGTAATTTTTTCGCAGCACACCCTAAGCTAAAAGCAATGCCTAGCAATTTTATTTATTCAGGAGTTAGGGTCTAACAATTTGTAAGTACTTATATCCTAATAACTCAGTGCCTATGGAGCACAGTACACCTCAAACTGGAATCAGAGAGAACACTGCTATATTGTTTCTTATCCCAAAATGATTTCACACAGTCCTTGCCTTTTATCATAGAAAACTCAGCCTCACAAAGATACGACATGAACAAACGGAACACAGCGATCTAATGTTTAAACTGTTAGGAGTTCAGGTACAGTCCGAAAGAGCTTACTATCTTTCCCTTGAATTTTTAAAATACTTAGTTATGTCCCTCTACATCTGCTGCTCCACCACAGAATGCCTTTGTACAGAATTTAGAAATGGTGGCTGCAGCAAATTTGAATCCCAAGACTCGGATTTGTGGTCTGGCTGCTGAGCCTTCTTGCCATGTCTTATGGGGGAAGTCTATTAATTACTCTGAGCTTCAATTTCTTCATTTTAAAATACAAACAATTTCATCATTCTATGAAGGAACATAACCAAAAGTACTTTGGTACACAGAAATGCTATAGTAGAGATATATTTTCTTTAAAGTGAGTTGGTCTAGTATAGGGAATTTTAAACTTTTGTTTTTTTGAATATCGAATCCCTTCCTCAAGAAAAAAATCCGTAAGATACAAAGCACACATGTGAGATTAGACATAGAGGTACTCCATTGGAAAAGGCATGCTGGTCATCAGAGCCACCCCTTGATCTCTTCATGCTCTGCTATGCTCCAAGGGGGATGGACCCTGACTCTCTTACAAACTGGCTTACCACTGAGCTCCTTTTGTAGGCTATTAGAAGAAGAACCTAATATTCCCCTCACTCTGTCTCCCCAAAACATCTTCAGTAGTCCTGCTTTCTGTCCTCCATTAAAGGCTCCCTCCTACAAGGTTCCCATTCCTACCACACGGTCTCAGCTCCCCTCATAACCCCCCTCCAGCCCTTCGGATAAGGGCGAATTTCTGCAGGTGTTTATCTTGGAGTTCCCTCAACTTCCCAAGTTGCTAGTTCAAGCTCTTCTAACCCATAGCTAATATTCTGCATTAAATTCCCTACATCAAATTTGTTGCTGTTGGCTTTATTTATGACTGGTTCCTAACCGATACTAAGATGTGAATGGCCAAGAGACCCTCCTCTAGGATCCAGGCTTCTGATATGGTTGTTCTTTAGGCACATCTGGAAAAATAAGGCTCATTCCTCACTCTATCACTAAAAAGCTGGGTAATCTTAGGCAAGTCATAGAGTATCTCTGAGGCCCATTTTCCTCATTCTGCAAGGATCATACTTACCTCGACCTCTCCTGATAAATGGAAAGTATTTGGGATGACTTAAACTGATCAGACTGGCCTTTTATTACTACCCAAGACTTTGTATATTTGGATAAGAGTTTACATTTAAAAATAAAGATGTTGGTTTCCAAGAAACCCCCCAAAAAAGACTTCTCCTCCACACTCACCATCATAACCCAGGCCTAGTTTTAAAGATAAAAAAAATTCTAAAGTATTCTTTCAAACAGTTAGATTAAATGAGAACTAATGGACTTCTATCAATTGTAACAAAGCTAAAACAGATCTTATTTACAGCTACTGATTCATGTTTCTATTCTGATCTTGGTGTTTATGCCTAGCAACCCACACTGGTATTGTGCTCATTCCTTCTTGTATTGTGGTTTCAGCACTTCCAGAGTGGTTTTAGGCACTCCTAATCCAAATTTTAGGTTCATGTACTCAGAGATAATTACCTTTGGTTACAAGGAGGATGCATACATGACAGAAGATGGAATTATACAATTATGGTTTGAGAACTGCTGCTCCAAATATGAAAGTTGAAATATATGTTTGTAAATAACTGTGGTCTAGTGTATCTTGTAGGGTTTTTTTTCAATAAAATTTTTTTAAGTTTCACTTTCTGATTTGCTGTAGCATCAACTCTGTGTGTTGGAAAGAAGACATTTGAGTCAATGTTGCTACACGCATAGTATGATCCATGACTGAGTATTGACTAAACAGACTACAGTAATACGAATACATCATACTGTGACTCCTCTTATCAGCCTTACCCCTAGGATAAAATAAACTTGGAAAAGAGCAATGGTGAGTCTTTTCCAACATATATTTCCAGTGCCAGCATAAATGCCTGGTTTTTCAAACACTTGAGATGAATTAATGAGTAAATGCAAGACCACTAAGACCATTAAAACCAATTGATGGCCTCAGCACAGTCCAACAATGGTGCCCCCTCAGCCACAGCCCAAAATGAAGAGCTTAAGGATCATATATACTAATCAGCTGGTAAGTTAAATGCTAGCCAGACTCACCAGCTACGTTGACAGTGGATATAAGTGAAACTCTCAAGCTATGAGCTAGAAACAAATATGCTATCTGACAACGGCTTCAGCCCAAACATTTAGTTGCTCACCTTGATGAAGAAAATGTTTAATAATAACAGATGAAGGGAAAATATGGCAGATGAAGGTAATACAAAAAATGGACTAACGTCAAGAGAAGCAGTGAAAGAGCAAAGGGCACAAAAGCTGGAGTGGGTAGAAACTCTAGTACTCCCACTCTTTTGATGCACCTGCTTATTTTGCTTAACAATTAATCCAGGGCTGAAGGGATGGCAGAAAATGCAGAGTTAATATTAAAGAAAGTCTCCTTTAACAGTATCCCTGTCTGATTTTCCTAAAATGCTTTAAGCCTCAGGTCACAGTTCTATTCCATGACTCTTCTTTCTTCATATATCGTTTCCCCTTTCCCCAATCCTATGACATCATGCCTGACTCAGGGTTTTCCTTTGGTAGCGCTCTGCACCCTCACCACCCAAGTCTTTGCCTCTCAGACCTGGTCTTCTCTAGCCACCTAGTCATCCATTTTTGTTACGTAAGGTCTCAATCTTATCATTTATCAATGGGAAAAAGTAGGTTTTTCTAGCTCCATTATTCTTTCGCTAAGACTCAGAAAGTAATGAATCAGCAGGTCTAAATTGATACGGAATATCCAAAAGGACACACTATAACTGGAGAGTTACTAAGCCATACAAAGTTACCCAAGAGTCATAGTTAAATGCCTTAGACTTCCTAGAAGAGCGTATAGTTTTGAATGATATTGGATAATTAAGATCTTAGGAATGAGAAGCCCTCAAGAAGTCTCTCATCCCATCCCATTATCCAGCTTTATTAAATATTAACATTTTTTCATAGTTCTCTCAAATCCTTTATTTCTAAGAAATAATGGTAAAACAGTAATTCCTGTGATCTTGATCCTATTCTCCTTCCCCACTGGATAAATCAATTAAAAGAAGAATGGATAAATTAACTGAGAAATACTGATACCGGATACTGTGGAATACTCAACAATAGTTATAAGAAATAAACATCAACACAGATAAATTTTTAAAACAATGAAGTTAGGCTGATTCCAGTTGTTTACCAACACAACCATCACTGCAATAAACATTCTTGTACACATCTCCTTAGCCATAAGTCCAAGAGTTTCTCAAGAGCATATGTTAAGAAGTGAAATGTGTGGGTTTCAAAGGGTATGCACATTTTCAGCAATACTATATATTGTCAAAATCTCTCCAAATAGTTTTTTTTTTACCAATTAGTAGCATATGATAGTTCTCATTTCTGCCATCCTCAGTGATATTTAGTAAAAACTTCTGTTTCAATTTTTGACAATCTAACAGATTTAGAATAGTATCTCTCCTTTGTTTTTATGTATACTCTGGTTATTTGTGAAATAGCACATTAGTTGTTAAGTTAATTGGTTGTTCCTCTTCTATGAATTGCCCATTATATCCTTTGTATATGTTTTCAGTTGTTTTGTGATTTTTACGTTGATTTGGAGGAATTATTTACATATCCTAGGTAACAGTATCTTGCTAGTTATATCACTTAAAATAATGCATAATAATAACTTTGTGAGGTATGTGGGGCTTTTTTAGAATTTTCTCACTTTGAAACAGTTAAATTTGGCATTTTACATGATGTTTTTGTCATCTTATGTCTCCTCTAAGATACTTTCTCCTGTTATTTGCTTGTAAAAACTTTTAGAAAAAAAATTAATGTTTATTCTACCTCTATCTTCTTTTGTATGATGTGACACAGGAATTTAATTTCTTTTTTCCTATATGAACAATCAGCTTTCACAACACTATTGTCACTGCTTTATAATTCTGCCTCTAATCTATTCCTAAAAGTGATCTTTTCAGAAGATTCCAGAATGCAGCACATTCTAAAGTTATAGTTTCTCTTTTAAGCTATTTTGGGACAGAAGTAGTTATAGGAAATTTAATGGATTTGTGTGTGTGTGCGTGTGAGTATTCCAGAAGCACTGAACTACTGGAAATCCTGTTTTAAAAATACTTATTATGAGATAGTAGTGGGCTGGAAAGCAGAGAAAGAAAAGAATATTAATGATGTTGGGGACTCTTAGGTATAGCTCAGTGACAGAGGTCATCCTCAGTCATATCCTGCAACTTAGAACCACTGGCATGACCAGAGTCTCAAAATCATGCCACTGATAGACTTCAAGCTTCTTGTGAGTCTCTGAAATGTATCTCTAGGACCACACCTTCAGCCTGAATTTATCTACAGCCCACAACCTGAGTCTTTAGCTCAGGACTTCTCTGGGAGCACAACAGGGAGGGACATTTTTAGGTTGTTTTTTAACACGCCACGATCTTCAGAGTAACATGGTCCCCTATCGGCATATTGCCCTCAGCATGGCAGCTCACCTTGGTGTTTCCCCGAGGGAAGCTGATCATGCTCCAAATGAAATGCTTTCTTCTGGGAGATACTGGGGCATCTTATCAGGGAAAAGAGAAATGACCCATACAAACTACTCAATAAACCATCTCCAGCAAGCATCTCCGAGGAAGCCAGTGGACAAGGTACATATGAACATTACTGGATTATCTCAGATAATAAAGGAAGGGCTGTTAATATAATCAGAGGGGGCCTGCAGCTGTTCAAAACAAATTCTGAGCCCAGGTAGTAAAGAGACACATATGAAAGCAGTAATTTCTGGGCTGCTTTTTTTTCTCACTTTAACACACCCATAATTTAAAAAGAATTTAATAGATTTTCATTTTCAAGACTTGGAAAAACAAAAGTCCTCCTAAGCTGAGAGCAAATGCTTCCAGTGTTTGCCTGAAGCCATTCTTTTTATTGGGGGAGTTACAGTCCCTTGAGAAGAAGGGGTTTATAATGGAAAAAATGAGACCACATCAACCATAATGAAGCTCAGAATATAAATAATAAAAACTCTGTTAATGCCTGACACTTTATGTTTCTAAAGAAAATCCCTGCCTTTTATCTACAATAAGACAGTTGCTGAGGAGGTGGATGAAGACCAGGCCATCTTGCCCACAGTGGGTCCTTCCCTTTAGAATATTCCTCCAGACAAGAGACCAAACCTTTTATGAGAAAGACAAGCATATATGTAACACGATTCTTTCATTTTACCTTCATTATCCTTCAGGGGAATGGTCCCTTGATGTATGTTAGATTTCCATTAATTTCAGTCTTCCATCTAATGCAGCAGAAACGCTTTCAACAAAGTCTCCAGTGAGGAGAGGATCATGCTTTTTGGCTAAACCCTGCAGTGTCTTAAAATCTGAGGAAGAACAGCAGAAATCCCAGAAGCCAGTTCTTCCCGCAATACAGATATTGCAGGTAGAATTCTCCCATGAGGGGGGGGTGTGACTTTTGGAGCAACAGCACTTTTCCAAACAGTATATGCAGAAATATGAACTCAATTCATAACCTCATGGGGCTTGGTACCACAGACGGGGCAGCACACGTAATACTGTCCCGGGGCTCAAAGAACTCCTATTCCAGGCCTTTAACATAATTGTGGGCAGTTATTAAACACTTTATGTCTGCTTCCCACCAGGCTTAACTCTTCCCATTCATTATGTCCTATCATCTGCATATCAATCCCAGCAAGGCAGGGACCACTTTTTGAGATTCTGAAACAGTTTTCAAGGTATTAATGAGCCTCCACACAGACACTGGGCAGCCTGAAATTTCTGATTAATAATTATATTTTAGATTTTTAAAAAATGACAGGAGAAAATTACCATGAGAATGGCCTTCTCAGCATATACACATGACAGACTGTGAAAAGTTTCCAACTTTTATTGGTATTTTTTATACTATAATAAATATTAGTGATTTTGGAATGTAATGTAGAGAATTATTTTGGTCTAAATGACAGAAACTCCACCCAAAGTGAACTAAGCTAAATAAATAAATTAACAAAAGTATTCAAAGCTCAAAGGTCCAGGACTAGTTATCTCTAGGTACAGTTAAATGCAGGTACTTATACGATATTACCAGCAGTATTCCTCTACACATAGCTCTACTTTCCTCTGCGTTGCCCTCACTGGCAGGGAAATTTTTTCCCTTGCGAGAGAGCATTTCCCTACAGCTTAGCAAGTCTGATGCAAAGCACTTTTTTTCTCCTTAAATCTTTCTAACTGAAGTCCCAGAATTGAATATCATTAAACTGATTTGGTTATCATCATCATCAGAGGGGCAGAATGTTTTGATGGATAAATCTGGACCTATAGCCATCCACGGCCTAAGTGGAGAGAATAATACCCCCTAAACTGCATGGACTGAGGGTAGGAGAAAGAGATTCCCTCAAACAAAAATCAGAGAGCTGCTGCAAAAAAAAAAAAAAAGGGTCTAGAATCTGTACAAGAAAACAAGAAAACACAACCAATGTCCTTCACAAAGAGTACAAAGAAATAAAGAGCTGGGCAGACTCAGGACTGGCAACCAGGTAGAATGATACAGAACCACTTTAATTATTTGATGTTCCTGAAAAGAAAGTTGGGTGAAAAAAAGTAGAGAAAAAACAGTATCATGAAATTAACTATACCAGTTAAACCACCAATCATCTCATGGTCCTTTTCTGAGGCAGAGAAGTACCCATTGAACTACTAAATGGAGCTAAAAGAATCCATCTCAATATAGTGCTGAGCTGGGGCAGTTATTAATTGAGCAAAACACTTTTCCTACTGTTTCTTAATTCCAAAAAGCATAGAGGTGCTCACTATTCATACTGAGGAAGAAGAAAAGTTAGAGTAAGGTTTGATTTTAAAAGATTCTATTTTTCTTAAAAGAGAAATCTCTTCACTTATCTTCCCACGTTTCTCTCGAAATACTCTACCGTAGAAATTGCTGGATGAGATACTTATCAAAGAGCCTTGAATTCTTCAGAGAAAAGTTTCTAAATATGAAAATCTATGTTAAAATTATTAGAACTTGGAAATATAACACTCTTTAGATATTATACACCACAACAAAAAGCTTTTCAGTCACATTTAACAGATTAGACTCATTGATTATTTTAAGATCAACAACCCCTTTGTGATTGGCATTTTATCAAATTAAAATGTATTCTAGTGTACACACTCAGCTTTGTATACACTCTGAACATCAGAGTATAAATAATATACATACCAAATGTTGCCTTTAGAGTTCTGTGTAGACAGAAAGTTTTTCCTCAAAAATAGATACAACTAACGAGGCATGTTTCAAAACCTTATATGAAACTATCTTAAGCTTCTGCCAAGAATTCCAGGAGAAATTTAGATTTTTTTTTTTTTGCAGTCTATCTTAAAACAGGAGATAGCTGAATAAACATTTACTGAAGATTTGTTTTCAGTATAAGATTTTATTCATGAACAACACTTATGAATCATATATTCTACAAACTTCTTGGACTCTCTTTAGCTTTCACCCTGATCAAGTATAAAAACCAATCCCACGGAAGGTGGCCTCAGAAGAGCAATTTTATTTACTGGAGTTGAATAATGGACGCTTAATACTATTAATTCCTATCTTATAATCCTTCAGAGCCTAGGTGAGCACACCAATTTACCCTCCCCAACTCTTCTTACTGTTGTGTGACTCCCTTATTCTTTAAACATGCTTACCACACAAAACACTGGTAGAATCTGAACTCTGTGCCTGATGAAAACAGAACAAATTATTTCCATATAGGTCCAATTCATATAAGCCCCCATATGCATGTCATGCTTTATAAATTCATCAATCTCACTTCCAACTCCAGAAACACAGGGAGGTCAGAGTTCTAGTTCCTAGAATTGGCCTTTTATGGAACAAAAGTGACTCCTCCTTTGCACACCTTGAAATAATATTCTTTGGCAAGAGGATATTGTGTGTATATTTCAGGGTGTTATACACACACATATACACATGTGAAATATTATGTATATAGATATGTATATATGCATGTATATATGAAAAACATGATAATTATCTTTCTTCTTTTTTCTTTTTTTGGAATTTAGATCTCACACCATTCACAAAAAAAGTTTAGAGAGGAAAATATTTGTAATTCAACTTCTCCAAAGGAGACCTGTATAAGATTATCCATAATGAGAGCTCATTCAAAATAGTTTTAAACGTCAAATAATGGATCTTTTACTGCTTTCATCTAGCCTGCTTTCCCAAAATGTTTAGTGAACTGGATGTTTCCACTAGATATTCTTTCTAGACACTAAGTCTAAATATAGATTTTCACTCATTTCCCCTCCCCAACCTTTTTAGATCTATGCCCATTACATTCCTGGTCTTCCATGGACAATCACACTCTAGTCAACAGTGACTCTGTGTCTCACTCAATGAAACTTAGCTACTAAAGAAACCCACAGTCAAATTCTACCGCAGATAGATTCTTCTCACACTGGAGTCAAAAGAGTTCTGTGTAGGCAACAGGGAAAAAAGCACAGGACAGGAGAGCCTTTCATCTCTCTTTAGAAGATAATGGCTCCAGGCCTCTTGTTCTTTAGTTCCTCTCCTCTGAAATTCCTGGATTGTTTTCCACTTAAAGGCCAAGCTACTGCTCCCTTAGCTAATGTCAAAAGCAAGACCGCCATAGCTGCCAGAAAACAAACCAGAGAACGGTAAACTGGCCAACATGGAATTCTCAACAGTATCCATTCGCTTGCTGATTCACATGTTACTTATTCCCACTCTACAATACAAAAAGTTAGGCAATGGGAAACCACAGCACATTTAACCTGAAGCTTTGAAATGTGTACGGATGACAGCAATACATGAAGTCAACACAGGAAATATGAGTTTAGAGCTATGGCAAGCTTGGAGAGTTTCTGGAACCACAGATCTTACTTTGATGTTCACAGCTATTTCAGTTAGCAAAAGTAACTGTAGAGGAGAGAAAGCAGTCATAAAACTTCGACGAGCATTTCTCTAGAGGACTTTCCTTTCCGTTGAGAAATTCTTTTCAATTTATTAAGTTATCTATCTCCTTTTCAGCAAAGTGTCTTACAATGTAAGAATTTACCTAAGTGATAAGTAACCTACTGGGAATTAAACCAAAATGCACACTTAGCTGTTGTCTTTAAAACCACATGTATTTAAATCCTTTGGTTGTTAACGTTTATCCCAAAGAGAAGAGGTCTTAACTTTCATTGATTTTCACTAGGTAATAACTGGATTATTTTGAGTTGTATTTCCCCCTGCCTTGACAACTTAAGTGACCTGTTAGAAGTGTAATTTACTATATAAAAATGATCCAAAAGCATTAAATTTTATATAAAAATCATGAGAATCTATGTTTTAAAAGGGTGATATGGAATAAAAATTAGATAAAAGTGGTTTTAGGAAACCCAAATGCAAAATTATGATGCTATAATTTCTATTCAGAAACCTTTATTCCAAAGCCTTAACCCAACTGTCTACCTCGGATGTATCATGGCCGTCCACAAAGCGACTCTCTTTGGAATTAAACTTTGGAATTACTTGTTTACACAAGAAAACTCATCTCAGATGTAGCATCTGTTTCTCACTAAGGCTTAGCTTTCACCTAATTCTCCAAATGGGTTGACTGAGGTTCAAGAATGTGAGGTGACTCACTCAAGATCATACAGTGAATCCAGGGCAAGCAGCCTCTCTCCCTTGAGTAGTAGATGTATATCTTGGTACAAAACTCAATTGATGCTGTTCTCAGGCCTGTGACACATACTGACATCCACTCGACAACCTTAGTTCATTGACTAAATCACCTGACATCTTTATATTTTTAAGTGTATCAGAAGGAAGGGGAAAACACCATGGAATTTGAATACATTCACCAGGTCTCCTTTATTAAATTATATGTCTTGACTCCAGAAGCAGCCTAACCTAAAATATTTGAGTATGAAACCCACAGGTAATATTATATACCTTGTATAATGCAGCAAGAATGTAGTAAAGGCAAAAGAATATATGTGGAGTATATTAAAAGGTAAAAAAAATCAGCAAGAATCTGTTTACATAGCCTTATGTATTTATTTCATATGAAACATTTTACTGTATATACTATGAAAAACTACTTACACATACTAATTCTTCCTTGGATAATTTATTGTTTTACATCACTCATTGCAAGGAAGCCAAATAATACTTAAGTTTACACTAAATCCAAATGATTATATTTCAAGGAAATTAATGGTGCCATAATAGAAGTATATATCTACATATACTCAGCCAAACTAAAATAAATATTCTTACAAGTTGCCACTGTATGAACTTATAGATTTTCCTATCAATAAGCCTGTATATTTCAACATTTTTTTTCATTTTAATCATGATCTTCAGTTAAATATGTGTGTACATATAGATATATATCTAGATACAGATATAGAATTGCTTCTCTTCTAAAGTACAGCAAATAGAATTATTCAAATTTTCTACGGTACTTTCCAAAGAATAATATCTATTTGATCCATTTCTATAGGAACAGCTTTGAATCAAGCAACATATCCACAGAGGTTACTTTCAGACTTGTTATTTTTATACATAGTCAAAGTTCTAAGTTCAGATGTTTCCACATACTGTAATTACCTGTGATTGACTTGGTGATTCCTAAGTCTGGCACTGTAACTAAAATGTTCTCTTCTACAACTTCCAATGAGCATCCTATAATTCTTCAGACATCCCCCCAAAAAATTGCTCAAATTACCTTCTACTTCATTGTAAATAAAAAATAAATGGGTTATGTCAGATGTTAACATTAGAGAAGCATGACATAGGGTGAAGAATATATGAAGACTCTTTGTGTTATATCTTTGCAACTTTTCTGTAAACAAAATTTTCCATTAAAAAAGTTTAATTTAAAAAAAATTATGTTCTATATCATCTTGAAAAGGAATGAAGTGATGATGAATATGAAAATAATCAGGTGCTGAGGGCAGAAAAAGATAGGGAATTCATTGGAGTAACCCCATGTTTCTATCACGATTTTGATGAACCCTTAACTATTTTTCTTCCTCTAATTCTGTGAAATGTTAATTCAGACAGTCAAAACATCTGTAGTCATATCAAAAGTATACCCAAATCTTTCCAGAAAGATGACTTGTCATGAATGTTCTTCAATCACCTCAAAGTAATTTTGATCAATCATTCGGCAAACATGTACGGAGCACTTGCAGTATCCCGGATATCATATTGGGCCCTGGAGCTATGAGGTGGTAAGGTGTGGTTCCTACGCCTGGGGAGCTAACACTGAAGAGGGGAGAGATGTAGACATAACGCAATGAGAACCTCTCACCCAATGATCCTGTACTCCTGGCGAGCATTCAGGAAAGCTCCGCAAAATAGTTTATGTTTAACACAAGGACTACAAATCTTGTACTTGATAGCACTGCCTAGTTTACAAGATGGCCTCAGGTAATTTTTCGCCTCCTAGTCTCATCAGAGGCAAATAATGCCAGATGGACAGCTTTCTCATTCCCATGTTACTGATGAGAGTCACACCCATCTGCACCTGAGGCTCAGAGTTTCATTCATGTCCTGTGAACTCCTGATTTGTCCTTGCTCTACTGCTTCGTACCTTCCTAGGTGGGGACCTTGCCAGACTCCTTCCATAAAGATGCCATTCTACCTTGATATTAAAGTGAATAAATAAAGTAGTTATTTTTCCTTGGCCTTTCTTCTCTTACCACCTATTTCTCAAAACAAGGTAAATAATGATAGTTACTCTAGTTTTAAATCAAATCTCCCTTCCCAGGATAGGAGGTTCGCTTTTGAAAATAAGTGATTTTCTTAGAATCAGAAGTCCTGTAAGTAAACTAGACATATTTTGGAAGTTAATTTAATCTTTTCAGGTCATTCATTACTTTTTGGTGTGCTAAAGCAGCTCATAAATGAAAATGGATAAGCAGCTTATGCATTACTGTGCTTCACACGACTTATTAGTTTGCCTCTTTTTTTTTATTTTCATCATTTTCTTAATTTATTTGTATCTTCTATAAGCATAAGAAGAAATAAACCTGGCAGTTCCAACTTTTAGGGTTTTCTTTTCTCCCCAAATATGTTTATTTTAATTTTTCAGTGTTACAAGATTGATTGTTCATGCACCACACCCAGTGCTCCATGCAATACGTGCCCTTCTCGAT
>CM052809.1:107831378-107883482 GCA_028533885.1 Nasua narica
GGTATAGATGTACCACATCTTCCTTATCCATTCATCTGTTGAAGGGCATTTTGGTTCTTTCCACAGTTTGGCTATTGTGGCCATTGCGGCTATGAACATTGGGGTACATGTGGCCCTTCTTTGTACTACATCAGCTTCTTTGGGGTAAACACCGAGTAGTGCAATTGCAGGGTCATAGGGTAGCTGTATATTTAATTTCCTGAGGAATCTCCATATTAGTTTGCCTCTTTTATGTGCCAGGTATTATGCTGAATCCTAGCGATGCAAAGACAAATAAAAAAGAGGATCTTCCGTGAAGGAAGTCCTAGTCTAATGCACGTAGGAAGACGGAGAATTATAACACATATGAGAATAACTATTATATATGTATGTCCAGGAACTTAAGAGGACTTGCAAGAAGTTCCCAAAGCAGAGGTTTGGAGGGAAGCATTTTAAGCTGAGTTAGAAGCAAAGGTTTGGAGGTGGGAGTGTAGCTGCTGATCAAGGAATTGGTAGTAATTTAGAAAGGGTAGGTACAGAGGGAGTTGAGCGAATGAAGAGTGATAAGATTACAGATAAGTGGCTTTGCGCACCAGGCTAAGGATCACAGGCTTTATTCTGAAAATGAGCCACAGAAGGATTTTAAGCAAGAAAGATGTGATCAGAGATAATGTGAAAAATACAAAGATCACTCTAGCTGCTATGTAGAACGCAGATAGGAGCAGAAAGAAAACTGGAATCAGAAACACGTGAGAAGAGTTCCACGATTCATTAGTTGCATAACACCCAGTGCTCATTACAATACCTGCCCTCCTTAATACCTATCACCCGGTTACCCCATCCCCCACCCCTTATGCAACTCCTGACTCTTAAACACTACATCAAAAACTAATGATGTAGTATATGTTGGCTAACTGACCATAATTTTTTTAAAAATAGGAAAAAAGAAAGAAAAAAAGAAAGAAGTGAGAAGAACAGAACAAGAGCCAGGAACTCACTGATGAGAATGAACCTGTCTGACCAGGTAATGACGGCTAGCGTTGAGAGAAGTGGGAGGATTCCAGAGCTACCAAGGAGGCCAACATAATTCGGGAGACAATCGGGTGAGAGTGGAATGAAGACATACAGAGAAGAGGATGGAGGGGTCTCCCAGGTTGCCAGTGTAGGTAGATTGAGGGGGGCTTTTCACAGAGAAGAGGGAAAAGGAGATTGCCAGGGGATCGGACTCACTTTTGGGAGGGGGGGAGAGCCAATTCGTGCAGATGAGGCACTTAGTTCAGGACACACTAAGGTAGATGCCTGCTCATCTGCTGTGAGTCTACAACTCAGGAAAAATGTCTGTGATCATAACATTTGGGACCCATGTGCTACCCTAATGCTTGGGTGTCTGAAAACTGTATGCAGTCTGAAGTCAAGAGCTAAGGTTTCAGAGGAGCAAGCCAGAGTCTGCATCAGGGATTTACCTCTAATTAACTATCAAAGCCTTGACTTTCCCATCTGTTATTACCTATCACATATCACTGTTGCAACGATAAAACAGTATGTGAGATAAAAAGCCTGGTATGTAGCATAGAAAGAGAACATAATAATTGTACATTATCATGATCTTTCAAAAATGCTCAAAGGAAATCTAACACATTTTATAAGGGCTTTTCTTCTAAGAGAGAAGAGTAAGTACCTCTCATTTCAATTATTTGATAATTTTGTATATTTATGCTGTGATTCCTCAAGTTTTTAAAGAGCAGATTTTACTGCTTTCTGGGTCAATATATGTTAAAATTACTTTTGAAATTTAATATACAATAATAAATTTAATTCTAAGCAAATGAAGTCCTCTCACTTTATAAAAAGTTAATATTTTGTGCTATCAGGAACTATTCTGAGTTTCACCACTTGTATATACTAGAGACTAAGGTGACTGAGAAAAATGTGGAGGTATCCCAGCTTTTGTATTGCCTAATTGTAAGTTTTGGTTGGTAATTTCCCTTTCTGAAAAGGACAGAAATGATAGTCCAAAAATTTCAGCTGGACTTAATAAGCTCACACTCTAAAATATAACAGAGTAGAATGTCCTCCCATCTTACTTGAGAGCTCATCCTTAAGAATTCCCTTCAGTCATTCTTCCTATTAAAGGTCATTGGAAGGAAACTAGAAGGTCTAGTGGCTTTTTTTTTCCACCAACTTTCTGTGCTACAATTTTAAAAGTCTGGATGTAGCACAATCAGAACTCCTCAACTACAGAACATAAATTTTTAGTACTTGTTGTTCTGGAATCCAACAGAAGAAATATTTGGCTTTTGCTTGGCCCCATCCCATTAGCATTAATAGGTTGTTTTCATTGGAGTTGTCTTCAAAAAAGATATGGATATGAGAAATGATATATTCAAACACCAGTTTTCAAGCTAAGGTCATGAAATGCAGCTTTTTAAAAAAATGAAATAGAATTAACTGGAATATAGTAAAGTAGAATGGAAAATATCAGACTGCACTAGAGAAAAGGTAAATACTGTTTTAGGATATCTTTTATTCACACATTGTATAAGATACTGATATATAGAGAGACATATATAGACATATATAGTGACATATATAGACATATATAGAAACATATATAGTGACACAGATATATCTGCATGTCTTTACTGGGTCACAATATACGTTAATCGCAATTAAGTGTTTGAAGGCCACAGTGTTGTGAATTACACACGATAAGACAAGCAAACTAGAAAAGATACAATACTGCCCCCAAAATTCTTTTCCTTGCAAAGTTATGCCCATCTTGCTTTCTAAATCTGTCTCAAACTTCATCTTTAAAATAGAAGTATCCTCTGCTTCAATATGTTAAATGATCCTGATGTCAACAACAGTAACCCCACTCTGTTCATATTATACTCTGCAAAGGGATTTCAAGTCAATTACTTAATTTTATTCCCTTTACTTTTCAGCAATACTGCAAAACCAACAGGAGAAGCAGTAGCAGCTCTATTTACACTGAAGCACAGAGAGGCCAAGTGATTTGCCTCAGGTAACTCAGTAGCGAAACTACATGCATAAACTTGGTCATTTAAATCACAGTCCTGCTTCTTCTCTGGATCGTGTGGCTCCATGCTACACAGCTGCAATTAGTTTGCCACTGTTTATCTCATGGGTCTTTGTCATTTGTTTTGGGTTTAAAGCTCTGTCCACAGAAGAGTCCAAAATATTTGGGAAAAGGCAAGGAGAAGGAACATACAGAGATGACTTCATGATTTAGGAGTTTGTAAGCTGTCAACTGTATTTTCACCCAAGACTGAGGCTCTAACTGCAACTCGCTAGCAGCCAATCTGCTTTGTAGAGGTCTTTTCATTCCAAAGACAATCCCAGGACCCAGGATGCAATACACCACTCAATTAATATTGCTTAATTGAAATGAAAACTGCGACTTGCCAGGCCCTTTTTATATGAGAATTCATGGCTATAGGAGACAGATTACATATTAAAAGAGAGAGGGAGATGGAGTTGGGGATGAAGGGAGAAGCTGGGAGTCTTTTGAAGAAGCACCCAGTATAATCACTGGAAAGCTTCCCCGGTTTTTGCAGGTTCTGGAACAGAGACGGGGAACTATCTGACCTATATATGTCTAAAACTCCCTTGTAGGATGTTTTTTTTGATAAGAGATTTGAGAACTACTGATTGGAATACTTTAATGGGTTTATAGTTAACTGCATTTGTTAGAGTAAAGATTATATTTATCTAGAAAATTGCCTGTTTTTGTAAGTTTTCTATAAGTTTTCCACAGAATTTACTGATTTGTTCAGTCTCTTTGGTCTCGAATTTTCCTTGTTCTGTTCCTAACAATACTTAGGGTTTGGGTTTTTTGTTTGTTTATTTCTTCACCATTTTGTAGACCAAATACATTTTATCAATACATTTAAAGAACAACCTCTTGATTATTCGACTATTTTGGTGCTTTGTAGTTCACTAAAATACATCCATAATTTTATTTTGATATATTTGGGTTAACTATTAGATATTTGTTCTTAAATTTGAGAATAGCTATTAAATTTTGAAATGTTTTCTTTTTTTAAAGATTTTATTTATTATTTGAGAGAGAGAGAGAGATTGTATGAGTGGGAGGAGGGGCAGAGGGAGAAGCCAACTCCCCACTGAGCAGGGAGCCCAACACTGGACTTGATCCCAGGACCCTGGGATCATGACCCAAGCCGAAGGCAGACCCTTAACTGACTGAGTCATGCAGGGGCCCAAAAAATGTTTTTAGACAGATATATAGATGTGTGTGTGTGTGTGTGTGTGTGTGTGTGTGTGTGTGTAGATAGATATGTAGATAGATAGATAGATATAGGTTTGATTATTAATTCCATTTTATATAGCATTGATAAAAAACATGGTCTGTATAATATTTTCTATTTGTATTTACTGAGCCCATTCTGCAGCCTACAAAGGGTCAATTTTGTGAAGATACCATACGTGTTTGAAATAATGTAAACTCTCTAAAAGTTCAGACTTCTATAAATATCCCTATACCTATCCATTAAAGTTAGCCAATTGTGTAGTTCAAATCCATATCTTTACTCATTCTTTTTCTCTTATACACACAAAGTGTATACATAATATTCCACTATCACTGAGAAACTAAACATTTCTCCTTGTAATATTATGAGCTTGAATTTGATAGTTATGTTTTCAGGCACATACACCTTCAGAATTATTATGTATTCCTTGTGAATGCTCTCTTTTACCACCATATTATGGTCTGCCTTATGCCTGATAAGACTTTTTCCCATAAAGCCTATTTTATATAACAGAAGTACTGCTACATCAGATTTCTTTTGATTAGTATTTTTCTCAGTAAATTTCTCCTCTACTTCACTACTTGTATTCTTTCATTATGTTTTAACCATGTTTCCTGTATATAGCATATGCCTGAAGTTTTACGCACAATACAGCCTTCAAAATCAGGGAACTGGCACTGATACATTGCTAGGACGTAATCCACAGACCCCATTACCCGTTCAGCAGTTGCCCCAATAACATTCTCAATGGCAAAATTATCCAACCCAGGGCCACACATCTAGCTGTGTTCTTCTTCGTCTGTTCTTCTCTTTTAATAGAAATACTGACTTGGCTCTCCTTGATATACATGACCTTGACATTTTCAAAAATTAAAACTAATCATTTTGTAGATGGCCCCAAATTTAGGTTTGTCTGATGTTTCCAGTTATACGTTTGGGGTTCGTAATGTTACAGAAGGGATGCAGTGTTCTGATTATATCCTGCTAGATGGTACACTGGTTCGATTTGTCCCTTGATAGAGGTAGTATCCCCCAGATCTCTCCACCCTAAAGCTTTTTCCCTTTGTAATAAACAAATCTTTGAGACTAAATCAGTACTGCAACTCATCAACTTTTCACCCACTAGTCCTAGCATCTGTTGCTATTTTGTGACTGAATTATCAGTATGACGGTTGCCAAATGATGATTCTTAATTCCATCATTCCACCTGTATTTATTAGTTGACATTCTATTGCAACAAAGAGCTTTCTCTTCTCCCCATTTATGCATTTGCTTATTGATATTTATATAGACAAATGGCTTCCTATTTTATTCAGAGGATTATAATCCATTACTAGCATCACTATGATGCTCAAGTCTTTCCAATAATGGCAAATGGGGGCCTCTTCATGCTGCTTCTGCCTCTATCACTTTCTGAGCATTTTCTCACTTTTCAACGTAAGATTTTCCATGCTCATCTTGTACTTTGCTTGCCCCAGCCTTGAAACAAACCATGTCTCCAAGATGCCTTAGTTCATTACAGGTGAGAATTATATTTAGAAATGAAGATCTGTGTGCTACACATGTATATGACTCTTGGTGCTTCAACAACTGAGGACTATGTAAAGGAATATCCATCTACATTTGTATCTATTTTTCATCCATCTGTATATTCACACCGCATACCTCCAGTCCACCACCACAGGATTAATTCCAGCTTCTTTTCCTTTCCATAGTTGTCAACCCCCTACTCCCATCATGAGAAATCCGACTTCCATTGTATTAGTCTGTTCAGGCTACCATAACACAGACTAGGTGGCTTAAACAACAGAAATTTCTTATAGTTCTGATAGGCCGGAAGTTCAAGATCAAGGTACAGGTCAGTGAGGTTCCTGCTGAGAGCCCTTTTTCTCACTTGTGATAATTGTTACATAGCGATAGAGAACTAATAAACCTCCCTAACACACAGAATTCATTTCAAAGCAATTTCCATCTCCTCAGCTCTAATACACTTGTGCCTTCTGGATGGACTTGCCTCCCACTTTCTGGTATGATGTCTACATGAATTGCTTTAAATCCCTTCCCCTCCACAAACATTTCTTTAGTATTATTTTGTCTTCACTTATTGTCTTTCCCTCCTTCTTCCTATCAGAGAACAAAATGTCTCTTCAATGCCAATTTTTACGCTTAGGCTTTTATTCTCTTTTCCTTCTGTCTCCTCTGGACATTTTTCCCAGAAAGAAAAATCCCTATATTTTCACTGATGTATTTTCAACACAGTCTCATCACTCACATGGGCTCACACTGTCCTCTCTCCTCCTGGATCAGCCTAAAAAATCTAAGCTCACATCTGCTCCCCTTTCAAGCTATTATCAAATCTCTCCTCACTTTTATTTTCACTCTTCAACTTTTCCAAATACACCGTATTTTGTAATACTTGTAATACTAAACTATTGTTAAGCCCTTAAAATCTGGCTTCAGCCTTCATCATTCTGTGAAACTGCCTTTTCAAAGATCACTGAAGTATAGACGAACTGTCAAATCTAAAGTGTTTGTTTAGTTGCCATCTTTCTCAGCCTCTCAGTGGCATCAAGGATTGCTGACCAACTACTTTTGGACAACTGATTCTTCTTCTATCCATGGGATCACTCCTTAAGTCTCTATCCGGCTCCTGCCATTCCCTAAACCTAGATTTTGCACAAAGATGTATGTAGCTTTTGCTCTTCCCCCCGGTGGATCAAAACAAAACAAAACAAAAAACTAACAATGGCTCCCATCACAACCAAAGTTAAATCCAATGCTTAACTTGCTTTCAAACTAAACTCTCCATCTGCTGTGCCTCTCTTACCTTTCCAACATTACTGAAACCTAGTGAAGGCAAACTATTTTCCAATTCTTAAATATTTCCTGAACTTTTATTCTCTAAGCTCAGTTTTCATCCCATAAACCTTATAAATGGTCTAACATTTCTGTCACGCACATAAAATATTTTTCATTACTGTAAATGTTCAGGTCGTATATGTCTTTCAGTAATAATAATGTAATGACTATTATTTAATATTTTAATATTTAAAACATATCAGGTATTGTGCTAAGCACTGTGTGTTTATTAGCTCATTTAATCTGCAGAACAACACCATGGCTCAGATCAAATGTTACCTCCCCAATGAAGTTGTTCACATAAAGACCATGTACTCTGGAAAACATTTTTTCTCCATTTTCAAGTCTCAAGTTCTTTAAGTGTTACATCTTTTACAGTTCTAGATGTTTTGTCTCATAGTTACATGCCTTTTTCTTATTTATACTTTATCCTCAGCAATAAGGTGTTGAAGGCAAGAGTCTTGCTAACCTCTTATTGCACAATTAAATTACATCTTTCTTGCCCAGTTCTGAAATCATCTGTTGTAAGAAACCTCCTGATTCTAAAACTCTGTATTAGGTGCTGCTCATTGTGCCCTCGCAGTTCTTTGCATGTCTCTATCTTTTTTCAATCTTATTACAATTGCCTAGCCACCTCTATGTGTTCTCTTGAGGCAAGAACGAGGTCTTTTTCCTTTTCTTATTTACAGCATTTGTCACAATACACTACAGAGTAGGTACCCCATAAATGTTTATGGGATGAATAAATGATTATCCAAAGCATGACCATCTGATCTCCTAAGTTATTACCAGAAAGGAAATAATAACTGTTGGAGAAAATACATTATGTTACTGAAGAAGAAAAAGACAATGAGATTTTTAGCTCACAATATAGTTCAAGATCATCAATTTTGAGCCTAAATCAGTATGAACACATTAAATATAATGAGGACCCTATGTCCCCATAAAAAAATTAATTCAAGATGGATCCTAAGCCCAAACATAAAAGCTAAAAACCATAAAGCTTTTAGAAAGAAACTGAGGAGAATCTCCTGTGCGCTAGGGCTTGGTCTACAAGTTTCTTAGGGCATAGGAAACAATAACCATTAAAAATATATATATACAGGGGCTCAGTCAGTTAAGCATCTAACTCTTAATCTCAGTGCAGGTCTTGAACTCAGGGTCATGAGTTCAAGCCTCACACTGGGCTCCATGCTGGGCATGGAGCTTATTTAAAAAAATAAAAAATAAATTTAACTTTATATTTTTTAATGACTACTTATTAAAACATACTGTTAAGTAGGTGAGCCACAAATTAGGAGGAAAATATCTGATAAAGCACTGATAGACAGTATCAGTAAATAACTCTTCCAGCTCAAAAACAGACAACCTAAAATAACAAAAAATGGCCAGCAAGCCCCCAAAAAGCTGCTCAACATTGTTGGTTATTAGGAATATGTCAATTAAAATAAAAATACCACGACACACTTATCAGAGTGATTAAAATTAAAAGACCTACCACCACCAGATGTTGCCATCATAGCATCTGGACTTCTCACATACCCTTTGGAGGCATTAGAAAACGGTACAGCTACTCTGGAAAAGGTATGACAGTTTCTCATAAAACTAAAAATATATGCAATGACCCAGCAATTCCATTCCTAAGTATTTACCTAAGGGAACTGAAAACATAAGTTCACCAAAAATTAAAATACAGAAGCTTTATTGATAATGGCCAAAAACAGTAAAAAGCTGTGTATCCACCAAAACATAAATGGATGAGCAAACTCTGGTATGTTCAACACTCTGAGCAATTAAAAAAAAAATACTCACAGATTAAACTAAAATATGTCATGCTGATGGAAACAGAAAAAAAGCTATGCATGAAAGACAACATTCTGTTTGCTTCTATTCACATGGAAACTAGAGAAAACAAAATTAGAATGTCAGTGGTTACTTCTAAGAAGGTGGGAGTGAAAATTGACTAGAGAGTGCCATGAAGAAACTTTCTGACTGATGATAATATTCTGTTCCTGGAAATGGATTTGGATTATATTGTATATGCATTTGTAAAAACCCAGCAAACATACTCTAATGACACTGTATTTCACTGTATATAAATTATTCATCAAAAGTAAAAACTAGTGAAATCTGGTACTAATAAGTATCAAAATCTAGTTAATTTAGGAGGAATATATGTACAATTCACATTGAAATGCATCAAAGTAAGTTAGATGAAAAGGTACAGAGATTAATACATTTGTGCTTACAAAAGTATAGTAAAACGTTAACAGCAGACTATGTGGTAAGTACATAAGTGCTCAATCTAAATGTCTTTCAATTTCTGTTGGTAAAATAAAATGGGCAACCAAAGTACCATGTTGTAGGGAGACTCCTTTTCACGATACATCTTTAAGGACTTTTTGAAATGTCTGCCATAGGTAAGAAAGGAAAATCTAAATATCATGATAAAGCACTGTTATATTTACATAACTCATTTATCTAAGAAGTTGAATTAATAGTTCCAAACATTATATTCAGAAAATTCAGAAGCATGGTTGAATAATAAGATGTCTAATTATTCCTTCAGAAGCAATTATTCCAAACTGAACTTGGAATTATTCAATATTCGGGAATGGGAGGCTCCAGGAGGAGAGGGAAAAAGTAGCTTTCACAAGTTCTTACCTTTTTTTTTTAACAGTTTTAATCCCTTACTAAACTCCTTGGGTGCTTCTACACATTGATACTTGAGTTTTTCTAGAATTCCACTTAAAACTAGATAGCAAGTACATCCCTCAAACAGAAAGCCAGTCATTGATTTCTCAGAATTCTTTTCTTTTCCATCTGTGTCCACTCCTGTCATTTCCTTATCCCTTCTCTGTAGCCTATTCAATTTCATCCAGTTATCCTGTGTTTTTGAAACATTTTCTTTGTGTGAAGACTAAATCCCCATTTCCTCCTTTTTGATCTTCATTTAGTCTTGATTACAAACCTAACTGAATTATGGTCAGTATTACTAAGCTCCTTCCTCCACCCACTCACCTTATTAGACCAGTCACATCATCTTTTAAAAAAGTTTTTACAATGGCCCACTTATCATGATGCCTTTAACACGGATTAAAAAGAAAAGCCATCATATAATATCTATCTTCCCAGAGTAAACAAACGCTGAGAGAGGAAACCCAGGGATCTCTGAAATGTTTGGAAGTTTGGGGCTTAGTTAAATATGTAAAACATTCCAGAATAACACTCAAAAAGAGTTCTAAAATAAGTTAAAACTCTTGTTCTCTTCTTCCATAAGGAGAATTGCCAGTGGTTGGTCAAACAAGGTAATATTAAACTTTAATTCCTCTCTGATTCCAAAGTAATTCTCTAACTGGTAGTAATATTATTTAACATAGGTAAACATAGGTTTATAGGAAACACAGGTAGATAAACAGAAGGATACCTACACTCTTCCCATCTTGGTTAGCCAAAAGCGCATTCCTGAAATCTCTCTTCCTATATCCATTTAAAGAAGTTCTATAAACAGTAGAGGTACCTACACTGAAAACATAAGAAATTTTTTATTTTAGCTATTATATAAAAACATGGAACCATAAATGTTAAAGCTAAATAGAGTGATCTTCTACTCCAATATTTCTAAAATAGCTTAGTGCAGGTCTTTCATTCTATGGGATGTTATTGGGTGTACTTCCCTGAATGAGTGAGGTGGGAGGTGCTAGATTCAATCAGGTTCAAGTCCAGAATAAACTAGGGTAAATTATAGTGATCTCTTTGGGAGAGTAATTCATCTTTTCTGCTGTCATTTTTTCTGCAAAGAGGTGAGGTGATTAGCCTAGATTATGAATCACAAATCTAGACACAGGTCTAAAACCAAGCACAAGGCTAGTTACAATATATCTTAATGCGTCCCATTAATTTAATAATATGGCATTAAATATAATATCCATAGTGGTTTATAGAATATATCCTGATAACACATCTGACATTTCCTTTCATCTCTCTGTGAGAGAACAAATCAGATATTTTATCTTTTAGAGTACTCTAGTGCTTATCCACCAAAACATGGACATTGTCAGGAAAAGGTTAACACAAAGATTTTTATATTTCCCCACTTTCTGTTCTCTGTATCAAAAACTGAAACAAATCAAACAAAAAAGCTCAAGTACAGCATCTCCAAAAGTCCCTTGCAAGTAGAAAAGATCCTTCTTTTATCAAAAATAAAGATTTTAATTAGAATTAAGCCTTCAGAATTAAGACTGACTAAAAGGTAAGAGGTGGTATGATTTCTCCATTTTCATGTCATATGAAAAATAATCTGGCTCCTTTCTTAATAAGCAGCCAACAAAAAGATCATACTTCAGCAATGTTTCCAATGAAGGTCTGAACAGGTAAATCCAAAAATAGTTGTTTGTGTCAAGCCGGCAGATGTCATTCCTAAAGAGCTCAAGGAGACAAAGCCAAAACAGTGAGAGTAAAAGAAGGAAGCGATAAAATGGAGAAAAACCACTTTAACAGGTTCTCTAGTCCATGTCTTCTGATGGTGAAACGAATAGCATTTCTCAAATTATTTTATTTCGTTAGGAGACATTTTCATAATCTAGATCATTTTGACTCTTTGGCAAGTAAATTATTAGGAGAAAAGATTACTCTCCCAAAGGTATCACTAAAATGAACTCTGATTTATTTATTCTGGTCCCCTTTTTGATCTCTGAAAGCCGCCTTCCAAAATTTGCTCCATGCCACAAGCTCCAAGAGTAAAAAGCACAACCGTTTTTCAGGTGGATGCCCCCTAGCTAAGAGTAGACAGAACAGGATCAAATGAATTCAGATTCTTTCTGACTCGGAAAATGATTCAATAACAGTCTCTATCATTTGATCAAAATGGATGCTTATCATTGCAAGGCTAATTGAAAAAATAAGAAAGAAGATATAGGGTTCCCCTCTAGTTGTTATTCTCTTTTTTAAAGAATAACACTCAAGTCCACATGAGTGTCAGACTCCTGTGGTATTATCGTCCAGGTAACCAACTAAAATTGGATTTTTGCTTAATCAACCAGCCTAATTAAGGCTTCTGTTCGGATCTTTGGATGACAAGGCAGAGTGTGGCTTCAATCAAATTGTTGGTTGACTCTTCCATGGGCCTAAATCATACCCAGTAATGTAATCAAACCAGTTTGGCTAAATTACACACCATATATCAGGAAATGGCTTTTCTAGGTCACTAGCCTACACACAATCTGGCATTAAAGTATAGCAGATAAAAAGAAATGTTTTAACATTTCCAAGAAACTCACATGCACTACTTAAGCTTTTAACTAATAAGAAACTATTAGAAGGAAAAAAAAGAGAGACATGAAAGCATAACAACATTGTGTCCATCCCAAATGTCATTAGCTACAATCTTTAATCAGGCACTCACTCCAGTTACTGGGCGGTATTGCCAACCTCCCAGAGGGAAGTCAGCCGCAAACCAAGAATGAGAAAACCAATTTGAAAAAAAAAAAAAAATGAACCTGAATGATAACTGAGCCCAGATGGGGAGAAGAAAGGTTAACTCTGGAACTGGTCTTATTTAAAGGCCACCAGTAAATTTAAGCCACAGAGAGACTTGCCTAAATAGAGAAAATACTGTATTTTCTTCCCTATAGGAAAAAGGGAAATGAACATACTCAATTTGACCCACCAGCAGCCTTTTCCCAAGTTTTAGTGTGGAACATAAGGTCCATGAGCAGGAGTTATAGGCTAAAGACTGCAGTGGGGCAGTGTAGGAAAGCAGCAGCTGTTTCTTGTTATTTGCGTGTATTTTTCTTATGGCTAAAAACGTGGGCAGGGTGCCATGGTGTACCGCTGTGCAGACCTCCCAAAATGGCAAGGGCAGAGCACTGGCTTTCCTCCGCTACCATCAAGCATGTGATCAACAAGATATCCATCCAAAGAAACTCCAGGAGAAAAGAGACCTGTGGCATAGCCATTGGCGTACGGCTCTATAAAAGAAGGAATGAACTGAGGGACGGCTTTTAAAAGGGACATTTAAAAATTTCATTACAAATAATATCAAGAGAAATTGGACCTTAATATAATCAAATACAAAACATGACGTCTTTCAAGTTTATGGGCCTTAAATTTTTAAAGGACATGAGCTATGACAAAATAGACACTACCAAAACCATGATTTGGCAGAGAGGGTAGAAGACGTAAATACCTAAACCTCTCTCTCATCCTCCCACAGATCTACAAACTCTCTCCGCACACACCTATTTGGATGTGGAGGGCAAACAGCCCCAGGGATATAGGATAGAGAAGACCCAAGGGTGGATCTGGGGGCGGGGGGCTATGATGAATATTCTGCATGTTCCCCCAGGCTCTATTCTCAGCAAGGCAGTGAGACAGAGCCCTTTGTAAACCTAGATCAAAAGTGCCAAACACCCTTTTGCTTACAACCCTCCGATGACCTTCCATGGCAACAAGAGGGAAACTAGAAACTTCAGCACGCCAGCCCTCACCTGGACTCAGCCTTCACTCTAAGGTCCCTCCGCAGTGTGGCATACCATGATTGCCCTACTTCGCATATCAGCCCCCACCCCTGACCAGGCTGCCCGTCCTCCAGGATTTATTTTTCCTCATAGCACTATCACCAGTAGCCTGACTACATGTCTGACTTTTTTGTTATTGTCTATCTCTTCCTTACTAACATGTAAGTTCCAGAAGGACATGTCTGTTTTGTGCTTAGATATAATCCTAGAACACCTATAACAAGGCCTGGCACCCACCCGGCAGCCATTTAATATTTGTTGATTGGATAAATGAAACAATGCATTAAGGAGCATCAAAGATATTTAACGTTAGCATGCTTTTTGATCATTAAGTATTATTCATTTATGGACAACAATCAGTATCTCCTACTAATTGACTTGCCAAGATAAGTTCTTTCAAAGTTTAACTACAGGATTGTATTTAATGTAGGTTAAGGGACAAATTAACAAGTCTCAACACTCTTCACCATATCAAGCAGCATTAAAACTGAACAAATTGCTTTAGACAAGGAAGAAATGACATCTCTTTGATTTTTGGAACAAACTTTCCCCCTTTTAATGTGGAGTTGTAAAGGTCACAATGATTGACCTAGTAATTACCAAATCCCACAAACACTCCTCAGTATTTATCTTTCCTGACTTCTCTGACATCTTGAGCATCTCGTCCTTCAAAAAATTACTTAGTGATTTGATTATGGTTTACCAAATAAGTGGGAGACTGATTCTTTAGTAAAATTAAATCTACTTTGTTAAATCTTTTTGTTGGTATTAAAGTAGTAAAACTTGCAACTTAAAATGTCATTGTCTAATGATATAGGGAGTACATGTCATTGTAAAAACTAAATGAGGAAAATAAAGAAAATTCAAATCCCACTAGAAATAAGCAACTTAATAAATTAATAAATGACCTTGATGTGTATTATAATATTTATAAAATAATTTTCACTTCAAAATGTTATATTCTTGTTAAAATGTATGCACACACTTTTATACAGTATTTCAATGTATTTTATTTCATTGTAGGAATGCATCAAATTTATTTAACCCGTGCATCATTGTTACGCATTATTTCCATTTTTTTCTAGTTTAACTAGAATTAACTTCCTTGAATATATGTTTTTGTATAATTAACCCACTATATCCTCAAGAATAATTCTTGGAAACTGAATCACTGGGTTATGACATCTGTAAAAAGGAAGAATAGTGACTGACTTTTCAATATATATTGTTCTTTTACTTATTGCTTTGGTTTTTGAATGTTGCTTTGGCTAGACTCCCCAGAATAACTGCAAAGTGAGCAGATATCTTGCTTTATTCCTGACTTTATGAGAAACCCCTCTTGATAACTATTTTTTAATAGCTTTCTCAAACTTAGAAACAGTAAATATACTGAACACACAACTATGGAATTGAATATTTTTCTAAACAGAAATTACAAACTGTTGACCTCTTTGATGAATACAGCATACCACTTGGATTTGCTTGCCACCAATATTTTGTTTTTTAATTGAGCTAATAAAGTAAGAGATTTTCACATTTGAAATTAACTTAAATTTTCATTTCTTGGAAAGCCAAAAGATCTAGCCATAGTCAGTCTGCATCCTCGAGGGGACAAAAATGGCTAGAACTGAGTAAGCCACTTACTCTTCAGATAGGACACACACATTCTAGCTGACCCTGTTTCCCACAATTCACATACTATATGCAATATACTTGCACTCAAATCATTTCACTCATATATATTTCCTGCCTCATCAATATTGGCATTGAAATGTTGGTCCCTATTCCAAATCATAAATCTTAAAGACTCCATAGGATTCTATTATACCAGAATAACATAATTTCTTTAACCAATGACTATTTTTCAACATTTGAATTATTTTCTGTTGTTTCAACTTTAAATATATTCTTATGTATAACACTGATTACTTAGAAGAAAAATCTCAGTTGTAGAATTATTGGTATGTCTACTTTGAAAGCTTTAGGTAAGCATTCCCTAGTATCTTACAAAAATCTGTAGGTAAAGGACCTTGACTGGTCTGGGTTAAGAAACATGTCCGCATCCATCACTGGTCCAGTTAACCGTACATAATTCAAACACTGCTGGTAGAAAACTCTTAGGGGAGTTTTGAGGACGTGAATGAAGATAATCAAAACAGTTTCTTCCATATGAGATTGAGCAGGTTTCTGTGTTATTATATGCCATTTGAATTTCTACTTTTTAGAATTGCCAGTTGGTATTATTCTTTGCCCATTTTACAAATGGTGAACTCATCTATTTCTTACTAACTTGAAAGTGCTATTTATTTATTAAATATATATCTCCTTTCCACATATATTACAAATTCCCCACTGGTTGTCATATATATTTTCATTTGTTACGGTACTATTACTGCTGCTTCTCCTCCTCCTCCTCTGCAGGGGTTTTGTTGTTGTTGTTGTTTTATGTTCAGTTAGCCACCATATAGTACATTAGTTTTTGGCATAGTGTTCAATGATTCATTAGTTGCTTATAACAGCCAGTGCTCATCACAACACGTGCCCTCCTTAATATCCATCATCCGGCTACCCCATCCCCCCACCTACCTCCCTTTCCACAACCCTCACTTTGTTTCCCGGAGTCCATAGTCTTTCATGGTTTGCCTACCTCTCTGATTTCTCCCCTTCAGTTTCCCCTCCCTTCCCCTATTATCCTCCACACTATTCCTTATGTTTGATCTATGAGTGAAACCATATGATAATTATCTTTCTCTCTTTGACTTATTTCACTCAACATAAACCCCTCCAGTTCCATCCATGTTGATGCAAATGGTGGGTATTCATCCTTTCTGATGGCTGAGTAATATTCCACTGTATATACGTACCACATCTTTTTTATCCATTCATCTGTTGATGAAGATACAGGTCCTTTCCATAATTTGGCTACTGTGGACATTGCTTCTATATACATTTGGGTGAGGTACCCCTTTGGATCACTACATTTGTATCTTTGGGGTAAATACCCAGTAGTACAATTGCTGGGTCATAGAGTAGCTCTATCTTCAACTTTTTGAGGAACCTCTGTACTGTTTTCCAGAGTGGCTGCATCAGCTTGCATTCCCACCAACAGTGTAAGAGGGTTCCCCTTTCTCTGCATCCTCGCCAACATCTATCATTTCCTGACTTGTTAATTTTAGCCATTCTGACTGGCGTGAGGTAGTATCTCATTGTGGTCTTGATTTGTATTTCCCTGATGCCAAGTAATGTGGAGCACTTTTTCATGTGTCTGTTGGCCATTTGTAGGTCTTCTTTGGAGAAATGTCTGTTCATGTCTTCTGCCCATTTCTTGATTGGATTATTTGTTCTTTGGGTGTTGAGTTTGATGAGTTCTTTATAGATTTTAGATACTAGCCCTTTATCTGTATGCCATTTGCAAATATCTTCTCCCATTCTGTCAGCTGTTTTGTGGTTTTGTCAACTGTTTCCTTTGCTATGAAAAAGCTTTTTATCTTGATGAAGTCCTAGTAGTTCATTTTCGCCCTTGTTTACCTTGCCTTTGAAGAGTGTCTAGCAAGAAGTTGCTGCGGCCAAGATCAAAGAGGTTACTGCCTGTGTTCTCCTCTAGGATTTTGATAGATTCTTGTCTCACATTGAGGTCTTTCATCCATTTTGAGTCCATTTTTATGTATGGTATAATAAAATGGTCCAGTTTCATTCTTCTGCATGTGGATGTCCAATTTTCCCAACACCATTTGTTGAAGAGAAGGTCTTTTTTCCATTGGATAGTCTTTCCTGATTTGTTGAAGATTAGTTGACCATAGAGTTGAGGGTCCATTTCTGAGTTCTCTATTCCGTTCCACTAATATGTGTCTGTTTTTCTGCCATTACTACACTGTCTTCATGATTACATCTTTGTAATAGAGCTTGAAGTCTGGAATTGTTATGCCACGAGTTTTGGTTTTCTTTTTCAACATGGAATATATATTTAACATTATAATTTATGAAGTACACCTGAGTCTGTTTGGGGGCTATTTACTGTATTACATTTTTTGATTGCTACCATATTATAAGACAATATATAGAAGTACTTTCCTAAGTATTCTTTGTCATCTCATACAGCAACTTTTCCCTCATTTTTCTAATTCTTTGTTGACTCTTCTTTTTTCACTATCATCACATTATTATGTTATCTTTTTTCTACCCCAAATATACCTACAGTATTTTATTACATAAATTCTGAAGATTTTATCTTTATGATATTGTTTTCATTCAAGAATATATTTTACTTATTGAAATCTTCTTTTTCCATGTTTATGACTCTAATTTCTTCTTGGGGAAAATCATCTCTCCTTTTTTCCACCCTCCGAACCTCACCTGGGTGGTTCCCATTTGCAGATTCTCACCCAGATCCCTATGAAGAAATCTGGGATTTGTACCTCCTGACTTCTTGGCAAATGCATAGGAAACCTCAGAAGGGAGTCAGGGTAGCTACTAAGTTATTGGACAATTTAGCACATGAGGCATTTTTCTGTGATTCTTGACTTAGAGGACTAACTCAATTATTTCTCCAAGTGTGAAGTCTACTCACTGTCAATTTGATATAAAGATGATTACATTAGAGAAGCTTCATTCTAATCTTTACTTCCAACTTTGCTAAGATACTTTAAAAAAAAAAGTCGAGGAACATATATGAATTTACCCAATGTGTCCCTTCTTAAACTCTCTCCTCCTTTCGTTACTCTGACCTGATTCTCTATTTCCTATTTCTTAATCCATTCTTTCTCACTACATTTGCTTGCTTTTTATTTTCCACTTTTCTTCACATTGTCAGTGTTACCATTTGTTCACCGTTACTACAATCCCGAGCCCAGATTTACTGAACTCTAAACGTATTTCCAACTCTACTGAACTCTGTGTGAGGGAACACCAGTGCTTCAAAGTCTGTCACAAAATAAAGCCCTTATTTTTCTCTATAAACCACTTACTCTTATGTTTCCTGACTCTGCTAACACCAAGAGTTCACCTTTTCTGTAGCTCAGTTAAAGATAAAACCACCTATCCAATGGCTGGAAATATCAGCATAATCTTCCTCCTCCTCCATATCAAATAAATCAAATTTCACTTACAAATGTGGTCTGAATATGCCTTTCCTAACAGCTTTATGTTCAAAATCTCATCATCTCCACTTACATATTCCATGTATTGCAGTCATCTCCTAAGAGCTCTCTCTCTATCTTCCCTGCACATCACTCTCACTTACTCATCACTTATCTCATATCAGAGTTATCATTCTCACCTGCAAAATCGATCCTGACTTTTCCTTATTCAAAAGCTTTCTTAGCTTGCTATCAGTATCAGGAGAAATGCAAGCTTAGTCACAACATATAAAAGGCCCTGAAGAATTTGAATCTTTCCTTAATTCACAGTAGCTCTCCTTGGTTCAGGTCTAAAGCCATTGCCCCACACTCATTCACATTCCATTTCACCTTTCAATAATGTGCTTATTTTTTTGCTCATATGAGAACCCCCCCATTGCTTCTCCAAGACTCTGTTCAAAAATCAACCCCTCCCTGAAGTCCTCCTGAGCCTCAGGCTATAATCTTTCCAAAATTCCTTTGCCCAATTACCTGATTTTATTATAATCATTTGTTTACATGTTTGAATTCTTTATTAGACTATGAGTTCCATTAGGCTGAGGCCATGTCTGATATTTCTCTAAACCTCTGGGACATGGCAAAGTTTAAGTGCTCAATAAGTTTCTAGTGACTGAATATATATGATACTTGGGTCTTGAAGATCTGCGGTCTATTTCAAACAATAAGTTTAGGCAATAAAATGGACAGAAGGAAAACTAATAAAAGATTCAGAAAGAATGCAATTTTTAGACCAAGATCTATCACTTCTCGCCACATGACTTTAGTCAAGTTATGAAATAAATGGAATTGGAATTGGAATTGAAAGGCCCAGAGAATTATTTAGACTATTCCATCCCTAAGCTCCCTGAACTTATAGTTTTTATTTATATAACAAACATAATAATGTTCTTCCTATATACAGAATTGTTCTGACAATGAAATGAGGCTGTGTATAGGAAAGCCTCTTTAAATCTGGGAAGGCTGTATAGATAAAAAGAGTTTTTATTCATACGTCATATAAGTCAATATTTTATGTTAAAAATTCTTTAACTAACTAAAGTAAGTCTTTATCTGTTAGCACTCCCTTAATTCACAGCCTAAGAAATAATCACATATTCACATGAAATTTTGAAAACAAGTATTCTCAGTTTCAGTTTAATCGAATCATAATTCACTGGAAATGAGAACATGTGCATTCTAGACCCTTTCCATAGAATGTAAACTTCGTGATGCCAAATCTTTCAAAAATTAAAAACAAAATAATTTGCTATTGGTCTGGGATATATGGCCAAGGTAATAAGACACTGGACACATATAAGTTATAAATATTGAAGTAAAAGATAAGCTTTTATAATTACCTGAAATTGACATGTTTGTATGCCTAGAAAAGCCAAGAAAATCTGTTCAAAACCTATAACAGTTAATAAGAAAATTCAACAAAGTGGCTGGCTGTAAGATACATTCTTGAAAAAGAATACAAGATTATTTATCAGTAATGATAACACATAATATATGGGAAATGACTCACTTTATACTCTACTCATACTCTACATCAGACTTACAAAATACTTAGAAATTGATTACTTAGAAATAAGAAAAAGCAGAAGCACCTGGGTAAAAGCCTCTGCCTTCAGCTCAGGTCATGATCTCAGGGTCCTGGGATTGAGTCCCTGCATTGGGCTCTCTGCCCAGCAGGGAGCCTGCTTCTTCCACTCTCTCTGCCTGCCTCTCTGTCTACTTGGGATCTTTTGCTGTCAAATAAATAAATAAAATCTTTAAAAAAAAAGAAAGGAATAAGAAAAAAGCAAATAATTCCATAGAACTTTTAAGTAGAAAAATATCCAATGTTCCTAGATAGAGCAATGAGTGAAATAGGTTCCTTTTTTAGTAAACAAAATTGTAACAATCTCTTCCAAACAAAATGTCAGCGGGATATTTTTCTGAGATGTTGGGGAGAAGCAGAGCTTAATAAAATAATTCAAAAATTCTTCTGAAAGAATACTGAATAAGACAAACCAAGAATCTTTCATTTTGAAAAGAAACTTGATGAAAGGAACATGCCATAGCAGGTCCTGAAACATATTATAAAACTATAGTTAATAAAGTGGTACTGCTTTAGAATGGACCTATCCTTAGTTGAGAGCAGTGGGAAAAACATCACATAGGTAACTGGTTAAATATTATATTCTCTGTGAAATTTTCATCAACGTCCACAAGCACACTTTTCTCATCATTTTTCTGTGTTCTAGAATTTTGAACTAGGCCAACTCACAGAAATTTATCAATATTCAATCACATCACCAAAAAAGAAGGCAAATTATGGATCTCTTACAGGCCTTCATGCTTGAGTATTGTAATTAGTATTTTATATATCTATCCCGGATGTGATTTTCTTGAAATCAGAAAACCTTTTTTTTAATTTATCCACGTATCTCTAAGTAGTGCCTCACCCATTATAAGATCATTAAAAAACAATTAAGCAAATATTTTTCTAAATATTAAAAATTGTGTGGCTTTAGCATATGAGCACACCATTTCTTAATACATACACACATCTCCCAGAAATCGAGATTGACACTGACCCAAATCTCTCTTGAACATAGATTAAGTATCTGATAGAAATTAGATGGTGGTAAGAAATCAGGGAAACCAAATAAATAAGGAAGATCGGAGACAGGAAATAGGCTTTTCATCTGCAACTAGATATCAACATATCTGGAGGCTAAGATCCTTCTCATCTATTCCACGGGGCATATATTTTATCTCTAAACCTCAGATATTCAACTATAATATGGCTTTACCATTAAAGGAGCTATTAGCAAAATCTAAAATTAATTTGGATGTTTTTAAATGCAGATCATCACTATTGCTCTATCTTTTATTTGGAAAAACATAAACCCTATAATCACTCCTATTAAAAAAAGGAATTTAAACTTCATAAACCTAATTGTATTTAAACGGTATTAAAGAAAGGAATTTAGACTTAACAAACATGAAGATAATAAAACCTAATTTTACAGAGCTATGTTTGGCCTTCAATCTTATTACGTCCAAGAAAATGAAAAACTAATAAGATATTTCAATAACATCTACATGATTATAGACAAACATTTTGGCAAGAAACAATTGTGTATGTCTGGTTAGGCAATACCAACCAAACAGGAAAATGGTATTCTTATGGCTACCACTCCCAATTAAGTATTTTTTAAGCATTTTAAATTAAAAAAAAAAATTCTTTAACATTTAATAGAATTCTCATGACCAAATTCCCATTTGCCTCCATATACATAATCAGTTACCCAAAACGTATGACAAATGTGAAAGAGTGTAAGGGAATTTATAATAATGTTGCAAATAAAACAAACTGTTGCTGATAGTGGTTACTTTTTCCTTTGATCACAGGAACCTAAAAACTTTCCTTTGCATGTAAAGTTGGTGATTTGATAATTATTGTTAACACAGAAAATTATAAATTGTACCACATGAACTAGTTTGCTAAAGATACATCCAGAAGGGAAGTTGAATTTTAGAACCCAAACTTGGATCATAGATTCCCTCAAATACAGCTGGATGCTGGTTTGATATATTACATAACAAAATGTAAACCTTTTTATCCCTCATCTTGTTGTTGTTGTTGTTAAAGAAAAGGATCTTAAGAGAGTTATTTATGGATCCCCACCAAAATAAAGAATCTCTCTGAAGGTATCTATAAAGAATCTGTCAATGAAATGAAATGCCAATATACAGAAGACACTATACTACCTGAACACCATCTTACTGGCCATTCCCTCTATTCTGCCAAGTTAGTTACAGGCTCCAACTAAGAAGAGGAAAAGACTGCAACACTAGGTTATAAAGCTTCACAAAGTTATAGCTATAACCCCAAAGCCTTTGGTTAGAAAGTGTTGTATTTCTTTATCTCTAGACAGTGTCCAACCCAATGCAGTAGACATGAGGATATTTGATGAGGTCTTCAGGGTGACAATGAGCAAAACTAAGCTTTGAAATGTTTTTTTTTTTTTTTGTCTTCTGTAGTTCAATTTTTATAAATATTTTTTAAAAGAAAGTTTAAACAGCAGCCAGTATTATGTCTCCATTTTACCTATTTTTTTTAATAACGTAGTTATGTAATGACCTTTGTGGTATAAATGATACACTCTATAATAATTGCCACATTTACATGTAAAAAGTTTCCTATTCTTCCTGTGAGCCTTTGGAGACCTTGAATGAGGCAGATTCTAAGCTTTAGCTTTACTAATTATGTTGCTGTTAAAAGTTCTTTTCACAGTCAAAAGTCAACCTTACAACCTCAAACTCTCATATCCCTAAATCCTTATATTTTAACTAATATCCTGATGTTTGCAGCACTTCTGTTTTCTGAAAGGTGAAAGGGAGTTGTTGGAGAGGTAATTCTTAAAATTAAATTAAAATTAAAATTAACCAACCCCCAATCTCTAGACCTTGAGCCTATATATAAACACTGTTGCCAAATTGGGACCAGTCACAGAAGACTTGGAAAATTAATTCAAAAAAAGTTTGCACATGTTATCAAAATGCCTGAATAATATTGCCCTGATCCAGGTGAGCCATTATGGAGGAATCAGAAATCTCCTATAACAAGAAAATGATTACAAGTGGAATGAATGGAATTGACTAGAGCAGAAATCTGACATCTGGACATATTTCCCCATGCCTTCATACTATTTCCTGCAAATACCTTCCCTCAGCAGATAGACCATGGAGGCTGAGTAGCCCAAGACCATCTTTATCATGCATGGTACAAGGTTAAAGTCACACACTGCTGAGGCTCTCCATGACATAGGAGTGTACGTCGAGTCATATAGAAGGGCAATCTGAAGTTTAGAAAACAGTTATATTTCTGCTTCTCCACCGTCTGGAAGATGATAGCGGTGGTTTACACACTAATTACCCATACATAAAACTCAGATCCTTTTTTTTTTTAGCATCTGCTGATTGAACACCCTCATTCGTTTTCCTTCCCAACTCACTCCCAGAACATAGGCATGGAAGTGATTTTTGTCATCAGCCATATCCTCAGTTTCTTTCTGCCAACAAACATACAGTTTTACAGAAAGTTATCTCCTCACTCCACTGAAAGGGGAGCAAAGGAAAAAGTAAAACCTTACTAAACTATCTGGCAAGCCTAGAATGGCCAACCTGCAGCCCTCGCCTATGATCCTCGCAGGATCAGTGAAAAGCAATGCAGTCAATAAGACCAAGGAAAGGAAAAACATTCCCTGGCTTTGAAATTCAGATAAGGTGGTTTTATGGTTTTAATTACATTGTAGTAACGACATAGAAGTAAATACACTCTTCCTGTTTTAAGTTAGGTGAACATCTGTCGTAAATAACTCCAATGCTCTTCCTTTTGTAAACTAATTACACAATAGGCCTTATAAATTCATGGAGTGTTAGGATGCAGAATTTAATTATATAATTCACTTAACCAAAGTTTTGCTCTTTCTTCAGTGTAGTTCACAATTCTCCACTGCCACAAGATACAGCAGGAACATGTTACATAATGCCTGTGTCAGTTTCAGGGTAGAAAGAACAATAAAGAAAATCTTTGTGACTACTTTCCACTTCTCTTTTTTTCACCCGAACAAAATTAACAATGACATTTATTCTGAAGAGAAGCTAAGTAATCACTCCTAATTTAAAAATACAGGTACTCTATTTTCAAGTAGCTTAACCTGGAAGTTTTGTGCTTCTCTGAGTTCTGTGGGAAGGATAAGCAAGAATTTATTTATTCACTCCTTATTCATAAATCAGTACTCACTGATTGCCTGGTATATCCCAGAGCATAGATTATGTGCTAGATCTATAAAGACAGAAACTCTCATTATGTTGGGGGAAATATAACTTACTGGAACATCCCATAAAAGGTATACAAAATATCCTGCGATCCCAAAGAAGCTACTCCTAGGAAGGGTCAGGAAAACCTTCCAAAAGATAAAGATGAAGTGCATCTCTGAGTTGATTGCAAGAAAGAGAGGCTCGGCATTCATTGCCCAAAAGAATTTGTGTAGATGCACATTAACTAGAATTACAACTAGAAAATCCCACGGGACCAAGAAATTCCCACATACCAACTACCTTCACTATTCTTTTTCAAGAGACTCGTAATCTGATGACTTTTCCCTTTGTCTTCCTGCTCCACGGCCCTCTCCATACTGACAGTTCTCTTACTACAGACTAACCATGTACTACTTATGGTCAATCCTATCCATAGTTTCTAGATCAGATCCTAGAGGGTACCAGCATGTTAGACAGACTCCTTGACACACGTCCACTTCATAGCCACCAGCTAATCTTAAGAGGAACTGTTTAGGGGGTTAAATTCACTCCTGTTCCAGTCACTAGTATCTCCTATACAAGAACTACTCATATTGCGTTCTTGAGTAGGGCACTAAAGAGCAAGGTAATTTTCCCTAGAAGTGCAAACTGAAGATGGTAGGCATTGAGACCTGTATAGTTCTCAAGTACGAACAGGAGTTTGCCATGTAGATAAGGTTAGAAATGTCTTGTCTAAACAACACCGTCTATATTGACAGAAAGCTATACTACCATTTATGTGAACTCTACTGTGCTCCAGTTATTGTGATAAATAGTTTACATATATCAAGCCCAATACTTAAAAAAATAGTGATGTGAGTCACAGCTATCATACCCACTGAACTGAGGATAAAACTCATGTTCAGGTAGTTAGGTAAGCTGACTGAGGTCAAACAGTTCATAATGGTCAAATCCAGAATTCATATCTAGGCTTACCTGATCCCCTAAATCTGTGCCCTTCCACTGCTCCATGCTGATTCTTTGGAGTCTCGAAAGAACCTGGTACAATTCTATGATTGTAGACTTGACTTTGATGAGAGCAACAGTAAATTAAACTAGAAGTGGCCCACTTTTTGCATACTTCCGGTGATTTTACTAATAGTTTGCATTTGTCCATTAAAAGAAATCCCCCTGGAAAGTAACAAACAGCAGGATGGACAGAGACACAATAAAAAGACTTAGAAGGCAGGTAAATTATAATCCCAGTGGGCTACTTGAAGGTCTAAAGTAAAGTAGCTCCCATGAAGCAACTGAAGAGGAAAAAGATTTGGAGATTTGGGAAGCAAAGTGAAGTGGCGGGGGGAGATATACCAACATTGATGGGGTGGGGAGAAGAAGAGAGGTAAAGGAAAGAACTTAAGAAAGATTAGTGAGACCGGAAAGAATATCATGGAACCCAGAAAAGGACAATGTTTCAAGACAGTGGGAGCGGTCAAGAGTATTAAAGGATGTAGAGTGGTCCATCAGAATAAGGACTTAAATGAAAAGCTGGTAACAAATAATCTACTTCCCATTGTGGTGATTAGAAAATATTAAGTAAAGAAACTATTAAAAACACTTGTAATTACTTCTCCATATAGTGTTCAGGTAAATTTCCCTTTCAAACTCAAGGTTATTTGTATATTAACTACCAATCTTACAGTGATGGAAATCTTCCTCCAGAACAGTAGAACCATAGGCTATGCTATGGTCTATACAGGGACCATATTAAGACACAACTCTAGCATATCCTATTCCAGGCTGCTGACCATCCAGGTCCAAATTTCACATATGTTCTCTCCAAAGTGTTACTGTATATTAAGTCCTCAAAAATTATGAGTCCAGGGATGCCTGACTGGCTGAGTCAGTTAAGAGTCTGACTCTTAATTTCAGCTCAGGTCTTGATCTCAGGGTTATGAGGTCAAGACCTGCGTTGGGGTCCACCCTGGGCAAGAAGCCTAGTGAAAGAAAAAAAGAAAAAAGGAAAAGGAAAGGAAAGAAAATTTTTAAAAAATTACTAGTCAACAAAATCTGCCTTCTGATTCCAAAAGCTTCCACCAAATATTGTCCAAAAATGGAATATTCAGATGACTTGAGAAATTGATATTGCTATTTTATTGATTAAAAAGACAACTGTGTATTTCAGTGTATTATTTGTTATTCCCCTCACATAGAATAAAGCCATAGGATATTTTTAAGTTTCAAACCCTTTATACATCCACACACCTCCATTTGGGGTATTGGTAGGGTAAAGGGGGACTGAGGTAGTCATTAGTGCTGCTCACCAAATACCTATGGCTCTCTCTGCAGAAACATGGCAGGATTGAAATTTTCTGCTCCCTTGAGGTTCTGTGTGACCATATGACCTACCTGAGCAAATGAAGAGTGACAAAGGTCAATCTGCATGTATAGTTAAAAAACTAGTACCTCACTCACCACGCTCTTGCTTTCCTCTGCTACAGAAACTGGCGAGTTTCCAGACAGTGTTGCCCTCCCGGCCTGGAATCCAAGTGAGAATAACATGGATCAGAATCTCCAGCCAATCCATGATGGACCTATAACATGAGCAAAAAAACCAATTTCCTGTTGTTTAAAGCTACTGAGATGTGGGTGTTGTTTGCTACCATAGAATAATCTAGTTTGCCTGAATGGATATAGCGTGTCTAGTTTGTGCAGTGGTGAGGAGAGGTGGTTAAGGAGAAAGAAAGGTTTGACAGAATTTCACCACCACAAAATGAACTCACGGTTAGTGCTGACTTTATATTCTATTCATGAAAGGTGGATCCAGAATGAACAGCCAAAAGGGGGTGTGAGGGAAAACACACAGAGTAAGCCAGTATAAGAGGCCAAAGCAAGGCTAGCTTTAATCGTTCTTTTTTACCTTGGGTAGCCATCATAACACCCAAATACTAACTGGATTGGAGAAGACTCGCAATATATATTTTTTTATTTATTTAAATTCAATTAGCCAGATTCAAATATAGTACATGATTATTTTCAGATGTGGTGTTCAATGATTCATCAGTTGCTCATAAAACCCAGTGCTATAATTTCTTATTCCACAGGGGAACAAGAACCAAATCCTACATCTTGCTTAAAGATGACACATGGTAACACCACAGAGAAGTAGTAGCCCTCATAGCTTTTATGGTGTGGATCTGATAAATCAGGGATTGCTTAGAACCTGTAAGTTTTCCAAGTTCAACTGATTTTATCAGTTAGTAAGAATAAATTTCACTCTGTGACCTCAAAATTGGCAAGAATAGTTTCACCCAAAGGCAGCACTTTCTCACCACATAATGAAAAGTACATACTGGTTTGGCAATTCCTTAGGTACATATGGGTAAAATACCTTTAAAATTTTTGTGAATTTTGAAGGCTAGTTTCTTTTTAAAACTTTTGAAGAAATTGTGAATTTAGGAAATTATATGTTACTGTTAAAGTTAATATATTTAGTCTTAAAGAGTAATGTGAGTAAATGTCCAATAATAAACATTAATACATAGGATATACATATTATACAATTTTTAAATGACTCAAATATTTTAAACATACAAAAACTTATTCAAACAAAATGCCTGCCTCCAGCAGTGAGTGTACGATTTTTTTCTTTTTCTTTATCTATGTTCTGAACACAAACTGCCTGTGAAAAAAACCAACTTCTTTAAAGAGGGAAATAGTATAAATGGACTATCAAGAGTATTTTAATAAAAGGAAGCTATTTACTCTTCCAGAATACTTGAAGGTGAGATATATTGCTGGTATAAAGAGATAAAAGTGTAACATGTGAAAAGTTTAAAAAAAGAAAAAGAAAATAAAAGTTTATAAGCTAATTTGTAATTCATTCTGGAGCAACCACTAAGTTTGAGTCAAGTGTTCTCAATTCACTTAGAACAATCCTAAGTGATCTATGTCATGTCATCAACCACTTCTACTAATCCTGCAGCATATTGCAGAAGCTGCAGCTTGTCTGAAGAGTGAAATACTTGGTTCATATTTGATAGAATTATCTGTAATTGCCTTTAAACCCTTATGTACCATATCAAGGAAATGTGCCTCGAGTGGAATTGTTCCCTACAGTGAACCTTGAGGCTAAAAAGCCCCTGGACCAAAAATAGTCTCCCCCAGAATATATAGTCCTAATCCTTATAATCTTTTCTTTCCCTTTCCCAGCCCATAACTTCCAACTTCAGTCTGTACCTCTAATCTTGACATGATTTTATTTAAAATGGGGATAAGAAGAACAAAGTACTTTATAGTGCTAAAGGAATTAATGAGTCTTGAAGAGCCAAAAGTCCATTCTTCGACTGCTACAGAAATGTATGTAAGTACCATCCCTACTGACTTATCTACATTTCATTAATATATACTTAACTATTATTGTTCAAATTGATATGTAGGAATAAAGAAATATCATATATTAAATACTATAGTACTTAATAAATATATAACATATTATATATTTAAATATATTTAAATATTATATATTTAAATATATAAATATAAATATATATATTATATATATATTAAAGAGATATTTAATATTAAAATGTAGTATTTAAGCATGATAGATCACAACTAACCCAGAACAATGTTTGGTATATGGCAGGCATCCAATAAATATTTGTTGAATATGTAGCTGACTTAAGAAACTTTGAATCCATGCAATCGATTCTCTAATTTCCCTTTCCATATTTTCATTCTTAGTGCATAAGAAAGCAATTTGTGCATTGATTTTGTATACTGCCACATTACGAATCCATGAACTAATTTGTATCTATGAAAAAGTAAGCCTTTAATTTCAAATATCTGAAGATGTTTAAAAGATAAAACTATTACTGCCTTTGAGCCATTGTTAAAACAATATGAAAGGACTATATATGTAACATATATATATCTGTTACAGCAAACATGGGGAGTTGCATTTTAAAGGCCTGTGTGGACAGACATTCAAAATAGAGATCTGGGGGAAAAATTATGTGAGTTGACTAGATTCGAAGTATTTAAGCTAGGCTTAGCATCAACTTACAAAAAGAAATCTTTTGCTGTAATGAAAGATAGGCTCTAAACTAGTGCCCATTGAATATATTATTATTATAACATGTAGATGAATCCCAATCTAAGAATGAAATTTCATAAGCAATATTATTGGTGCTGTTTACTTAATGAGTAATCATTCATATAAGATTAGTAGTGTTTTAGCTAATTGGGAGTTGTTTCCTGTCTGTACTGAGATTCATCATTTCCAAAATCAGATGGAAGTGTCATTTATACATACATCATTGCATTGTACACCTTAGACTTACACAATGTCATATATCAATTATATCTCAATGAAACAGCTTTAGTAGTAATTATGTAGTACTGTCAAATTTAAAGAGTTTAATACTGAAGAAACTGGCAATGAGTAATTTAAAATAAAAAATATATTTTTTATTTTAAAAAAACTTCAAACTTCAAAAACTTCAAAAAAAATTTGAAAAAAAACTTCAAATGTATCACTAATACAGGAACTCCCATGATTTGACAATGATTAATAAACTTCTCTATAGAGTAAGTCATGGTTCAAGACAGTAGACTAGCCATGATAACAAATTCTACAACAAATGAATGTTATCTCTTCAAAAACCTAAAAATGATCCTTGATTCCTTTCCCTCTCCCTACATATCACAAACACCTGATAATTTTAACCCCCTAAATATCTATCATCTTCTCTTTTCCATCCATTTCCCTCTATCTCCATCAACATAGTCAGCCTTCATTGACAGTCACCGTGAATTAGAACGGTGCTGAATTAGACAACTGAACAGTTCACATAAATCTACTCTTGCCCATCCAGAGTGAAGTGTAAAAAAAAATGATGATTTGATAGTCATCTACCCCATGCTCAACCTTTTATTATTTTAATTGCTTGAATTATTTTAATTGCTTGAATTATTTTAATTGCTTCCCATGGCATTTATAAAGATAAACATTCCTAGCATAGCCTAGGGGGATGACTACTAAAGCTTCATTATCTTTTCCTTCCTCTCTAGATTCTGGCCCCACAAATACATTTTAGTTCTCATTTACATTTCATATAGACTCTCACATCAGGGACTTGGTGCATGCTGTTCTCCCTACTGGAAATCTATTTCTACCTTTATTTATCTAAAAAAAAAAAAAAAGCATGATTTAGATAAAGCATTATTTATCTAAAAAAAAAAAAGATTATAAGCCCAATCATCACCTCCTTACCTTCCTCCCCTTCCTAACTAGGTCAAAACTTTCTATTACATACTCTCAAAGCACCATGCATCGGTCATTAATGGTACTCTTCACAGTTGCAATTATATTTAATTTTATGATTATTCTAATAGTGACAGAGATATTAGCCAAATAAATTCCATTAGAGCATGAACCATTTTTCACCACTGAGTCTTTGACTTTTTACACAGTAGGTATTCAATTAATACCTGTTGAAGAAATGAAGGAAAGTCTCCATCTTAACACAGATTCCAGGGATGCCTCAATTGCTCAAAACATTTTCAAAACTCTTCCTTTATAATCATTTACAGAATGTACACATTCATATGATTTCCTTATTCATTTACCTGCCCTAACCCTCTAGAAAAACAGTAACAAATTATGCTACTATAAAATCAGAATACACATATATACACACATATACTTGATAATATCCATCAAAATTAAGATGTAATTGTTGGGCCCCTGGGTGGCACAGTTGGTTGAGCGACTGCCTTCGGCTCGGGTCATGATCCCGGAGTCCCGGGATCGAGTTCCACATCGGGCTCCCAGCTCTATGGGAGGTCCGCTTCTCACTCTGACCTGCTCTCTCACTCTCTCTCTTTCCTAATGAATAAATAAATAAAATCTTTAAAAAAAAAATGTTTTAAGATGTAATTGTTAAAACTATGGAAGTTTTAATGTGAAAAAAACACCTCCTAATGAGTCTAAACAAGATTTATTTTGCCAATAGCTTTTTGTTTTACTTAAATGGAAGAAGAGATAAACTTTACTGAGTTGATACAAAGTGCCAGATCTTATGCCAGATTTCAAAATTTTTCCTACATTTAATTGTGCCAAGTAGGTAGAATTTTCACAATTCGAGATGAATAAACTGAGTCTCAGAGAATTTAGGTATCTTGTTCAAAGTGGTATGAACAGAAACTGACCAAATTACTAATTAAAAATATGTAATTCTGAAGTTCTTACTCTGAGAAAAAATATTAGGATTTCCACACAAAACACAACACAACTCTGAAACAGTGAGGCGTATAGCCCCAGCATTGTCACTTAGGTCTCAAAACATATATATTACTTTTCCCTTGGATCATTTCATCTGAGAAAATATATTCAGCAATTACAACACATTTGGAGTCAGAAGATCTATTTAGCAAACAGAATGGCCACCAAATTTTGGTTTGAGCAATATCCTCCCTATGATCTATATTCTTATTCATTAACATCTGGTTTAAATTTTGCCTTTGCAGTGAGTTGTAGTCAAAGTACATACAAATACATTTTAAATGAAAATTAGTGTCTTCTCTATTCAAATGCTTCAACAGGGGAAAGTGTTTTGATGAGATCCAACAGAAGCAAACTGACTGAATTTTCTATTTTCATAAACTGCGATACTTTTATGTCTGTATATGCTTAGGGCTAGGGTGGGTTTCAGGAAAACTGGTATTTTCTTTCTGCTATTTTCCAGAACTTTGTTTCTGGTAAAGACTAAAAATGAGTTATGTAAAAAAAAAAATAGTAAATAATAAAATTATCTTGGACAGCTGAAAGCTTTACCATATTTATTACTAAGTACATTTAATAATTCATGGGATGAGTCTTCAGAAAATAAGGTGATAACAGATTTTATCAAAAACAAAAGAATAATTAAAGGTTTATTTTGAAATATATGGCAAATCAAGTCTCACGTGATTTAAAACATATCTAGAAAAAAATTTTCTTTTTCTGATACCTCCCAGTATCAAAGGCACGTCCACTAACAAAAGAAAAAACTTATTGACCAAGTTACACAATACCATAAAAATTCACCAACATTTTCACATTTTAAAGCACTGGTACTACAGACCAGACACTAAATCACAATTCTCAGTCAGTAGAGAATGTTAACTTTTGAATTAAAGGATAAATATTTTTCTTCATTCTTATTTTTAAAAATAAATGCTAGAACATGGACCCTGAAAGGTGTACAATATAAACTGTACATGTAAAGTGAGTATTGTAGGGATAAACTGCAGATTTAGGCCTCTGTCATTTCAATAATTTTTCAGAGGACCACCAGTTAGAGGTGCTATGGGATCCCTTCCAAAGTAAAAGACAAAACTGTTTCATCTTGCACCTCCTATGCAAGACCTTCAAGAAGCGCAAGGTCTGGAAGGCCTCTGTTCTGGAGGCAACACATTCTACATTTAGGAATACTGCTCTAGCCAATATATGGGTGTGTGGAAGGCCCCTGGCTTTGAGTAGGGCCTGCAGGAGGAAAGAGCTTTGCAGAAAGTCCAGATTGCGATGAAAGCAGCTAATACCTGGATCAATACTATCCAACAGACCCCACGGTGCTGGAAACATCAGTAGTGAGGGGAAAAAAAAAAATTCAGTGTGGATTTTATGGCAAGCCCTAGTGAAAGAATCACAAAGCAGGCTCCTAGGGTTTTGGAGCAAGGCCATGACACCTGCAGTAGAGAGTTACACGCTAGTAGAAAAACAACCTCTGGCATGCTATTGGACCCTGGTAATGATGGAATGCTAGAACATATGGACACCAAGTGACCATGCATCTGGAACTGTCCTGTTGGACCCACCCAGTGATAAAGTCAGGTGGGCCTAGCGTAATCCGTTAGAACATGGGAATGGTACCTCCGGGACCAAGTACGAGCAGTCCGACAGGGCACAAGCAAGCTGCAGGAGCAGGCGGTCCACACTCCCCCATCACCCACCATAGTTGCACCAATGCCTGTGTCTGAGTTCACAACAATGGACAATGAGAACCACTACATAATCACCTAAAGGAGCATGAAGAAGACCAAACTGGATTACAGGTTGATATGCCTGATAAGTAAGTGAAAACCAAAAATTGTTAGAAGCTGACTCATAGCCCCACTCAGGAGAGGTACTGAAAGACAGTGACAAGGGAAAAATCCTCCTGATTGGCAGAGTTTTGGATGGTGAACCTGGTTGTCTACTCACACGGGTAGAACAGTATTATCCAATAAAAATATAATGTGAGCTAGAAATGGAAGCCACTTATATATTTTTATATTTTCTAGTAGACACATTTAAAAAATATTTCTTTAACCCAATATATTGAAAATGTTAGCATTTAACACATATTTTAAAATAATTTGATCTTTTATTTTTTTTGGTATTAGTTTTTCTATATCTGTTTTGTATCTTGCATTTACAATACAGCTCAACTTGGAAAGTCACATTTCGAGAGCTCAACAATGATATATGACTAGTGGCTACCGTATTAGACAGTTTTGGGTTAGAATATACAGAGATGCAAAGGTAGCAGGTGGTCAGGAACCTAGAAGGAAAAAGATGGAAAAATGAGAAGTCAGTCTGAAGCAGAGGCATATGGATAAGCACATGGAAAACGGGCACAGAAGGAAAATGCCATAAATGCCAACCAGAAATTATTCACCACAGACAAGGCATTAAATACTCAGGTACACAAAATGTCGGCCATTCAACATTAGCTGGCCTTTATCTGAAACCACCCAGTACTGACACAATGAACACGTGAACAAGCTGCTCAGTGGCAAAGAGGAAGGCTCTGAATGTGCCTAATGACAGCCACTCCCTCTTATCAAGGTTGATCTAGCTACTACCACTTCAGAACGTCCAACTTCCTAGCAGCAGAAACCAAAGTGAACCCCTGGTATGGCACTGTTCCTAGAAGAGTCCTATCACTTGGTAACAAATTCATTACATTTGATCCCCTCTGTTCTGAAACAGTCAGTGGTTCAAGCTCACTGAAATAATCACCTGTTACTAATACAGAATTGCCTTTCCTGCCCACAAGGCCTCACTACACCATGCAATATAGCACTAACTTCTCCTTCTAAGTTTACCCTCGGGAAGTAAGGCCCCCCCAGAGCCCTGGAAAAGATGCTTCCCAAATGTATATGGGTAAGTGGATCAAGACAGTGCAAAGTATGCGCTACAGACAGAAATGTATCACTTGGAATCTTTTTCAAGAAAGGACACACTGCCCAGCAATGAAGAGCATGGTTAGCTGACAGCCTCCTGCGGTTACCTTCTCTAGCATCCACCTCAGTCTCTAACCCTGATTATACTAATTTCAGAGCACTTCTTAGTCAATGATTGAGCAAAGCAACAGTGAATGACAGCACACTCTTCTTGGGGTGGCCCACAGCCAATGAACAAGTCATGATATAAGGGCCTCACTATTTCTACACATAGCAGACTCCTCTAATGGACCATCTTTGCTCTAGATTCCTCATTGGGCTATCAGCTTGGTACTACAATCTGATAACTCCTCCATATTCCTCCTTCCATTCTTCCTCTCACAGGTATTAGTCTCCAAGAAAACCTGGCACTTCTAACTCCAATGTCAGAGTTGTCCTGGAGTACCCCAACAGTGACACCAAACAGTGAGAACCACAAACAAGTTCTGACAGTCAGGGCAAAAGTGCCTTGATATTGGTATGGTAAGAGTGGAAAGGTGAAAGTTAGAGAGCTTCCTACAGAAATAAAGCACTAACCATAGCTCACATTGGAACAAAGGCTTATATTTTTTACAACATATGAACCTTTGTTAATCAAATTTAAATTCTCATGCAGAATTTGAAGAATGAAATTTTGAACACCTAGATAAAAGCTATAAGTTTAAGGAGTATATTATAAGCCAACTAGGCATTTTCTAAAAGAGAAATTGTGGACTCCAATAATTTTCTTTGCTTCTTCCTAATCCAAACTTTTGTGATGTCTATAAATTACATGTAAATATCTCACCCTAGCTAGTGTGATTTTATGTGTGTATATATGTAAACATATACCCTATCAATACACACTATATGTCTGTATATATGTAAACATATGCACTACATATACACACTATATATGTGTGTGTGTATGTGTGTGTGTGTAAACACTACATGCTAATTGAACTTTAACTCTAGGGGCAGTCATTTGTCCTATTCAAAAATCCAAACTCCAAACCATTTTTATCATACTAAAAAGTCCAAAGTCCTTCTACACATGCTTTTCCTTTTCTTATCTGGCTTGATAATGCAACTTTGTCAATTTGCATACCACATGTCAAAATGTGTTTTCACTAAATTAATGGCTCCCTCATTAGGTAAATAAATTACATATTAGCTTTCCCTAGTTAAATCAAAAGCCATTCAAGTAGAATGAATTGGGTAAAATTATTTTACAGCTGGTCTCCTCCTATGCTTTCATGAACAGGATATAAAAACTTTGCAATGTCTGTCCCCTTTCACCTCAGGGATGGTGCTTGAGGTTGAATCCCTAGATAATCCAGCTATTAATTTAGGAGGAATTTCGTTGGCCTAAGGATAGTAGAGTTCTTCCTCTAAAATGTTGTGTTTTCCTCAAGTGACCTTTCATGCAAAGTAGTAGGTAGAATTCTAAAAAGAATAGCAATCTGGAACTACAGGTTTATGGAATGTGATGTGTTGTATAAGCTATTTTTTGCTTGCTTACCAATAACTGTTAGCTCAGTAATTATATCTGTTGCCTGTTGCCTATAACCTGCTTTCATCAAACCCTGGGGGAGAGTGGTGGAGAAGTAGCTAACATATACTTGCTTTAAAAGTTTCAGACTACCATTATATACTCCCCACAAAACGAAGAGTTTTGCATGAAAAGATCAGTAGTTTGTAATAGAAGTCAGCTGGCACCTCTTTATACAAATCTAAGATGATTAGAAAAAGAAGAAACCCTTGATATGATTGATTTCAATGATGTAACAAATCAAAGATCCAATAACTGCATTGAAAAACATTAATAGGCTTGGAGCCTTCTGAGTTTGGAGAATATTAAATACTTTACATAAAAAGATGGTGAAATCTACATGGACATAGGACCTATGCAGTGAGATAATTATAGAGAATACTGCCAATGTAAATACATCATTTTTAACTAAATTGACCTAAAATGGGTTAATCTATTAGGGCAGTGTTTCCTGACTTTAAAAGTGAGTATAGTCAAATTCTAAAATATACAAACAAATATGTTTTAAATGTATTTCTAGAATAATTTTGATATTTAGTTGTTAATATTAAAGTTGATCTTTAAAAATTACTAAATAAAATGTCTTTTAAATCAGGAAATAAATATTGCAAAGCATGTCTGCAAACTACCCAGACTTATAACAAGATAAATTTCTATAATCTTCTTTGGTGTCTCAGAGATGGGACAGTTAGCATGGTGGGTCATAAATACTCCAACAGGAGGGGTTCATTCAATACCCTCTGGCGGATCCTAAATTACTGTAATCTGTGGTGGGAACAATGTAATGAAGAGGCCATCGGAAAAGCAATTACATCCTGGTATTTCTAAGGCTATGAACAATGATAATATAAACAGACCTAGATAAAAGCTCTAAGTTTAAGGAGTATATAATAAGCCAATTAGGAGTTTTCTAAAAGACAGACTTTGAACAGTTTTATTGCACGTTCTGAAAACAACTGATAATGTAAGCATATTGATAAAATAACACCAAATACTTATTTTTTAATAATATCACATTTTGGTAACTGTTGTATATTTTAATAAGCCTAGACAAAATGTAATTTGAAATTAGAATGTACTCACTTTTACTAAACCAAGGTCAAAGGATGTTGTGAGGTGTACGTATATATATGTGTGCATTTAATTAAAACAATGTTCAAGCATAAAGCAATTAATACAGATTCTGCAAAACTGACACTGAATATCCTAAAAGTCCTCAAAGTTATGTTATTGATTACCTTTGGGCATGAAAATGTTTGCTAGAGGCAACAGAGCTCTCTTGGAAGTCTTAAGCTTTTGCTGACTATTGGAGGACAATTTAGCTTTCTGTCAATACAGTCTATCTACGATGCATATATATGGCATGTATAATTTATTTTTGATATTTATATGATACACGCATAGTACACTTATTATGTATATTCTATTAATATAGTATATTTATAGTAAGGAATATAATAATAAGCCATATAATAAGATGGTTACTCAAGAACTAGATGCCCTGGTTCCCATCTGATGTCTGCCCCTTACTGATATAGGCGAACTTGAACAAGCTCATTAACTCCTCTAAAATCTCGGTTTTCTCAGAAATTACAGAGATAGGAATAGTACTAACATACAACGATTACACAATGTGAATAAAGTAAATGCATTACAGAATAGTACTAACATCATAAGGTTTTTATGAAGATATTAATAAAGTACTTCATAGAGTGCTTTACAAAGTACTCATTTCTTAATAAATGTGATATTATTATTATTATTATTACTATTATCAACCAAGAACCCACCCCACACCAAGGACCACAGGATGCAAAAAATTAGAAGACGTGGATTTGGCTCATGCCGTCGTGTTTTAAAAATCAAGTCAACAGACTCTGGCAGCACATTTATTAAAGTGGAAAAATACAGAAGAGATTGGCGTGGGTTGGTGTAAAGATGCCACGAAACTTCATGAAGCGTTTTATGTATGTCAGAACCCTGACTGATTCAACTGCAAAGATGAAACAGTAACTGGAAATTTTATTGTTTGTCTCAAAGATCAGAATATCAGATGCAAGACTGAAAACAGAGGTAACGTGAGATGCATATAGAACGGCGACTGGACGGGTTCTTCGAAAAGCATCTCCAAGACGTTAGCCTTTCCTCTGAGACCACAAATCAATACAGTACAACTGACTGGCTCTCTGGATTAGCTGTAAATTGTGAATACGGGCACAGTACCGAAAAATACAAATTTTTGGCACGTGAGAATACAAAAAATGTTGACAATGCAGCTTAAGAAACTAATTTAAATGTAAATATTCCTGATTTTGAAGCTGGTATAATGGTTTTGGCTAAACTTCAGTTTTGTTGCCCCGATGATTATGCGGAAATCCCTACTGCAATTTGCTTTTTACATTAGGAGTGTTTATATCAGATGTAGTTGATCAGTTTAGAAAAGCACAGTTATATTTTGACACAGGAGACGCATTTCTTCTATCATTGCATGACGAACACAGAACACAAACAAAAATTAATGAAGCCATTATAGCTGTCCAGGCAATTATTGCTGATCCCAAGACAGACCACAGACTGGAAAAAGTTGGAAGATGAACATTTTAGGATTTCAACTTCTCACTTAGTATAGTCAGAGCCTACGCACAATTCTGGAATGTGTAAGGAAATCAGATGTTAGTTTTTCAGGAAATGAAACCTCACAAATCTGACCAGCTATTTGCCATTTTGGGTTTGTTTGGGTTTTTTTTTTTAATCTTCTAATAAGTATTGGGAGTAAGTGAGGAGTTAAACTAACAGACAAAATGCTATGTATACAAAGATGTTGACTTTACATATAGTAGCTCAAGTTAAGAGACCTTTAGAGTTAAATAATTTTTGATGTAAATATATTGATACATACTTCTTTTTATTTGAGTATATTTGACACACAATGTACATTAGTTTCAGGTGAACAACTTAGGGATTTGACAAGTTTATACCTTCTGCTACATTCACCACAAGTGTATCTCCCTTCTGTCCCCGACATTACTCTTCCAGTATCACTGACTGTATTCCTTACACTCTGCGTTTTATTCCCATGACCTACTCATTCCATAACTGGAAGCCTGGCAACCTTACTCATGGGACAACAATAGCTCACTGAACTGCTTATTACCCCATTCTGACCTCTTGTAAAATGCCAGTAATAAACAGAAAACCATCTGTTGGACTATGTACTATTCCACTGCACCTCCAACCAGAATGTACTTGGTACGTTTATGTATTCTAAGTCAGAATTCTCCGGACAATTCTTTGGGACAGGGACTATACCCTCACTTTGACATATGAGGAAAGTGAGTTCAGAAAGACTTGGTGAGGTTGTACGATGCACTCAATGTCATGCAGCTGGTAAGTTTTGAAGACAGAATTTCAGCCACTTCTGCCAAGCCCAAACAATGCCCGCAGTACATGTCTAAACTACATGTTCTCTCCCTAAACATTCTTATTCTTCAACTTCCTTTTTCTGCTACATAAACCACCATGTTAAAATTCTTGGTATCATTTCCTTCCCCCTAACACATCAGTAATCTTTCTAAATAACTCTTGTATCTCCCCTCCTCCATCGGTCTCCCACTTCAGCAATCCTTATTACCTCTGGGCCAGGAAACTGAAATCATTCTATTTCTATTTCTTGTCCTACTGACTCCACCAGTCTTTGCACACCTCCAGTCCATTCTGTGACAAGCTCATCACTGTCCCATCAAACCCCTCCAGTGGCTCGGTTTCCTAAACCCCAACACGTAAAGGCTGGAATCCCTTATTTGCTGTTCAAACCCCCACTTATTCTGTCCCCAATTTTATCCTATTTCCTCATTCTAGAATTCTTCCCCATTTTACCCAATTCCCAAACTTCTCAGGTAAATATAATACCCTATAAAGACTTAAAGGAACTGCAATCAGTCACAATGGGTGTCTCCAGATGGTAGGTGAGATTATGTTTAATTTTCTCTTTTTTACTCCAAATTCTCTACCATGAGCATTTATTATTTTTGTCACTTAAAAACTGTTACTTTTAGAAAATCATACATGCAGGGAAAAATGTATTACTTGCATACAGAGAGGTCCCAGGATATGTACTCATCTATGGGCATTGAACATATAGAGCATGGAAGCAAATAATGACATTCAGTATACAGTGAGCCAAGCAGAAGTTAAAAAGGAAAGTTTGACTGGAGCCACCTATGTCCTCTTAAAAAGGCCTCACTGAAAGCTAAGGCATGCCTAAAAGCATATGTCAATTGAAAGGAATTTATTCTGGATACCACAATGAGATCATCCTGTTAAGAGGCTCTGAAATGTGAAAAAAGAAGAGTAATTGGTTTGTTTGCAAGAACCCAGCATGGAATACCTATTGTGGTTAGAGGGAAGGTCTCAGAAAGGAATTTATTCTGGGCATAGTGGTTTCATACATAGACTTGAGAGCAATCCAAAGTGAACAGATTTGGTTGCTCAGCTATAAGCACAGAAAATAATCCAATTCGGCTTATACTTTATGGAGTCATCAGAAAGATGTTAGACAACATCAGAGTACAGATAAGGAGAAAGGGCAAACTGGACAATACTACAAGGCTGTTCATACTGCTCTGCCCTCCCAGATACACAGCAGGGAAATCTGCCTAACTGATCATAGGTTAAAATCACGACTGCAAGCACAAAATGAGAAATACGACATCTAGCTATCAAGAACAGTTACAAGCATTCAGATGTCACAAATGAGCCAGCAAAACATATTCAAGTATAAATTGGAAATGAACCATCAGGAAATCCCACTTGAGCTCTTGTATCGAACTACAGAGCTTTAAGTAAAGTACATGAACAAGGACTGCCTTGCATTACCTGCTATGAAGAGGAGAAAGCCATAACTGTGAGTATCATAGATCTCTCTCTCTGGTTGCTTTGTTATATGAAAGAAATACAAAAAAAAAAAAAAAAAAAGGCTTCTCTGCCTAAGTGCATATATAGGTATTAGAGAAATATATTATAATGTATCACATTTTCATGAGGTTATACCTGAAATTTTGTTCTCCACTGGTCATGGGCTCAGAAGAATGTGGCAATATCTAATTCTATTCAGATAGTGAGTCAAGAATTAAACGGAAAGCTAAAATTATAAAGTTTATAAAATAAAACACAAATATCTTCATGACCTTAGAGTATAGGAAAATATGTAGGACAGGACATAAATAACACTAACCATAAAGTAAAAAAAAAAAAAAAAAAAAAAGATACATTGAATTCTATCAAATATTTAGCAACTACTCACCAAAAATTATCAATAAAATGAAATGGAAATAATATTTTAATAGATTTATCAAAGAACTCAATTAATAAAATGATAAACCCAAAGTTTTTTAAATGTGCAAAAGTATGAACACACATTCACAGAAAAATATGAGTGAATGAATGGCCAATAAGCTTATGATAAGGCGCTCAACATCATTTGTCAGGAGGGAAACGCACATCAAAACCACAATGAGATCTCATTATGTACCAACCAGGATGTTCAAAATGAAGATATACAATACCAAGTTTTGGCAAAAATGTGCAGCAACTGAAATATTCATATATCACTAGTAAACATGTAAAAGAGGACAACCACTTTTGAAAACTATAGCAGTAAAAAAAAAGAAAAAGAAAAGCACACTATAGCAGTGTCTAAGAAAGTGAAATATCACCTACTCTATGACTCAGCAAATTCTACTCCTAGGTATATCCCAAGATCAATAAATGGCTAAGCCAACAAAAGTCTTATACAAAAACCTCCATCATAGCTTTATTCATAGTTAACCCCAAACCAAAAACATGGATGTGTATCAGAAGAACAGGTAAACAGGAGTAAAATTCATATAAAAAATTATACAGAGGATCGCCTGGGTGGTTCAGTTGGTTGGGCAGCTGCCTTCGGCTCAGGTCATGATCCCGGAGTCCTGGGATCGAGTCCTGTATCGGGCTCCTTGCTCGGCAGGGAGCCTGCTCCTCTCTCCGCCTCTGCCTGCCTCTCTGCCTACTTGTGTTCTCTCTCTGTTAATAAATAAATAAAATCTTTTAAAAAAAATTATACAGAAATAAAAAGGGACACACTACTAATACACCTATAACCTGAAGAATCTCAGAGCATTTTGCTAAGTAGATCCAGCCACCGAAGAGTACACGCTGTATGATTTCAGTTATGTGAAATTCAGAAACAAGAAAAAACCACCTAGGATAATAGAAATCAGCATGGTGGTTGCCTCTGGTAGGAGTAAGGGATATGGACTGACTGCAAGGAGGCACAGGGGAACTTTCTGTGGTAATGGAGGTGCTCCCTACATTAATTTAGTTGGTGGATGCATGAATGTATTGTATATGTTTGTAAAAATTTCAGACTATACACTTAAAACCTGTGCATTTTACTGTACAAAAATTGTCCCTCACCAAAAAATTTAATTAGAAAAACCGAGCTGAACAATGGACTTGAAATGAACCAAGGTTTGTAGAAAATGCTTACAAACAATAAAAAATGCTTTTCAAGCTATGTTCTGAGTGGGAATATTAAAGAAGAGATCTGCCTCTTTACTTGGCTTATTTCCACCTGCTCACCATTTCTTTTTTTTTTTATTTAAAGATTTATTTATTTATTAGAGAGATCACAGGTAGGCAGAGAGGCAGGCAGAGAAGAGGGGGAAGAGCAGGCTCCCCGCCGAGCAGAGAGCCCGATGCGGGGCTCGATCCCAGGACCCTGAGATCATGACCTGAGCTGAAGGCAGAGGCTTTAACCCACTGAGTCACCCAGGTGCCCCTCACCATTTCTTTTCATTCCATCTACTTGGCAAATTTAGTAACTTATACACAAGGGAGAACTAGGAGGGAGTTGGATCCCAAAGGAATTGATGATTAAGCCCTGACTTTGCCACTAACTAGTTCTGTGATCTTAGGCAAGAAGCTTCACCCATATCTGGACCTCTGCTTCCACATCAGTAAGATGAGGGCCAGACTAGATAATTTCTAGGGCCCTTACCAGCTCTATCCTTCTGTATGTAATTCCAAATGTGACTTCTGCAGCTTAATACAAAGAACAGCACCCAGAGTTGTATGGTGACCTAATGAAAACATTTGGCACCGTCAATAGACCTGAAATCTGGCAGATATTTTAGAAAGCTGGGCTGCCAAGAAAAGCTTACCAAGGTCATAAGCCTATTCCACAATGATATATTGGTCATGCTAGTGTTGACAGCGTCTCATATGATCCCCTCCCAATTGCAACGCTATGAATGGGATCCAGGGATACCTAATTCTTTGTATGCAACCCTGTTAAGGGATTCGAGAAAAGACTTGGAAGCTGATATTAAGATCTGTTCCCAGTACTTTGGAAAACCTTTTCAACTCATCAGACCAAGAACTCAGGAAGGAAAAAACAACCGATGTTCTAAATAAAAGCATTCCTGTGGGCTTAAAAAGTCACGGTACCATTAAACAAACCCCTTTTTCTAGGTTAGCCATGTTTAATTTCCAGAAATATTAATAGATTTGAGTGTCCTAAATGACTATAGAAAGATGCTGACTCTTATTTACCAGATACTAATGTCTTCTACAGATTAAAGGAAGAGTAGCTTGCCCATCTCCCAAAGCTCTATGAAACCAATACAAAAGTACACTGAGTTCTGTAGAGGCACTAATTTATTCATTCCTCAAGGGCATTATTTCACACATTTCAATAATAATTGGCAGATTTTCGGTAGCCTACATGACTTATCACTCATCTCCGAGTGCCCTTTTAGTCCGGCGAATAACAGGACCCTCTCCTTCCTAAGGCATTCATGGTTCATGACTAAAGAATAAAGAACATTTTTAAAGCAAATCCAAAAGTGATTTCATAAAGGGCAAAGAACTAGATTTCATATTTTGCTGTTAATCACATACATTCATCTTGGAAGTATCCTAAATGTAATAAGTAAGTACATATATTATTTTCTGCGAGGGTTGTTTGCCTATTCATTTCTTTGCTTGTTTTTGTGGTGAAAATAGCTTTCACTTTCTGGAGTATACCCTGACTTTTCACTAATAAAAATGACTCCAAATGGATGAGAAAGAATTAGAGAGTGGAAAAACTTAAGACAAATATTTGATCATATTTCAATCTTGTGGTGTGGAAATGATAGAGAGGCACAAAATTAGATCAGAACATACGAAGAAAGTCTGCTGATTCTTGAAACAGGGTGTACCTCAAATTACTTTATATTTAAGTGTATTATTAAAAATAGAAATTCTTACTAAAAAGAAGATATCTGGGGGTCTTTCCATAACTAATCTCAAAAAAAGAGTGAATTCTCACCAAATAAAATATTCTCATTTCATATATCACAGTATGAAATCTATACCTGAGAGCCTTAGGAAGGTTGTTTTTAAGTACATCCTACTTTTGTGCTCTTTGTGCTACATGGAACTTTTCTTGGATAGCCAAGTTCAGAGCCTTTTTTAAATACACATTGCTTATTCAAAAAACATGTCCCAAACCTGACTCAAGCAGGAACTCATTCAAAGCAAATTTCTGTAAGGACTCTTTTGTTGTTCTTTTCCCCATTCTGAAGGCTGGGGCAGTGGTAGGAAAATCTGTGCTACTTCAGCATTTAAGTGAGGTTCAAAAGCATTCTTCACACTCTGTCTTCCAATCGTATGCATGTGTAGAAAGAAGCTTAGTGTCATTTCCAGGCTCTAATCACAAAGACCTGGATTTTCTTTTCAGAAAGTGTTAAGACCCTCTAGAGAACCACCGTCAGTAACAGGAGAGAGAATGAATTCTAGGAAAGCAAGCAGCACTAAAAGGACACCATGAACAGCAGAGCCCATTAGAAGTCTTAGGACAACTAAGACTAGACATCTACTGCAGTTTATAATTTCCTTGCTGATGAGCACCCCACTCCCACAGCCCCCAAAGTATTTGAACAACAGAATGTATCATGGAGTTTTCATAGTACAGTATATTCTCATTATTCATGGATTCCATTATTTGCAAATTTACCAACTCGCTAAAATGTACCTGTAACCCCAACATCAATATTTACAGTACTTTTGCAGTCATTTGTGGACATACACAGAACAACGGAAAACCTGAGGCACCCTGTGTGCACGTTCCCAGCTGGGGTGCACAGGCAAGACTCTGCCTTTGTTTCAGCCCTCAAAACATGCGCAGATAGCTTTCTCAGGCTGTTTAGTGGTACTTTCTTGTGTTTTTGTGCTTTTTGTTGATTTTGCTGCTAATGATACATTCTGAGCAGGTGCTGGAGGGCTGCCTACTATTGCTAAGCACAAAAAGGCTCTTAAGTGCCTAACAGAGAAATTAAGTGTTAGATAAGCTTCATTCAGACATAAGTTACAGTGCTTCTGGCAGTGAGTTCAATGTTAATGAATCAACAACATATATTAAATAAAGTGTCTTTAAGCAGAAACCTACATAAAACATGGATATGTATTGACTGATTAAAGTATTATAACTAGAAACACCAAGGAACCTAGCCCTGTCTTTCCCCAGGAGCAACGATTTTGGTATTCACTACTTCAGTGTATGTAAAGCATTTATAGAATATGTAACTACAGCAAATAATAAGGATCTATTGTAAATGTACCCATTACAATAAAAAAATAGTAAGAGTTTAGTCTAAACTATTCTCATGCCTGGAAGGTTTATTCAGCTGTTGATATGTCTTGATAGTAATTAACAATATTTATAGGTTGTTACTCCTTTATTACAGTTACACCCATGGGGAAAAAAAACATTATATGTATATTAAAATGCAAACAACAAAATAAATGGAAAATTCTCCATAATGCTACCAGAAAAAAACTACCGCTAACATTCTGATGTTTAGATTTACAGAAGAGTTTATGTATGTGTGCACACACAGTAATATAAACTGGTATTTTCATTTAATGTGCTATGTAAATCTTTCCATCAATAAAAAGTTTAATAGTTACCTGGCATATCATTTTATAGATATTACATAGTTTATTTTACTAATCTTCACTTTGTATATATTTAAGTGGTTTCACATACATACCTACATTTTGTTTGTTGTAAATAATGCTGTAATAAATATACTTGTTTATACAACATTGTAAACTTGTACAATTGTTTCCTTGGGAAAAAGGTAGAAGTGGATATGTCAGGTGTGGAGGTTTTGATACTTGTCAAAATATATTGAAAAAGTTGGGTCAAATAACATTCTTATCTGACTGTATGAAAATGATTTCCTTACATTCTAACTAATGCTGAGCACTGGAATTCTTTTTAATGTTTTCTGATACGCTCTTGATAAAGAACTGTTTACCATTATGGCTCTAACTTGAAGATTAATTCTAGTAATTTGAATATATTTTCATGTTGACTGGACAATTGTACTCATTTGTAAAACACATGTTTTTTCTATACGGCTATTGAAAAATTCATCTTTCACCGATTAACTGGTAAGAAATCATTTTATATTAAAGGATGTGCTATCATATATGTTGCAACAATTCTTTTCAACATAGTATTTTTTACTTTGTTCACATATGTATTTTGTTTCTTTATATTTGGTGGTAAAGAATTTTTTAACTGTCACATAATCAAATCACTCAAACTTCTTTTATGTTTCTGCTTTTGACATCATGCTTCTAAAATTCTATAATTATATAACATTATATTCCAGTACTGCATGGTTTAAATATTTACATTTAATCACTTGTAACTAACAGATTGTTCATTTGTGGGTAACTACTGGGTGAAATGAGTAATTTTGAAAATCTAGAGTATCAGTGAAAGTCTATTTCCAATTTACTAAGTTTTAATTAGGACTAGTTAAGTATTACTAAATAATACATTTTTAGCATCTTTCATTGAATCATAGCGTTTTCCCCTCTCATTTCTTTATGTGATGAATTATTTAAACACCATTCCCACATACTTGAAAAAAAGCAGATAATTAATATATCTGTGAATTTGATTGCTAATATCTTCTTAGGATTTTGCCATTGATATTCATAAGCATGTTAGGCCTTTGGGATCTACGCTTATCACATTCTTACATTAGGGTTTTGCTGCCTCTATAAAGTGAATTGGAAAATCTATCTTTTATGTATTGGAAACTTTTTCTATAGATGGAATTGCCATTCTCTAAAGGACTGGAAATACTCATATTTCAAACCACTTACCAACACTCTGGAGAAATTTTTGACAATATTTTCTACTTCAAACATGTTTATTGTCACATTTAGATTTTCTCTTTCTTGTTTTGATAATTAGTATCTTTGTTTAAAATCAACCATTTCAATTCAATTTTCCTACTATCATAACACTTCACTATTTCTATCTCATCCATATTTATTTTGTCCCATTCTTTTTCCTGATATTTGTACTTACATCTCCTCTCATTTTCATTAAATTGTTACTTTTATAAAATAAGCAATTTCTGGATTTGTCAATTGGAATTTTTTTTCTAGATTGTCCTAATTTTCTTCATTTTATTTTCCATATTAGTTTGTTTTTCTTTCAGTGACTTCTTGATTTGTAGCATTCTATCCAAAATATATTCTGAAATATTCTTTTTGATGTTGCACTTAATCTTGGAAAAGATTCTATGTTATTCATTTTTGCCATGTAGCACACTTGTCAAGAGATGAAATGATTATTCAGAGTCCAATAATTTGGAACAAAGAGAGGCCTGAAGGGGCTACACAGGCAAGAAGTGCAAGGTACCACGTGAAGCCTGGAGTCCGGGTGCTCTTGGTGTTGTTATCCTATAGGAGAATGTAAAGTATGCCGAAGCAAGGACGGAAGAACAACTCAAGAAAGCAATTATGTGGGGGGAGCAGGGAACCCGTGCACGTAACTATTAGCAAGGGTCCTAGGAGGAATTAACTAGGGGGCTGCCGGGGATGGGAGAACTGACCTCAGCAGGCATCGCTATCTCATCCACCATCATTGCTGTTTTCAGCACGTAGTGTTTCCAGCACGGACTAATGGCAGGATCTGGCTTTTGCCACACACATAGAGCTGTTGCCATTATGCATGTTCCCGTTCTTACTGTGTCTTTTACCCACTGAGGGCTTGCTCTTCCACACATTTTATTTTGCAAGATTTTTTTCATTTAATTCACATTAACTTTTTTTCTTACTATCTTTAAAGAAGACAAAATATGAGAAGACTGATGTTCATCTCCACGCTCTACCGAATTGCTATTTTCTATTCTCTGTACACCACAATCTAAGTCCTGGAAAGAAGGCTCAGCTCCCGCCCTTTCCTGATTTTCTCAGATACAAAGCAAGACGACTTTCTGCTCTAATGTGGTGGCATTTCTGTACTGCTTGTTGCCTACTGTTCTGATACCCCAAATGAATTGTAATAAATAAAAAAACTGTAATCCCAGATTACACTAGACCAGCATCTCTCTGAGAGCTCCTTCCTAATGCAGAACAAATTCCCAAGATGTGTGAACCACCACCAGTTTTTCCTCCTTTTTGAGCAGCTCTAATCTAGGATTTGAAATTGTCTGTCTAGTTACTTAAAGAGGATAAAAAGGGAAAGCGAGCAAAGTAAAGAGGAAGATAAGAGACTGATGGCAAGGAGAAGTGTGCTCAGGTCCTGCTTATAAATCAGAACAAGGAGTTGGAGAGTGTCAAAGAAGATAGCTACTTTCTCCTGTGAGCTCTGTTTTGAAAAGCCAACTCCAGAGACAACACGGAGGTGTAACTTGGGCTCTGCTTAATTCCCTGCAAAGGATACAGGCCTGATGCTGGGGAAACGCAAGCCTGGGACATCTTATGATGTCAGAAAGAAAGAAAGTCCTCAAAAACTAAAATGAGAACATATAAAAAGGGCACAGAAGCTATCCTGAAAGTACCCGGTGGCCAAAGTTGAAAACAGGTTGAGCAACAAAGAACAATAGTATTGAATTATAACACCCCCCCAATAACTATACATGAGACAACAGATAAATACGACACTATTTATAAGACAATATAATATTATTATATATTATGTATTATATTACATATTATAAATATAATATTTATAAGACAATAAATATGTAAATAAATGGAAAGTAAGGACCACTCTTTAAGAAAAAATTTCAGTTAATAAATGGAGGAATGAGAGAAATAGGAAAGCACCAATAGAACATCACAATAACCACTGCCGCAAGAAAGATCCATTGATGGATGCCTAAGTTAATGAGTAGATTTTAAGTAGAAAAAGGGAAGTTGCAAAACCTCAAAGTATCTCCCCCCAAACATTTAGCCATTACAAAGAAAAAAAAAAGAGTAACTTTACAGTGGAAAATCCTGGCAAACACCAGCTCAGCCAAGTGGTCAAGTGAACATCTCTATCAATACACATTGACATCACATGTGCCCTGTTATGACTCAATAATGAGGCCGTATCACCGCTGTGGAATCCTTCCCAGTAACGAATAAGCTTGACAAAACATCAGACAAACCCAGAGAGATGTCCCAGAATATAAGTGACCTATTCTCTTCAAAGTTGTCAAGGCCATGTAACAAATAGATTGAGAAACTGTCACAGATTAGAAGAAACCAAGGAAACACACATCTAAATGCCATGTGGGAGGCAGGATTAGATCCTAGACCAGGAAAAAGTGAAAAAAACGTGAAAGGTGTAACTAAATTCTGTATTCTAGTTAATAGTTTCATTCCAAGGTTACTCTCAGCTCTGATGAGTCTTGTGGTTTTATAAGATGTTAACATAAAAGGAAGCTGGGTGAAATAGATTCAGAAACTATTGTTTCTGCAACTCTCCTATGAATCTATCTCAGATTAAAAATTTAAAAATAAACTTAATTTGATAAGAATATTCACATAAATTTCATGTTTCCCTGATACATACCTAATAAAATACTAATCTGTAAACAAAATCTCTATTCACTTTGCCCTCAACATTCTAACCATTCAAGATTGTAAAATTTCTTTCAGCCGTAAGAACATTTTCCTGCTCTGGAATTCATGAAAATAGAATCTGTACACAGGTCAGATTTTATTCACTATCGCCCTGTAGGAATTTGGGCTCAAGGAACTGGTATAAGAAAATGCTGATAGTTTGGCTACTGCTATTAACAAAGTCCTTTGCCTCTGACCCAAGATTCTCATGTGTTCTTCCAGCATCCACACAACTATAGCAAGTCTAATTTGCTGGCTTGTAAGAAAAGGAAAAATCTCAGACTCTTCAGAGTTCTTGACACATTAAGTTCTACTTTCTTGCACAACAGAAGAGCAACAGAGCTGTTGAAAAATCAAATGCCCAAGGTGCTTGGCAGGTAATGTAAATAAATAAAGCAAACCAGATGGAGATGTTGACAAGGTGGAGAGTTCATTCCTTGTTTAAAAGGTGTAATTGCCATTCCAACTGATTATTGTAGACCCAGCGCTGCCAGATTGTCTGATTTTTCTTATGAGTAGCCAAAACTCCTGTTAGTAATGCCAGAATTTTGAATATTAACAGATTAAAAAAATTCTAAAGTGTGTTATGAGCTCAACAAAATATGGATCAGTGCTCTCGTAGATATTGCTACCTTAGTCTACATGTTAGATGCCAAAAGACAGAGGTCCAGTGTCTTCTGCTTATAGACTGCATAAGATAATTCATTAATAACTTCTAAGCTTCTTATGCTTTCCTTCATTTCCAATCAATTCTGTGTTTATAAAACACATAGAATAGGTGGCTTTGACAATTTGTTCTTTGAACTCACCCACACTTTTTGAGCAACCTCTGGAAGAGAACATGAAAGGAATATATAGGGTGACAGAGAAATCCAGGAAAAATAAATTAAGCCATAAAATTCTCAGGATCAGACCTACTTTTTGCCTCCATGATCTGTCTTTGGAGAAATGAGGGCAGCAGCCAGGGAAAATGAAACACTGTATTTTGTTTACTGGTTATTCAGATATGCACTGCTGAGTCTTTAACATTGTGTTTTAGCTGTTCTGCATTTGCTGGCTAATGACAGAGAAAAAGGATATTAAAATAAGATGCTGGTAAGAACATTAAAGATTGAATGAAAATTTGGGCCACTCCATTTCACACTATAAAAATGCCTAAATCTAGAATTTTCTCACAATTTGAATATTCTATTTTTAGTGGTACTCTTTATATAATAATCTCATAAAAAAACAGAAATATTGTCTGACAATTTCACAAAAACTATGCCAGACTCTTAAACCAAAGGATTTAAAGGAAGATATGTCATTCTTAACTATTACTTATTTCAAAAGCCTTAAACCCAAACGTGATATTCACAAGACAATAACATGTGGAGAGACATGGGAAATAATAGAATTTAAAATAGATGTTATCATAGCCAGACAATTCATAATGAGGGAAACCAAAGCTTTGGTTTTAAAAAGTATCCTGTGATCTGAGTTGTTATGTAGTGGAATGGGCCAACCAGATGGGGGGTTTTTTATCTTTTTTTTTTTTTAACTTGACTCCTAGTCTTTTATTTTTTTCTCCCCAAATATGTTTATTTTAATTTTTCAGTGTTACAAGATTGATTGTTCATGTACCACACCCAGTGCTCCATGCAATACGTGCCCTTCTCGATACCCACCACCAGGCTCACCCACCCCCCCACCCCCTCCCCTCCAAAACCCTCAGTTTGTTGCTCAGAGTCCACAGTCTCTCCTGGTTCATCACCCCCTCCGATTTCCCCCCATTCGCCCTTCCCTTCCTTCTCACGATGCCCTCCATGATTTTCTTTATA
>CM052809.1:107883982-107981156 GCA_028533885.1 Nasua narica
TATTTCTGAAGACTATGTAATAGGTAAGTTCTCATACTATAATTTTTCTAAGTGAAAAATGCACAACAGAAGGCTGAAAATAATGTATAATCCACAAGGCTTTTTTTATGTTGTTTACAAAAATGGCCATGATAAGTGGGTTTCCTCTGAACTATTCTTGAGTAGCATCGTCCCATCTGACTCAGCCTGGCCATAAAATTTACTTTGGCCAATTAGGCATCAGCTACCACGAAGCAAGCAGAGGCTTAACAAGTGCTCCCATGTGGGAGCCTTCATGCCGATTTCTGGAACCCTGAGACCACCATGTCAAGAAGCCCAGGATAACCTACAGGAAAATGGAAGGCCATGTGAAACAGACAAGCCATTCCTGCTTGAGGACCCCTAGACTAACCAACTAGCCAGTCAACTGCCAGACACAGTGAAGTTACCCAACATCAGCCACCATCACCCAAACTACCAGGTTACCACTTCAGCTCAGAACAGAAATATGGCCAGCTAACCCACAGAACTGTGAACTAAATTACTGTGGCTTTTTTTAAAGTCATTAAATTTTGGATTTAGTTGATTAAAAAAGCAAAAACTGATATAGATGATAGGATGACTACAGACTGATCTTTTCCTTTAAAGCATTCTAAGTTTTCTAAATTCAGTAAAATCAGTGTGAATTGTTTTTAGAATGAGAAGATAATCTTATAATAAAAACAAATACAAAACAATAAAAATAGCTGAAGGGCACATGGCTGACTCAGCAGAGCATGTGACTCTTGATCCCAGGGTTGTGAGTTCAAGCGCACATTGGGTATAGATATGACTTAAAAACAAAATCCTTAAAAAAAAATAGCTGAGGGACACCTGGGTGGCTCAGTCAGTTAAGTATCTGCCTTCAGCTCAGGTCATGATCTCAGGCTCCTGGGATGGAGTCCTGCATCGGGCTCTCTACTCAGCAAGGAGTCTGCTTCTCCCTCTCCCTCCGTGCTTTCTCTTCCTCTCTTTCAAATAAAGAAATAAAATCTTTAAAAAAAAAATAGCTTAAGAAAAATTAGGAAAAAATGAGTTGTATTCTTCACATGTACCCTTCAGTTATTAGCTTTTTCTATAGAAAGAGTTGAGCACTATCATGTTAGGAATTCTTTTTATGAAACTGCTCCCCGTTTCTTTTTGCATTTCAGTGACTCTGGTTTTACCATAGCTCATCTCTTGTGGTTTGTGTGTCCTTCCCCAACACCTATTGTTTTTTAGTAACTAGTTTCAAAGCATATAGTCAGTAACTTGAATTTGAAACACTCACAATTTGAAAGTCATCATTTAAAAGTCTCATTATAATAATCATTAGGGGTAGGAACTAACTTATTTTCTCCTTTAACACACATTTCTATCATACAAGAATTTAACTATATTTTCAAGAAAACACCGTCAGAGAATCAACTATCATTTTTATCATTCATCATACAGTGTAGATTTTAGAGCAGCTGAATCTAACCCATGATTATAGCCAAATAGTCATCATCTGAAATACGCCCTGTGATTTGTGTTGGGTCAGCCGGTCAGGGGACCCCAGAGGAGACAACAAAATGGCGGTTGGTCCTCCATCTTGTTTTCTCCACCCCAGGACGTTCCCGAGCTCCTCTGCCATCTTACTTCAGGGAAACCCGTGGGACTTTTTGCCACGTCATCTGTCACCTTGGGGGGGGTGGGGGGGGAGAACAGCTAATCCTATACCATATAAGGCCATGTATAGAAACCCTCCATCATGCCCATAAAAACCCGCTTATACCTTCCCTAGGTGCGACTTCCCAGCCTCACTCCCTTGTGAGCCTTGGAACCTCGCCCGAGAGTGCTTCCATTAAAGCTAGCCTCAATTCTACTCGCCCGGCTCCTCTTTTCCACTGCCAATTCAAATCTAACAATATGTATGTTAAAAGAAGACTCACTGTCCTTTTATAAGAGTAAGTGGTGGGAAAATGTTTTAAAAAGATCTTTACCTTTTAGAGAACTAAATATCTGGTGGAAATAATTCAGTAACTCACCAGTAAATTCAACACTTATTTGGTAGATATAATTCAATAAAATATGAAGAGATGGTTGGTAAATAGCCATGTATAATACCAGAAGATTAATGTGTGAGAGAATAGAAGTTAAACGATGGGGGAAAATACAACAACAACAACAACAACAAAAACCCAACAACAACATTGTGCTCATCAATTTAAATGGTTCAAATTTTATGTATCAACTTGAGTGGGCCATAGTGCTCATACTAAACACCTGTTCTGGGTGAAATTTGCAGTTGAGTCAGCACACTGGATAGACTGCCCTCCCCAATGTGGGTGAGCATCATCTGAGCCACTGAGGTCCTGAATAGAACAAACAGTAGAAGAAAAGAATCCCTTTCCTTGCCTCACTGAGTAAAATGAGACATCATCTTCCCCTGCCCTCGGACTGGGATTTGTATCCCTGACTCCTCTGCTTCTTGGCCTTCAGTCTGAATTATACCCCCTTTCCTGGGTCTCCAGCCTGCAGAGGGCAGATCATGGGACTTAGCCTCTATAACTGCATGAGCCAATTCCTCATAATAAATCTCCTGTTATACACATATCTCCCCTTACTGGTTCTGTTTCTCTGGAGGACCCTAATACAGTGAAATCCTATGTATTGCTCTGTGATCCCTTCCTGTAAACTATGCCCCAGATATACACACTGCTCACGTCCACTGCCTACCCCACACCCCCACCATCATACATGAAACTTTGGCAAATGTCTCCTGAAACTTACCAGGACTTGGTATAAAAAGAATTTTTTTTTTTTAACAACTGGATAAGGTGGCTGCCTTTTGCACCAAGGTGAGGTGGAAGATCCCAATGCAGGAGCCAGATGGACAGGTCACCTGGGAATTGAACTCCACACTGGGTGATCCCGCCAGCCACGTGCCCAATGAGCTAACCAGAGGTGCTAGCACAGACCAACCTAAAACCCAGCCAAATTCCCACTCTGGTCCCCTTTTTGCCTCAGGGACCCAGTGGAACCAGCTAAGGCTTTCCCTCCCCTGACTCATTAATCCAAACAGGGAAAAATTTAAAAACAATAGAACTGAGAAAAATATCTGGGGAGGAGGAGACCAGAGGCAAAGTTTGGAAGTAAATACAATTTGCTTTTGGCACTTACTCTTCCTGTGTCTCACATTGTGTGACACATCCTCTCCCCATATGCGCATGCCCTTGGGTATCTCACACACACACACACACACACTCCCCAGTCTACATCCTGTCACTAGGAATCATTTCTTAGTCTGCTCTCACCTCACCTGTCCATCAACAACCCTCAGATACCTTGATTCACCCAGGTTAGATTTTTGTGCTTTTCTGGAAAATTGATTTTTCTCCTATTGTTCCTGATTACCCTTGCTCTCACTTCCTTTCCTTTAGGCTTGTTTCAGCAGCTTGCAGGTAACAAAAAGCCTCCAGATAGCTGTTGGCTTGCTGCATGCTAAAATCCAAAGGAGCAGCACCCATGCCCTTAGACTAAGAATGAGCCAAAAATTCTCTTCCCTGAAGAATGACCAAGGACCTCTCATTGTTTGACTATTCTTAGAACCCAGATCCAGACCCTGTGTGCTGGGAACTGCAGCATTCACTCATCAGGGTTCCAGTACCATCGAGCAGTGGAGAAAGGCAATGGGGTAAGTAAAGGCTCATTCATGGGAGTCACTTTTTCTAAGCAGCTCACAGGCATTAATATCGATACAACAGCCCTATGAAGGAGGTGCTTCTTTGAAGACAGCTTCTCTAGTTCTCTGTCCAATTTTTTAAGACTCCTACCAAGTTTAAGTGGCAGTAATGGAACTTAAAACTGAACTATATCTCCTAAAGTCAATACTAAACCAATTCCCTCATCTTACATTTTAAAAATGGATGGCCTAAATATATAAAACTGTCTTAAAAGAAATTGGCTACTTGAAATATGTGTTGAATAGGTTCTCAAAAACTGGAAGTTATAATATCTGAATTGTTAAAAAGATAAATAAATAAAGGCTTACAAACGTGTAAGAGCCAAAGAACCAAGACTAAAATCCAGTGCTTTAAAGGTCTGTGCTACTTTCTAAATTAAAAATATGCCGATTATTTTCATTTTTTTGTCATTGATGTACATTTGCTCATGGAAAGTGCTAAACAAAGATTTGTGGAGTAACTGGATGATTTATGTTTCAATAATTTGATTTCATGTCATTAAATAGCCATAGGAACTTTGAGTTGGCAAACTTGATTCCACTGGAATCTCCTCTTTAAGGATGTTCAGCCTGCATAATTTGGTGACCACACAACATGGCCATTTGGTAAGAAGTTTAAAAGTCCTTGGGAATGCAGCACCCAAAAGCGCTCCTCAAGATATTGCAATCATGTGGCTCCTGGGAATGGTGATAAATTCACTGCTCAGTTTCTGACAGAAGGAGGGTGTACAGTGCTACCCACTGGGGAAACACTGTTATTGTGTCTGTTCTTTTCTCAGCAGCATGGGAAGGCTCCTTAACGGCCCCTAGAACTCCCGGAACTCCTAGAACTTCCTCCCAGAGGGAAGGAAGCCATCTTCATGTGTTGTTTACTCCACAGCCTCCCAGTAAGCCACGCTGGATTGTTCCTTCAGCACCCACCAAGACACACTGCGCATGCGCAGCCCTTCCCCGCTCGCGTCTGCATTGCCTTGTAAAGTCCAATCCTCTCGAGCTGTCTCATGCCACGCAATATAAATCCCATTTGCATCCCATTTGAAACCTAAACCACAATAGACGCTAAAGAACAAAAGGAACCACAAGCCCAGCTTTTTTGACAAAACTCCCACACATTGATAATTGGAAGCACAGAAATCTGTATACTGACGAGGTCTGAGACTCCTGCCATGCCTTCTGCTACCTGGCCCCCAGCCTCATGCACTTTCAATGCTACCACCAAACCCCCTGGAAAAGTATGAAGGGCAAGAAGAGCCTAACAAAAACTTGCTGGGGAGCAACAGAAATGAAAACAGATAGCAGGGATTGACTGACAGATTGTGCTTCTGGAGTCTGCATTTAGCCACCACCGGGACCTGTCTGGTTGGCTGAAGGCATAAAAATCCCATTGTTAGAATACTGTATTTAAGTTGGTTCTAAAACAAGAGCTAGTTACTAACAGGTTAAGGTACATCTTTGGGTAAATAAGGCTTATTGAAGAAGTCCAAATTATTTTCAGAACTACGAAAAAATGATTTCGCCCCCTAGCTTATATAAACAGCTCCCATGAACTGTGTGGGGTTTTCTGCATGTGTTTAATTATCCATCAAAATTCCATAGTTCTAAACTAGACCAAATTCCTTTACAATATGGTTCCTAAATTTAATTACCATTTAAGGTGCAAATCTAATGGAAAGTGAAAGGCCTTTTATTATGATGCAAAGCAGCTGATTCAGATTTGCTGCTGGAAACAATTTCATCTGTTCAGCATACATAGGTGTATCACACAGCCAATGGGCTCTCTACTTCAGGATGACAGAAATAGTCCCTCAATAACTAGAGAAAACTCACATTATTTCCCTTTAAAGAAAAAAAAAAACCAATGAGAAAGTAGACCTGATCATTGCAGAACATCGTCCTCCTCCCAGGGACAACATGACTATTACCACAGACCAACTTCTATGTCTGTATTGTCAGAAACAGCTTAAATGGATAATGGTTTGATACTGGCTGAATGAGTATTTGGCTGGAAACAGTCTGGCAGCAAAAGCACGACTTTAATTAGATTATCAGAGAGCTATTTGTTAAATTTAGGAATGCTGATAAATTTTTAAAAGCCCTTCTAATCTGGAGATAATTACCTTCAATCATTAAACTTGTTCTTGATTAAGAATCTGAAAATGAGCCTGTTAAGCCTTCAGCAAAATAGTAAGCCCAATAAAACACTGAAAATAACACTGCCAAGCTACCAGGAAACTCAGACTGCTACTCCTCCTAGAATCTCCACAACTGGTGGAAATTAAACTAATGCTCAAAAAAGAGACCAATGCATCTTGAATGAATTGTGACCTTGGGCAAGTTTTTGAGTCCTGCTTCAGAAAAATCAAAAGAAAGATTTACATTTGGATAAATCTTTGAAAAGTTTTTTTCAAGGATTTCAAACTTTTTTATGCTTCCAAGTTACAGAGGTGATTAAAAAAAAAAAGGGATACACTGATTTAACTCCTCAGCTTAGGTTTTAGATTTTGAGAAATTGGTTACAAAGAAAAAAATAAGGGCCAAATACATGTGCAAGATTGATAACCATCGTTATACCTGATTATCGTTGATTGTAAAACAGTCTTTTTATAAATTTTCCTCTATATGCTCTACCTTTAACTAGCAGGGAACTCATTCAGCAGATCATTCAAAGTGATGTTGGTATCCCCACTGTTTCAAAAGCAAAAGATGGCACTACTGAACACCGTTACATGGTAATGACCATCTAAGATTTTCTTTATTACATACACCATGCCTCTCTTTCTGGTATCTTGGTAAGAATAAATACTGCTGGCCTAACAATCATTATCATAGGTAATAAGGCAAGTGTTACTAATTATCTTATTACATAGTAAGAGAAGCCAGGTATAAAAAGAATCTGACTTTTCCAAGGTTTCCTACTAAGTTTAGTGGTAAAATTTAATGAAAGCCACATTCTGCCGATATCTAAACTAATCTGTGTTTGGAACTAGTGGATGTTATTTTAACTCAGACCATCAACAGACTATTTAGTAAGTTGTCACTAAGATTATTTGCTGCCAAAATAGTTTGCAAAGGCTCAATGGCCTAGGCACACATTTATTCTATAAATTGAGCACCTTACAATGTGTCAGGCATTGTGCTAAAGCACTGAGAATACGATGGGTCAAATAGAAAAAACGTGCACCTATGCTCTTGAAGATTCATTTTAGTGCAGGAGATGGACACAAAGCAATTAAGACAGTAATTCCACATTGTTCTAAATAGTATGGAAGGAACTGAATCTCAACTGGGGCAGTAACAGCTCCCTAGGAGGCATCATGGGTTGTCAACCTGAGGGACTACCAGCATTTAGTATGAGGATCAAGGCTATTACTGCAAGATTTGTATGGGAAGGCAGGGGTAGAGGTCCCACAGAACAAAGATCTGTCCTATCCAAAGAACCAACAGTGCTGCGCTGAGAAACGACATGCCTGGATGAACTGTATACCACACTTGACACCACATTTAAATATTCCTACTATGGGCAAATTATTGAACCTGGTTACAGAAAGGAAATAAAAGAAAAACAAGAACACCTATCTGCTCCCAGTGAACTTGACCTATGAGCTAAATTATATAAACGTGTAATACCCGGAGAAGAAGACAGGTCAACAGGCACAGAGCTGTACCACATTAATAAAGCATGTGCTGGTGTAGAATAGCTTGGTGAGATTTTGAGAAAAAGGGAAAATTAAGCCAAAGTTTAAATGTTTTATTTGAGGAGAGAGGCGCTTTCCCAAGCAAAGGAAGAGGCATGTAAAAACAGACATGAACTCCAGCCCTTAGGTTGCTACCCTAACAGGAGTGTGGTAACCATCTGTAAATACAAACTAAATCCAACATGACACACGAGCACTGGGCTCTTTTAGATATACATCCCCCTAAGTTTGTTACTTAAGTTTTCTGATATACTAAGGTGACCTCTACTTCCAAAGTACCTGACATTACTTCTGTTGTTCTTACTATTCAGGTTCTCCTCATTTTTAAATTTTCTTCGGTTACCTTTGATTCTGCTAGTTTAAGGCCATGGAGGCTAGTTAATAGACTTCCCTAACTTTCATATAAATGGTCGCCAGTCCAGCTCATACACATCCTCCGCAATAGATTTCATTTGCAAATGACGGCAGGAGGCAACGTCTTTCAGTCATTAAAATTCTTGGGCAGTCTAAGAAACAAAAATTAAGATTTTTTTTCTTCTTTTCCGAGAGCTGACAGTAAAATAAGAAATCACTGATCCTGGAAGAGCATTATCCAGACAACAAAAAAGCATGTTTGTGAAATGTTACAAATATCTCTCCCTTTCATGGTCAAATTCTCAGAGCTTTTACATTGAGTCTTTCCTGTGGTTAGCCAGCGAAATCCTCTACTGGCCAGGATAGGCCACATTTCAGTTCACACAATAGGACACGGAGCACCGGCCAAAAGAATAGGGTTTGGAAGTCCCCCATTATGTGGTCAATCAATGGTTTATGGAAGGAGAATTCAAAGGTATTTAAATTACATGTAACACAGATGCTTTAAACCACTAAGATTGCTTAGCAAGCCACACACACAAAAAGATATGTTTGTTACAAACCAGTTTAGAAGTGGATCTGAAAATAATGATACTATACTAAGATTCTTAAGTAAACATTGACTTAAGTTTTATAAGGAACTAAGCCAAAACGTTTGTGCTTATATATTTAAGGGAGCTCAGGTTCTCTAGGATTTGCTGAGATTTGTTACATCTTTTACTTAATTATTTGAAGATTTTTTTTGAGGGGAACTTCGTATCTAGAGTAATCAAAAAGTGAATGAACTTTAAGGAACGCATTAAATATTGTCTGGGAGCAAGCTGATGTGAAAAATAAGAAAACCTAAAGGAAGTGGAGGCAAGATGGGCTTTTAAAATGTAGCCATTCAGTCACTGGCCTACTGCCAATTTGAAACCTGAAAAGACATCTTGAAACCTTTAAATTCCATAATTTTCAGCTGTAAGGAATTCTCTCCATGTTATCAATGTACTGGGGGGAAAAGTATTCTTTTATAGATTTCCAGATCCAAGGTTAAAATGCATCTTAGTAGATGTTTATTTGAAAGTATTTTGCTGCTTTCCTCTACAGTCCATTTCAAGTAAGAGGAGGTCAAATGGAGTTCAGATGAGATTGTACCATTAAATTATAAGAATGGGGCAAACCCCAAACTTCTCCATCAAGGTGACAAAACACTTTTACAAAGAGCTATTTTTCATAAGTAGTTTATTAGTTTTATTTCACTTGTAATTGTTTAAATATGTCAGTTGTCCACCAAATTAAAAAACAATGAATTTCAAAATGCTTCTGGCTTAAAGAATTTTGACTCAGCATCGTTTCCATAGCCAAGAGGATTTCTGGTCCTATAGAAGAGAAAGAAGGTTATAAATATATTTCTTCTGTAAGGATATTTTATTCAACTTAAAGTGATGCCAAGATAGGGTTTTCTTTAGCCAGAGATTCACTGAATCAAAATTCTGTTCCTTTTTTTTTTAACCTGAATAACTTGTGACCCATTCCCTTTACTGTGGGAATTAATAATGAATCAATAATTGCAACTATAGTTAGCACTTGTACCATAGGTAGCAGCGTGGAACAGATTCCAGGAAAAGGATCTCAGGACAAAATGTCTAAAAGATAAACAGGAATCGGAGCAAAGAATGGACATGACAGAGGCGTAGATTTAGATAAGGGTTTAAATGATGGAGCTAGACATCTGAAACCCGAGGAACAGTAGAGAGGGGAAGTGCATCAGCACTAACCAGACAAGCAGGAGTCTTTGGAACCTAGGATGGCCAGAGAAAAGGACACATCAAACCAAAAAGGATGCCCGAAAGCCTCAATATCAAGCCTAGCAGTGTAGAGTACAAGGAACTGGCTGGCAATGTGGAAAGCAAGTCTCACACATTCTATGCAACAAACTGGCAAATGCCATTGGTTCACCTTCACAATATATTCAGAATCGGCCAGTACTTACCACATTCACCTGGCCCAAGCCTCTATCCTACCTTGCCTTGATTTTTAACCTCATCCCCTATAATATAATCCCAATGCAGAAGTTAAAACGCAAATCAACGTAAATCACTCCTCTGCTCAAAACTCTACGTTGACAGGGCACCTGGGTAGCTCAGTGGATTAAAGCCTCTGCCTTCGGCTCAGGTCGTGATCTCAGGGTCCTGGGATTGAGCCCCACATCTGGCTCTCTGCTCGGCAGGGAGCCTGCTTCCCCCTCTCTCTCTGCCTGCCTCTCTGCCTACTTGTGATCTCTCTCTCTCTGTCAAGTAGATAGAGGTAAAATCTTAAAAACAAACAAACAAACAAACAAACAAAACCAAACTCTATATTGCCTCCCCATCTTATGCAACATAAAACCCAAAGTCCTGTTACAGCTGATAAGGCCCTATGTGATTGCGTCCCTTCCCTCTAGCTCTCTGAATGGATCTTTTTCCCTATCTTCTGATCACCTCATTCTAGGCACTGGCTTCCCAGCTGTTCTTAGCATGCTCCCACAGTAGGCTTTTCTCTAGCTGTTCCTTCTGCTTGCGATACTCTTTCCTCAGATAACCTCTTGACTAGCCCTTCATCTTTTCAAAGTCTTTGCTGAAAACTTACTTTCCCAACAAGGGCTACTGAAACCTCCCCCCCCCCCGCCCCCAGAGGCTTCTAATCCCCTTAACGTTTAATTTTTCTTCTGTCCAAAGCACTTATCTTCTAACACTCATTACAACTGGTATATTAATCATCTTTCTGGTTCATTTTCTATCTTTCCTCACCAGAATATAAGCACAAGGGCAGTAATCTTTGTTTTTATTAACTGACTTATCCCAACCTCTTAGAACAGCATCTAGCACAAAAAGCTTAGTTATTATTTGTTCAGTAAAGACACCCCAAACAAAATAATTTTTTGCATAGAAATTTTTAAGTCATTTATTACCTTAGCATTTTAACACGGTTTTCTAATTACCCATCATAAAAATCTCTTATCCCCAATTTTGTATGGTATTTAAGATTCTAGAGAAGAGTGTTCTTGTCAAGAAATCCTTCTAGCTACTGAATGTACTTCTTCCTAAGCTTGTTTTACTGAGTCATCCTCATTCTCTTTGGAAATCCTTTACTAAACATTTATAATGGTGACAATTAACATTGGTCTAGCAATTTATGGCTTTGTAACAATTTTTATGCACATGAACTCATTTTATTCAATAAAGAGAAATCACTATTGCCAAAGTTTTTTAGTTTTTTGGTTTTAAACAAAATATATTATTACATTTGAATTACATTTTTAGAGATTATATACATATAAGTTTTATTATTCATCAATTCATGGTTACTTAGGGAATGTGACATGGTAATAATTGCCCACACTTAACATACGCTTCTATTTATATTATTTTGTAAAATATTTGTAGGATTAAATCACCAGGGAAAATATTACCATAGCTATAAGTAGGTTAATTTTCTTTGCTCAACTGAAAATATCTTCAGTCTTAGCAGTAAGAGATTACTATTTCTACATTCTACTTATTTTACACTTGATTAAATATCATGTGCATGTGGGTGTACATAGTCCTGAGTCATTTAAACATTTCATCACAAATGCACACCTAATTAAATTTCCATCTCAGAAAAGACACACTGAGTAACAGCTCTGACAATGTACGTAAGCCATAAAGCAAATATTAATTTCTAAATGAACCCTGCATGAAAAGTAAATTCCTCCCCTTCAGAGAGATATAAACCTTTAAACTTCTAAGAAACTATATGGGCAGTAGCAAGAGTTGATGCAGTTACAAATGAAGCTACACATGCTCTTTAGTCTATCTTTGGTGAAATCTCTCTTTTAGGCAGCTGGCTAGCCTCAGCCATTTGCCCTCAATAGAATTAATAATCTATAACTGCTCCGGACAATGGACAATGACAAAAGACATCCCGATTAAGATATGATGTTTTCCTATTTAAACAACACAAGGTTCATAGAAGAAATCACAAACAGTTTAAGGTTTTCTCAAACCTATTAAGTTCTGAAGGTTTTTTTGTTATTGTTCATTTCAAATAAAAGCCTGAAAGGAAATACAGAGAGCTTTAAAAAAAAAAAAAAAAAAAAGCATTTGAACAAACATTCTATCTCACTAGTAGTCAAAGAAATGCAAATCAAACCAGGAAACTAGTATTCAACCAAGTGATAATACCAGGGTTAATCGGGTAGGCAAATTTTAGATTGTTAGTAGAAATCTAAATTAGTATAACCTTTTTAGTAAGCCAGTTTGCGATATATACCAAGGGCTTCATAAATATGTGTGTATTTCCAATTTAGAGGATAGATTCTGAAAAATAATCTGGAATGCAAGAAAAAGTATCTTCTCAAAGATGTTTATTACAAAATTACAGTGACATTTTGTGTTTATTACAGAAGTACAGTGTTGAACACAAAATGTTCAACAAACTATTCTCCAATATAGGGGATTACTCACATATATTAAAGTATATTAGAATGTTATATGGCTATTTAGCTTAATGTTTATATAGAGTTTTACATAACTTGAGAGAGACAGGACTTCTAGGAAACACAGCAACAAACTAAGCCTTATAACATCCCCTAACAGAAGTTGACAATCCAGAACAAAATTTTAAGGGAAAGAAAAAAAAATCATAAGAAATAGGAAGAATTATGTCAACTATATATTTTATCCTTTGAAGTGATTTTTTTTCCATATCTAGCACAAATTAAACCAAATTGGCATTCTGGAAGAATATAGTATTTCAGAAAATATGTGAAAGAAAAATGTGTTGAATCTCATTAATATGCCCCAATTTATAAAGAGAAAGCCTCAATGACCAAGAGCAGAAACCACAAAGCATATTTAGAAGGGAAATCAGAGTCAGAATGCCCTGGGTTTCTTTGACTCAGCTCCTGAGTAGCTATTTTGGCTCCTCCTACAGGAAACTCAGCCCCTAATCTCAAAATGTGTTGTCTAAAAACCAAGGAAAAGACAGAAGAGGGTAGAAAAAAGTCTACTTAGACTCACTGACACATTTGATGCCAGCAATATCAAAAGCTACATCAAGAGAAAAAGTACCTCTGTCTCATCACTCAAAAACCACAATGGCAGTGGCATTTTCCCTAACTTGGGTTAATATTACCACGATAAACTCATCTCAAAAATGGAGAGCATCATGAATTTCTGACAAAGACAATCGCTGCCTCCTTAAGCCACTGTAATTTGTAAAATTACTTGAATTTAGTGGTGTTTGCCCATACTGCAATGGTTCAACACTCCTCCTGTGATCCAAACATTCAGTCCAATAAATGACCGTACTGACAGTTTTAAACCTAGATCACCATTGCTCTAGGTTGAATTCTAAAGGGGAAGGATCTGAAGAATACTTACAAGCAGGGCCAGGTACATAATTTGCAGAGCCCAGTGCAAAAAGAAAATATGGGGCTATGTTCAAAAAGTGGAAAAAGTGCCATTAGAGGTACTAAAATATCCAACATTTTCTATTCTTCCATGCTCACTCACTCTCAAACTGCATCACAGTGTTTTGGGGTTTTTATTTGGTACTTAGGATCCTGCTCCCTGGAGCTCAAGTATATTATCTATGCTAGCTCACATCCTCACAGGCCCCTGGGGAACTCAGCCCCAGACCTCCTCAGGCATGGTCTATTTGCTGCAGGATTTTCCTGCTCTGCCAGCTGCCTAATCAACATGTTGTGCCCTAGCCTAGCGCAGGGAAGTCAACCTCCCTCTTTCCGGACTTGCCATCCTAACCCACTGCAGGTAGTGATTCAAAGTGACTATAATCTCCACATAGGGACGCAACTAGGTATCTGATTAGAGTTGGTCAAGAAGTTCACCCCACTGAGTGGCTCCCCAAACATGAAGCTGCCAGTTTGATCAGGGTCAGGTACCTGCATTCCCGAGGCCCAGAGGCCATACCTTACACACCACATGACTCTGGACTGACCCTGACCTTCACAGAGTGGGGAGCAGGTGACCAAGATAGGAAAGCCCAGAAGCCCAGACACTTGAGCTAAATAAAGTTTCACTTATACGACACAAATTCAGCGACAAAATTAAGAAAATCAAGATGATAACTGTAGAGCATTAAACCTAAACCTCCCTGAACATGAGACTACACTAGCCACAAATCCACAAAGTTGGTTCTACCTGTAGAAATAGTCCAGGGAGCCAACAAAAAGCCAGTATAAGATCCTGGGGAAAGTAGCACAACCAAGAAAGCTTCCCTCAATGACAAAACAGAAAAAAACAAAATGTAGAAACTATAAGAAAGAAAGAGAGAAAGGGAGAAAAGGGGGAAGGAAGGGAAGGGAAGGGAAGGGAAAGGAAAGAAAGGGAAGGGAAGGGAAGGAGCAAAGAAAACAAAAAGAGGAAAGAAGGAGGTAACATGTAAAAGTTACAATTGGTCCTATGTTGAAGAATCTTTCCCCCTAGAAAAAGAGGAAAAAATGTTAGATCACAACTGCACTGAACTGCAGTTCAGTGAACTGCTAAAACTAGATCAGAGATGAGAAAGAACCTAACAATAAACTAAAATGTCAAACATTTAGGTGAATGAGTAACACGAGAACAAACTGTTTTAAGTCTTTAGAAAATAACAGGAAAAAAACCCAGAAAAGTGAAATGAGTATCACAGATTCAATGTCAAAGAAGTGAAGAAAACACACTGCAGAGAAAGGGAACACACAGATTAAATAAGAATAGATGTCTATATGGAAAATATTCAGTGGAGCTGAAACATGTAGCTAGTTTTTGTTGCTGAGTAGAACATACAGAAGAAATAAAATATTCAAGGATATAATAGAAGAAAGCATCACCTAACCTGAAGGAAAACCTAAATGCACAGATTGAAAGGATTAATGGAATTTCTGATTCAAGACGGCTGATGGACTTCAGTGAAGAAGGGTATCACTAGCAAACAATAATATTACGAACTTTTTAGATGATACACAGATGAAATAATATTGATGAAATAACCGAAGACATCTGGGAAAATATGAATGTTCTGAACAGAATCAAGGATGCCAAGATCAGTAAGATTAAGCTACAAAGTTTTGGATTGACAGAGCTTTTAACCAAAGGACAGTGGAACCATTGTGCCCAAGCCCCTCAGAGTACCCCAGGCCCCTGGTTTTTCTAATAGGACAAAATCTTCTAAACAGATCTTCAAATAAAAGACAACAAGAGACTCCTTGTATTTTAGGATTTAGAAATAGGTAGTGTCTTGACATCTCACCCATTTACCCAATAAAAATATACTGAGCACTTAATATGCACTAGACATGATTAGATATCTGGGCATGTAATATACCAAGAAAATATGTTGATATTTGCACCAAAATATTGCACAAAATATTAATTTAAAGCAAATACATTAGAAACACATTGTTTTTGACTTAAAACACCTTTTTCAAATGGTCATATTAAGTACTTAAAACCATTAAATCAGAAATTATTTTAATAACAAAATCAGTAGGTTTGATTTTTTAGTTTCTTTTGTGTATTTTAAATATTGCCAATTTTTGTTAGATAATTCACAAATGTATTTTTTTCAATTTCAGATAAAACAGAATAGGATAAAACTTGAAAGTCCCCCTTCATTCCCATAACTCCAAAGTTAATTAGTGTTAACATATTGTTCTATATCCATCTACTCATTTTTTTAAGGTTTTATTTATTTAAGAGAGAGTGAGCAAGAGACAAAAGTGCACCAACAGGGAAGAGGGAAGCAGACTCCCTGCTGAGCAGAGAGCCCGAGTCAGGCTCCATCCCAGGACCCTGGGACCATGACCTGAACCAAAGGCAGACATTTAACTAAATGAGCTATCCAGGTGCCCCTCCACCCACTCATTTCTCAACACACATGTAGGTTGTACTTATTACACATACATAGATTTTTCAAAAAATGGACCATTAAAAGAGCAAGCACTGGAAAATACAATAGAAATCACAGTAATGTCTCAGTCTAAACATTATCCATTTAATAGGAATTCCCAGGGAAGATAACAGAATGGAGGGGAAGGCAAAATAAAGCAAACAACTGAATAAAATGTCCTGTAGCTGAGCCCTTCTGTTATTAAGGTCACTGAAAACCAGGCAAAATAAATGTGATCCACACTTAGTCAAATACTAAAATGTTAAAATTGTAAAACACCAAGAGATAAGAGAAATTCCCCAAAAGGTACTGTGATAACGGCTCACTAACCAGTAAGCAGAGAGAACAGCCAATGTTGCATGTACCTTCTAGTAGATGGAGAATTCAATTTATTAATAAGGTGCTTTTTGTTTCTTATATGTGCACTTTTTATATCACAACATTTTTTAAAGTCAAAACTAAAACAAAAAGAATATTTTAACTGTCTCAATATTTGGCTTTAATTTTTCCATTGGGGGATCACAAAGAGAATGAAGCTTGTTTCATAAAGAATGAAGCGAGATACCAGTTACCTAAAAATACATGTCTACAAAAGATGAAAAGAAATTGTGTTTAATTTATCTGGAAATTAAGAATATAGGTAGCTTTATGGGCTACCAGAAACAATCAAAACATAGATTGGAGAAAACTGTATGATCCTAAGAAGTCAGAGTTTAAAATGATCAAGAGGGCTATTACAGTTATTCGGCCAACCAATCTCTTTAGGAATGAATTAGCAATGGAGACTACAGCTGGAAGCTCTAAGACCACTGTGGTTTAGGCAAAAAGGAACAGATGGATCTGTAGTGTGAAGTTTCTAAAGAAGGAAAAGCTTATTTCATGATCATGTTGACCACAATGGAAGACACACAACTACAGGAAGAAGCTAATATCATTAGACAAAGCAAACTGTTCTTGACCATGTATGAGGAACAGAGTGACTGAAACTTTCCTTTTATTAATATTGCCCTAAAGAATCACCTTTAAATACAGAAGACATTCATTCTTCCAGGAAGCCTTCTAAGATCCTGTTGTCTAATATATTCTCCAGACAGATGAACATCTAAGGCATTTATAAGCAGTGTCTTTTTTTTTAAGCATTCACAAAATAAGTATCTCAGGTCCCTTAATATTTTGTTTCAATTACGGACAACTGAATCATAAACTCACAATATCAGAGTTGGAAAGAACCCTTGATATTATCTAGTTCAACCTCAAGTGTATGTAAGAATTTCCTCAGCAACATCTGCCCAAATGGTCAGCCACCATGAGCAAGGTGTCCACTGATTTTGGGCCATTCTCTCAAGACAATATTTTCCATTCTTTGGCAAGTCAAATCAATAGAAACACTTTTGTCATATGTGTCAAATTAAGCTTTCTGTAACTGTCACCTCTTTGTCCTAATTCTGTCCTCTACTCAAGGGTCTTATGTCTCCCCTCCATGAAAACCACTCAATAAATAAAAGGAAGAGCAAGTTGCTTCTCTAGGCTGATCAATCCTGTTCCCTCAACCATACTCTAGAGAGAAGATGCCATGTTTGCTGCCCATTCTTGTCACTATCGTCTATGCCCACTCCAACTTGGCATCTCTCTTAAGGAAAATACAATTTCCTTGGAGTTATGGGAGGCAACTAGATCAGGATGATTACCTCCGTTATTCTAGGCTACATGAGACAAAATAAAACCATAATAAGAGACTACGATGACACTCCAACAATTAAGAGCCACATCCCTTGGAAGAAGATTTTGCTTCAGTTTTGGAGTAGGGTAACCAAGCCATGACCATTATATGCTTTCCATGAGAGAAGTCAAATCTAGCTACGAGAGAAGCAGGAACAAGAGCATAAAGCAGAGAAACCAATTTCCCCAAGATGGGTCTGACATGTTTCTTGTCCAAGATTCAGCACCTGTTCTGGAGTCCCAGGAGTCTGACAGGTAAAGGTAGAAACAAGGACACCCCATGGTTCTCCAGGTCTACCTGGGAAAGGAAATACAGGATTGGCAGCTGGTAGACAATGGATTATTTTTCAGTCTGTCCTTATGCAGGAAGTCTCAGTACCTTTGCAGTCTAACACATAGGTTAAACACAGGTATACTATAGCTTATGACCTACTATTCTGTACCCTTCATAATCCCCAGTAGAGCTGTTTTGTCTTGAACATTTGTCCCGTCTTTCAAATATTTCTATGAATTCCAAAAAGGGAATATGCAACTGGCAACATTCCATGACTATAGCTATATGGAAATATTCCTGAAAACTTGAATGAATAGAGGTGTAGAGTGTGATAGAAATAAGATTACATGGACTTTCCAATTAAAATTTTATGTTATATTGTTAAAAAAAAAAAAAAACTAAGAACACTGACCTCAACTAATTCCAAAACTAAAGATGATAGTTTAAATATGCAAATACAGGATAAAGAACCACACAAACATCCTTACTCTGATAATAGGATTTTAGCATATTTTTACTGCCCACTGCTATGAAAATAGACCCTAAATAATCTCCCCAATGAGACTTTCATTGACAAAACATTCTCACTGGTGAGCTTCTCACTGGATATGCAGCATATTGGTAAAGATAGACAATCCAAGCTCATCAGTGAGGTAATAGTCACCCCAGAAGTTTTCCTAGGGATCTCATTTCTGAGACAGCTGCCTCAGCCATCAATGCTTTCCCATGTCTGAGTAGGTGCTAGACCACAAAGCTGCTAATGCCCGTCCCAGCAGCATTATCTCTGAGATCCAGCCTCATCAAGAGAGGTGGGAGTGGAAAGAACTTGCCCCAGCAGGCCCATCAATCCAGCCACGGTATTCCATAGATCGTTCAGATTTTGATACCAAAGAGTTGTGTGAGAGCTGAATTTGCTTTGAATGCCAATCCTCCCTCTTTCAAGTCTTAATTTTTAAAAAAATTCAATTAGTCAGTCTTCGTGGGGATAAATCTTGATCACCTCTGAAAATTTCCATTCTTAAAATATTATGTTGATTCTCTCCCCTCCTCCTTCCCCAATGCGTAGAAGAGAATTGCTGCAAATTGGTTTTAGGAAACCACATAAATCTGTAGAAAACAAGCACATAAACTTCTGTAACAATGTATTTAAAACAATGTGTCCCTGGAATAAAAAATCTCAACTCCTTTAAATGTATTGAACTCTATAATAATCAGGAAAAAGACCTGGGCACCAAGACATGCTTTCCTCACAGATACATGACTAATGTGTTGCTAGAGGCAAGTAAACAAAAACAAAAATATTGAGTGTGTTCAGTTTGGGAAACCAAAGGAAAAATAAAAAATTTCCTACCCTCATATAAAACCATAATGCAGACTCACCAGGATTATCATGTATATTTCTGGTCACCCAATACTATTCGGTAAGCCCTGCTTTCCACATGGACGCCATTCCAAATGCCTTGGATGGTACTTGCTCTCTTAGTCTATAATCAGGAATATGGCTCCGCAACAGTGGAGAGCAAGGAAGTATCATTCTCCTAAAATACTGTGTTCTGGAATTATCTTACTTTCTGGTTTCCCTTCCCATTTGTGATGTCAACCAATGAATCAACTGGCAACCAATGGGAGTAATCTAGAATTTTTCCAACAGCCTGCTGTCCAGTCAATAGCTAGTTTTATGCCCCCTCCTTGCTTACTAGCATTGAGGGAACCACTGTATCACAGACTTGACTGACCCATGAATACAAAGCAAGAGGTCATTTCTGTTTGCTGCCTCCTAATTCTTTAAAACTTGTAACTAATCCCCTCAAAAAAACTATTTAGGTAGTTGGAGTCAGGTACCATAGATAAAAACGTCAATGCAACATTATCTCAAAGTCTAAAGCCTCCTTCCTGGATATAATATAGAAATTTCATGATGGGCTAATCAATAACAAGGAAGCAAATGTCACAGTGTGGATATTTAGGTAGGACACAGAGAATGAACACCCATCTCTGTTAATTCAAAGTATTTTGGCTCTAGTAAGTATCCTTTAGAATGTCTGACTTCCTCTTGTCTAAATTACAGGGGTTTGAGATTATTAGCTCCCTGAAAATGATCTCACATGGTTTAGAAAAGTGTTTCATCAAATTCCAAGATTTGGCTTTAATTCTCTATCATCCATGCCACAAATGCAGACACAATAGCACATTAAAAAAAAAACAAAAACAAAAACAAAAACCTAATAAGACAGGAAAATATATCTAATTTGTCTAAAAAGTTTAGGAGTACAGGAACAATATTACGTAAGGAGGAGCAAGAATGAAATCAGAGGGTAAGTATTTGTTAAGGGCCATAGCATGCTTAATCAAAAAAATGAATTTCACTGCTCTTCTCTTCAAAAGAATAAGGGCTATGAGGGAAAAATAAAAAAATCTTGAAAGTCCCAAGAGTATTGGTAGGTAGCATGTATCTGTTTAGCAGTTTCAAAATTTCAGAACTAAAGCAGAGGGAAGAGAAATGGAGGTTGAATGCAGGCCCCAGAAATTTAAAAGTGAAAAGTTTAAATCAACTTGAAACTTGTTTCATTTAACACAGAGGTGTCAGAAACCAAAATATATAAATTTACTAAATAAATGAGAGCAAAAAAAAATTTTGTTCACAGTTCTTTCCCAGTACCCTGAACAGTGCCTGGACACAATTATTTGTGAAATGAACCACAAATAATGAACAACTAATCAAGTTTTTAAATAAACCTGGAAATGACAAAGCCCTGCTGGATAGAAGAAGGTAATTTGCATGTGGTTCAGCAACTGACAGTGAAGAGAACAGTGAAATGTTAATTATCTCTTATCTTGAAAATCATACAAACGTCCATCCAACTACAGAGCATTAGATAGATCCTCCCCTGGGATGGAAGCATTTCATTTTGAATACCTATTATTCACTGAGGGTTACTCACTAGAAGAATTATGACAAAGGGTAAGTTGTATCTTCTAGCTATACTGTAGGATATACTATACTTCCATTCAACCATTGCGTGTTTCCTTTCTTCAGGGACAAGAAGCTCTATGAGAAAGAGCTTTGAACATACAGGAGAATCAGATTTAAAATTCCAACTCTGCCACTTGCTATATGATCTTGGGCAAATTAATGTCTCAAACTCTCAACTGCTCTGAATTTTAGTTTTCTCTTTTGTAAATGGATTGTGAGGATTAAATGAGTTTGCACACATGTGAAAGCACCTAATTTGGTCTTCCTCTCACCTTCTCTTCCTCTTTCCCTTCTTTTCTCCCTTCTTCTCTCCCCACTAAAAACATCATTCTGTGTCTCCCTCTTTCCACATATCTTTTTTTTATTTTATTTATTTATTACAGGGAGAATGAAAGACAGAGAGAGAGAGAGAGCATGAAAGTGGGGAGGGTCAGAGGGAGAAGCAGACTCCCTGCTGAGCAGAGAACCCGATGCAGGACTCCATCGTGGAACTTCAGGATCATGACCAGAGCCAAAGGCAGTTGCTTAACCAACTGAGCCACCCAGGCGCCCCCACATATCTTCTATCTCATGACACTCATAATAACCCCAGAGTCTACCATGTGGGTATACCTTTTCCAGTCATGACCCAGTACTTGCTACCTATTAATAATTCAGTGTAGGTCAGTGATAGGACTGTAAGTTAACAGGCATTAAAATGTTGCAACAGCAACAACATGTTGGCCTGCCTCCGTCCTTCACCTTTAAAAATACAAATCAAATCATATTACACCCACGCTGAAAGTTCTTCAGTGATTCCCCATTTCCTTTGGGACAGATGGACTCCCGTACAAAACCCGTAAGAATCCATGTTTCCTGCTCCCTGCCTGCCTCTCCCGTCTCATCTCAAACTACATGTCCCCTTGACCTCTGTGATTCAGCAATACAGGATTTCTTTCAGTCCCTTAATTAATACCTACTTATATTTCAGGTCTCGGTCCAGACATTTATTTTTGGGGAAGCTTCCCTTGACTTCCCCAACACAAAAGAGATGAGATCTCTTTACTACTCATTCCTGTAACATCGCATATGTTCTTTTTGTTTTGCTTCTAGTTTGTTAATATCATATAATATCTGACTTCCTAAGAATAGGGGTTGGGTGCCATAATAAAAAAACTAACTCCTACCATAATTTTTAGACAACAGCAGGCTATTGTTAAAATATACTGGAAAAGAGGTTAGGCCGTCAGATGAAAAATTTATTCCTTATCCCACTTGAAAGCCACTTTCGTGGCCAATCCATGGCACTTGCATCCTGTGAAGTATCTGAATTGGATACAAAGGTCAGGTGAATTCTCTTAAGCATCCAGTAGGCGAATCTATTCAATAAATATTTTGGGGCAACTACAACATATTTACAATCTACTATCTCCACTGAAAGTGGTTTTTTTTTTTTTTTTACTTATTATGGGACCCATCCCGCTAAAGTTTTTATTTAAGAGAACGCACTCTAAGCGAGAGTATGCCTACCCTTTAGCCTTGTCTCCGCAGCCCCTCGCTTAAAGAAAAAATGGCACCCTAGCTGCTTACTCATCCCAAGAGAAGGGCTAGACCAAGGGTACAGCAACAGAAGGAACAAGACAACACGAAGCCAAGAGAATTGGCCAAATGAAAACTCTTTAAGACCTGATCCATTAAATGTATTAGGGCAGGGAAACCAAACCCAGGTAGTGAAAGAGAATACTTAATGATAAAATAATATGGGGGCACCTGGGTGGCTCAGTGGGTTAAAGCCTCTGCCTTCGGCTCAGGTCATGATCTCAGGGTCCTGGGATCGAGCCCCGCATCTGGCTCTCCGCTCAGCGGGGAGCCTGCTTCCCCCTCTCTCTGCCTACTTGTGATCTCTCTCTCTCTGTCAAATAAATAAATAAAATATTTTTAAAAAATACTATGAATATATGTGAGGGGAGAAAGGAAGATCCTTTACTTGCTACTTTTGCCTAAAATGAGATATATTTAAACCAATAAATGTTCATAATCCTCACTAAAACTGCTTTCTCTGGGGAAGATGTCAACTCCCGCAGTGATTATAGTACAAGCAGAGAAAGTGAAATTCACAGAGCGGGAAATGTAGGTTAACCCTGTACTCCTGGCCAGTGCTCACAAAAGAAAATTGCATGTTATGTAACATCTTATATTCTTAAACATTAATTCTGAAATCTTAAAATGGAATTTCTGAGACTTCCATGGAAACAGAAAAAACAGAGACAGGGATCTGGAAAAATTTAAAACACTAACTGTGTGACCACTTGGAGGTGCAAAGTCAACCTTAAGTTGTTGACACCCGATGATCAAGAAGATGTCCAGTTAGGCTCATGGAGTTTTGACTTCTCCAGCTCTTTATAGCCAAGGAATCCTGGAAGTGAATATTAGAAAACTTCTTCCAACAAATGTACAACACATGCCAGTGTGTAGATGCATAATAAACTTATAAGAAACCATGCTGACAGTTTCATTGCCTTTGGTAAGACCCTACAAATTCTTGGACATATTATAGTAAACAACCCAGTTCTTTTTTACTCTTTTTTGATCCCAAGATTCTTGATTGGAGCAGGGAAGGGGTGGTGACAAATTAAGAGAAGGCATTTTTCACTTTTAAAATTAAATTATTCTTAAGGCAAAGTTATGCAGACTCAAGATGATTATTTGTGGACTATACATGATTTCCATCAAATCCAAAATTTTTGTTCTTTGCTTGCTGTGACTTTTGTTGCAGAAAGCTCTTTTCTCAAAAGTGTTAAAGTTGTTTATCAAACACAACTGCTGTCTTGTTCTAAATCAACAATAATAGATTGTTTATAAACTGTTACACATAGCACACCCTGGAGATCTTGGACATGTTAGAAAGATCTATTAAGTATATAATCAAAAAAAAAAAAAAAACCCAGAAGCGTTTTTATAATTTAGCTCTTTATCAGTAATGTTTCATAACCACAAAAGGAAAATGACTGCATAAACCCAGAGAGCTACTTGATTGTATCCAAAAACATAGAACTCTCTCGTCTATAACACTGCTTCAACATTCCAATCTCGCCTAGCACAGGTAACAATTTAGAAAAGCTTGCATAAAATTTCTGGTTTTATGAACTAGCCCCTTTACCTCCTACAGCTGACAAGCTATAGAAATAAAGTTGCAGAAATCTCTTTTTTCAAGTAGTATAAGCACTTTTTTTTTTTTAAAGATCCATGACTAATATATCCCAGGTCTGTTTAACCTACACTGATTACAATGAATCTACTTTTGCCTCCATTATAAGAAATGTTACTTCCACAAGCTTTGCTGCTGTTGGGTTTCAGAGGCCCTTCCCTGTGTACTTGTCATTTGACCTTCCAGACATCAACCAACCTTCGTGTGGTTCTAGAGCTCTTGCTGGCAATCCAGGTGGTCCTGGAATCCAGCCTTCTCTCTGCTTTGTTAATTTATATGTCTACAACACCCCTGTAGGCCTTAAAAGGTTGACTTTGGCTGTGAGACAGGAAACATTGCATCCATGTGGAATCAGATGAAAAGGGAACCATCTAACAAAGTACAAAACATAAATCAAGGGGGGAAAAAATGAATACTGTGGATTAGGGTCTCGGCTGAGTGCATTTTACATGTTACACCAAAACACTCAAGTCTGAGGTTGAAATGTTTAGTTATCACTTCACTCAAGTTAGAGAAACCATTGGGTTTGATGGTTGGATTAAATGCCAGGTACAAGAAAATACAATTTGCTCCTCTACGATGTGGAGAGGTGTCTCTTTACAGAGTTCACTTCTGTTTGAAGTAAATAAGATGTCCATCGCACAACAGATGTGCACCACATCATCCCAAACATGCCTGCTGCCACAGAGTGGGTTTAGTGCAACTGGTTATCACTCAGAAATGAGAAAACAGGGCGCCTGAGTGGCTCAGTTGGTTGGGCGACTGCCTTCGGCTCAGGTCATGATCCCGGAGTCCCGGGATCGAGTCCCATATCGGACTTCCGGCTCCGCGGGAAGTCTGCTTCTCCCTCTGACCTTCTCCCCTCTCATTCTGAGTCTCTCTCTCTCTAATAAATAAATAAAAAATCTTTAAAAAAAAAAAAAAGAAATGAGAAAACACAGGAATAAGGGTCTGCTTTAACATACCATTTTCTCATTCAACAAGTTTCCTTTTAGTAAATACATAAATGAACTCTTAAGCTGTAGCTGCAAAAATAACTTCACATTTTTTAATGATTTTATAAACAGAGAGAAATGGTATTCATCTTGTGGATTTTCTAGATCCTTACGTATACAGTGGTGAATCACCAGATCTCATGACATGAAGCCAAAGCAGTAACTGGTGGTTGCTAAAAACAAGCTGGCCCAAGGAATACATAAATTATTCCATATTGTGCCCATTCTACATGAGAAGAGTAAAATAATGCTTACATGTAGAACAGTGGTTCTCAAAGTGTGTCCTCAAGTCAGTGGCACGGGCATCACCCAGGAACCTGTTAGGAACGTAAATTCTCAGGCACTGGCCCAGACTTACTGAGTCAGCAATTTGAGTGGGCCTGGAAATCTGTATTTTAACAACCTTCTAACAAAGATTCTGAGACCTGTTCAATGTGAGAAACACTGGTGTGGAGTCAATACCTAAATTTTTCCTCCCACTGCCACTTCCATTAAACATGGGGTTTCTCTGCCTGACCAAAATTCAAACCTGTTTGCAACAAATCCAAATACAGCCCTCCCAAGAGTTCTATTGTTGAAATAAGAGTCTGAAAAATCAGAATCTCTAAATGCAAACTAGACCTTTACTATATGGAAGTCCACACCAAATACTCAGAACACACAATAGTGCAGCAAGAATGGTTTATAAACCATCACAGCAGAGCCTGGGTGGCTCAGTAAGTTAAGCATCTACCTTCAGCTCAGGTCATGATCCCTGGGTCCTGGGATCGAGTCCCATGCAGGGAGCCTACTTTTCCTCCTCCCTGCTTATGCTCTCTCTGGCTCTCTCTGTCTCTATCACTCTCTTAGATAAATAAATAAATAAACATCACAAACCACTGCCATCAATTAACTTTTACTGCATAGTAAAATTCTTACATTTGTACACAATATATGAGAAAAGAGCTCCCCTCCCTTCCAACAGTCATAGTATTTTATATTTTTAATGGTGATCTTTCAAAAATAGATACTGATCATTTTTCTACCCTTATAATTCAACATAGAATCTGGCACAAAATAGTAGTGAATAATCTTTGTGAACAGATAATAAACATAAAATAGAAGCAGTAGGACTCAGTGGGAAAATCACGAGTTCAGTCACAAATAAAACTAGTCTATTTTCCGGTGCATCCATTCAGTATGTAAACTGGGATTTGAGAAGATACTCAATCCCTTTAGGTTTCATTTTTTTAATCCATAAAATGGAGATAGTAAAATGTGTGCCCATAGTTTTAAGTGAAAATTAAAATAATCTGTGCAAGCATGTCACATAATAGTTAGCTTTATAATAAGTATTCAATGAATTATGGTTTCCTTTCTTCTCTTTTCCACAATATACAATGGTACTCCTCTTTTCGTATGTAAGAGTTTTCCCTCTTGGTGATGATGTAATACACATTATACAGAAAAGTCACATATGTTATAAAGAAAAACACACATCTTGCACTATCAGGAATTCTGGTTGAGTTCTGTGTGATGAGTTCACATCTCCTTTCATCTGGGGTAGAGGCCATAAGCAAAGAGGAACCAAGAACAGAAGTCAAAATCATTGCCTTGTATAAAATCCAGTGAAGCTATATATATATTGTTGAACCCTTGCTGGATCATTTACAATTTCAGAATTGCCTTCAAGTTATCTCAAAGGACATTTTGCCCAACCCATTGCAGTGATTCTTCCCTTGTGGCAAAAGAATGTAAGCAGTTCTTTTTCTACAGCAATATAGAAAGGAATCCTTTCTGCAGACTGTCCCAGAAATATGCCGTGAACACTCAGAAAATACATTATTTACCACACGACAGCAGCCGGAAAATTGTTCTCAATTTTACTCAAAATTCAAAGTGAATGTACCAAAAGGAAGCCAACAACCAGTAAACTGGAAGGATAGATAGGAAAGCAAGGACCAAACACTGCACACACATGCTTGGGGAGAAGCTGTGCACATAAAAAGTTGCAAGCCATTCTGACACCTGCACTTGGTATCTGAGCAGGACACATATTCACATACATGAGTCAGAATCCCTAGCCCAATGTTCTAGGCCAGTACCAGAGACAGGCTCCAGGGATTATGGTCAAGAACTCTGGAAGGCTTCACTGGATCAAGAAAATCAAAGCACTCTCTGGTTCTCCCAAGAACCTCAAGATCAAGCAGAAGGGACAGTGGGTAGTTCACCCTGAACTAAATGAAATTCAAATACGGGTTCATCAGCTATTACCTCTTTGTGTTTATCCTTTTGTTCAATTACTTGTCCTTTTAGCACTACCTGAATTTTCCTACTTGCAACCACTCTACTTGTTTCTATGCAGAAGTGGAAGACATCACATGAGAGATCTGACCTCACCATGCCTCAGTTTCATCATGCGTAGAATGGGTCTATCTTCTTCACTGGAGTATTAGGACAATACGACACATTATATGAAAAGCAATTTGCCCAATTCCTAGCACATAGCAGACGCCTATATATGCAGCTGGATCTACAGTCACATCCACATCTTTCCCCTATGTACTTTCCTTGAAATCATAAAGGTTAAATGTTGAAGTCAAAGAGAAAAATTCATATTCCTATTAAACTAACCTTTTATCCTTATGTTCTATGTTTGGAAAAATAAACCATGACTATATGTTTATGACATATGTCTCATTTCTTTTTTTTTCTCATTTCTTAATTTAGATTGTGGGTTCCTATATAACCCAACATGAGCTCACTTTTATTTTAAAACAGCTAAAAACGCATGCTCACGTACAATAATTATTCTGACCCAGATCCACTCAATTACATTCCTGCCTGGCCTCTTAAATATAAACTTATGTTTATATAATCCACAAAATTTAACTCTGTGTGAATTTCTAACAAATATTATAAAAGTGAATGAGATTGGGAATCAGAGTAATGTATAAATGATTGAAATGCTTCTCCTTTAGATTGGAGTTTGCAAATATTAAAGGACTTCTGGGAAATATTTTCCATTTTTCTCAAAATTAATAAATCACACTATTTAAAGTGTTTATCCATATTCATGAAAGTTCAACTACTAACAACATAAAACACCTAACAGCAGAAGCAAGTTGATGTATTTAGGGAAGGTAAGTTTTGATCCTTTATTAGACTATAAATTCAAACACCACTAACAACCCTAAAATTTATATTCAAGAAGAAATAGATATTAGTTGAGTTTAAGTCAAATAAAGATATCCAAGATTTAAAAAGTAAATTTCCCCAGATTTGGTAGATTTGGGGGCATCTTTATAGAAAGAGCATCCTTAACTTTTTCCTTAAAAACAATATGAAACATATAGCATAAATATCAAGAAATTGAGTGAAGTAACTTGTGAAAGATTTCTCTTACAACATTTAAATTGGTATTAGTCACATTCCTCAGAGGCTTATCCTTTCGCTTCATTTTTTTCAAAATTAAAAAAGACGGGATTTTTTCCACAATAAAATATAAAACAATAGCAAAATACAGAATGATCATAAAATTACATTCGTGAAAATTACATTTGTACTTTATCCAAAAAGAGTTATTTCTGAATCTTATCAAAGTATACAACTGCCTGAAGTAGAAAATAAAAATCTTGGGGCACCTGTGTGGCTCAGTGGGTTAAAGCCCCTGCCTTTGGCTCAGGTCGTGGTCTCCGGGTCCTGGGACTGAGCCCCGCATCGGGCTGTCTGCTCAGCGGGGAGCCTGCTTCCCCCTCTCTCTCTGCCTACTTGTGATCTCTCTCTCTCTCAAATAAATAAATAAAATCTTTAAAAAAAAAAAAAAGAAAAGAAAAATCTTGAATAATCAAGCCTTAGTTTGTCCAAGTTCAAAACTCTTTCCCAAAACTTCTCCCTATCACTCAGTTTAGAAACCTATAATAACTACTGTGTTCAGTTAAATTTGAATGCATAACACCACTCAATCTGTTCAACCATCTAAGAGGAGGGTCCAAGGATGCAGACTGTTCTTATTTACTAAATGTGACGTAACTAGAGACCGCAGTCATAGTCAAGAATTTATATCCACCCCTTCCCACCACACAACACATGCAAAGCAGGTGCCTTTCTATTCATTAAAATCAGATTGAAAGGGATCATTTTTATCTCCTGTTATTATGTATCTAAGAAACCAGACATAACAGGGGCAAGATATGCCAACAGTAGAACAAACAACAGAGTGCCACAGACGTAGATATTTTTCAGCCAGAGAACTATGTAGTACCAAATTTCCAAATGGACTTATTTTGGTACATGGCTTTCTCTACACAGAGACAGGATTCTCTTAATTTTTCCACAAACTCCCAGGAGGAACTGAGCTCTACACAGAAACCCAACTCCATTAAGTCCAAATTTTCTGAGTTTCTCAGAGTTCAAAGGGACATTTTATAGGAAAGACAAAATGATTCTGAGCCCATGTTCTTGCACACGCCTCTATAACCCTTCCACTAGTTTTCTAAACAAGAGCCACCTTGCCAAAATCTCACCAATACTGAGCCATTAGCACGAGGGTAAATATTCACATGTACATGGTTTTGCTATAACTTCTACAAGTTCAACTTGAGATTCACAATTTTAAAATGAGAAAACAAGTAGGCAAAGGGAGCTGTTATTAACCTGGAGGAATACAGCAATGCTCAAAACACATGGGTGGAAGCCATCTACTGCTTGCAACCAATGGGAATAGACTTGGCTGTATTCCTTCAGTCTTACCTCTAACAGCATCATGCATTAACTGTGGCACTTGTCAGGGATACAATATTTAGAAAAGCCAGAAGGAAATCCTCTACAACAATTTAAGCAGCATTCATTAAATACTGAACCCTCTTAAGCTAATATAAAAGCTTAACCAAAATTATGTAATGTATGGAGCACCTGGGTAGTTCAGTGGGTTAAAGCTTCTGCCTTCGGCTCAGGTCATGATCTCGGGGTCCTGGGATGGAGCCCCGCATCGGGCTCTCTGCTCAGCGGGGAGCCTGCCTTCCCCTCTCTCTCTGTCTGCCTCTCTGCCTACTTGTGATCTGTCAAATAAATAAAATCTTTTTAAAAAAATTATGTAATGTATGTATGGTCTGACATAGGTCTTCCTTCATTTGAGGGAAAAACTGAAATGGGGGTACTATTATCTTCTCCGGAAAATATTTTTTAAAGATTTTATTTACTTACTTAAGAGAGAGAAGGAGCGGGGGAGGGGGAAGGGTAGAGGCAGAGGGGAGAAGCAGGTTCCTGGTTGGGCAGGGTGCCCAATGCGGGGGCTCGATCCCAGAATCCTGGGATCCTGACCTGAGCCAAAGGCAGACACTTAACAAATTGAGCCACCCAGGTACCCCTCCGGCAAATATTTTTTTCCACATTCGTTCTCCTCAGGTGAAATTCCTCATGGAAGACACTTCTCCTTCCCTTTCATCTTGCCTACCTTTATGTCTCTTCTTACTGTTGTGAGGCGCAAAAAAAATAAATTTTTAAAAATTAAAAATTAAAAAAAAAATTGAAAGACATTGACCTTTAAATTGATGGACATCTTGGAGGAATGAGGGAAAAGAATTCTAATTTTTCCTTTATATCAAATTTTGTTGTTATATATATGATTTGTTATTACATACAGAGAGTATTCAAATAATTTGAAAAATGTAAACTAAGATCATTCTAGTATATCATTTAAAAATTCATAACTACCTTTAGGTGGTACCGTTTCTCAGTATGGGTGTTGCTACATGTGAGAAAAGTCCGTACATTGGAGACCTGATGATTGCTATTTGTATCTTTAGTAGTTCACACAATGACTAAGCCATGGTGGGCATTCTATAACAGAAGAGTAAATGAATGAATAAATGAACATCTCAGACACAGAATTATCAAAACAAGGCTTGCTAGAGTCTCTGGCTCCCTCTGGTTCAAAACAAATGCTAAACACATGCATCCCACATATGGTTCTCTGTAGGCTCTTCCCGCTCCCATCCTCTCCTTAATGACTTACTTTTCCTGAAAAGAACATTTGTAGATAAATACCAGGTGAAAGATGGTGCCTAAATAAGGTTCTGGAAGTGATTTTTGGAGGTGCTAGAAGCTCCCACACATTGAGAGACCTCCCACAAGCAATTTTCTTGGGGCAGACTCCAACTAAGGAGGATTGGTGAAGTCTGCTTCCTGTAATACTACCTACTCATCCATCTTAATCTAGTGGTAGCTTAAGGACTTAGCTACAGCAGCTCCCTTTGTTATGACCCTGCTGGGGAAATTGGGCAGTCAAAAGGTGCCACCCTTTCCTGGCAGGAACACAGTATGGTCGCACAAGCACCAGGTAGATAGTGACTCAAGTCAAATAAAATTTAAGAGAGCAATAAAAATGATGAAAAACAGAAATCAAGAGATGAATGTAGGAGAAATATTAGGCTTGCTGGGACACTGAAATCCATCAATTTGGGTAAATGGACCAAAAATGCTCTGAAGCCAACATTTTATCTATTCCATTTATCTATTCAAACGCTACACTTTCTAAGACTTGTTTGGCACATAAAATTCTGATCAACTTTCTCAAAAACGTGCCATAGGCATCCAAAGTATGAAATCTGCTGTTTGATCAAAGTAGAGTACAAAAATGTTAGTAGTCCAATATTTAATTTGGAAATTAACTGCTAAAAAAATGGCTTTCTTATACGTAGGGTAAAATAGATTGAAATAATGAAGTGGTAAGGCACTGTTTGTCCAAAGAACTAGGATTTAGTTATTGAATTTCAAGGGCGACTTTCCCCATACTTCAACCTTCCTTTTCTCTCTCCTACTTCAAGGAAGAGGGTGAACCAATTATAAAAATACACTACAACAGTCCAGAAAATTAAAAAAAAAAAAAAGCTTTGAAACAGGTTAGTGGTTCTGATCCCGAGCACCAAATGCCCTTCCAAATTTTGAAGACTTCTACATTTTATGAGTCATGGGACGAGATAAGGACCTACCTCAGGCTGTGGAAACCAAAGTATCAAATACTTCCATATGTCACCCCCGACCTAACATACAGCTGCCCTATTCGGCCTGCCAAGTATTTCCAGCTGGGATTTGAATTTTGACTTCGTAGTCCTATCTTGGGTTGGATTCTCTCAGAAGCAAACTCTGAGAGCAGGATTCAAGAACCAATATTCTATTTGAAAACCTCAGGAGCATCAGGAGGAAAGGGGAGGTGAAACAAGAGAAAGAGGCTGTCAAGGACGAGGCCGTTATCAAGGCAGCTACCACTGTGAGGCAACGGGAGCTTGCTGCCTCGGGCAAACGGTCTAAAATAAAACATACCGCAGTGATGCCACCTAAGAAGAAAGCTTGTGTATTTATATACTGGCTCTCAACAGTCATTGATGGAGAACTGAGGGATATTAATTTGCTAACACTTGCAGTCTGCTACACACAAATTGAAAAGCCTTTGTAGGTTAAGGGAAGGCGCTCAGGCAGAGGCAATAGTGGTAGTTAGAGGTCATCCTTAGCAAACCAAGGCAGTACAGCTGGAGGAATATGGGCAGGCACCCCAGATGCTGTGGCAGGTTTTAAGATGACTCACAGTGGTGGCCTACCATGCCAATGACCGCATCACATGTCTAGCAGGGCACAACAGGGGCACAACAGGACAACACCATTGCGACCAGGCTGTTCCTGCAACTGTGGTATCGTTTCAGCATCTGCTGCCTCACCCGCCCATTTTCCGAGCCTGATTCTCCTACCTCCCCCTTGATTCTGTGTGAGTCACCCAGTAGCTTTCAAATAAATTGACTTTCTATTTAAGTTAACCAGTATTAGTTTCCCTGGCTTGCAACAAAGAACCCAGGGGTCTTCTACAATGGTGCGTAAAGTGTGGTAAAGATCACATGGCCAGTGACACCGGGAGCAAATCCTGAGCCAAAGCAAAGCCTCTAAGGTTTCTAAGCAGAGTCATGCTGCCTTCAGAATGCAATGATTGCAGCAACTATGCACTCTCCTTTTGAAAACATCTCCTGACTTACCATTGGGCCCTGATGGGTATGAAAGCCTCTCTAGGAGACACTAAGTATTCAGAGGATCAGAGCTGCCAAGAATAAGCTGGATTTAGCCAATACAAGACAGTACAAGCTACTATAACAAAGACACCCAAAAGGTAGTGATTCATTTTCTCTCACAATTATCCAGTGATGTTCAGAGGTATCTAGAAGTGATCCACAACCAAGAGGTAGCTCTGTTCTAGAAGGTTCTCTCTCTCATTTCTTCACTATCTCCTAAAATAGAATACTCATCTTCATGGCAAAAAAAAAAAAAAAGAGGCTAGATAATATGCCCACAGGCTAGCCTATAGAAAGTAGGAAGGAGAAAGTCCAGGATAATTTTTGAAGTAAAATAAAACATCACTTCCAATCACATTCCATTAGCAAAACCATAGGCAAATAGCCATATTAGCTGCGAAGGAGACCAGAAAACATAATCCGTAGTTAAAGCAGCCATATGCCCAGATAAACAATTAATATGGAGAAAGGGGAGAATAAATCTGGGGAGAAAACTAGCAGTCTTTTCTAAATCTAGCCATAAAATCGGGCCTGTGTAACAACATTCCATCAAATAGCTGTACTAAATCAGATAGACGTAGGGTTTAGAGACAGATCATTGAGGTTCTCTATGTGCCCATACCTGCAACACTGCCAGCCAGTCACCTCATGCGTCAGGCCTCATGGGGTGAGCTCCCCGGCCAGCTGACTGAGAAGGACACTCGCAAGTCTCATTTCCCCGCTACCTGTGGCAGCAGCTGAAAGCGGCCTGCTATGGAGACACAGGGCCACCGGACACTGGCTCTGAAACAGGGAGAACGTAGAGCGACAGTTGGAAGAACAGATCTACATGGATTTCTGGCTGGTAGGTAAAGGTTTAACTGAACAGTCAAGTGTGTGAAAAACAATACTGGGAGACTACTGACACAAAGGATTAGGGATGAGTTATGTTGGTAGATTTCTTGGAATAAGCCTTAAAAAAATGTGTGCCAGGTGAACATCCACCAAAAAAAAAAAAAAAAATCCTTGAAGAACAAGTTCTTAATAATGAGGTAGAGAAGATTTGGCTATGATTCCAGCTGGAAAACAAGGTCTTGCAAGGCTATAATCTGGCCCCGTAAGAGGAGATATATATGTAACAAGCATGTTTGAGTCCAGAAGGCAAAGGATGGAAGAAAGAGTGGTACTTCTCAGTAAAGGACACACCTGCAACTTATGTTTCTCCATCTTTGAGACTCTGTGGAGTCTACTAGCTTAAAAAAAAATGTTGGGGGGCCTGGGTAGCTCAGTTAAGTTCAGGTCATGATCTCACGGTCCTGGGATCAAGCCCCATTGGGCTTCCGATACAGCAGGGAGTCTGCTTGCCCCTCTGCTCCCTCCTCTTGTGCTCAGGTTCGTTCTCTCCCCCTCTATCTCAAATAAATAAAATCTTTAAAAAAAAATGTTAGTACATGTACAAGAAAGGAAGGAAGAAAAAGAACACTTCCAACAGAAAACAGGAAGCACGACTTCTCTTGAAGAAGAAGCCGAGAGTGTCACCTGACCACTATTTGGCCCTTTACAGCACTGAACTGGCAAAAACTGAGCAAGTGTGTAGGTGGAGGAGACAGCCCCCGACCATGGGGGAAACAAAATAGCTCTCTATTCACTTCTCTTGGTACCACTTTTGCTAAGCTCACATTAAACTACTCACAATTGCCCGAACTGTTAACATTCATGCCTTTGGGCCTTTGTACTTGCTAACCCTCTGGACTTGAATGTCCCCCACCAATTTTCATTTTTCAAAACCTAGCGCAAACATCATCTTCTGGGTCGCGTCTTCCTGATACCCTCAGACAGAGTTAGCTGCCATACATTTAATGCCTAAGTCCACAGACCAGTCCCAGCTCTTTCTCACTTCCCATTGTAACTATTCGTTTACATGTCTACGGCCCTCATTCCACTGCAAACTTCCGAGCACATTCTTTCAAGAATTGCAAAGCTTCCACAAACTTCAAGAACTGCCCATTTCTGACCAAGGAAATAGATTAATTTTAACAAGATATATTCAATGCATCATTTGGCCAAGAATTGTAACATCTACTCTGACATTTGGCATAGAGAAGACTCTGAAAATATCTCATTTAAATTAATTAGTAAGCTTTTGCAAAATATATACAGAAATTAGAAGTGTGAGAAAGTTTTAGGTCAGGAGTGATGTCAGAGTTGATTATGTACCAGGAATCAATCACAAAGGGGGGATTTTCGGGACGCCTGGGTGGCGCAGTTGGTTGGGCAACTGCCTTTGGCTCAGGTCATGATCCCGGCGTCTTGGGATCAAGTTCCGCATCGGGCCCCTTGCTCCGCAGGGAGCCTGCTCCTCTCTCTGCTTCTGCCTGCCTCTCTGCCTGCTTGTGTTCTCTCTCTGTTAAATGAATAAATAAAATCTTTAAAAAAAAAAAAAAAACAAAGGGGGGATTTTCTTAATCATCTTGATCAGAGTTTAGGCTGTGTTGTGTTCCTTACCACTTTCTTTTGATAGGTATTTGGTATCTTCAGAAACCAGCCCTGTGCTGGAAACAAAGATACTCATTAAATGTTTATATAATTGATGAATGAATGAATATATAGAACTATGGATTCTGCCATGGCATACATAGTCTCTATCAGTTTTATATATACTTGGATATGTTTATAAAAATACATACTTCATACACTTGCATGGTAGAATTCTGCCTTAAAAAAATCACAGTAATTAAACTCTAACCAGAACACATTATTCACTCCTTTTAATTTTTTATAACCCAAAGTGGTTATCTCTACAATAGAGCACATAAGCATCATTAAGAGACTAAAACCACTGACTGAATTTAATTAACATTATATAACAGATCATACCAAAAATACATTCATATTTCAGCCTCTTAATACATTTAGTTCATTAAACAGAAGGTAAGAACATGAGTAACTATTTCCCAAGGCAAGATTTTCCAAGGTGTATCTTTCCTTTGTGTTGCCATATTTATTATTTTGGATTTTTCTTACAGTGGGAAAAGCTATTTTCCCTTATCCAAGAAATTACTTACAATATGGAAATCATTAGTGCACTTAAATATGGAATTCAGAAAGGGGAAAATGAAAGAGACTTTTTGACAATGAGATCAATAACCTGAGCCTTGATTTTGTTCCTTATAAAGTCTCATATACTACTATGAACAGTATTTATTAATTCTCATGGCTGTGCATATTTGAGGTTTATATGGCCACGCTCCAACTCTTTAGCAGAGGGATTTTCAAAAGTTCTGGTAACAAAGGAGTTAATGGAGTGGCACTGCTATTAAAAGATTTATGCTGGCCAGGTGTTTGAGTTGCTTGAAAAGTCAACCATTTAACATACAACCTTTCTGTTGTAAATACTGTACCACTAGAAGACAGATTAAACAGCTTTGTATAAAACTATGGTTTAAAAAGAAATAAGGATAATGAAAAAAACATTGTGTCCAACTTTTCTTCAGTAAATTGCCAAACATGTGACCCTAAAAATCCGCAGCGTCCTTATACAGCAACTTAAGCTGTCACATGCAGAGACAAAGGCAGTGTTTGGGGCTTTAGAACATATAGATAAATACAGAATATGTATACCAGGAACAGATTAATGACTACTCTAATCACATATACAATTCTATAGGTCACATGTGAAAGCGAAGAACGGCAAGGTTATCATGGCCCCAGAAATCAGACTTCGAGGAGACTCAGTTTCTCTGACTTACGAAGTTAACCTGTTAACCCTGTCACCTTCACACTATTTCACTGGAAATCCCGCCTGTTTGGGAAAATTGTGGTTGTTCAGGCTTACAGTCTTGAGCTTGCCTTACACGAACTAACCACTAAAAAAAGGGGGGGGGGGGAAGCTGCATTTCATGAAATGAGCATTATAGAAACTAACCTCAGGGTTAAACACTACAATCATTCACAGGTGGGATTTCCCAAAGTTTTGTAACTTTCCATGAAGGGATTTACATATGCCCAAAAGAAGTCGCTGCTGAAACAGGTTTTTTAAGCAGTAAGTCACTGTATCTGTTCATAGTTACCAAGCTGTTGTGCTTTTTGTTTAGTAGGTCAACATACTGTCGTCTTAATTTGTGTCTGGGCCTATCACGCAAGGGCCACTGCCTCACAGAAGGTTTTAATCAAAGCAGCCAAACCAACAAAATAGGACATCCTGGTCAGAACTACTCTTTCAACCTCATTTTGAACTGCTGTTTTTTCAGAGGTTTGGCAAATTGCACGATAAGCCACTTACCGAAGTGTTCACATTTAATGAGAGGCAATTTTTACATAAAAATAATCTTCTGTCACCCAGTCTTCTAAATGTCAAATACCCATGGTTAAATGAAGAACACTGCTACAGTCTCAACCACACTGCCATAAAACACTTCAAGCGCCACGTCTCAAACTGCTGTTCTCTAAAAAGATTTCTCTACTCATATCCCTAGAACCTGGATCCCAATCTTAAAAAAAGATTCTTTCCATGTTTTTGAGTTTCCCACAAACAGAAGGACCATAGCACTGTGCAATATTAAGCTTTGTCTGTATCTATCTTGCTGCTCTATGTTGCTTAGATCTCACAGACAAAACAACTTGTAGGTTCTCCTAGAGCCCAGGACTACAAAACGAAACAGAAAAACAACCCATTGTCATCAAGAATTATTCGATTCCCATCTGGCTTTCCCATGAGTCATGGATTTAAAGATAGAGCCACAATCCTGAGATTTCTAGATTGTTCACAAACAGCCCACAGGCCAAGCCTGATGTATATTTAACAGTATTTCAATTGCAGACCACCCTCTCTGCATTCACATATTCATGACATCTTGGGGGGGGGGGGCAATAATTTGTTGAGGTCACAGGCTCTTTCTTTAAAACAAACCAGAAGTAAAGTTTCATTTTTCTCAAAGATAGATAGGAGGAGGGGGTTGATTTTTAAAAGCCCAATTTCCAGGCACATTGTAAGATTTACACAGAGAAAACATGTACGTGCACGTGTGTGGAAGCAAGGGCAAGCAGCTGCCATATGTCAGAATTAGGGATGGGGCCTCCCAGACCTACCTCATGGCACACATGCCTAATATCTTAGACCTCGGTGTGCTTGTCCAACTAACTCAGGCATAGCTTCCTCCAGTCACTATAAGTGCTTCAACCCCCGTGGTGCAAAGAGAGGGACCAGACTGGAGATCCTTCACCAGCCTCTTCCCCCACTCGATCTGAAAGCACAGACAAAAAGATCAGAGTACAAAGCAGGTTGGCGGTGGACAGGCTTCCGAAAGAAGTGTTCCAATCAGAGCAGCACAAAACATCTGAATCAGTTCAGGTTTGCCTGGGTGGCTCCGTCAGTTAAGCGTCTGCCTTTGGCTCAGGTCATGATCCCAGGGTCCTGGGATCAAGTCCTAATTTGAACTCCTTGTGTATGAGTATTCTACAATGTACTTAGTGTTTTGTTCAACAGTTAGAATTGCAGTATTTTTTGTTTGAAAGAGAGCATACTTGCACGCAAAGAGGGAGAGCAGGGCAGAGGGAGAGGGCAGAGAATTTTAAGTAGGCTCAGCAGTGTAGAACCCAGCACGGTGCTCAATCTCATGACCAGAGCTGAAATCAAGAGTCGGACACCTAACCAACTGAGCCACTAGGTGCCCCTAAAATTGCTCTTTAAAAGATTAAAAGTAGTCAAAACTTTAGACAATTATAATTGGTCAATAGAATTTTTAACAATGCCACAGAACAAACCACTTTTAAAAATCATTCTATGGCAGTTCACATTTTATAAGTTTCTCCATTCTTACAGTTCCTTTGTGTATTTAAAATATTGTTTATTTACTGAGCAAATTTTTATTTAGTGCTTGCTAGGACTTTTTTAGGTCCCGAAATTGAACAGAGAAAACAGGTATTATTTCTGCTCCCCTGTACTTAGCTTCTGGATGGGGCAATAGATCTTTCAATTACAGAACACTGCAAAATTTTGTTTACAAAATGGTATCCTGGCATCTAAAAAAAAAAGAAAGGAAAACTTCTCAGCAAAGGCCTATACTATCATTAACAATATTCTAAAATTTCTTCTATTATTGGTTGAATTGTGTTCTACCAAAATTCATTTGAAATCTTAACCCCCAGTACCGCAGACTGTGACATTATTTGAAAATAGGGCCTTTACAGAGGTAATCAAGTTCAAGTGAGGTTACTAAAATGGCTCTAATCCAATACAACACCTGTCATATTGGGTGATACTTCTGAAAGCCAAGGAATGCCAAAGATTACTAGAAAACCACCAGACATGAGGGAAGAGGCACAAAACATTCTCTGATGGCCCTCAGGTAAAAAAACAAACAAACAAACAAAAAAAAACCTGACATAGATACCTTGATCACAGACTTCTAGCTCCCAGAACAAACATTTCTTTTTTTAAGCCACCCAGTTTGTGTTACTTTACCAGAGAAAATTAATATGTCTTCTAAAAACAAATATTTCTAGCCCTTTAAAATGTGATAGAGCAAAAAAAGAAGCCTTTAATGGTAGAGACAATTCTAACAGAAGAAAATTTTTAATTAACAGTTTTTTATATGCCTTGACAACATGAAGATGCCTACTTAGTTGTGCCTCAATCCAAGTGCATTTTAAAAAAGGGAGAGGGAAAACTGAGTAGTGGAGTTGGTTAAGCGTCCAACCTTGGTTTCAGCTCGGGTCATGAAATCCGGGTCGTGAGATAGAGCCCAGTGTCAGCCTCTGTGCTCAGCACAGCATCTGCTTAAGACTCTCTCTTCCTCTGCTTCTCCCTACCTTTCTCCACCCCCCTCCACTCATTCACATGTACTGGCTCTCTAAAATAAATAAATAAATCTTTAAAAATTAAAAAAAGAGAGATGTATATCCCCAAATTGAAAAGGATTTCTGTTTCTAATGTAAAATAAACTCCTAAGAACACACTTGGAACTATGAATCTACGATCTCTTATAATGCTATAGGGGAAAAATACAGAAAGACAAGTAAATGTTAAGCTGAAAGTTGTTTTGAGTCAATAAAAAGTTGCAAATTTAATATTCGTGACCCATCATTTTTGATTGGCTTTTTTGTCCCCAGAATCTTGTCATTTTTTGTATTTGGAAACTTTCCCATATTTATGTTTAATTATGAAGACAATGAAATGGAAAACTTTCATAGACACAGGCCTTAAGACTAAATGTTTAAAGGAATATGTTCTTTTATAGTTGTAGCTGAATTAGTATGTCTCCTATCAGTTTTAGTTCTCCTGTGACATAGCAAATGGCTATAATCTTGTCCCTCATCTATCCACTATCAGACAATAAAGAAAATGAGTTTTTATCCTAGTTACATCGTCACAGTCTCCTAAATATTAGCAATTACATAGTATCAGGTAGCTTAGGTGGTTTTTCAATACTCATCCATATAATTTGCTTGTATAAATACAAAATTTTACAACCAAAACCAAAGCACAATGATAGTTAAATATTGCTATGAACTGTATGTTTGTGTCCTCTCCCCCCAAAAAACCAAATTCATATGGTAAAGCCCTAATCCTCAGTGTCCTGGTATTTGGAAGTGGGGCCTTCAGGAGTTAATTTGGTCATAAAGATGAAGCACTCATGAACGAGATTAGTGCCCTTTATAAGAAGAGATATGAGATAGTATCTTCATGTCACTACGTAGCAAGAAGATGCCTATCTACAAACCAGCCAAAGAACTCTCATCAGATAACTAAATCTGCCTGTACAGACCTTGAATACTCAGCCTTTAAATAGATACAATAAATATTTGTTGTTTAAGCCACCCAGCCTATGGTGTTTTTGTTCTAATACCCCAAACTGCCTAAGACAAGTACTTAAAAAACAAACAAATAAACCCTGTTCTGATAAAAGTATAATTTGTAACATGGATTCCTACCTAATTTTTATTTTCTGTTAACATTTAGCAAGGGTCGCTTTGGGTATTACAGAAGAGATAGGAGCCTTAGGTGCGGTAGTTTCTATACAAGATGCTGTTGGTGATTAATACCGAAATGTCTGGCAGCTAGGGAACCAGAAAGCCGGTGACTTAAACATAGCCAGTGGAAGCCAATAGATTAACAAGGAAGAAGAGCAGGAAACAATAGAAATAAAAGCTGGCAATGGTTTAAAGTTTAGAAGAACACAGATAAATTCTATTCCATGGCAACAGAAGTCCTTTGTTAAGTGATCTCTCATACTTCCTACTTAGCACAAGTGTAGCCTCAGAAGCTAAACCCATAGAATTGAGAAAAGCATTTACTGCTAGTCAAAAAATTAAAGGAAGGAAAAGCAAAATCTCATTAGGTCCTCATCACTGAGATGGTAGAAGAAAGGGGTTTTGAAAGCAAAAGATGGTACAAAGAGAAATCAAAAGCAACATGGACATGTTCTAGTTTCATCCAGAATGGAGTAGCTATTATTGGACTTAACTCCTAGCTATAAACAAGTATAAAATCCAGACAAAACATATATAAAAACTATTTGCAGGCATTGGACAGCAGCCAACGCAGGGCTATGGTCCTTGAGAGAAAAGAGGCAAACAAAATAAACGTCACATAAACCCCAGATTTCTTCCTAGGGGCATTTTCCAAACCACAGCTCAGGGAAATAGAGCCTAAGTAAAGATAATAGTGTTGTTGGACAACAGAGACAGACATCAGTGTTCTGGGCAGCCAAGAAAACTAACGTGGAATAGCTGAGTCCCCGAAAGGGGAAAAAAACAAAAACAAAACAAACAACAAAACACCACAAACAAGGAGTCCTAATAATTTGTGTAAAATTTCCCCTCAGTCTTTAATGAACTTCTAAGATACACATATCTTAGGGCAAAGATTTAGAAATCCAGCTAAGATAACCACTGGGAAGCTGGAAAGTAGAGCAGAGATTTCCAAGGCCAAAGAATTTGGGTCCGGGAATTAGAGACTGGGGCATCCATCTGAGATCCCAGAGATACCACACTCCTAAGATATGGAGTAAAAATCTCTCCCTATGTATAAGGGCTATGAGCAAAACTAAAGTAGACTTGCCCTCACAAGCTTAGCATACGTTGGTAAAATGAAGGCAATCCACAAATAATTTTAATCTCCGCTAGAACAAAATTAAGCATGCTTCAGAACATAATTCAAAGCATGTATAACATGTATACAATGTTAGCTACACAATCAAAAATTACTAAACATGTTAGAAATCAGTAAAAAAAAATCCAATGATTGAGATAAAATACAGTCAGAAACAAATGATTCAAGTAATGGAGTTAACAGAAGAGCAGTTCAAAATAACTATGGTGAATATATTTAAGAGGGAAAAATTGGAAGAATGGATTAAAATCTATAAAAATATTATAATGAACATCCTGGAAAGACAGAATACATTATCTGAAAGTAAGAACACATCATATAGACTTAGCAGACTAGAAACAGTAAACTGGATTAGCAAATTTGAAGACAATAGAAAAATATCTCAATAAAAGTACAGAAAAAAATCAACACAAAAAGAAATTCTTGGTTTAGACAGGGTCAAATTATACTTTAACTAAAGGCTATTCTAGACAAATGTATTCTGGCAAATATTAAAGACAAGTGTTGAAAAGATCTGAATGCTTCCAAGTAACTCAATATCCTACAACAAAGCCTAAAAATAGAGAAACACAAAAGTCCAACCCCAAACAGAAGAACAGTTCATGTTCTGTGAATTCTAGGATCTCACACGCTATATAAAGCACTATATTGCTTAAAAGGTAGACTATGATAAGTTAAAGATGTATACCACAAATCCTCAAGCAAGCACTAAAAGTGAACCTTAACACAGCAATGATGAACCCTAACTCAGCTCAATTTTGCTATGAACCTAGAACTGCTATAAGAAATAAAGTCTATTATCTTTTTTTATTTTATTTTATTTTTAATTTTTTATTAACATATAATGTACTATTTGCCCCAGGGTACATGTTTGTGAATCATCAGGCTTACACATTTCACAGCATTTGCCATAGCACATACCCTCCCCAATGTCCATAACCTTACCACCTCCCAGCAACCCTTATTACATATATTATATATAAATTATAAAAATATATAAATATATAAATTAAAAATGTAAATTATATATAAAATTTTAACTGTTATAAAATAAAAATTAAAATGTACTGTTATATATAAGAAATAAAGTCTATTAAATACGTACAAGTGTACACACTTGCATGCTCACACAAAGACCTGACAAATAGAAAGCAAGTAACAAGAAATAGATTTACACAAACAGATCTGTGGTAGCCAGAATTCTAAAAGTGGATCCCCAGAAACCCATACCCTAATCCCTAGAATCCCTGTGAATATGTCCAAATAGTAAATATGGCTTGTAGGCCATAGGTTTCTGTTGTGACTATTCAACACCATTATGATAGTCAGAACTCTAACATTCTAGATACTGTGTAAACAAATGGGCATGACTGTTCCATAAAACTTTGCCTGACAAAATTAGATGGTGGGCTGGATTTGGCCTATAGGTTATGGTTTGCCAACACCTAACAAAGAAACACCTAGGAACCTACAAAAAAGATGTTAGAATAAATGAATTCATTAAGGCCACAGGATAAAGGTCAATCTACAAAAAAAAACCATATTTCTATATATAAGCAACAAACAACTGAAAAATTTTTTAAAGATTTTATTTATTTTTTTGACAGAGAGATCACAAGTAGCCAGAGAGGCAGGCAGAGAGAGGGGGGAAGCAGGCTCCCCACTGAGCAGAGAGCCTGATGCGGGGCTCAATCCCAGAACCCTGAGATCATGACCTGAGCCGAAGGCAGAGGCTTTAACCCACTGAGCCACCCAGGTGCCCCAAACAACTATAATTTTTAAAATATTGCAGGAGCACTGAAAATATGATCTATTTAGTGATATATTTCAACATAGTGTATATGTACAAGAGTTGTACAATAAAAACCATAAAACATTATTGACCTAAATTAAAGATGGCCCAAATAAACATATATCATGCTTATGATCACTAATATTTCAGTTCTCCCCTACTCAAGGAGAGATTTAAAGGCGATTCCAAACAAAATTTCAACAGGCCTTTCTGGAGAAAATTTCATGCTAAATCAAACACTATAAGGAAACACATATATACACACACACACAGAAGAGCCAAAACAATGTGGAAAAAGTATAAGTTTGGAAGACTTAACTAAACTACTTGATTTAAATACTTACAAAGCTGTGGTTATCAATGAAAATGTGATATTCACATAAAAACTGACATAAATTGGGGCGCCTGGTTGGCATAATCGGTTAAGTGTCTGACTCTTGGTTTTGGCTCCAGGTATGATTTCAGGGTCATGAGATCGAGCCCCACAATGGCTCCGCACAGAGTCTGCTTATGATCCTCTCCTCTGCCCCTCCTCCCTCATGTGCGCTCTCTCTCCCTCTCTCATTTTCCAAAATAAATACTTTTTAAAAGCTGACATAAATTAATAAAACATAACAGAGGTGAGAAATAGATCCATACAAACATGGCCAATTGATTTTGACCAAGTTGCCAAAGCAGTCCAACTAAGAAAAGTTAACTTTTTCAAAGACTAGTGCTGACAGAATTTAGTATCTGGAAAAAAAAAAGGAAGAGAGGGAAGAGAGAAGAGAAAATTTACCTTAAACATGCTAAAAAAAAAAAAAAAAATCAACTTAAAGTGGGTTATTATACACTTTAAAGAGCTAAAAATAGGAAACATCTGAAGAAAAATAGGAAACATCTAAAAAGAAAATGTAAGACAAAACCTTAGTGACCTTATGGTTAGACTAAGTTTTCTTACGTAGGACAAAATAACACAAACTATAAACAAAACCTGATAAACTTACTTTCAAAAGTAACTTATTCCTTAAAATTATATATATATCTGACAATAGACTTATATCCACAATATTGAAGAATTCTTTCAAATGAAAAAGACATACCAACTAATACAATATGGGCAAAAAAATTTTGAAATTAGAATTCACCAAAAGGATAAACTGATGACAAACAAGCACTCAGAAGGATCCTTAACAAGGTTAGTCATTAGGAAAATGAAAATCAAAACCACAATGAGAAACTATACACCTCCTGGAAGAGCTAAAATTAATAGGACTGATAATGCCCAATGCTGTGGAGGATGGGGAAAGTCACTGAAACACTGATTCATTGTTGGTGTAATGCAAAATAGTATAACCACTAGAGAAAACAGTTGGGTAGTTTCTTAAACATACACTTTCCATATGACTGAACAATTTTAGATAATTACTCAAGAGAAAAATAAACCTAGGTCCACACAACAATTTCCATGGGAATGTCAAGAGCCTCTTTAGTCATAATAATCAAATACTAAAAAGACTCAACCCAAGTGTCCCTAAACTGAAGAAATAACCAAACTGTGGTCTGTCCACTGCTGGTACATGCAACAAACTGGAAGAATCTCAAAAGCATTATGCTAAAAGAAACACAAAAGCCTATTGTATAATCATATAATAACTATATATAAATTTCTAGAAAAGGCAAAAAAATAGACCAGTAATTTCAGGGGCCATGGGTACAATGGGGACTCACTGCAAAGGGGAATGAGGGAGCTTTTGGGGATGACAGAAATGTTCTGTATCATGATTGTGGTTGCAAAGTTCATCAAATTGTACACTTAAAATTGATTAATTTTACTGTATGTTAATTATGCACAACAAAGCTGACCACAAAAAGGTAATTTTGATTTGATCTGATTGTTACAAAGAGTTCAGTTTGTGAAAATTCATTTAGTTTATACTTATGTTGGGGTGCCTGGGTGGCTCAGTGGGCTAAGCCTCTGCCTTTAGCTCAGGTCATGATCTCAGGGGCCTCTAATCGAGCCCCACATCAGGCTCTCTGCTCAGTGGGGAGCCTGCTTCCCCCTCTCTCTCTGCCTACTTGTGATCTCTCTCTCTCTGTCAAATAAATAAAACCTTTAAAAAAAAGAATCTTATACTTATGTTTGCTTTTCTGTATATAATTGAATTAAGGTTTAAAATGTTCAATTATGAAAATATGAATAATGTGGTAAAACATTTAATTGCACACTTGAAATGGAGAAGTTTTATTGGCTGCAAGTTGTACTTCAGTAATTTTTTAATTGATTATGGCAAAAAACAAGGAAAACATCAGACTCAGTATGAATTAGCTTGTATCTACAGGTCCAGAGCTAAAGAAATTGGCTGCCAGCAAAAAGTCATTCAGAGGATATTAAAGTTAAATGAGTTTACTCTGATGCTTATTTTTCCCCCTCACTGATGCTTAACTTATTTTTTCCTCACTTTGGCTATAGTGCAAATCAGTGTTTGTCAAACTAGTTGCTAAAACAGATATCCTCTAAATACTGTAAGCAGCATAATGAATGGTCCCCCCAAAGATCTCTACATCCTAATCTCCAAAAGCTGTGAATATATTACCCTCTGTAACAAAAGGGACCTCACAGATATAATTAAGGGCCTTGTAATGACATTTTATAGATTATCTACAGCTAATTCCATGAATCCTTAAAAGCAGAGAAACTTTTCTTGGCTGCGATGGGAGGGAAATGTGAGTACAGAATAGTCAGAGAGATGCAACATTACTAAATTGGAAGATGGAAAAGAGGGCACAAGAACCAAGGAACGTGGGTGGCCTCTAGAAGCTAGGAAGGTCAAGGAAATTGATTCTCGCACGAAGTCTCCAGAAAGAAATACAGCTAATGGGGGTGACGCCTTGATCTTAGCGCACTGAGACCCATGTTGGACTTCTAAGATATTAAGTTTGTGTTCTTTATTTAAGAAGAAACAAATTGTTATTTTTCACAGATAATATTATTATGTATATACCAAATCCAAAGGAATCTACAGATAAATTGTTACAATTAATAAGTTAAACAGGATAATTTAAAAATCACATTTTAAAAAATCAATGTATTTCTATATTCGAGGGAAAAAAATTATTTTTTTCCTTTTATTTAAACTGAATTAGTTAACATATAACGTATTATTGGCTTCAGAGGTAGAGGTCAGTGATTCATCAGTCTTATATGACACCCAGTGCTCATTACATCACATGCCCTCCTTAAAGTCCATCACCCAGTTACCCCCCCCCACCTCCCACCCCCTCCAGCAACCCTCAGTTTCCTATGATTAAGAGTCTCCTATGGTTTGTCTCCCTCTCTAATTATGTCTTGTTTCATTTTTTCCTCTCTTCCCCATCCTATGATACTCTGTTTTGTTTCTTAAGTTCCACATACCAGTGATATCATACGATAACTGTCTTTCTTTGATTGACTTACTTCGCTTAGCATAAAAGTTTGTGTCATTTTAAACCACTAACTTTGTGGCAATTTCCCACAGCAGCAGTAGAGAATATTCATAGTCTATTGACACAGAGGTAAGTTTAAAACATCACAAAACTAGAAGAAAGAACTTAACTTTCTAGAATCAGAAAGGATTTGATTTCTAACAATTCCACTTAGTAGCCCAGGCAACTTACCTGAGTTTCAGTTATTTCTTCTTTAAATGAAGTGTTTATAGTAACTACTTCATAAGAATATTATAAGAATTAAGTTAAATAGTTGCTTATACTAAGTTCAATAGTTAAGAATTAAGTTAAATAGTTCGCTTATATTATTTTTCTTAGAGAAGATTCCAGAAAACCTTTCAGGTCCAGGAAGATTCTGTATGTAAGATTACTTTGATTTTTTTTTAAGATTTTATTTATCTGACAGAGAGAGACACAGCGAGAGAGGGGAAGGGGAACACAAGCAGGGGGAGTGGGAGAAGGAGAAGCAGGATTCCTGCTGAGCAGGGAGCCCAATGTGGGGCTCAATCCCAGGACCCTGGGACCGTGACAGTAGCCAAAGGCAGATGCTTAACAAATGAGCCTCCCAGGCATCTCTGGTTACTTTGATTTTAATGTTAGAATTAATGTTATAGTGTTTAAGTCGAAAAGATCTAGTGTATTGATCTAATGGAAACTCATTTTATTTTTTTTTAAGATTTTATTTATTTAAGAGAGAGCAAGCAGGAGGAGGGGCACAGAGAAAGGGACAGAATGCCAAGCAGACTCCACTATGAGCATGCAGCCAGACTCGGGGCTTGATCCCACAACACTGAGACCATAACCTGAGCCAAAACCAAGAATTGGAATGCTCAACGGAGTCACACAAGCACCCCCGAAACTCACTCATTTTAAATAAATGGAATGGATACTGCTGGTGGGAATGCAAGCTGGTACAGCCACTCTGGAAAACGACATGGAGGTTCCCCAAGAAGTTAAAAATAGAGCTACCCTATGACCCAGCAATTGTACTACTAGGTATTTACCCCAAAGATACAGATGTAGTGATTTGAAGGGGCACCTGTACCCCAATGTTCATAGCAGCAATGTTCACAATAGCCCAACTGTGGAAAGACTTAAGATGTCCATCAACAGATGAATGGATAAAGATGTGGTCCATTATGCTGAGTGAAATAAATCAAGCAGAGAAAGACAATTATCATATGGTTTCACTCATATGCGGAACATAAGAAGTACAGAGAATCACAGGGGAAGGGAGGGAAAACTGAATGGGAAGAAATCAGAGTGGGAGACAGACCATGAGAGACTCTTGACTCTGGGAAACAAACTGAGGGTTGCTACAGGGGAGGTGGGTGGGGAGTGGGGGTAATTGGGTGATGAGGATTAAGGAAGGCATGTGATGTAATGAGCACTGGGTGTTATGCCCAAGTGATAAATTACTGAACTCTACATCTGAAACGAATGATGTACTATACATTAGCTAATTGAATCTTATTTAAAAAAAATTTTTTTAAGAGGAATGGATGCACAAGTAATTCCTTAGTGTTTTACCTGGAATTAATTCCTCACTAAGGGTTCTAACAATACAAATAAAGTAGTCTAAGAGATGAAGTTCTACATAAAAGCAAGAACATATTTTTTTATTTCATCATTGATCTCATGGGAAAAATTTTCCCTCAAATGCTATTAGGCAGATAATAAAGAGATGTATATTGGCTGATTATGACTATTGGTTGAACTTAGTAGTCTTTTCTGTGATTTCTTTTATGACTTCTTTTTTTATATATTAATTTTGGCCCAATTGGAATATACTCCTAGTATAAGGTATTATGTACAAATCCAATTTTATTTTTTTCATCCAGCTTCCCAGTTTTCTCAACACCATTTACTGACAAATCTATCGTTTCCTCACAGATTTGAGACATGATCTCAAATAGTTACTCTCAAACAGTGTGGATAGGACTTTAAATTTGTACATCAATAGGCAATATGCATCAGAATTATAGTGCACATATCCCTTAAACCAGGAATTTCTTTCCTAAGAACTTATCTCACAGATACACGTACATAAAGAAAATAAATGACATGCACAAAATTATTTGCTGCTATGTGTTTTGAAAGAGTAAAAGTTTGGAAATAATCCAACTGTGTAGGTACAAGGAACTGACCAAATAATAGGTTTGTACAGTAGAATAAATGCAGTCATAGGATAATAAAGGTGCTCTTATATGGGAGGGTCTCCAAGATGTTTTAAGCTTAAAAATAGTATAGAATCCTGCCAATTTTATTTTAAAATGAGGAAAAAGTGAGTATATGCATTATATTACACATAAAATATTTCTGAAGGGAAACATACTGGTTATCTGGGGAAGAGAGGAGTGGCTGAAGTTCAGGAGCAAGAGGTAACTGTTTCTCTCAACTCCCTTTATAGTCTCTGAATTTTGAATCATGTGAATATATTATTACCTATAGGAAAAATTAAATAATTGGGTTAGGGAGAGGGAAGAGAAGCAAAACAAACAAAAACAGCAAAAGGCCATTTGAAATTCTAAATTCTAATTTAGTCAACATAATCTAGAGGTATTTGGCAGAGGACTCTACAGAATAACCATAATTTGAGTATTTTTTTAACTTCTCAACTTTAAATTGGCCCAGCAACAGGTATGGAGCACTGGAGTTAATAAAAGCATCCATAGACCAAAAGCTTTCTAGTGAATTAAGTTGACTCTTAGACCAAAATTCTATGGCAGGTCCCTCCAACAGCAATTTTTTTTTTTAAAGAGAGAAGCCAATTTTTCTAACTTTCTAAAAACTTACTTAGAATTTGACTTTTATCTACTACTGAATTAACCTAGTAAAAAAATCAGTTAATAATAGTTTTTAATCCTATTTTTCTACCCAGTTAGAGAAACTTCTATCACCCCAGCCACTATTCAGCACTACCTCATTACAGCATCTCAGAATCCATTCTTCATTCTTCCTCAATAATTGAGTTGGCATAAAATTAATAATTCTTTAAATTTAGAAGATAATTATTGGTTAGGGCATCTGGGTTTAATTCTAGTCTGCTTTTTAAGGTAACTTCATGGCAAATATCCATTTGCTCTCCATTTATCTTTAAAATTTAGCATAATATTCTAAAGGCACCTGGGTGGCTCAGTAAGTTGGGCATCCAGTGCTTGATTTTGGCTGGAGTTCTGATCTTGAGGTTGCGAGACTGTGCCCTGCATCAGACTCTCAGAGTCTGAGATTCTCTCTCTCCCTTTCATTCTGCCCCCTACACTCACAATCCCCTCCCCAAATAAATAAACCCTTAAAAAAAAGAAAATAAAATTTAACATAATATTCTAAAATTTCAGACTATCATCACAACTAGGAATTAGATATTAGCTAACTTGATATTAGCTAACTTAAATTTTTCAGTTTGAGGGTCTTCCAAATGATGACAATTTAGATACGTAAAAACAATGAAATGGGGGCACCTGGGTGGCTCGGTGGGTTAAAGCCTCTGCCTTCAGTTCAGGTCATGATCCCGGGGTCCTGGGATCGGGCCCCGCATCGGGCTCTCTGCTCAGCGGTGAGCCTGCTTCCCCCTCTCTCTCTGCCTGCCTCTGCCTATGTCTGATCTCTCTCCCTCTGTCAGATAAATAAATAGATAAAATAAAAAATAAAAAAATAAAACAATGAAATGAATCTGTAGGTTTTAAACAGTGTTCAGAGTCCAGTAAACAGGAAATAAAGTAGAATCTTTGGGGTGGGCCAGGGGGGAGTCACTCAAATAATGGCATGAAATTGGAGGTGTTGCAAACCTCCTAAAATAATTAAAAGCTTTAAGTTTACACTGTTTATTTTTAAAGAAAGAAAAAAAAAACAACCTCATCTTCTTTGAATAGAACTAATATTGGAACAACACTCTAAGTGGATTTTATCTATTTAGTTAGTAAAACAGACAAATAGTAAGTTTCAATGTGCCTGTGATTCTCCCAGCATAGATGAACACAGGTACTTTCGAGTTGTGGGGAAACTTTCATAACACATACATGTAGAGCCAAAAATTAACCAAGATTAAATGAAAGTAAGCTAAAATAGTCACTAAGGAAACTCTAACTTACCCACCAATAAACAGTCATTTTTTTTTTCAACTGTATTCCTATGTCAGGACATCCTACCAGACTGATTGCTTTAAATTACTGACCTTCCAGTGTCTTCTAACACTTCTCTGAAAATTACCCAGGAGTGTCTACCTAATTTTGAATTTTGTTTTATGCTAAGCAAATAATGTTTAAACTTACACTTTATAGTCAGTTAAACTTTCACCTCATTTGTCACTTTCAGACATTTGCAAAATTATCCTGAAAATGTTATCCTGAAGTTATAGTCCCTGAAACCAAAACCTGAGACTCTCATCTTTGTGATGCAATCCTGTTTTCCCGTTTTTGCCTTCCCTAGTACTGGTTTCCCCATGAGCCTAATCTAGTTTGAGGGCCATTCTGAGAAGGACAGAAATAACATTACCAGCCAGAGCCCAAGATCCCAATCAGGATGGGAATTAGGCCTGTCACAGACTTGAACTGCCAGGCCATTCTAAGCTCTCTATCTACCCACCAGTCCCAGGAAGCATCATAACTAAGCCTTACCTTGGCATATGTTTAAGCCCAGAACCAGTACTCCTCACTCACTCATTGGCCCACTGCACTTTGGCCTTGAAGTCCCCTCCATGGTGACTCCAGATGGTATGCCTATTCCCCTGGACACCTTATAAAACTGAACCCTGTGCAGGGTTTAAGTCTTCTCTAGAGCTAGACCACCATGGCAGATTTTCTACCACATAATGACATCTCAAATTGGCCACCTTCCCATCCTACTTCTAGAAAGATTTTTATGTTTTTCTGCTCAGCCTCCTAGTCCTAGATTTCCACGGACTTACTCAGTGAGTTTCTTTGCTATACCTTGTTCTACCCAATTCCTCTTGATACAACATTTCTCTAGAACTGGGTCTACATTCTAGCTTTAAGCTTTCTTGCCCTCCTACCATAGGCAACAATAAAGAGCAGGGGAGGAAATGCATTCTCCAAACAGAAAACGCCATGTATTTTGAGCTATAATTACAACTTGTCTCTAGTAAGATAAGATTCATGTAAATGTGAATATTCCTCCAAATCAATCATCTTAAGTTTTTACTCAGGGGAAGAAAAAGGCATTAAAATGAATAAAGATATATGCATCCTTCATGAGTCCTACATCATCTGCAACACCCACCAACACACAGTTACTAATATTTTCCAGATCTTAGTAAGTCTTTGCAAACCTAAGTTTGGATAGCTATACGTAAACGAATTTGGCTTAGAAGGACTAATTTAAAAAATCTGTGGCCATTTTTATAGCCCCTACTTACTTAAAGTGGATCTTGTGTATCTTATAGAGACCTGGTAAAAGCAGGCTTCGACAGGGCACAAGACAAAAACCGAGAAAGTCCTGGGAAGCAATACTCAACTAGAAATACAAATAATCACTTCAGAGAAAAGCTGGAAGAAAGTAAGGGAATATACTGGAATGAATACTTAACTGTCTTTCCTCTTCTTTTCTTAAAGTGATTAATTTTTAATGTAAAGGCCTTCTCTCTTTTCCAATACTTACCTGATCTGGGAGTACTAAGGGCTGGAGTGCCAACTGATAGCTTTTCCACGTCAAATAACACAGGCATGAGAGCATACGTAGCATATTGCTAGGACAGAAGTACTACTTCCTCCAATGCTGACTGCCCACAGATAGCCGGCATGCGTCCAGAATCTAGCCTTGGGGCCCCAGAGGGTAAATCCGATTGTAAAGTGTTGAAGCTCAACAGGCTACAGTGAAGGTGAAGAAAGAGGTGCCCAAATCAGGACCACCAGCTGGGGGGTTAGTGGGAAGACATGACTAAAGATCATGCAGTCTATAAAGCCCCTCAAGATTAAGTACCTTGTTAATGGAGCTAAGGGGACCACCATCCATTCCTATCAAGTCACGAACAACCTGACAAAAAAACCCTAAAAGCAATAGCCCATCAAGGAAAAGAAAATATTACCGTGCAAAATCCTTTAAGGGGAAAATGGTCCCTTTCCACCCACCCCAGACACCAGAGGTAGAGATAGGGGAGGGAATGGGAGCAAAGGTGCAGACTGAAAAAGATGAGCACAGGCACACCAAGCCAGGAGTCTGGTCTTTGCTGATGGTGAATGTGGGGCAGAGCGGGAGAAGCAGAGGCCTGGAAGCACAGGAGATAGGAATAAGAGTCTGTCATGTTTCAGGTCCTGAAAGAGAAACTTTATGGAATCAAACAGGGATGTCATTAGAGGAGTCTACTACCTAACAGAAAACACAGAGTTGATGGGGGGGAGGGGAGGGATTCCACATTTATATCCCAGTGAGTTGAGACTGCTCCAAATGGTTACAGTAACATTCATTTTCTATAGATTATCATCAATAGGTAAAAGTATGGCAAATGTCTAAAAGAACTGTTCTAGCCTATACCTTTGAATGCGCTCAGGCAGCTTCAGAAAGCGGAAAGTCCCTTCTATGTCATACTTCCAGGGAAGTCTTCTTCCTAAAGGTAGTCTAATGCTTTGGAACTCCATTAGCAGGGCAATTTCTTCATGAAGTTGAAAATCTTTTATAAATGGCAAATGCTTCTGTGCCACTCCTAAGACATTGTAAGAATTTTAGGTTTCCCACTCTAAATGAACAGGTCTTATTTTAGTCAACAACCTGACTTATGGTTTCTAGTCCTTCATGCTAACCTACATGAGCACAATGTAAAAAAAATTATATATAAATATGTATATGTATGTGTACATTTATCTCATGTGGTTTTTCCTTTTTAGTAAATCCCTTTACTCCTGAGCATGCACTTTGTACCTATACCTTCAAAAGGTCAATAGGACTAAACATGCCAAAAAAACTCCAAATAACTTCTAGACCCAATGCAATACAAAGCTAACGCATCAGTTCGGCAGAGACATTGATTACCTGATGTTTTCAAAAGGGGATATAGCATGTTGCACCACCATGTATAGGAAGACACTGGAAATATCCAGTTAGGTAAGAATTAGGATCTTGGGGGGTTGACAGGGTGACTGATGGTAATAAAATTCCTCTGTCTTCAAGCATTGATGGAAGAAACATATCTCACAAGAGGGTAATAGTCAACACTCTCAGGGACTATAGGAACACTCTTGGAAGTGGGACATCAAAAGCATATAGGAAATTTGAGAGAGAGTGCCAAAGAGACTGACGCAGTCGATAACGTGCACCAAATGGAAACAAATTTGCAAGCACAACTGTCACACTTTACCTAAGAGATGTTTTCCATCAATAACTGCTCACCATAAAGATGTGCTGTCACCACTGCATGCAAATAGAGAACAACCCGGCACCCAGAATTACTCTGGAGGGAGGGAGGAAGAGGGAAGCCCTTGCCCCAGAAGAATAAAATGTCGCAACTTTCAATAGTGTTCTTAGCCAAATATTCACAAAAAGATCTCTTGCCAAGAAAAAAAATACTTTCCTAATTTGTTTCTTTTGTTGTGTTTTGCTTTGAATTTTAAAAGTTCTTTTTTGTTTTGTTTTAAAGGGCAAACTCATAAATATTTACAGAGATCTTACTAAGCAGAAAAAGAGATTAGAAAATGTTTTTGAATGAATGCAACATGTTTCATGTAAATTGAATTATACAATCAATTTTATATTAAGGAGAAGAACTTATAAGTCACAAAATATACCTACTTTATGGGACAACATCCTAAAGATTTTTTTTTTTATTTATTCATTTGACAGAGAAACAGAAACAGCACAAGCAGGGGGAGCAGCAGAGGGAGAAGCAGGCTCCCCGCCCCAGGGAGCCCAATGTGGGGCTCAATCCAAGGACCCTGGGATCATGACCTGAGCTGAAGGCAGACGCTTAACCAGCCGAGCCACCAGGCGCCCCTGGGACGACATCTTAAATGATATGAGAAGTTAAGATAAATCCAAAGTGTTTTGTATTTATTATGGTTCAAGTTAGATTTAATAAACACACTGGCATCTAAGACAACAAAAACTATATAGTAGTATTAAATGTCACTAAGTAAAATTATTAATAGTTAATAGTAAGTCTTTATTTCAAGATTTTAAACATATCACACATATTGCTAACCATTTAAAATCCTGTTTATTACAGGGTCTTATAAAACCTACTTTCCTGTCTTATGTCCAAGATTGAGTAAAAGTTGATCAATTACCTTTTCACAAATACATAAGATTGACTCATACTTGTATTTTATTGGATAACGATAGTTTGTGCAAAAGCCACATTTGTGTTTTACTGAAAAACAAGATGGTTTCTAAAAAAAAAAACTTTCACTTTAGTCATTAAAAGCCTCCTTGCAACAGCGTCACCACAGAGATGTTTCTGATAGTCTTATACATTAACAAGTACTCAGTGGGGAAAAAACTTTTAAAAAACATGCTTCTTTGAAGATGGTTTACACTTAAATAGGCTTCATTCCCAAATTTCAGAACTATTTAAATAAATACAGACTAAACTCCATTTGTTCCATTCTCTTATGCATTGTATCATTTCTCCTAGAAACTCAGTAGCCCCAGATAGAACTATCACACATATAATTAAGGAAGCCCTTAGCCACGAATGGTGAAAAAGCTATGTTTTGTGATTCATCAAAGTTCAGCTATAAATTGGGCATCAGAAATACTCTTATCACCTATGTAAAATTTTAGACATAATCCCAAAGATGATATACATCCCCTCGGTTTTTGGTTTACCAACAAGCTAACAACTTGTGAAGTGCCTCATAGAACCTAACAAGAAAAGCAAAACAGAAAAAGTACTAACAAAAAGAAGCTTCCACTATCCTGCCCGAAATACTGCATTTCCTTTTAATAAAACGGTAAGAAAATTAACACACATCAGCTTATATCTATAGGCCAGAGGTGTTTGGAAAGAGTTATCTATGTTTTGTCCTTAATTTGCAGGAAAATATGGAGAAATTGATCACTAATAATCCATTCATTTACCAAATATTAATCAAGGGCTTTTTAGAAAATAAAAGTTACCATGGCATATATTATCCTTCTGAAAAGACAGCTGCAACGACAAATGCTGGCTTAGTTTTCTTCACATCCTAAGAAATTACATGTTCTCACAAAAGCTTCAGCACACGCCAGGCTCCATAATGGCTTTAAGAAATCCAGCAGCGGGGCACCTGAGTAGTACAGTCCAGTTGAGTGTCTGACTCTTGGTTTTGGCACAGGGTTTGATCTCGGGGATGTGGGATCAAGCCCCCACACCAGGCTCCATACTCAACAGAGTCTGCTTGGGACTCTCTCTCCCTCTACTCCTCTCCCCTCCCCCATGCTTGCACATGCTCTCTCACTCTCTAAATAATTCTAGAAAAGAAAAGAAAAAGAAAAAGAAAAGAAAAAGGGGCGCCTGGGTGGCTCAATGGGTTAAGCCTCTGCCTTTGGCTCAGGTCATGATCTCAGGGTCCTGGGATCGAGCCCCACATTGGGCTCTCTGCTCAGCAGGGAGCCTGTTCCTCTTTTCTCTCTGCCTGCCTCTCTGCCTACTGCCTACTTGTGATCTCTCTCTCTCTCTCTCTGTCAAATAAATAAATAAAATCTTTAAAAAAAAAAAAAAAAGAAATTCAGCATTAAGGTAATTGTTTAGATACTAAGAAAAGCATGAGTTTCCCTTGACAAATAGAAAACTGATGAAAATTAAAACTGAATTCCCCCAAAATCTCCTATAGCTCTTACTCTTTTCTAAGGTCTGGTAGATAGAAGTCCATAATTTAGATCACTCTTAGGTGTGGGAAAAGTAAATCATGTTTTGTGTATCTAAAGGTCAATACTCACATGATTAAAATACATTTTCAATACATCATTTTAAGAATTATTTTAAGGTTAGAGTTAAGGTAAGAATTAGAGTTAGAACTTATATAGCATTGTGATTTTTACACAAATTCCACATAGGTCTGGGCGCCTGGGTGGCTCAGTTGGTTAAGCAACTGCCTTCGGCTCAGGTCATGATCCTAGAGTCCTGGGATCAAGTCCCACATCAGGCTCCCAGCTCCATGGGGAGTCTGTTTCTCCCTCTGACCTTCTCCCCTCTCATGCTCTCTCTCTCACTGTCTCTATCTCAAATAAATAAATAAAATCTTTAAAAAAAAAAAAAACAAATGCCACATAGGTCAAAGAGAGGCTTTTATTAAACATAAGTTAAATGTGTACTCTCTAGCAAGCCACCGCCAGTTAATAACTACCATCTTATACTTAAAATTACATTGAGTAGGGGAACCTGGGTAGCTCAGTGGGTTAGGGAGCTGTCTTTTGATTTAGGCTCAGGTCATAATCTCAGGGTCCTGAGATCAAACCCCATTTGGGGCTCCATACTCAGCATGGAATCTGCTTGTCCCTCTCCCTCCCTCTGCCCCTCACTATTTCCAACCCCTAATTTCCCCCCCACACACTCTCTCCAACACACACACACTCTCTCTCAAAAAAATAAATCTTTAAAGATAAAATTATATTAAAAAGTAATTGCAGAAGTTGTTGAACAAGAATTAGAAAGGAAATAATGAAAATATAATGAGAGCTCTAAAACAGGGTGCAGTTATTTGAAAAAGAGAAGATGTGGAATTATGATTATTAATTCTAATTTCCTATAAATTATTTGGTACAGTACCTTAACCTGCTTTTTATTTTCCTTAGTGATGAGACAAGGAGATAATATATATCACCTTTTTTAGTACGGTTGTATGAAATATAACCAATTTTGTTTCCAATCATTTTAAAAGCAACTTAAACGTGGGATGATAACCCCTGAAACAAATAATACATTATGTGTTAATAAACAAGGTGAGACAATAATTGTTTTGACATGAATATCAAAAGGATATAAGAGATGCAATGACAAAATCGAATGCTGTAATAAATAACCTCTGATAAGAAATTCTAAATGCAGGTCCAGAGGTAGAAATTATCTCACACACACAGCATCGCTCTATCCAGTTCCCTTAATATTTTCAATTCCCATTTCAAAATTCCTGCCCATATTCATGATTCTCAGTTTAGTATCAAAGTCTAACCTTGGCTATAAAGTCACTACTTTTATTGTCTTGGAAAATATCCATGTGCAAAGAGAAAAAACAAAATGTTATAACTCATACTTATTCTAGGTACTGCCCAAATTCAGAATCAATCCTTATTTCCTTGTGCAGCACTTTCCTGTTGACAAGGATGTTTTTAACTCAAAGGTTCCAAAATCATAATATTTAATAAAACAAATCCCAAAATCAAAAGACTAAATTTCTTTTATTTATTTTTAAAATTTTATTTATTTTTGTGACAGAGAGAGAGAGAGATCACGAGTAGGCAGAGAGGCAGGCAGCAGAGAGATGAAGGAAACAGGTTCCTAGCTGAGCAGAGAGCCCGATGTGGGGCTCGATCCCAGGACCCTGAGATCATGACCTGAGCCTAAGGCAGAGTAACCACTGAGCCACCCAGGCGCCCCGCTAAATTTCTTTTAAATGTTTTCTTTCCCAGAAAGGTTATAATTGCTTTAAAACTAGGTTTAAAAAAAAATGAATGTACAAACCTTAACAGTCTATTAAAAAAAATAGTATCTTGAATATTAATTAGCATTAAATAGACTCTTCATTAACGGGGGTTGGGGGAGAGAAAGCCAGGCAGGCAAAGTGTTCAAGAATGTCCACTGAAAGAATGATTAGTTAGGAAAAGTTCCCTACAGGCTCCTAGTTGGAGTGAGAAACAATTCCCATCACTTCTCTGGAAAATCCCTGGTGAGCAACCATGGACTAGGATCAAAACCCCCACAAGCATTACATAGAAATTGTAATTTCTTTCTGCAAAGTCAGAGAGAAGAAGAAAGTACTGTACAGAATCTAGAGAATTACTGTAGTATCTAAGTAAGGGAGAGACAAAGCTAAGGAAAAAATACACCACTATTAAACATCCACTTGAGGGGAGGGGATATTCAGAAGTCATGAATAAACCAAGGAATCTTGACTTATTAAGTTCCAGAGTTGGGGAGAAAGTCAGACCATTTTATTTTGGGTATGAAATTTAAGTAGGAATTAGAAATTTAGTGTAGGTACAAAGTATGCAGTTGTACCTAAACTTGTACAATTATTTAAATATTGCTAGGTTATGCTAATATTCATCAATAAGTAGGTTTTTTCTATTACAAAACTGTTTTACTGTCATTATAATTAGCAGAATTAATAGAATTAGTTTCTTAAATCCAAGATGAAAGTGTCCCATAAAAAACTAGACCATCGACACATCCTGCTGGAGACACAGAGATGTGCCATTCAGACTCCTTTCAAGAAGGAACTCTATCCAGTGCCAACGAGTGCAGTTAACAGCCGGCCTAGCGGGCATCAGGTCCTTCGTGTCTGCCTCAGTTTTTGCACCTAGGTCATGCCCTTCTCAAGATACCATCAGCCAACGACAGAGTAAGACCACGGTAAGGAGCCGAGCCACAGAGTACCTAACACGAGACTCCTCCCAAACCAACAATCTCTGCTCCAGGGTTCCCACTGGGCTGAGAGATCTGTCAGGTCTCCAACACAACCCTACTGACTGCCTGCAGATCCCATTTCCTCCCTTTTCCTTTTAAAGTGTTAACCCCCAGGAAACCTTCTGCATCCCAACTCAAGCTCAGCATCTGCTCCTCTGAGAATCCAGGTCACGTAGTAGATGATTCATGGTCCAAGAGAGCAGGCAGTAGGAGGAGGTAATGCGGAGGGATCACTTAGCGGCTGGCTGGTAATCAGGACCCATTCTGGGCGGTGTGCACGGACAGGCGGTCCCTTCTCAAAGCATGTTCCCAATGGGTAACCCTTGGAAATATGTACTTGTAGAAAAGGGAACTCTGGCCAGTGTGATAGGATTCAGGGGTCTGAGAAGTGAAGAGGAACAATATGTACAAGGCCAGTGGAAGTAGCTGATAGTTGCAAAACTAGATCGACCCCTATAAGGGGTTATGAAACATGAAGACAGTGGAAAGGCCATAAGGCCTCTTTGCAGTTTACCAAAAGGCCTTTATTTCCTTTTTTCCTGAAGTGGGAGAACAGGAAAAGCTAAAGACCGAACTCAGGATTTAATAGTAAGAGTCTTCCAATTTCAAAAAAATTGAATGCTCAGCTGAGCTACATGATGCCAAGATTAGGACCCTGGTAGGAAAACCTGAGGCTCCACATGAAATGGGAGTGAGCCTCTGGGTAGAAGCCTATGAAGATTCTCTCGCTAGACTCTCTAGATTCTCTCTCTAGAAAGGTGATCCAGACCTCCCTATTAAGATTTAGCATTTCTCCCCATGGAAGAACAATCTATAGAACCCCCTGCCCTGCTAAGCAACAAGAGCCCCTACTCAGGATCTGCCCTCACCTCCTCTTACACCAGGTCACCAATAAATAGGATTCAGTTGCAACAATAATACAGCCAGGGCACACTGGGCCTGAGAAACAGGGACCATATTCAAAAACACGTGCAAGAATCAGTCAGCATATATTAACAGGGATGCATAATATCTACTGACTCTTTTTTTTTCTCCTACTAACTCAGTTTTGAGGATGCTTAACCAAGGATGCTGCACCATAGGCCTGGAGTTACTATTAACTGATGTAGGGAGACAGTCTTGGGATAGAGGACTCATGCTCTGGCAAGGGCCCTAGGAGATGGTATAAATTAGCACTCCTAGTAGCCTGGAGAAACTGATGGCTCATGCTGAGCAAGGCTGAAAAGCCTGAATTAACATTACAGATGGTATAGAAAAGGAATAAAAGTCTTATAGAGTCAGGTACATTGGCCCAGCTATATTATGGAAGGCCTAACAACCCACCCAAGGATTCTATGCCATGAGAAGACCCAGAGGGCACCCCATTCATCAAAGCCATCAGGAATGGGCTGATGAGAGGGGAACCATCATTATTCAGAAGTTCATAATGGCTCTCCCCTACAGACCAGAGTTGATGGTAGAAGAGGCCATAATAGAATGTGGTTCATTGAGAGCAATGAAGATGATGGGGCTCTGATGCAAGGGAGACTAGGTGAGTGTACTTAAACACAGAAGCCAGGGTTGCAATCAACAAAACAAATGGCAAGGTCAAATGGCTACATGTATGAATTTTTGCAAGGAATGGCACTAAAACAATTAAATATCCACATGCAAAATAAAGAATCTCAACCCTTACCTCATACCATAAACAAAGGTGAACTCAAAATGGATCAAAGGCTAGATGCAAAAGCTACAATTAAAATTGTAAAACTTCTAGAAGAAGGTCACAAGGTTTTCAGGATGGCACGCACCAATGACTGAATAAGCCTCTGATACAAGGGTCCAGCCATGCCTGTCCAACTGGGGACTCGTCTAGTGAGCAATCTTTGCTCCCCTATTCCCATGGGGCTGGCAGAGACTTTGTCAGATCAGCCTCATGCTGAGAGCTCCAATTGTGCAACCCCACTTTTGCCCCTTTCATTCCCTAGGTGTTACCAATAAATCTTTTGTCCTCCTAACTTTGTCTCAGTATCTGCTTCCTATTTTATTTTTAAAAAACAAATTCCCTCTTTCAAAACATGCTACACATGTTCCCAGTTCTGCATATAAAGAGCTTGGAAGTCACCACTCCACCTAAAAACAGGTAAAAACCTGAAAAGACTAAAAAAAAAAATCAACTTTTCTTGGATCCCTAAGAGAGGGGAAGACACAGAACAAACCAACTGCCCCCCGTCCCCAAGGACTGGAGAGACAAGGAGACAAATACAGAGTCACAACTTACCAGAGCAGAAATCTGCAAGCAGAAACCTCCACAGGAACCAGTGCCAGGAAAGGAAAATCCTGTCTAACCAACAAATTGCTGGTGGCTCAGTATGGCCAACTCTGAGAGTTAAAGACTCCAGGGAGACCCAATTGTAGAGAGGCACCACAACATCGTGATATTTACCTCCAGGAGCTTAACCAAGTCCTCACAGTAAGTACCAGAGAAAAATCCCCTTGTGTTTCCAGGAGGGAAGGGTCGAAGGAACCATTTTGAAATACATGAGCACACTCCAGTCTCCTTAATAAGGCTGCTCACAGGGAAAACTGGTTAACCAGAGCCCAGATGAACCACATTAGGAGCGTATTATCAGAGCCTAACTGCCCTGGGGGGAAGGGAAATGCCCAACTCCAGCTTTCTCTAGCTTTCCACATGGGAGAAGGAAAATGCCCAACTCCAGCCCACTCTGCCATCCTGTCTCACCTAAGGGAGGAGAAAAAAAAAAAAAAACTGAGAAACTTTTGTAAAGTTCACAGTCTAGAGGCACAGGATAAAAGACCAAGACCTAATCATAGGACTAGAGAATGCTTTCCCTCCCCCCACACTTCACCGCCACATTATTAAAGGCCTATTTGCAGTAGTTCCTTTTATCTGATACATTATTTTCTGACTATAAAGGAAAAAAATCACAAGGCGTACCAAAAGGCAAAAACAGAATCTGAAGAGAGAAAGCAAGCATCAGAACCAGACATGGCAGGGATGTTGGAATTACAGACTGGGAATTTAAAACAACTATAATTAATATGCTAAGGGCTCTAATGGATAAAGTAGACAGCATGCAGGAAATAATAAGCAATGTAAGCAGAGAAATGGAAATCCTAACAAAGAACCAAAAAGAAATGCTCGGGTTAAAATCTCTATAGCCAAACAGAAGAATGCCTTTGATGGGCTCATTGGTAGGCTGGACACAACTGATAAAAGAATGTCTGAGCTGGAGGATATGTCAATAGAACCCTTAAAACTAAAAACAAAAGAGAACAAAGATTAAGGAAAAAAAACTAAAAAACACCAGAATAGAATATCCAAAGACTGGGTGGGATAGTTGTAGAATGTGTATACATACATGTATACACTGACATACATGTAATAGAAATACCAAGAAGAGAAGAGAAAATGAAGAGAAGAACTATCTGAAGCAATCATTTCTGAGAATTTCCCCCAAATTAATGTCAAAAATCAAACTACAAATCCATGAAATTGAGAGAACACTATGCAGGACAAATGCCAAAAGAAATCCCAAACAAACAAAATACGTCTGTATGTCTAAAATACGTCTAAAATATGTCTATATCTAGGCATATCATTTTCAAACTACAGAAAATCAAAGATAAAAAATCCTGAAAGAAGCCAGAGGAAAGAAACACTTTATCTGTAGAGACACAAAGCTAGAATCACATCTGACTTCTCCTTCAACCACATAAGCACGAAGAGAGAGGAGTGAAATGCTTAAGGTGTTAACAGAAAAAAGCCACCAACTAGAATTCTGCCCCCTGCAAGATTATCTTTCAGAAGAGAAGGAAAAATAAAGACTTTCTCATACAAACAAAATTGAGGAATTTGTTGCCAATAGACTTGATTTGCAAGAAATAAATAAGTTCTTTAGAGAGACTAAAGAACTTAAGTAAATCAAGTTCTCCATAAAGGCAGAACATCAAAGAAGGACTAAGTCTAGGTAAAATAAGAACTTGTTTTTCTTACTCCTAATTATCTAACAATAAGTTTGTTCAAAGTAATAATACTAACAATGTATCTGATTATGCATACTTATGTGTATATCCCATGTATGCTCATATAGGTAGCTTACATATAAATGAAATGAATGCCAATAGTGATACTGGGATGACAGGGAGGAATTGGGTTTGTTTTGTTATTATAAGGTACTTACACTACCCATGAAGTGGAATAGTGTTATTTGAAAATGATCTAGAATTGGCTGTAAATATATATTGCAAACTCTAGGGCAACCACTTAAAAAGTAAAAAATAAATAAATAACTGATACGTAAAAAAGGAGAGAAAATGGAATCATATAAAATGCTTAGTTAAAACCACAAAAGGCAGAAAATGAGAGGAAAATAAAAAAAAGGCAACAAATAAAAAACAGTAACAAATATGGTAACTATTAATCTAACTATATCAGCCCTTACTTTACACATCAATGGTCTAAATGCACCAACTGAAAGACAGAGATTGTCAGAGTTGACCAAAAACCATACTATACCATATGATTCTAACTATATGACATTCTGAAAAGGCAAAACTACAGAGGCAGTAAAAAGATCAATGGCTGCTAGGGTTTGTGGGGGAGGGATGAATACGCAGAACAGGAGGATATTTAAGGCAGAAAAGATACTCTGTATGATACCATAATGATAAGTACATGTCATTATACATTTGTCCAAACCCACAGAATATATACTACTAAGAGTTAACCATAATGTAAACTATGGACTTTGGGTCAATGCAGATTCATCAACTATAAGCTGTGCATGTGGGGGCACAGGGAGTACATGAGAAATCTCTGTATTTTCCTTCCAATTTTCCTGTGAACCTAAAACTGCCCTAAAAAAAGTCTTTTCTTTTAAAGTGTTAGAAATTCTGCATCTTGCATCCTATTCTTACAATTACAAGGTAAATTAACATATTAAAGTTGCTGAGAATGCTTCCAAAAAACAAAAAATCTGCTGAACTTATTTTACTCAGCACTTACTAAAATAATCTATGAACCCCTTTCCCTCCTAATACCCATAACATCCCACAGAGGTATGGTCTGTGGAACACACTTTGGGAAGTATAAACCAAGTGGCAGTTTACCGAATTCCAAATATGGCCCTTAAGAAAAAATAAATGATCTCTTAAAACTTATCCTGCAATTGCAAATCTATAAAATGAAAGCATCACATGAAAATGAATTAGAAATTTACATAGTTAACTAATTCTAATTTGTTGTATCCTTGAACATGTTTGAAAAAGTATCAACATCCAAATTTTTTTCAATGATTTGCATTAGGAATTTTCAAAACTAGGACAGCTGACTATCTTGGACTCTCATATTTAAGTTAATTGACTTCTGGGTTATTCAGAGGGTGGACAAACACCTTCCAGGCTACTTTCCTTCCTCTCCATTCTTACTCTGCTCAAATTACATCTCTCAGTGGGACGCCTGGGTGGCTCAGTTGGTTGAGCAACTGCCTTTGGCTCAGGTCATGATCCCGGCATCTCGGGATCCCGCATCGGGCTCCTTGCTCGGCAGGGAACCTGCTCCTCTCTCTGCCTCTACCTGCCTCTCTGCCTGCTTGTGTTCTCTCTCTGTTAAATGAATAAATAAAATCTTTAAAAAAAAAATTACATCTCTCAGTCAAAGAATGTTCTTCACAGCTTGGCCTAACCTTATCAGCATAATTTCTGACTACTTCACAGATCTTTTCTCTTAGTCCTTGGCCACCAAACATTCTGGATCTAAGGCCCTATAGCACATTTTCTCTGTACCTTATGCCCATAGTCTATTTAACATTTTCTTATGTATCTTTCTTTTTCTGAAGTAGATTATCAGACCCTCAGGGATTGGAAGAAAACCCTATGCATCTTTATAACCTCATTAGCTAAGATGATGTATGACATGATAACTTCCCTTTTCCTGCCTGAGTTATCAATCTCAATTTGTCTGTCCTTATTCATATCAAAAATCTACTTGAGATCATTGTTATATGTAAGCTCACAAGCCAAATAATAAACAATTTCATTGCCTTTTTTTAAATCCATCTTTCATCTTGGCTATACAGAATGAACCAATATTCTTTTCCCTCTATGGACAGTATAAGTGCCTTCCAGATCACAGATAGACACAGTCGTATGTTCTAAGATATATCCAACCAAAGCACCATATCCACATGCAACTGCAGCGGACAGTCTTTACATAAAAGATGTAAAGAAAACTCAAAATATTAGATAACTAGAGTGACCATATAATTCATAATCCAGGGGCGCCTGGGTGGCTCAGTGGGTTGGAGCCTCTGCCTTCGGCTCGGATTGTGATCTTGGGGTCCTGGGATCAAGCCCCACATCGGGTTTTCTGCTTCACAAGGAGCCTACTTCCCCCTCTCTCTCTCTGCTTGCTTCTCTGCCTGCTTGTGATCTCTCTCTGTCAAATAAATAAATAAAATCTTTTAAAAAATTCATAATCCACATCAGACATTGCTGAAAGTGAAGACTACTAATCATTAAACCAGAACAACACACAAACTAATTATGTCTCAGTAAACCCCCTCTACCCTATCTACTAATTTTATTTTTGTAACAAGTTTGCTACAGAAATTGCATATCACCTGTTCGATATTTATTCAATACCTCCTGTGTGCCAGGTACTTTGCTAAGGCAGTGAGATTTAAAAAAAAAAAAATACACAAGGCAAATATAATCCTTGCCTTTTTGGAAGAAACAGAAATAGGGGAACAAACATATAACTAAAATAATTACAAATTGTGATTTTAAATACTTGAAAGGAAAAAAAATAATAACTTTAGAAAAGAAAGGAACTACTAGAGAGAGGCTGTTCACAAAAGACCTCTCTGGAGTGGTGACATTTGAACTATGACTCGAAAGCTGAGTCAGATTAACTATGGGAGTGGCTGGAGATGGAAAGTAGGGAAGACTTCCAAACTCAGAGAACAGCATGTGCAAAGGCCCTGAAAGGGGAAACTTTAGTTTAAGTGAGAAAATGAAGAAGACTTGTTGGCTTATAGTTTAGCGAAGAAAAGAATACATGTCTGGGGCAGACTGGAGAGGTCAGAAGTCTTGCGCTCCTGATCTAAAATACTTGGGGGAAAAGGAAAGTAGAATCTTAACTGTCAATGCACAGAGCAGGGTGAATTTATTAAGCATTTCCTCTACTGCTCCCCCTAGCATAAGGTCACCCAAAGAGGTAAATTAAGTCAAAGAAGAAGAAAGGATAGTAAAATGAACTGTGTTCATTTCCTCATTTAACACAAGGACATAATGAGGAAGGTGGAATAGGATTAGAAACCTCCTACCACACGAGCTTCCCCACTGGGTATCACTATGTTCTCCTCTACAAATTTGGGAGCTGATGTCTCTTTCTTCGCATCTTCAAAAGTCCGTCAGGATCATGCCTTTTCCAAATGGCCACAGCATGGAGAAAGTTCTTGACAACTTACACAGTACTTTTAAGTTTGAATAAGATGTAAAATTAAGATTGCACAATAATACTCAGGGAAGCAGAATGCATTTCTTCTACCAAAAGTTGGATACATATTTCTGAGTGTCAGGGGTTTTATCAAGAACAAAGGGAAGCACAAATCCAGGGAAGAAATTAGAGGTCAGAGTAAAGCCATTTTCAAATGTAAAAAAATAAACAATATTAAGCCTAAACATGAACTAATTTTAAAAGAAAAGAGACTCCAGCATAATTGGGGGGTCTAGGAAAACTTTGAGCTTTATTCTAGTGTTTTGGGTTCAGCAAAATACATTTTGCCAAACGCTTTCCCCCTTAATTCAGAAAAGGCATGCATATTTCAAAGGAAATTTAATCCATATGTTTCTGATTCATTTACACTTAATTCATCAAAATGTTGTTTTGTAAGAGTTATTTGGTGTCCAAGAAGTCTTATAAGACTCTTCTCTTTGAACCAGAAAGTCTTGCATTGCCAGGACTAAATGGAACTTTATATGCAAAAAGAATAGGACCTGGTGTTCCTCTAGGAAGTTTGGCCCATAAACTAGACTCTACTCCTAGAGTCTTGAGGTCAAGAGTAACAGGTAATGCTGAGATTAAGGAGGGAATCTTAAGCTAGATAAAGAGAAAACTGTCAGACAACACTTTCCAGTGAAACAAACTCATCATTCTGTTATTGAGAAGCAAGGTTGTTTGTTTGTTTGTTTCATTTTTTATTATGGAAAACCATTCCAATGTTTCAACAAGAAAATGAAGGACTTTGGTCCTTAGCATGGAATGTTATACTTAGTTATTAACCATGAATAAATATGTTATTTTATAAAACAATAGGGATAGTGTATTTCCTCTGGTATTCCAAGCATTCTGTTACACAAATTGTGAGCTTCCTCAATGCCTTCATGTACTTCACTACTTGTTTTGGGTCTCAAGAATGCTTTCCTTAAATCTAATTGATGTTCACATTTTCTATTAACCAGTAGGCTTTTTATCTTTAGGTATGCACTTACAGGATTGGCTCTTCTGTCTTGCTGTGTGTGTGTGTTTAATAAGCATGCAAAGTCTCTACATTTAAAGACATATTAGCCTGTGGTGCATTTACTGTGCTTATTAATTTGATTGTGCATACATAATGGCAACAGTTCAAAACATCTTTTCCAATGATCCAAATAACATGATACAGTTACAGTGTTATCCCTCCATAGATGTGGGAAAGCCCACAGTCTCTTGAATGACAATGAGACACAGGGATCTAAAAATACAGACCTCAGACTTAAAATGACTATGACGATTTCCTATGATCAAAACCGCAAAAGAGTTCAGTGAAAATAACTTGACTAAAATATTGAAAAGTAACAATAGCAGTTGCTGTTAATATTTTAACTACTCAATTTAAACTAAAAAAAGTGATTTGAAAAAAGTACACTATAGATTTGCATTATTTGATAATACTGTCATGGGTCTGCATAATCAATATTATCTAGTGATAAAATTTTTTTAAGTAATCCAATGTGGGGCTCGAATTTTTGACCCCAAAATCAAGAGTCGTATCCTCCACCAAGTGAACCAGCCAGGTGATATAATTTTAGGCATTTTTAAGTGATACAATTGTTAACACTCCTTTTAAATCCAAAATATTAGCGTTATATAAAGTAAATAAATCCTCGTTTTTAAAAAAATCCCAATTATCTGCACAAAAATTTTGCTGAACGCAGACTACACATTAAAGACAAAAGGTTGATGACTCCTGGAATATATTGAGAGCCTAGTATCCAAACAACAGTTTTTTTCTAAAGGCTTGAGCTGTATATTGCAAGGTATAAGATTTGGAACTTACAGAATTGTCTTATCTCTTATTGTTAATTATATTAAGAAAAAGAGATATCTACAAAGAGAATTTGGATCAGGTCCCAGCTCTACCATTTAGCAACTGTTCACTTAGGCATTTTTTTTTTCATTCTCTATCAGCCAGGTTCCTTATCCTTAAAATGGGTAAAACAGTATTTTAATCTCAAAGAGCAGAGAAGTAAATACACGTGCATTAAAGTAATACAGCTGCTACAACAAACAAATAACCAAATTATAATAACTTGAATATGACGAAAACTTATTTCTCATACACATACAAACCTATATGGGTTTTCTTGATTGTCAGGGGGCTCTACTCCAATCAGGGACTTTGGAACCAAGGCTCTTTAAATCTTGTAACCCCACCGTTTCCAATGCATCACTTCTAAGATTGTATGCTTTCCTCCTCAAGCCAGAGGAAAAGGAAAAGGCACTGAGCATCACATGTGGGAAGATTCTATGGTCTAGACCTAGAAGTGGTACACCTCACTACTATTCCATTAGCAAAAACTAATTCACATGGCCACACCTAATTACAAATGAGTACGGAAATGTACCAGCTGGGTTGCCAGGCAGAAGAAGAAACAGGATGAGAGAAAACTAGCCATTCTTTGCCACATGCAAAGTGCACAGCAATCTTCCTTTCATGTAATAAGTTCTCAACAAATGTTGGCTTTTTGCTGTCACCATTATTAATAAAGTTTCTCGTAAGCGTAGACATTTGGCTTAGAGGACACCAGCCTCATTGGCAGGGCAGGTGAATACATATTTTTCATATAGCTGAGATAAATTCATGTATGTCCAAAATTAAAATACAACAGCAAAATGTTTTTGAGAAGAAGCTTTACACTTAATGGCTAGATGTATCAAACAGGGTTCTAAACAAAAGACTATATATGTTCTTAAAAACGACTATGGTAATGAAAAGAATCAAGCAGGCTTTTCAGGCTTCAGATGTTCCAAGATCCAAGCTTAGTGGATTAGAACAAAATCCTTAGGCAGTGGCATTTCAAATATCATTATAGCAAAGCCCAAGCTGCTGTCCAAACTCCTTTGCTGCATTATCTTCTTGTTGCAAAGCATACAGCTTCCATGGTATACAAGCTGAAAATTGGGGTTTTTTTTTTTTTGTCTGCAGAGTTCCCATTGTATTAATGTTTTCTATCATGGAATAAAGCCTATGCAGTCCACCAATATCTCCCGGTACAGATTTAGAACTATACCTATTTTTCTTCAAGTTAAGACCTAAAACTATACCTGTCTCTCCAGGCCAATGTGGGAAAACTCCTAAAAGATCATTCTTTTCTTCTTAAAGAAATTACTTTTTGAAAACTTTAAGTAAAAGAAAAGTTCAAGATTTTTCAGGGTCTGCCTGGTTCTAATGGTAAAGCATTGCCAATCCAAGGGACAGATTTCAGCAGCTTTAAAAAGAGTTTGTTAATTAAAATCACCCTTCTCTTAACTTGCCTCTTTTTCTGTCTCTTTAGTTGGCCCAACTTGTCCATTAGTATAATATTAAACAAATGAAAACAAAAGGAAAAATGAAGCGAGGTTCTTTCTATGCATATTTCTAAGACCAGGCAGTGTGTGCTCCAAACCATGTCCACAGAGCCAAAATTGTTCAGAAAATAAAGCAGCTTCTTAGCTGTTTGAAAACTACTTGTATTTAAGGCTTGCTTTATGTACCCAAAAAGATTCATATCCTTGCAGTTTAAAAAGTAAGAGCAAAACAGACACTACTAAAATACAATACTCATGTCCACATACAAGGCTTTGACGGGGCCTCTGAAACATATCCAAGAAAGCAAACTACCTCTTAATCCCATCAGAAAATGCCCAAGGAGGCCTCACATTACTTTCCCCCAATAACTTGCTAACCTTGGAAAGTAAAGCTTTCCGAATGTCCCCAACAACCTTGGCTTTCTGATCATGTGATCAGAGAAAGAACCACACTCTGGCTTTCATTAGTTTGAGGACATCTGCAAGGAGAACTTACAACACAAAACAATCTCGGTCGCTGATCTTGTTCTCTCATCTGGACCAAACAGTGTTAGTGTCAACAATTGCAGTAAACAGCATGGGGAGAGCTAACGTAAACATTTTGGAAATCATAAGCTTAATATCATTGTTCAGAAGTTGGACCAAGCTATGACTAAACTCTTCTGCACTCGAGACCGAGACCGCAGGCTAGAGACTGACTTTGATATATTTCCAGAAAGAAAGTGTATCCAAACCTGCACACTGGGAGAAAAGTAAACATTCCCGGCATTGGACGTAGATGTGGCAACAGGTACAGGGAGTGTGTGTGTGGGGGGGTGATTCATGCAAAAGGCAGGACAAGAGTCAGTAACGCCTAGAGCAGGTGGGAGGCCTTCTGTGGGCCCCACTGTTGTTAAAGTCAAGTCATATAAGTAGATACTGTTTATTTCTGCAGTGGCAGTTCAGCTCGAGCTCCTCTGGCCACAGTTTTTAAAATAGCTCCATGCCATTCCTATTATGTGTGGGCTTTCTTTAGACCCAGTGCAAGACAATGGAAAAACCAACCTAAACAAAAACAAATGGAAACTAAATACTTTGGGTTCACTTTATAAACATGTCTGCCACAAGGCAGGTAATTACCTTCAAATAAGGGGATAATTTCCCGGGTCACGATGCCCAAGTGAGAATTTTGATGTCATTTATAAGATTGTAATGTTCTTTCTAGATGTTTCTGTCATCCCTATTTCTTTGCAGCCAAAGACACTTCTGAGCTTCATGTTTATTCCCATGGCTAACCCCATGATAAAGACAGACTACACGGATTGGTACCTACTCTATCGCTTTTACAATGGAATGCTTACCATCGCTAGACTGAATTGAAATGATTTGGCCCAAGCCTTCTCTACTGAAAGACTCTCTAAGTTAGAAGAAGGAATGCTCTCTCTTTTTACGATGACATTTGGGCAGCCCTTTATGATTTTCCATTGGCTTTGTCATTATTGTCCATAGCAACCTTGAAAGGTAGACCAACCGAAAAATGGCCCATTTTGAGCAGATAAGATAACAGGAGGCAGGAAGTGACAGGGTTGGGATTTGAACCCGGGGCATCGGATGCTGTACACTCTTTCCGCTATACCATGTTATCTCTACTAAATGTAAGGGGCTGAATTAGAACACTCCCTCATTATAAAGTGGACTCTGAAAATCACTGAATACTTTATTCCAGGTCACGGTGCTAGTGGATGGCAGAGGTAAGATTTGACACCTGAGTGCTTCTGGGTCCAGAGCCCATGATTTTGGTACCAGACTGCACTGCCGTCACTCCCAGGTGGCCAAAGGCTGTAAAGTTTGCACTGAAAACCAGCTAAATAAGAAACTATCAGAATTGCTCATACTTCCTCAGCATCTTATTCAGTTCATGATCTCATTCTAGATCTTTTTGTCTGTGAGTCCTTAGATCTATAATAAGATTTCAGGATAGCTCTTGTGTTTTTTTTTAATTGTCCTCAGTCTTAGGAAGGCTGCATTCATTAATATGTGCTGAGCTAGTTCTGCATCTTATATTACATGGCTATTTATTTCTCTTCTTCCTTGGTCTGAAAAGTCAACTGAGAAGTATTTATTAAGTACTTACTGTGGGCCAAGCACTATGCTACACATTGCAAGGTATTAAAAAAAAAAGCGAAAGACATTAAATCACCTTCAAGGAGTTTACAGTCCAGCTAGAAATACATGATTCCAAATGATAGCTGGAAACATCTACATGCTCAGCTCAAAAACGCTTAAAAAGTATAAAACACTGAAACAAGAGAAAGATGTTTGGAACCTTTAAGATACTGACTAAGTAATAACAACACTGTAATCATCTATAACATTTTGTCTATCCTCCATTTGAACACAGATCTTTTGACTGTAAAAGACAGAAGCAACTCAGATTAGGTTAGGCAAAAAAGGGAATTTATTTGTTCATATTTATAAAAATTCTCTACAAATTCATCATAACTTGCAATCCTGGTCCAAAAGCAAACTCTCAGTGAAAATAGCTATCTATGTCACTATACACTTTTTTTGTGAAGAATAAACACAGGCTTAATTTTAGTTTCATCAAGTTTTTCAATATGTAACTATGCAGTTGAATATACAGCAAAAAAGAAATGATTGTTTTCCTTTTTTTTTTTTTTCTGAATGGAGAATTTATCTTTGCCAATTGAAAGGCCCTAAAATAACTATAGTGACCTCTAGGCCTCTCGCTACTATGGTTCTCAGCTGTGGTCCACAACAATAATCTAAGAATCTTTTAAAAGGAAATCAATGCCTCCTTTTCTCCCCTCAGCACAAGACCAATTCAATCAGAAGCCAGGGAATTGGGGCTTAGACAACAGTATTTCCTACTTGCAATGAGGATTTAAAACCCATCTTTTGCCTCATACCTACATTATACCATCTACTCAGTCAAAAAATTAGCAGTGCTCCCCAGTTAATGACAAAAGGATGGAAAGCTAATTTTGGCTCCTAGACAAGGGCAAAACAAGAACAAACAACAGACTAATTCAGGCGCACTTATTTTTTCCCCAAATGTGGCAGTGATTATTGGCCATGATATCTAGGAACCATTCACAATTTCCTTGCAAGGATCTCTTCCCAACCATAATATCCTAGAATCTTTTATATGTGCCCTCCACTTTCTGTTGTTCTTGTTGTTGTTCTTATTGTTTTGTGCTCACAAAATTAGCCAGACAATGATTTGAAATTAATCTGCAGGCTGGATGAAAAATACGAATTCGAGGTTTAGACTACTATGTTGGGCAGAAAAAGGCAGATCTGAGTGCATGGTATTCTGCTGTCCAACACCACAGCCAGTTGATAGGCTGTCCCACACGCTGTTCTGAAGCAGAAGGCCAATCACTTGAGGTCGTTAAAGGACAGTTATTTTAAGGGGCTTGTTAGTGAGCCATGTGAAATGACAGGAGCCATAAAGTCGGCCATAAATGTCGCTTGTAATGAAAGATAATGCATCCATGGTGGTTCATTTAAGAAAACATAGGACTGCATCAGGAGGACAGCAGTTTAGCTACTGTTTTATTCACACACACACACACAAAAAGGGCATTTTGTGGAAGAAGGGAGTCATTTACATTGACTGCATTGGAGGAAAAAGCCTTAAAAGGTGGCAGCTTATTGCTTATGGGGTTTATTATGTTCTGCCAACTCAGAGGGATCATATGGCTGCAGGGATTGTCTTCTTCACTTACCTTGACTCCATAGCCATTGCTGACCCATGAAGGAAATCTATGTCTTCAGAATCAACAACTTACTCTCAGTGGCCCAATTGGCAGAAAATAAAAATAAACAAACACAAAAACCTCATATTTTGCAATATTAACCAAGAAAACGCTGACCTTCCACCTTCTACCTAATCTACCCCCAATTGCTTCTTTGACACCACGCCTAGTCAAATGAAGGAGTTTTCAAAAGAAGGAAAGAAACATCTGCTTGGACTTCAGATTCCCCTCCAAAGCAGAAATCAAGCCTCGAAAGGTTACAAGTTTCAACGAGCATGCAAGACAAAGGAGAAAGTTCGACTGCTTATCCCACTTGACCTTGGCTTTAACGCAGGATCACGTTGATCCTGATGGAAAGATTAAAACTCCAAGTCCAGAACTGCTCACCAAGCAAATTCACAAGGGGAGTTCTAAGAGTTCTTTGGCACTCTTGTTTCATATGGAATTAGCAGGGACGATCCCAGGCCGCAAATGTAGCAATATTTTAACTCAGTGTGCAAAATTTCAAAGATAAAGCCTGAGATTGGAAGCCGGACTGAACTTCTCAAACACTGCTTTCCTGGTAGGCTTTGTCAAAACAAACAAACAAAAACAAAAAACAAAAACAAACAAACAAAAAAAAACACCAAAAAACCCACACACAAGCATGTACGAGAGTTGTTGAAAGATTTCTTTATGGAGGGGGAAAATAGAGGTCATTAGGGCCTTGAGAGGTAAAGGATAAGGTAGGGGATAACCTACCAAAACCCAAAAACATTTTGCCTTACATATCCCTACTCTAAAATGCAAGTTCAGGCTACCTTCATGAAAATTACTTTCATAGAACGGCAAAACGGTGTTGTCGAAAACCCACTTCCAGGCTTCGGAGCCAAAATATAATGTGAAAACAGAGTTTGGGATAAAGAAGAATAGCTTTATTGCTTTGCCAGGCAAAGGAGGGTGCAGCAGGCTACAGCCTTCAAAAACTGCAAGCCCACCAGGAAGAAGGGTGGGGGAAGAGGGTGGGGAGGTTTCACTGGGAAATACAGGACCGAGCCAGTTTCTACAGGAACTGCGTACCTGCTACCGGCCCCATTAGTCGTTTTCAGGGTGGTACCAGGTGTCTAAAAACAAGGCTAAGAAGGGAGGTGGGGAGGTTTGCAGAAGAGAGGGAAAAGGTTACTTTAAAAAAGAGCTTTCCTGGGGCGCCTGGGTGGCTCAGTCGTTTAAGCGTCTGCCTTTGGCTCAGGTCATGATCCGAGGGTACTGGGATCAAGCCCCCATCGGGCTTCCGGCTCCGCAGGAAGCCTGCTTCTCTCTGTCTCCCTCCTCCTGCTTGTGTACCCTCTCTCACTGTGTCTCTCTCTGTCAAATAAATAAATAAAATAAAATCTTTAAAAAAAAATAAAATAAAATAGAGCTTTCCTGAAGCGTTAGTGCAGCCATTTTTATCTGTTCAACTTCATGCTTTCAAGCGGTTTCAGTGGCACATAAATGATCACATCTTTCCACAGTAAACATTACAGCACTTGTGAATCATTAATCAGAAATATAAACTTTCAACTTAAAATTTTGAAAATCTGAGAGAAGAAGTAACAACAAAAGAGAGATTAACAGCAAACGTCCGAGCTGGTCCACTAGCCCATCCGTTAAATCGCTCCAACAGAAAGCACCCTGGACCAGTGATCCAGGAAACTGGGTTCCAGCCCCACGTCAGCCACTGTCTGACGGCAAGCTTCTTAGGTTCTTTAGGGCCCAATTTCCTCATCAGCAAAATAAAAGGGTCAGAGTAGAGGAATTCTAGAACCAACTATTCATTGGTATTATGGAAGCTACGCAAAGCTGCTCATGAATATCATGCCTCCTTTTCCAGCTTGTTTTTTCTGACAAGACCAATTCATAGCAGTTTCTTCCTCTTCCCTGTTCAGTCTGCTCATTAACTCTCCCACTGCTCTCTTAACTTAGTTCAGTATTATTCAATCCCCGTAATGTCTTTTCTCTGAGATTGTAAACTCCTCGGAGGTACAATTTGTTTCTAACAGCGTCCCTCACTGAAACTGAAAGTGTTAAGCACACGGTAGATGTTTATACACTTTTTTTTTTGATATGTGTATGAATGAATGAATACTTACACTTAGTAAGTATTGACGTGAACAGTCACTACTGATCACAAAAATAAGCCAAGAGAAACCACTGATTTCTAGAAAGCGAAATCTAGTCACTAAGCCAAAAACTTGCCTAGGCCACGTTTGTTAGACAGAAAAAAAAAAAATTCATATCCCCACTTTAAAATCCCTCTGTTGCCCCTATTTTGATAAAATTACAAAGGTTATAAATTGCATCTGAAAATGTTAAAGATCTATAATAAGATGAACAAATCAATTGACACCAAAAGTATTTGTGGAAGAAATTCTACATCTTCCTAGTCCTTATTAATATACTGTACTAATTTTCTAGTGTTTCTTGAGGCTTTACTCTATTTTACTAATTAATACAGAAATACTTAACTCTGTACCACATTTAAGATAATTTAAGCTGTCATCCTTTTTCTGTTCCTATTAAAACTTAATTCAGTACAGCTAGTATAAATTTATTGGCCTTTGTTGTTAAAAATATCTACTGTTTTCACTCATTCTCTACCACATACATACTAAAGAAAAACTCTTACGGGCATGAATATAAAAATTAGTGTGTTGGGCGCCTGGGTAGCTCAGTTGGTTGAGCGACTGCCTCTGGCTCAGGTCATGATCCCGGAGTCCCGGGATCGAGTCCCACATCGGGCTCCCAGCTCCATGGGGAGTCTGCTTCTCACTCTGACCTTCTCCCTTCTCATGCTCTCTCTCACTCTCTCTCTTTCCTAATAAATAAATAAATAATCTTTAAAAAAAAATTAGTGTGTTTATGGATTTTACCAATATTACTGACTCCTGTGGATAAATGTTTTCAGTGTTTATCATCCCAGAAAAGTGCTATGTCCTAAGATTGGACTGGAGAAATAATTAGTTAACAACCATAGGCAAAAGGAGAAAATAATAGGCTCTGACATTCTAAGAGTCTTACAACATCACTGACAAGAGCTCTCTCCTGCTAGCATATGGAAAGTTTTCTTACTTGCTAATTAGACTCTACATCCCTCTGCTCTTTACTGCATAAACACCAATTTTATCCTACGCATAACCTCAATTAGTTTTTCCTATGCTAATAGCTAAGGAGACATGGTACACATTTTTCTCTCCTAGATTTTGGTTATCAGCGTGTCTCTGAAAGGAAAGCACATAGAGAAAAATCACAGCCAGATAAACAAAATTAATTCCTAAGAGAAATAAGTCACAAGACTATGAAGGACCATAAATTAGGTAAGCAACAAACACGACATCCTTTTTATATGCTAGATATTCAGAAATAAACATTTCTTTCCCATGTGGTTTTCAGCTCTCTGTTAAAGTTTACTATCACAAACTTTAACTTTGGCTTAAGTATATCTTAAAATATTTGTTAATCTCATCTGGTCACAACAAAAATCATTAGGAAACCCCAAACCAGTTGAGTTGGTTGGAATTATAAGTTGGTTGGAATCACACACACACACACACACACACACACACACACACACACCCCCCCTAGTGACCACACTATTTTAAAAATCCCTTTTGTCGCTAGCACTTTGTTTTAGAAAGAGTGTCCCTTTTCCCCAACTCTACCTTAAAAAGACAGTTATAATTGCAAGTGTCCCAGATAAACAAGAACGCTGATAAGGCAGTGAAACTGAAAACAAAGCCAACAAGGGTAACGCATGGCAGCACTTGCTCTTTCCGTCCTGTGACGCTTGAGCTCACGTGGGCCACCATTAGCACGTGGTGGTTGCCAACCGAGGCTCACAGTATTCACTCGGGAAGCCTGAACGCCCACAAACAACAGAGAGAAGTGGTGGGAAGATACATACACCTGTGATGTATCTTCTTGTCTTGACTATGAGAGATGTGGGTTAGAGTAACTCAGAGTTACTGAACAACAAGGCTGTTCGGCATATGTATCAGACTGACCCAAGTTTGATATGACAGAAACAGCACGTTCTGCTATTCAATGAACCCATTGGTGTAAATACCAGTCAGGCAGCCCACGAAATCCAGCGGAGTTCAGTTTATTTTGCACGTACTGCAACATTTTCTGACATTTTTGCTCTCAAGTACAAAGAAAAAAATTTAACCACTGAATTGACCTGACACAAAAAGAAAAGAAAGCGGTTGCTTAAAACCAAAAATATATCTCTGAAAAAAAAATCTTATTCTAAATCTTTTTTAGTGATCATCAAATGGAATCCATTATATGGGATTATATTTGGCTGTTCTCCTAAAAAGTATACAGTTAACTCATTATTCACTTAGAAGATGCAGCTTAAAAACGATGTTAAGCAACATCATAATTCAGAGTAACTAAACCTCATACAGACTAAAAGAGTGTCAGAAAATATAAATTACTTCCAAAGAATAGGCCCTCATTTTTCAAAAGAAATTATGTAGCCTTCTGTTTCTCTGCAACTGAGTGAAACCCCTTAGCAAAAATGAAGTATACCACTGAGAGAAATGAGCACTTTTTTTTATTCCAGTATAGTTAACACTGTTGTATTAGTTTCAAGCATACAATACAGTGATTCAACAATTCTATACATTACTCAGTGCTCATCATGATAAATCATGATAAGTGTACTCTCCATCCCCTTCCTCTATTTCACCCCTCCCCCCCACCCACCTCCTCTCTGGTAACCATGAGTTTGTTCTTTACAGGTAAGAATCTAGGTTGTGTATTTTGTTGGTTTGGTTTGGTTTATCTCTTTTTTTTCTTTGTTCATTTGTTTTGTTTCTTAAATTCCACATATGAGTGAAATCATATGGTATTTGTTGTTCTCAGACTTATTTCACTTAGCATTATACTCTTTAGATCATCCATGTTGTTGCAAATGGCAAGATTTCATTCTTTTCATGGTTGAGTAATATTCCACTGTATTTTTACACCATTTCTTTATCCATTCATCAACTGATGGGCACTTGGGCTACTTCCATAATTTGGCTATTGTAAATAATGCTGCAATAAACATAGGGGTGCATATATCCCTTCAAATTAGTGTTTTCATATTCTTTGAGTAAATATCCAATGATGTGATTACTAGATCATAGGGTAGTTCTATCTGTAATTATTTGAGGAGCATCCATATTATTTTCCACAGTGGCTGCACCAGTTTGCAATCCCCCCAACAGTGCACAAGGATTTCTTTTTTTCCACATACTCGCCAACATCTGTTGTTTCTTGTGTTTTGCTTTTAACCATACTGACAGGTGTGAGGTGGTATCTCATTGTGGTTTTGATTTGCATTTCTCTGATGATGAGTGATATTGAGCATCTTTTCATGTATCTGTTGGCCATCATTCTGTCTTCCTTGAAAAAATATCTTTTGATGTCTCCTGCCCATTTTTTAATTTGGTTACTTTGTTTCTTGGTGTTGAGTTGTATAAGTTCTTTATACATTTTGGATACTAATCCTTTGTCATTTGCAAATATCTTCAAAAACAAGCACTCTTAAACATTAGTATTAGGAGTATAAAATGGTACAGCTATTCTGTAAGGCAATTTGGCAATAATTACCAAAAGCCTTAAAAATGTTGAAAACCTTTATAATAATTCTATTTCTAGGAACTTTTCCTAATAAGTAAACTGAGACACGGATAAAGAGTTAAATACAATAGTATTCATTGCATAATTAATACTGAGAATAACCTTGATGTTTGGGAATTTGTGGGAGCCTGGGTGGCTCAGTTGGTTAAGCATCTGCTACAGTTAAGGTCATGATCCCATAGTCCTGGGATCAAGTCCCACATCGGGCTCCCTACTCTGAAGGGAGTCTGCTTCTCCCTCTCCTCCTCCTCCCACTCATTCTCTCAATCTCTCTCCCTCTCTCTCAAATAAAGAAATAAAATCTTTAAAAAAATAAGGAATTTGTTAAATAAATGTTATATTCAATGCAATAGAATACTATGTAGTAGTTTAAAATGATGTAATATAAAAACATTTAACAGCATTAGAAAATGCTCTTGATTATGTGAAAAAGCAGGTTATAAAACATTGAGTAAAATACAATAATCTGTATTTTATGTCAGTGAGTAGGAAAAAGACTTGGCATATGTCCTATAGATCAGTGCTATCCAGCAGGAATATGGTATAAGCCACACATGTGATTTTTAGTTTTATAACATCCACATTAAAATAGTACAAAGAAACAGGTGAAATCAATTTTAGTAATATATTTTAACCAAATATATTCAAAATATCACCATTTCAATATATAATCAATATAAAAAATATTAATGAGATATTTTACGTTTTTCATGCAAAGTCCTTGAAATATGGTATGTATTTTGCATTTATAGCACAACTCATTTCAGACTAGTCACATTTCAAGTGGTGGCTACCATATTGAACAGTACACCTCAAGAATATCAGATATGACAGATTTCTGTTTTTATAATGATGCTTTTCTGTACATTCTACTTCTATAATCAGAGAAAAAATCAGTATTTTTAAATAGCTAAATAGAGACAGACCGACAGAGGAAAAATATATACCATATGGGTTATGGAGTTAGAGACCCAGGTGCAGAGATTTCTGATTTCATCACTTCGTAGCTGCATTTCAAGTATTCTGTAACATGGCAATAATAGTATCTATTTCATCAAAACACTGAGAGTAATGAGATAACATTGGTGAAAAAGCACACAGCAGAATGCCTGGAAAACAGTGGCCACTTTAAGAAAGTTAACTTTGTTTTAACCAGTAATTTCCCTACCTAAAAAATATCCTGCAGCTATGCATCGAACACTCCTTGAACCAAAGGTAAAGTTTAGATATGCTGTAAGCTTTCTGAGGGAGGGAGTTTACTGTTTTGTTTTTCAAATTTGAATCTACAGAGTCTAGCACAGAGCACAGTTTCTGGCATGCTGGTTATATAAATTAATACACGAATGAATAAATGAATGACATTTGGATAGGCTATACTTTTTAAAAGCATAATCACCTAAATAAGCCCTTCATATGTTTTTCCCCTTTACATATTAATATTACAAAATCATGTGAAATGCAAAAAAAAAGTTTTCATCTATTTATGACCTCCCTAATTTTCCTATTATTTCCTTTATTGACTTGTGCCACCGTCCATTAACCTCCTCTAAGGATTAACATTTTGACATTCTTTCTTACTTTTTTTTCCCTCTAATTCAGCATTTATTATGCTCTACTTGAATTATTTCTGTGCATTTTGTAAACCTCATTAGGCCTCCCATATTTGTGTTTAGATATGTGTGGAGATCATAGTTCCAAGTATTAACTTGCTTCCTACCTACCTGCTACCAACATTACTCGGCCCTTCAGTTTACCAAATTCTAACCCTTCGTCCTCTGCGCCACCCAACTTCAGAACAGAAGGGTCACCTACGGTGGAAATATCAAAGGACTGTGCAAAATGAAAAGTTTAGATATGGAGCTGCAGGCTGAGCTATTCTGTTCTTAAGAAAACCCAACTAGGGAAAAGAAGAGAAAGCAATATAGAATCTATGTAAACTAGAGGAAAAGAAATAACATCTCAGTGTTTGGAGATGGGAAAGTCTGCTCAGTGGCGGGCATAGAGGTCTAATTAATGTCTTCTCCTTTGAGTAACTGTAGCCCAATAGAACACTTGAAAGTCCTTTGTATAGACAATGAAAGACTTGCCTTCCATGAGGGATAATGGTTACATTAAAGGAAATTCTACCTCTGGCCAAAGTGAGATTAGGCGAACCAGCTTAAGGCTATCTAATTTATGCCCACTATATATATTCTGAATATTAAAATGAACAAGTACAGAAAGTTATTTTCTTCATCACTCTTAAACAGTTTTAACCTTGGCAACCATATCACACCGTGTAAAATAAGCTGTATAAATTCTTGGCCAATACACAGACAAATTCAAGTTTGATAAATACACTTGTATTATGCTTTGCTAATATCTAGAAATGTATAGTCCTTACATTTGAGTCCAGCTTCAAACCACCAAATTTCTTTTAGATTTTGCCTTCGACTCTGTACATACTTAGTTTTGTTGGTGGGGAAGGAGGCTGTTATATTGGTTGGTTGGTATTTTAGAACTCAGCTGTAAAAAGTTGAGTCAATCATGTTCTTCAGTTCATAGCATATTATCCTTATCAGCCATGCAAGGCTCTTGTTTATTTTTCTCCTTCTTATCCATCTCCATTTTCATTTTCTTCCTTTGCACAGACATCAATTCTAATATGTCTGAAGTATGTCCTTAAAAATTCATATATGCTTATAAAATTTTTAGTGTTGCTTATATATTTCTTCTTTTATTCACATGAATGCTATGCCATAGATGTGGTTTTCTTTCAACTTTTTCAATGCTGTCTTTTTAATATCTACCCACAGTGATTCTACCTGCTGTGTAGTATTCCCCCGTACATATCTGCCATATTTCATTTATCTATTCTACCAGTGCTGGTACCTATATTGATAATTTCCAATTGCTATAAACCATATCAAAATAAACATCTTCTAAACTATCCTTTCTTTAGGGTTATATACCTAGGCGTGGCAATGCTGATTCAAAGAGCCAAAGCAGATTGAATTTCAGTAAATAAAACTGATGGTGTCTGCAAAATTTCTGTACTCATTTATACTCTCTATAGTACCATATAAGAACTCCTACTTCCTTAAGTCAATGTCAATGTCATACCACCTGATATTATCCATCTTTTTAAACTTTGTCTTTGGTGCGTCTGTGGTGAGAAGACTAACGGCTTCAGTTCCAATGTGTAAAGAGCCTGGAAGTTGTCAGCCTCATCCTTACAAGAGAAAAGCTGGGACATAAAAACCCTAAAAATCAATAACTTATTCTTAGGCTTAGTAGGGAACTGAGGTTGTAGGGCAAACTGCCAGCCCAAACTCGGAAGAGACAGGAAAATCCAGAGTCACAGTCAATATCTACTAATCAAGAACAGAAGCCACAGGAACCATAAACTGGTAGAAACACTTAAATGGTGATTTTGAAATATTGCTGGATGTCGAAGATGGACTAGCACGAGGGTGAGAAACTCCTGGAGGCCAGAGTTGTAGGAAGGCTCCACATTTTCGTGGATTTTACTTCCTGGAACACCATCAGGTTCTCACAGTGAAGAGTCAAGACAGATCCTCTCTTGGCTCTAATAGAGGTAGGGTGGAATTACCACCGTAAAATCCTCCCAGAGCATTCTCCATAACAAGGCCCACAAAACAGGGGGAAAGAATTTTAAAGACTTTATCGGAGCTTCATCCTCCCTGAGGGAGGGAATTTCCCATAGTAGATGCCCTTGTAGTTTCCTGTCCCACCTAAGGCTAGAAAGCAGCTATACAGTATTTGTAAGGGTCACAGCCCAGGGACAAAGACCAGTTAAACAGAGGAGGCTTAATCCTAACAGTATAGCACAGGTCTCTTCCTCCACACCTCACCTTCACACCCGCAGGACTCCAGTATGATAGCAGCAGGGTATGGCTGAAAGAGCTGCAAGATGCAGACTCTATCTAAGAAGGAGTTCTTAAGGAAGCCCAAAGACAACAAAGAATAGAAAAATAAGGCTATTGTAAGAATGTGAAGCCTCTGGTACCTAAAGCTACAGCAAACATTAAATACAGGCCAACACCTAGACAGATTAATATAAAACTTCACATTAAGGCCCATCTACCTCAGTTCCAATTACCCAATAGATGGTGCCCATTTTCAATAAAAATTATAAGGCACGCTAAAAAAGAAAGAAAAAATGCAGCCCAAAGAGATAAAGCAAGCATCAGAACCAAACCCCGATATGGTACAGATTTTGGAATTATCATGCCATGAATTTAAAATAACTGTATTATATTGTTGTGTTGTGTTTATATTATGTGCTTTGATGAAAAAAAAAATAGGCAACATACAAGATCCGATGGGTAATGTAAACAGAGAGATAGAAACTCCCAGAAAGGACCAAAGGAAACATGAGAAATCAAAAACACTGTTAAATGAAGAACATCTCTGATGGGCTCAACAGTAGACTGGTTGTGGCCAAACAAAGAATCAGTGACCTTGCAGATAGATGACTAGAAACTTCCCAAAATGAAATATAAAGAGAAAAAATAATTTAGAAAATAGAACAGACCATCTAAGACCTACTGGACATTTTCAAAAGGTGTAACTCTGCCTGTATGATAAGTATAAAGTGGTATCTCAGTATTTTCTAGGACAAGGTTTTAAAACCTTGTCCTAAACTTCAACACGCTAACACATATGGAACCTCCAGGAGGCCTCTTTCTAGTCCACTGTCAAATGCTAACTACACCTCCCCAATCCAATTATAGTTTCTCTCCATGTTTTGCTTTAAACTTGAGATAGTTGGGTCCTTCTGTCTCCTTCCAGGTTTATCTATACTCTATGTCCCCCACTCCAACACCAAGGTAACTCGGAACTTAATGTGCTCAACATAGCTTCATGGTTAAAGTTAAACTTGCCATCTGCACTCCACTCTTATCTGTCTCTTCACCATTTACCTGCCATTATCCTATGTATACAAATACACAGAGGTCCTCAAACAAATCTCAGGTCTGTTTCAGAGGCATGTAGTGTATAGTATTTGGACATTAAAATTTAGTTCAGGAAGGTACGGTATACATCAAGAAGCCTGGACTGGAAAATGGGAAATAGGATTTGTCTCCACATTCTGCCCTTGCTAACTGCATGAGATTCATGAGCTTCATTAATTGAGCTAATCGTTTCCATTTTTAAAATTTGATAATAATCTACATAGGTTGTTATGAGGATTATACAAAATAAAATAATTTATATGAGAGCAATTATCAAAGTGCCTCGGATACAATATACACTTTAAGAAACATTTGTTCAAATCCTTAAAAAGTAAGCTATGAAAGTTAAAATAAGCTAGAATGTTCAAGTGAAAAAAATATTTCATTTTTAGTATAAACTGGATGAAAATAAAGCATTTCGGCATTTTATTTTTCTCTTCTAAATTTTATAGTATTTAACCATCCACTTTAAGCCATCAAAGAGACTGACTTTCCCACATCCCTTTAGCTTTTCCTGACATACATATTCTCACAAAAGTTTATATTTTTATAAGATTTTAAAGTATTACAACTAAATTTTTCATTGTTTTGGCATTCTGTATAAATTCAGATTCATAAATGCATTAAGGCATATAATCAAAGCAACCTGAAGCAGATGGACCCATTTTTAAACTGCTGTAAGAGAGTACTTCAGAAAGGACTCTCTCTGTAGGTCAAAAGAAAATATGCTAGAATCCATATTTCTACCCACTAACTGCCTTAGAAAGCTGGAATTAAAAGTCAAGCCAATACATTTCATGGAGATGGAGGATAGTGTGAAAATTTTCAATAATCAGGGTTTTTTTCCAACCATGATCAGAATCTGTTAACCAAAGCAGTAATGCTACAAAACAAAAAGAAAAAGAAAGAAAAAACAGAATTGTCTTCCAATAATGCCTACGTTTAATCTGCCACAATGTTTAATTTGCCACAAGAGGTTGCTATAAAATTTCCTGGGTTGGTCTATGTGGCGAGCAGGGAATTAATCCTAGGAAATTGCCAAAAGAATGCAAATATGGAATTCTAACACCAATCCTTAGCATTGTTTGATCTTCTGTGTCACTGGAACAGACCAACCAGCTCTCTGTCACATGCTTGGAGGGCCCCCTGTCTGGAAGCCCAGGCTGATGGCAGAGTCTGCTCATCATAACTGGTTCAGCCAGGACTCACATCGCCATGGAGTGGCCTGCTCTGATCATCTCAGATTCTGCCCTCTGAATCTCACAACCCTGAGATCAGGACCTGAGCTGAAATCAAGAGTCAGGTGTTAACCAACACTTAACTGACTGAGCCACCCGGGCACCCCACAGCACATGCATTCTTGAAGTTTGCTGCACTGGTGTAGCATACAAGAGAAAATAAAAGAACCATAATGCACTTGAGCCAAGATGCTACCACTATGATTTAAATTGGGAGCTTGCACACAACTGTCTGCTACTGTCTGCTGTGCCTGAAAGCAAAGGTGAAGCGAAAAAGATGCACGTCACAAGTGTCTCGCACAGGCACAAATCTGACAGCTGTGTTGAAAACTGAATTCTCATCTCATAATAGAATTTTGTTTTACCAAATGAAATACTAGCCTGAAGGCTGTAATACAATAGCCCATCCTAAGCCTCTAACTAGGATTTAACCTACAATGAACAAATTGCCTTAAAAATTATATAGTCACAGAGGTTGACATCAGCAAGATGGCAGAATAGAAAACCCCGAACCCTTCTTTCTTCTATAGAAATACGGCCTCAACAACAGTACACAGACCAATTATCTTTATGAGAAACACACAAACCACCATGATACACACCCTAAGCCAACATGAAACCAACTGCATTAAGTAGAAGAATTCACAGTACTCTCTGACCATAATCCCTCCCCCTGGCACAGAACCACATAATTGGAGCTCCCTGGGGAAGGATAAAGAATGGACCATACACGCAATGTTTTGACCTTTGAGAAGCCTACCTGAGGAAGTGGCTTCTGACTCACCTATCTCAGAGTACTAACCAGCACACCCTAAATAATTTAGAGGCTGCTAAGAACAGGAAAAAAAAAAAAAAAAGTTGAGTGGTGTACTGCTCTCCAGAAAAACCACGGAACATCAGACAGACACCTGAGAGAACAAAATTGCAAGCCCCTAAAGACAAACACACAGAAACACAGACATACACTGGAAAAAGTCTCTAGGAATCTACATGGACAAATCCAGAGAAGCTAGATCCACAGAAAAGATTTGAGAGGCCCCAGAATGTATGGCCAGGCTGGTTGGTGATGGTATTTCCCTATAAGAAAACAGTACATAAAGATTGAGAGAGGTGGCTGTTTTTTGTGGTTTTTTTTTTTTTTTTTTTGAAACGCAGGGATACCAACACAAGATTACAAAGAACACAAAGAAATGGGGAAATGACCCAAACAAAGGTACAAAATTAAATCTCCAAAAACGGACCCAAAAGAACTGGAGGTATATGAATTACTTGACAAAGAATTGAAAATAACTGTCATAAAGCTGTTCAATATGCTCAGGATAAATGAACAAAATGAGAATCTCAACACAGAGATAGGAAATATTAAAAAAGCACCAAACAGAAAACTTAGGACTGAAGAATATCATAAAGTGAAATTTTACTAGATAGTTTCAACAGAAGACCAAACATAAGAATTAGTTAATTCAAAGACAAATTATTTGAGCAAATAAAAAAAGAATAAAAGAGAAACAAAAAGAATGAAAAGAATGTCTGAGAACCTAAGAAGCTTTATGGGACATCAAAAGTCTGAATATTAAATGGATGGGGGGAGTGGTTCCAGAAAGAAAGAAGAGAGAAAGGTGACAGAAGGCTTATTGAAGGAAATAGTGGTTGAAATTTTCACAAATCTAGGGAAGGAGATGGACATCCAAATTTAAGAAGCACAATAAATTCAAATACAGGAATTCAAAGAGGTCCACATTGAGACACATTATAATCACACTTTCAAAAGTCAAAAACAAAGAATTTTGAAAGCAGCAACAGGAAAGCAACTAATCATGTACAAAGGAAATCCCTTAAGGCTACTAATGGATTTCTTGGAGAAATCTTGGAGGCCAGAAGGGAGAAGGATGATATAATCAAAGTATACAGAAGGAAAAAACAAAAACAAAAAAACCCTGCTAACCAAGAATACTCTATCTGGCAAAACTTGCCACCAAAAATGAATGAGAGATAAAGACCTTCCCAAATAAACAAAAGCTGAGAGTTAATGAGCAATAGACCTGCCCTATAAGAACTGCTTTTAAAGAGAGTCCCTCAAGATGAAACAAAGAGATACTAAAGAATATGAAAGCATATGAAAGTATAAAGCTCAATGATAAAAGTAAATATATAGACAAATATAGAATACCATAGTACTGTAATGATGGTACATACATCACTTTAATTCTGGTATAGAAGTCAAAAGACAAGAGTATAAAAAATAATTAAAAACGCTAACAGACACAATTTAAAAATATGTGATTTGTGGGGCGCCTGGGTGGCTCAGTGGGTTAGGCCTCTGCCTTCAGCTCAGGTCATGATCTCAGGGTCCTGGGATCGAGCCCCACGTTGGGCTCTCTGCTCAGCGGTGAGCCTGCTTCTCCCTCTCTCTCTGTCTCTCTGCCTACTTGTGATCTCTCTGTCAAATAAATAAATAAAATCTTTTAAAAAAAATATGTGATTTGTGACATCAATAACATAAAGTGGGGGGTAGTATAGATATTTTGTAGGTAACTGAACTTAAACTGTTAGCAATTTAAAATGGATTATAACAACTATAAGGTGTTTTGTGTTAAGCCCAATGGTAAATAAAGAAAATACACACACAAAAAAGAGAACAGAATCAAAGTATATTACCCTCAAAAGTCAACAAAGGCTAAGGAAAACAGCTTGAAAGGAGAACAAAAGAGCTACTACAACAGACACAAAATAATTAACAAAATGTCAATATTCTCTACCAATAATTACTTTAAATGTAAATAATTAAACTTCCCAACCAGAGGACTGAATGGATTTTAAGAAATAAGATCCAACTCTGTACTGTCTGCAAAAGATAAAGTGAACAGATGCAAATGGTAGCCAAAAGAAAGCAGGAGTGGCTGTATTTACATCAGACAAAATAGACTTCAAGTTAAAACCATCACAAGAGACAAAGAAGACATTATATAATAATAAAAGTGTCATTTTGCCATAAAATATAATTATATACACATGCAAAGTCAGACCACCCAAATATATGAAGCAGGGACACCTGGAGGGCTCAACCAGTTAAGTGTCTGCCTTCATCTCAGGTCGTGATCCTCGGGTACTGAGACTGAGCCCGTGTCATTCTCCGTCTCCCTTTGCCCCTCCTCCCCCTCTCTGTGCTCTCTCTCTCTTGTTCTGCTCTCTTTCCCTCAAATAAACTCTTTAAAGATAATAAATAAAGCAAATGCTGATAGAACTGAAGGAAGAAATAGACAACACAAAAACAGTAGAAGATTTCAATACCCCACTTTCAATAATGAATAGAATACCCAGAAAGAAGATCAATAAGGAAACATAGGACTTGAACAGAACTACAGACCAAATGGACCTAAAAGACATATATAGAACATTCTATCCAGCAGCATCAGAATATACATTCTTCTCAAGTGCACAGAGTAGTCTTCAAGATTGTACTCCCCCTGCTCTTGCACTCTCTCTCTCTCTAATAAATAAACAAACAAACAAACAAACAAACAAATAAATAAATAAATAAAATTTTTTAAAACCAATAATAATAAAATATCTAGGGATAGAGTTGACCAAGGTGGTGAAAGACTTGTACACTGAAAACTACAAAACATTACTGAAAGAAATTAAAGAAGACATAAATAAATGGAAAGACATCTTATGTTAATGGGTTGAAAGATTTCATACCCATGTGTTATGGGTATGAAATGTGTTTAAATGCCCACACTACCTAAAGTGATCTACAGATTCAAAATAATCTCTACCAAAATCCCAATGACATTTTTTCCAGAAATAATAAAAAAATTCCTAAAATTCATATGGAAGCACAATGGACCCTGAATAGCCAAAACAATCTTGTGAAAGAACAAAACTGAAAGTATCACACTTTCTTATTTCCAAACATATTACAAAGCTATGATAATCAAAACAGTATACTACTAGCATAAAGGCAGACATAGAGACCAATAGGACACTGTAAAGAGCCTGGAAATGTCCATATATATTCAGTCAAATGTTTTTCAACAAAGATGTCAAGAAGTCACAATGGGGGAAAAATAATCTCTTTAATAAATGGTTTGGTAAAACCAGATATCCATATGCAAAATAACTGAACCCTTATCTTACACCATACACTAAAATCAACTCAAAAATGGATGAAAAACTTAAATATTAGATGTGAAACAATAAAATTCCTATAAGGAAATATAGGGGAAAATCTTCACAACATTGGTCTTGAAAATGATTTCTTGGATATGACACCAATAGTGGACAACAAAAGCAAAGACAGACAAGGAGAGCATCAAACTAAAAAGCCTTTACACAGCAAAGGAACTAATCAGTAGATTGAAAAGGAAATCTGTGGAATGGAAGAAAATATTTGCAGACCATATATCTGATAAAAGGTTAATTTCCAAAATATATAAGGAACTCCTACACTCAATAGTGAAGAAACAGATAATTCCACTTAAAAATGGGTAAAAGTATATGGATATTACTCAGCTATAAAAAAGAATGAGATCTTGCCATTCGTGACAATTATGGATGGACCTAGAGCATATTATGCTAAGTGAAATAAGACAGAGAAAGACAAATACTGTATGACTTCTACACGGAATCTAAAACAAAACAAATGAATAAACAAACAAACAAAAAACAGAAACAGACCCATAAATACAATGAACTGATGGTTACCAAAGGGGAATGGGATGAGTTAACAAACAAAATGGGTGAAGAGAAGTGGGAAATACAGGCTTCCAGTTATGGAATGAGTAAGTAGGGAAGATAAAAGGTAGAGCATAGGGAATATAGTCAATGGTTTGAGAACAGTGTTGTCTGGTGACAGATGGTAGCCACAGTTGTGGTTAGCTTAGCATAACCTATAAACTTGTTGAAAAACAATATTTACACCTGAAACTAATGTAACATTGTGTATCAACTATACTTCAATAATTAAAACTTCTTTTCAAATGGGCAAAATGCTGGAACAAATATTTCTCCAAAGTAGATAAGCAAATGGCCAATAGGTATATGAAAAGATGCTCAAAATAACTAATAATTATAGAAGGCAAATCAAAAGCACAATGAGACATCATCTCATACCTGTTAGGATGGTAATTATAAAAAATAATAATTTTCAAAAAGCAGAAAATAACAAGTGTTGGTGAGGAAAGGGAAGTATTAAAACCTTGTGCAGCTCCTACAAAGAACAGTATGGAGGTCCCTTGATAATAAAAAAAAAATAGAACTATCATATGATTCAGCAATCCCTCTTTTGTATATTCATCCAAAAGAATTGAAATCAGGATACATGTACATCCATGTTCACTACAGCACCATTCACATTGCAGCACTATTTATAATCACCTAAATGGACATCAATGTATGAATAAAGAAAATGTGGTATGTACCTAGAAAGGGATATGTGTGTATACAATGGCAATATGGAATTCAGCCATAAAAGGTGGAAATCCTGCCATATGCTACAACATGGATAAACCTTGAGGACATTATGCTAAGTGAAATAAGCCAGTCACAGAAGGATAAATATTGCATGATTCCACTTACATGAGGTATCTAAAGTAGTCAAACCCATTGAAGCTAAAAGTAAAATGGTTTTTGACTTCCCATTCAGTTTTCCCTTCTTCCCCTAATGGTCCTCTGCCCTGTTTCTTATATTCCACATATGAGTGAAGCCACATGATTACTGTCTTTCTCTGATTGACTTGTTTGCTCAGCATAATACCCCCCAGTTCTATTCATGTCAATATAAATATTAAGTATTGATCCTTTTTGATGGCTGAGTGATATTCCATTGTGTATGTATATATACCACATCTTCTTCATCCATTCATCTATCAATGGACATCTCGGCTCTTTCCACATTTTGGTTATTATGGACATTGCTGCTATGGATATTGGGGTGTAGGTGCCCCTTCAGGTTTGTCAGAAGCTAGAGGGAGGGAGAAATGAGCAGTTGCTGTTCAAGGGGTAGAAAGTTTCATTCATGCAAAATGAGAACGTTCTAGATACCTGCTGGATAATATCAGTACTGTAAAGTACACTTAAAAAATTTAACTGAGTAGGGGCACGTGGGTGGCTCAGTGGGTTAAAGCCTCTGCCTTTGGTTCAGGTCATGATCTCAGGGTCCCCGCATCGGGCTCTCTGCTCAGCGGGAGGCTGCTTCACCCCCCTCCCTCTGCCTGCCTCTCTGCCTACTTGTGATCTCTCTCTCTCTGTCAAATAAATAAATAAAACCTTTAAAAAAAATTTAACTGAGTAGACCTATGTTATGTATTTTTTTACCACAATAAAGAAATGATACAGTCAATTTTCTCAAATCTCATGCTAAATGATGTCTGTTTCCCTGAAATTTTTGGCATTTTCTTAGAACTCCATGTGTCAAAGAAAATGAAGGCACTCCTCAGAACTTCTTACTGATATGAGTGACTCAATCTTTACTCTTGATTGATCAAAAAATGTTCTTTACTATTCTCTTAATGTTGTCAAATATTAAGAATTTTCTCCTTAAATCCTTTCAACCTTGGTACTTCCTTGATCTTTTTTTTTTTTTTTACACTGTACAAACTACCGTAAGAGTCCTCTTCTATCTGGATCTGGTATACCATGTTGTCATTGAGCTCATTGCTTAATAGTTGGAAAATCATTCTGATCAATCTTTGATTTGAATGCCTTTGTGTCAGCCTGTAATCTTCTGGTAGATCTTTCAAAGAACCACTTATTCTCATGGTGACTTACCACTCACAGTGTTATTTCAGATCCCTTTGTCCATGTCTTTATCCTCCATGACATGCTCAAAATGTTTTCTCTATATATTAGAGACCTGCTCTTGATTCAGTCCTTCCTCCCATTTTTCTAAGAAGCTGGTATGTCAAGCAGTGGAGAATCTAATATTCAGTGCCAAATATGGACTGCTTATCCTTGTCCATTATAAAACAGTAACACCCAATTTTTAAAAGACTCTACTTAGAAGTCTTTAATCAGCCATTTTCTTTCTCATGTTCAAGCCAAAGATGGTGTTAGTTGATTCAAATTGATTTTGGCACACTTTCTACACACAAAAAGACCACTGCCATTTTAGTCGGCAATTCTATGAATTCAGATGACTTTTCTCCACATTTCAGCATCACTGCTAGCATCTGAGATAAAATCCCCCATAATGATTAGCTTATCAGATGCTAGGAACGCTATAGTGGGTTTCTCCAATTCCACTAAAATCTTTCTTTTCTATCAGAACTTGTTATGGTCATGTGGTAAAATTAAACCACAATAATGTCTGTGTCCCATTACTCAATTTATAAAGAACAGAGATTTCCACTCCACCCATGCTCATAGAGTTAAGTACTTCTTTTCATGGAAACCCAGATGAAATTTGATGAGCAACTTACCATCACAGTCAGCTAAAATTGGATAAAATTCCTGCATAAAGATTCAGTGCTCAGAATAATAATCTTCCTCAAAATGGAACTGGTACTCCCTCCTATGTACTTTAATCAGTATATCTGCATTTTCTGTTTGGCATCCCTAATTTAGAAAATACTTTCAAGGAAATTAGGTAATACTCAAAATCTTTTCCAGTATGTTGTTAAGATTTGGTATTAAGAAAAACTCACACCTCATAACTATTCATTCACTTACTGTCCCCTCTTTTTCTTAATTTCACATTTTTGGTATCTTTGTCATTACTGTATCCGTATCTCAAACTTACCGTAATTTTTCACATTTTTTCCTTAACTACATAAGTCACATTTCCATATTTTCTTCAGTCATATATTCTGCTATCCAGCATTTCTTTAATGAAATAAATTTAATTTTTAAGCACTAAGAAATATTAGTATTTTAATAACTTGTACAAGGATACATTATGTAATAATATCTTCCTGGTATTTAGGCCAGCATCGCTTTCAAATAATGAACATGAAGCTAAAATTAAAATTTCACACTATAATTACAGAAATTTACTGGAATTCCATTTTTTTTAAAGATTTTATTTATTTGAGAGAGAGAGATAGCGAGATGCAGCACAAGCAGGGAGGAGAGGAAGAAGCCCAATGTGGGGGCTCAATCCGAGGATTTATCATGACCTGAGCCAAGGGCAGATGTGTGATGCACTGAGCCACCCAGGCACCCCCGGAATTCTGTTATTTTTAGGAAGGATCGGTCTTCTAACTTTATGCATTGGGAACCATAAGTCTTACATTCTTTCTTAATTTTAGGGACAAATTTAAGACTAATAGCAGATTGTCAATCAACCAACATCTCTATCAGAAAGTAATGAAAATTACAATTCATATCCTTAAAAACCACATGATATTGCATTTCCTAAATATAGAGACAGAGTGTCCAAAGGCAGTGAGGCTACTTCCACCACCATGTTTCTGGCTTCATCTGCTCAGTTCCATTAAAATAAATGAGGGTCATATTATGACCTCTTATTACAGGAATGCATTATTATAAAAATTACATTAAAATCAACAAAGATAGACTGTGAAAAAATTGAAGTACATAAAAATCTTCATAGCAGAAGGGAATGGTGCAAACGCTAGGACACCAAACAGTCCAATCTTCTAAGTCCCTCAAGGAACACTGAAGCTATAAAGCGAGTGCTTAGACAAGGAGTAATCTCCACTTATGGTAAAGACTAAATATCTCTATCCAGAAAAACCAGAAAATTCAGGTAAGTCTTTTAAGATAAAGAGATGGAGCTTCCAGAGAGGAATTTAAGAAGTTTTACAGTGGTCACAACAGTGATGTCTATAGTCAGGGAGTAAGGTAAGAGTGAGAGGTGGGAACAGTAACACTATTCCTAATATTTCTAGCTGAAAAAAATTTCCCAGTTAACTAGTCTGAGATTTGCCTTTCTTCAGAAGACAAGAGATAGAAAGCAGCAAGGTACAACCGTATTTGCCCCTAGAGCAATACCCAAATTCACAAAGTTTCAGACTAAGCGGTCTAAGTCATCAGACCCTTTTATCCTTTAGACTTTTCATTGGTCCTTGATCTTAACTTCCTCCCAAATAAAAGAGACATAATTCTGTGGTTCTTCTAGCTGTCCTCCAACAAGTTGAACTGACTTCAGGATGTCTCAACCTAACAGAGCAGCTAAAATATCCTAGGACCACTCCAAATACATAGAATCCTCCAACTAAGGGTAAACTAATAGAAGACACTAAAGTCAGGCTAATGACTGACTGGAGCTAATGAATGGAACTAATGAAAATCACACCAGTAACAATCCAGTCCCAGTTTGCTTATCCATGCCATAAGCATTGCACTGTTGTCCAGTGTATATATAGGATTGTACATCATATAATGTCCCATACAGCACCTTGATGTTGACTATTCAGTTATTACCATTCTGATGTCTGGCATCCCATACTGCCACAGCATTCCATGTCCAGCATCCATACAGCCCTGACTGAATCCCATCTTGAATACTATCCAGGGAATTTTTGTCACCAAAAGCATTAATCAAAAGGAAAACACATCCAAAAATAAAGTAGCATCACCTCCAAGAACCCAAAAATAGCATTTGTCAAAGCCCAAAAGAATAACAGCTAAGAGAACATGCTTTCAGTTATCTCATTTTCTAGTTATGGATAATATTTATGTTACTAATAACTAGATTGCCAATGGCATTTCAAGGATTTTAAGGATGACAGAGAAAGAATCTAAAATTATTCTGATTCATAACCCTGCCCACGTTCTCCTGTTTCTAAAAATGTGGAAAGTAGAAAAAGTAAGGACAGGTAAGAGAGGAGAAATGTAGAAGATTCAAACAAGGTGAAAATAAACCTAATATTTTTAAAGCATGGCTACTTTTGTTTTGAACTATCTTTTGCTATCTAAGCATACACAAAATATGCTATAGGACAAAATTATCTAACTGACTTACACCAAATGGATGGAATAGAGGGGACCTCAAATACACTAAGAAAATGACTTTTATGTTCAAATTGCCAATCAACAAAGGGAATGAGCCCCTGTAAGTGGAATTCACTCAAAAGTCATAGGTATACAGAATTTCTAAGATACACATTGTCCAATACAATGGGCACTATCCACAATGACGACTGAACACTTGACATGTGACTACTCCAACTGAGGAAGCAAATTTTTTATGTTATATAATTTTAATTCATTTAAATTAAACTTAAAACTGATAGTCAATTCAATAATCAGAAAAATTTCAAGTGTGTTTGAAACAACCTAGGCACATGAATCTACTTTTTTAAGGATTAATTTTATGAAATGTAAATTTATATTAAGTACTTCTAATGAAAATTTGGCATTCTGATTATGATGTGCTCTGAATGTAAAATAGATGTTAAAATTTGAAGACCTGATATGAAAAAAGAATGTAAAATATCTCATTAATAATTTTCATGTTAGTTGCATGCCAAAATGGTAACAGACTGGTTTAAACTCATCAGTAAATTAATTTCATTTGTTTCTCTTTATTTTGTGTGATTACTAGAAATTTTAAAATTACGTATGTGGTTCATATTATACACTCATTGAATTAATAGTGCAGATCTAGAGCATAATAACATTATTGCAACCCAGGGATTTCCCTTGGTGTGTCACACAAAATCATGCACATAATTGACCCTCACTAAATACATGTTGTCTAAATAACAATTGTCCATATATTTGGGCAAATATTTCTTGTTGTATTTTCTTTTTCTTTTGTTTTTTAGTTTTTTTTATTTTTATTTTTCCCCAAATACTTTTATTTTTTCAGTGTTACAAAATTAATTGTAATTTTGTTCATGCACACACCCAGTCCTCCATGCAATACGTGCCCACCACCAGACTCACCCAACCCCCACCCCCACCCCTCCAAAACCCTCAGTTTGTTGCTCAGAGTCCACAGTCTCTTATGGTTCGTCTCCCACTCCGATTTCCCCCCATTCACCCTTCCTTTCCTTCTCACAATGCCCTCCATG